>CM032896.1:8410000-9010000 GCA_019176425.1 Megalops atlanticus
CAGCAGATGATGGGGCTTAGGTGTAACTGAATACCCAATAAGCGTACTTGTTTGAAACTGTATCATGTGGTGATTTGGTGTGAAGGGTTTAAATTATGGAATGTTTATGTGTTCTCATTAGCAAAATTCTAAATTTACTTAAAGGAGCATGAGTAGGTCTACAGCTTTCAGTGGCATATTATATAACCAGCTAATAAACTAATGAATAAATTATTTATTGAATGAAATCCTCCATTACAGAATTTATCCCAAGAACCCTCTGGAGACACCCCAAGTACTCCTATGGGTACAAGTACCCCAGTTTAAGCACCACTAGGCTGGAGTGAAATATGTTTCATTGTGTTCATATATTTAACTTCAGAATGGAATAGGAGGTTATTGAACTGGTTTGCGTGTGTGTGTGTGTGTGTGTGTGCGTGCGTGCGCAGGGATTTGTCATCCTTTATTAATAGAATAGCAAAAGCATCTACAAATGTAAGAGACACATGTGTCCCTTGATACATGTTCCGGCTCCATTTCTCCTTTTCATCAAAGGCAATAATCTGGCTACCCCTCTTCCCACACACACACTAGAACATAAGAAGCATAATATCAAGAAGAGAGCATCCAGCCCATCTAGGCTATTTTACTTATAGTCTGGTTTCTAGCACTATTCTATTCTATTCAAGCCTGTTCTTGAACACTCTCTGGCCTCTGCTTCCATTACATTCCCTTGTAAGCTATTCCATGCATTAGTAACTCTGTGTGGAAAAAATACCTCCTCGTATCAGTGTTAAATTGACCTCTATCTAATTGCTGACAGAACTCATCTTAAAACGGTCTGTATAATTCACTTTATTAATCCCTGTAAAATATTCAAAACCTCAGTTTAATCCCCCTCCCCTTTTCTCTTTGTGCCCATGCAAAAGAGATTATGTTACATTATTGTCATTTAGCAGTCGCTCTTATCCAGAGCGACTTACGTAGGTTGCAGTTTTCTTTGCATGTTATCCATTTTTACAGCTGGATATTCACTGAGGCAATTGTGGATTAAGTACCTTGCCCAAGCCATGCTCCTTATCACTATGCTACACTGCTGCCATTGTGCTTTAAGTCTTATGTTTTTGATACCTAAAACCAGTCTTGTTGCCCTTCTCTGTACTTTTTCTAAGAGTATCTGTTGACCTCATGTGAAGGCATTCTATAAAGTTATCACATAACCACTTTCCATTTATACCAAATTATTTTTCTATATACCTGAGTATTCTATTTGCCTTTTTTGCTTTGGCATAACTTTTAGATGCAGGTAGAAATGTGCACACTCTAATTTATTATTCCCATATAATAATACTGCATTACATATCCAAATGAAGAACTTTTCATTTTCATAATTTTAAATTATATTTCCCAGGTGTCTGATCAAAGTGTGCTATTTACCAGACCCATTACTCTTTCATTTTTGTAGAATAGCATAATCTCTTTCTCAGTTTCCTCCATGAGAATTTATTCATCAACAGTGGAGACCACTTCCTAAACTTTTTTCCTTACATTTGGAATTAATTTACATAGCAAGTTGAGAATAACTTTTTGAGTTTGTACAAGCTCTCATTCACGGATCTGCATTCTAGAAATCATACCCAACCCATATTACTCAGATTCTCTTTCATCATATTAAAATCATCTCATCTAAAATTTAAAGCCCTAGGGCTGAAGGAGGTAGTTTTGATTTGCTAATATACGTAAAATGTGACCATCCTGTAGTCACTTGACCCCTAATGGCTCAGCTACATCAACACTGCAAGTCCTATGAGAGTTATTATTTTAAAAAAAGATGTAGACATAAATTTCATGCAGCAGGGGAGGTAAAAATAATTTAAATGCAATCATTTACAGCATCCAGTCATTGCTCAAATTTTCCATGACCTGCCACATTTTCCTACATCATTGAAAAGTAATTGTAGTGACCGCTCATGAGCAAATTACTTTCATGTTCATTGAAGTTAGTATATGATCCCAGTGGCCTATAACGTATTTCTCCATTCTTACACACACACACACACACACACACACACACACACACACACACACACACACACACACACACACACACACACTCATTCACACACAGACACCTAGACACACACAGACACACACACAAGATCCTCTTTAGGGATCTAGTTTGTTTCTCCTCACTAGTAGTTCTCTCATGCCTTGCCTAAAGTCTCCTAATAAACCCCCATTTGCCATAAAATGGGTCTGTGAGGTACCTCCCTCATACAGTGTACGTGCCAGGTTTTCTCTCCACTACATTGCCTTTATTGAATTAGACTTTGCTGTTTGCACTTAGACTGCAGTATTTCTGGTGCGACAGTTTCTGGGTCATTTTTGTCTTTTCTTGTAGTTTGCCACGCAGCTGCCTTCATCCATTAAACATTCTGAATGATTTCTTTAGGAAAACAAAAACGTCTACAAACCACAAACCCTAACAACAAAGTTCTCCCTGGCTTAAAGGGAAATTGGTCAATTGTATTATTTCGATATATTGCATGATTGTATGCAGTACTTTCATGCATGATTGCATGCTGTAATACCCCCCTTCTCCACCTGCAAATGATGAAGACAGGCCTTACTACCAGCCAGAGCTTTTCTTAAGAGCAAACTGAGAGTTCCAAAAAGTGCTAGGAAAAAATCTCTCATTGTTTTCTGTCATTTGAAGACACAGAGAGTCATCTAGAAAAATGTTTGAATGCGTGGTTTGTGCAGGGTCATGTTTTCATTTTTTAAAGATTTTGTGAAAAGCAAGGCTGCTCTTTCAGCATGCTATCCTTCATTGAAAGGAGTCATGACCATACTCGCTTTCCTTTTAGCTCTAAACAAAGGCATCCTCACCATGCATAACCCTCTTACTGACAAACTCTTAATAACTTTTTCTATTTGTTTCTCTTTTCCAGTAAATCGTCAGAGAGTTAGCCATGAAAAAAGTAGCTTTTTATAAATTGATTTGCATTTTTCTTATCTCTCCAATGAAAAGCTCACCGTGCTACTAAGGCTAGCTTGTGCCATGAACTGGAGGAGGATGGTCAGGTTCAAGGCTTATGACATGTGGTTTGGGATGCTCAATTGTGCATGCTGGTAGGCTACCCGATTCATATCATAAAACATGGAGAATTTTCATTTTTGAACAGAAACTTCTTTTATGTGTGAAGTGCAGTTTAAAATCTACCAGAATTCTTGCTTACAGTTTCAGTTCTGTTTTGGAGGATTGCCCTTCTTAGATGTCTGTCCTTTGGGACTTTACTTGTTCTTGGAATATCACTTTTAAGGATTAGATGGTGATGATTTATGATTATAATTATAATTAGATACAGTTTAATCCTCCCTGCAGGATGGCATTTTGTTTCCAGTGCCCAACAAAAAAGCAAAACAAGGACTTTTTTTTAAAAAAAAGCTGGTCACTTTAATAGCTGTGAGAAAAATTCCTCCTTCCTCTTTATAATCTGCAGCATTATGGTTCCCAGTGCTCTGGTAAGCTGTGCTGTGCAGGAACTGTGTGGAGAAAATTATGGAGCCGTGCTGTGACTGCCGAATCACAGGGATCTATCAGACATAAGAGGAGCTAACGAGCTTCCTGAATCAATACCCCCCTTCTAAAGAGCGGAGGAGGGCTTTCTGATGAGTCCTGATAGCATCCTCTCATTCACGAGATTTCAACTTCTCTCCTTTATTCACCTGTCTTTCATTTCATTCGATACATCTGGGACCATCTGTCTGCCACCGGCATCTGTCTGCCTGATTTTAATCAACTCGCGAAAACGTGCAAACATTTGATATGCAAGTGTCGACAAGCACTCTGAGACACTGCAGCATGGATATAGGTTTTTTTTTGAGAGTATATGATGGTGTTATATTTCTCTAACATGCAGTCTCTGACAGATTTTGCTGAAAGTGCATCTTAATGCAAAGAAAGAAGCAGGATGAGCCAGGCTAGCATACTAAATAATAGAGAAAGAAGTAATAAAAATGTAAAACGGTTGGTTATTTGCTTAAAAATAATAGAAGAAGGTTATAAAAACCCAACATACACAATGTTACTCCCTGGGTTCGTGTTGCAAAATGGAGACATTTTCCTATTTGGAAAGCTAATTGTCTTTATTTCTGGGTGTGCACACAGAAATTGGCAATTTTTCTGTGTGTATTATATTTCATAAAAACACAGATACCTGTCATTTCAAGTGATACACATGATTAATTAAGATCTATCAGCCATTGTTTTTGTGACATGAGAGTCATACATTTTCAATAATTAAATCCTTGGGGTGGCAACTCAGAAACCTCACTCATTTTGGAAGTTCCTTGGGGATAATCATGTATTCATAATGTATGTTCTGCCATGAAAAGACATAAATGAATGAATGTGTTTTAATATTTTGATAAATGACACATGGTTAAATGGGTGGGAGGCATTGTTGGTGTAATGCCCACATGGCTCCAGCAGGGGGCGAAAGCCTGAGTGCTTAGATGACAGGGAGGGTATATGGTTAGAAGTAAAAACAAATAGACTGCAGATTTATTGTGATGGGGCTAGGTAGAGAGAATAAAAACATGATCACATAGCTACTGAGCACTGCTGTCCTTTACTGAAATGTGTGCTCCATTATTTCAATATAGGTTATGAGATCTGGTATGGTCATATAGTTTGAATATTACAGCTATCATAAAGTATTTATTGCAGGTGAAGTTCAGTTTTGGCAATATACTATTGCATGTCCATTGTCCTGATCTGGTGGTGTTGATTCTGCTAAAAGGTGTGCCGCAGCCAGAGGTGAGCCAGTGAAGGTTTTCTGCCTCCACTTTGGGTCTGACGAAGGCCTGCAGGTATAAACTGCCTCACCATTTAGCAAAAACACTCTCTCAATGGGAGTGCATGAAAGTCTGCCTTAGCAACAGCCCAAGCTGAAAGCGCTTTTTAGCACCAATATGCCGATAACTTCCCAATCAGGCTCTTATTTCGGCACTAAGCTCAACCCAAAGTGGGTTTCCAAGCTCCTGATTGGATCAAAGTTAGAAGAGCCTCTCAGCCGTTTAACCCCAGCGTCATTATCATCGTGCTTGACAGTATCTGGCTTTTGCACGGGACAATCACAAAGGTGGACCTGACGACTCCGAAATGCATGTGCTACACAAGAGAAAGCTTGCTGATTTCTCCTGGTTCACTGAACATTTGGGAATGCAATTTTCACAGTGGTGCAGTTCTCGCAGCTGGCTGGGGAAATGAGTTATCTGAGAATTGTGGAAGTTCTTTCCAGGGAGCCTAATTATGCCTAATTAGTGTTTTGCTGGACAGAATAAAACAGGAGTATGCTCTGTATACAGACAAACACAAACACACGCATATATATAATATATATGACCTTTTAATTACATTTTTTACATAATTTTTAATAATTCTATAACACTCCATGCAGGCTATCCACATTCATTAAATTCATTAAACTGATATGCACTCCAGGCATCTCGTTACGAGAACAGAGGCCACATTACAGATGTGTATATAATGAGGATACTTGAAAGTGCAAGGTGTGCCGTCTCGGTGATGGGGCTAAAACCCAGCTGGTTCTTTGTTTTGCACCATGTTTGCAATCTGATCAGTTAGAAATCTCCAGTTTTTTATGTAAAGGAAACAATATTTGCTCCTCTACAAAGAGCAGGTGAACCCTGAGCACCAGAAATGAGTAAATTGAGTAAATTGAGTGAAAAGCGGGAATGATTTAAAAGTTACATTTAACAATGTGTTGGTCGTGCTGTTTGTTAAAGGCTACTACTCAACATCCACAAACAGGTTTTGTAAGTGTCGCATAATAGTTTACCATTATTATTATTATTATTGGTAGTAGTAGTAGTAGTAGTAGCAGTAGTAATAGTAGTAGGAGTATTATATATTCTTGAGTTATTTGAATGGCAGATACCTTTATTCAGAGTAGCTAATATTGCTTATATTATCCATATATACAGGTGGACTTTTACTGTAAATATGCAGGTTGGGTACCTTTTTCAATAGTACAGCAGAGCCCCAGCTGGGAATCAAACCTGCAACCTACTGGTAACTTCTGAACACTACTCCAGACTAATTAGGTGAGTGTGTATTAGTACAGAAGATCGAGGACTTTGAGTGGTGTGGGATAGCTTTGATACAGGCGATACAAGGGGGGGGGAGCTATTCTCCTTCCTCTACGTCCCGCCCAGACCACAGCTAGCACAAATCCTGTAGTCGTCAGCGGTCTGGGTTCTGTGAAGACGACATGCTGTCAGAAACAGTGGCATATTTCTGCAAGCTCTGAAGCAGATACCAGCCCCAGGAAGCTCTGCTTTCATTTTACGTGAAGCAGAACTACGACGGCCTCAGATCTGTTTGCTCTCGCGCAGGAAATCGCTTGCCTTTTTTGTTTACAGCCGAAAATGAAAAATGACAAATGACTCATCCGTGGTATTTATCTCTCTCTGAATCCCGGAGTGCGCGTGTTTGTGTGTATGTGTTGTGTGTGTGTGTGTGTGTGTGTGTGTGTGTGTGTGTGTGTGTGTTTTGTGTGTTTGCTCGAGTCTGAGAGGTGCTGATGTTTTTGATAAGGAAAAACTGGAGAAAAACTTTCCTTCACGCTTCAGGTTTTACAGTTCTCTTTTTCAGTTGCTTTGATATATTTTTCAGAAGACAAACTGCAGTACTATTAACACCAAATCCAAAACTGACATATGAAAAAAAGTAAAAAGTAAAAATGAATACCTTTTGACACACTGCCTCACCTACTCATACAAAAAGCGAAAGTCTTAATTGTCTCCTCAATTCTTAAAAAAGCCATTCTCTGCCATAACGCCCTGTTTCACTTGCTAATTCATATTTTGGAAAACTGCTTAATTATGACTTCATTGCATCATGCAGCATCAGGTAGTGCTCATTTTCCAAGCGGTAATGTAGAGCCACATAGGTGAAAATTACTATGTCACTCAACGTAAGAAAGCCCTGCAACAGCATCGGTTAGTAATAATATGGAGCAGAGCACAGAGCTTGCTGGTTGTGGTCATAGTCATGTGAGTGGTTGTGGTCAACACAAACACAAGACAAACCATGGTCTCAGACAAAATGAGGGCAACGATAATGGCCCATGTCATGCGGGAAACTGAGGCTTGTCTCTGACAGCAACTTGACAGCGTGTGCAAGCCAATTTAGAGAGGTGAACAGTCAATGACATCATAACTTAAAAGGCTGTGGGGAAACAGCTGTGGTTTGTAACAACAGGGAGCAGGCACTGATGGCAGTTGTGGTCAACAAGGAAGATGAGAAATGAAGTCAGAGTAATAATGTTATAAACTGACTCTTTGTGTTTATTAACCGACTCTCTGATTTTCAGCAAGTGGTCAGCTTGTATAAGCAATTTTAGCTTTGAAGAGTTCACTCTCAGTCATCAGAGTATTCTGTGCTGAGAACTAATAAGTAAAGCATGTTCTGTACTGGATAACTGCATGTGGTTGTGAAAAGTGTTACAATATTATGCAAAACGCTGCTTACAGTACTGATACTATGAAACATTTTGCATATAGTCTGCTTGATTCTGTGTTCAAGATGAAAGGGGAAGATGGTGGGTGTTTGAGGGAAATACTATTGCTGATATGTTCAAAGGAATTAATTCAATAAAGCATGATATTGCCATGAAGCAAATTTATTAAGCCCCATTTCAGAGAAATTAGGAAATAGTAGAGGCTTTACGAAAGCAATGTGTTTAATAAGTGCAGAGGAGTGGCACAACTGTAATGGGTACAGCAGGCATAACTGGTCTTTGGGTTTGCAAAATATTGCATTAGTATTGCCTTGCTGAACAAGAATATTGGTATAGAACATCATCTGTAAATGCCCCTCAGCCTTTTGAACTGGAAAAGATTTTGCTATTATGATATTATCTTGAATTTGATCATTTTTATTTTGGCACAATATTAATCAAAGTTGTAGCTATGTTTAGCTTCATTATATTAGCTTTCACAAGATGTACTTATCAAATCTGACTCAGACATTTGGTTTGGTTTGACTCATAAAGGTTTTTTTATGAGAGGCTTGCTACTAGAATGGAGAGTTTGGGTTGTTATGTTAAGAGTTTTCACTTTGTCATAATCTTTTGAAAACGTATCAAAGCAATTGAGACAAAATGTAATTCACTTGACATTTATGAAAAAAAAAAGACAGCAAGGTATTTCCAAAGACAGAAAAAACACTGGGTGTAGTGCAGATTGAGAAAATTAACATCTTTTTCATTTAAATACTGTGTTTTATAAAGTCGGCATAATTAATGTACAGTGCACCAACTTGAATTTGACTGCAAGTTCTGGAACACACTGCATAAGTAAACAGCAGCCATTCCAGACACTGCGCTTGTACTTCCAAGCCTATCACAAATTCAGATTCTAAACTGAAAATTTTGCCTGTGACTATTCATTTGTGATGTAATCATGATGCAATGGATTCCTACCTGAGGAGTGTAGAAATAGGCAAGTGACGTGCCAGCCAACATCAAAGCAGGCTGGGTGATTGTCTAGCAGGGAGGAAGGTGCATGGTGGTGTGGAAGACACTGCTGACCAATATTGAAGGTGATTTTTTTTTCTTTTTGGTGACCTACTGAGAAAGCTAGTCTTTTGCTATGGTTCTGTTTGCCTGTGACAATGAAAACTTGACCTCCTTTTCTGCTGAAATTTACCTTTCCTTGCTGGTTGGATTTTGTAGTTTGCTTTGGGTCATAGTTACAGTAAGATGTGCTTGGAGTGGGTGATTCCTTGGGCTGTACTGGCGAACAGCTAGTGTGTAGGTGCAGCATACAGAGGAAGCCGTTGACTTTGCCCATAACATTAGAAGAATGACGATGTCAGAGACACCGAACCCTCGCTGTCTGATCAGAGGAATTTGCACTGACATGCATCGCAGCATTCTATTGCTACAAATTCTAAGATTGAGAGCTTTAACATGCACTGCATTTCAGCCTCTGAAGTGCTACAAGTCAAAGTCATCGAATCGTACTCTTATAATTCACTGCACTGAAATGACAGGCATGTCTTACAGAGACTGTCTTACTCATTTTTTTATCAGCCACCACAAAAGGCAAAAAAACCAGGCTTGTACTGAAGGAACAAAATTTATTAGGTATTTTACAGGTCACGTGAAGAACAAAGGTTATGTTGAATTAGTCCTTCATGGAGGTTAAAATATTAAGAAACAAACATGGAGGATTAATCGATTGAAGGACTAAGAAACCTTGAATAGTCAAAGACATGAAATATTATACTGATTGTAATTATTGAATTAACTATGAGTATTACATTTAATAAATTACAGTTTGTTACTACGAGCAAATGGCTGCATTAGTTCTCAGGGACAAATCTGAGTCTTCTACGCAAAGAGCCAAAACTAATTAATTAAAAAAGCCCAATTCCTTTTCACTCTTACAGGTGGAGCTATTATAGAGAATACATTTTGCTCAGCTATGTGTGGAGCTCTGCCTCTGGTTGTGTGCGGGGTTTCCTGTTGTGGGGAGCGGATCTTTCCTCTGATAGACCTGCTGAAGGGGGGTGGTAAAGATGTGCGAGGAGCCCTGGGGAGGGCGGGGCTCTGGGGGATCCGAGGCGCACGATTCTGCCTCTGCTTTCATCTTTCGTTTCTGGGGGAACCCAGAGAGGCAGAACTGCACTTACCAATTTCATCTGAAGAGCCTGTCATCTCAAGGGGAGATCTGTGCGTGTGTGTGTGTTTGTGTGTGTGTGTGTGTGTGTGTGTTTGTGTGTGTGGGCGCGACTCATGTGCAAAGCGTATGGGGGTGTGTTTGTGTGTGTGTGAGTGTGTGTGTGCATGTGTGTACGGGTGTGGCACATATGCAAAGCATATGGGGTGCATGTGTGTGTGTGTATTACATGTGTGTGCACGAGTCTGTCTGGGTGAGCATGCAAATGTGTGTGTGTGTGCGTGTGTGTGCATTACGTCTGTGCACATGTGTGTGTGCACGTCTACATGCATGTGTGTGTAGGTCCACGTGCACGCGTGTGAGTGTGCATGTACACGTGCGTGTGAGCATGTCTGTGCATATCTATGTTTATGTAACTACATGTGTGCTTGGGTGCGTACGTGTGCACGTGTGTGCGAAAGGGTACATGTGCATATGGCTGTCCCAGCTGTTTGTCTGCTTTGCTTTCGAGTTTCCACCTGTCTGTTTTGACCTGGAAATGCCATTCAAAGTTGGGGTCCAGGGGAACAATGATGTCACCAGCCAGCTGGGGAGGGCAGTGACAGATAGACTAGCAGCTGAGAAGATGTCGATAGTGATTCTGGTTTAGACAGAAAAAACGCAGATGGTGGGCAGAAACAGTCAGAGCCCTCTTTAGGGTTCCAATAAGGCAAGGATAAGATGAAAAAGAATGTCATCATTCAGATGGAATGTTTAACTGAGATCTTTCCTTAATGTGATTAAAGATCTCATGGCAATTATAGCACGGTGTTGGGGGGGGGGGTGGTTCCCCATGGTCTTGACCAATTTCTCAGTCTGGCTCAGACAATCTGGCTGTCTTTTATGCCTTTCCCCCTTGTTAAAAACAATCAAACACGCATGAAAATGCTTGAGCGCCTGTCCGCTTCTGAATCTCAGACTCAGAGAAAAAAAACACTCATCGAAGCAAATGTAAATATTCTTACTTACATATCGTAATGAGACTAAGCCCTGTCCACAGTCACGCAGGATTGGCCTTATACACTGTGTCTCCGCAATCAAATCGAGCAAAGCTAAGCCTGTGTCTTAAAGAGGACGGCTGGTGAAACAAACATTGCAGGGAAATCGATGCGTTACTTCTAGTGGATGTAATTTTATGATTGATTTACTTCGTTGTGTACAGTACACAGCATGTATGTGATTATCAGCTGTACCTGTTTTCTAAACCGTGGTCCTTGGGGCACGGTTTGTGCCAATTCTCCTTTCACCTGTGCCCTTCATGAATGAGGTTTGATTGGGCTGTTAACTGAATGCTGATGTGTGTTTGACTTTTTTTTGACAGGTATCTGCTCTTAGTTACCTGTGAAAGGGCTGTGCAGCTGGAGAGGTTATTCAAGAGAAACAAGAAGATAAAAAGTCGAGCTATCTCTTCATGAACACATCATGTCTTTGAACACATTAGTCAAACAAATTTGCGTTCAGTTCAAGTGAATAAGATTAAGAAGATGTACCCATTTAACGGTGTTAAATGCTGATCAGTATTCATTAAAGATCTCAATCCAGTCTAGTTCATTAAGCCCAGCTGGTATGAAAAAAAACCACAGTACACACAGTGTGTCCCCAGAACCAAAGCGGAGCATTTGTATACAGTACTCTGTGTGGGGTATCATCTCCCCTTTCATCAGGTACATTATGCTGAATGCGTTCTGATAAGCCATGGAGATTTGATTTGATTTGGTGTATTTACTGTCACAGAGAGAGGCTCTTTTGGGAAGTCCTGCCCCGAGGAGCTCTTGACAGCGCTAATTAGCATGATGCATCCATTTCTGTTACCGTGGCGCTGTTAGTTATTGTATCTCAAAACAATTAAGGATGAATGGGGGGTGGAGGGAGGGAGCGGTGTGAGTTGGGGGAGGGGGTGGCTATCTGACAGTGTGTAGACAGTGCAGTATTTCTTATTCATGTGCTTCATTCCCTCCTTGGGGAGATGGTTACTGTCTGGTTGGGGAACTGGGGTACCAACCAGAACATTGCAGCCTGAAATCCCGTAATGGGGTGCTGCTTGAGGCAGATGCTTAACCTTAAGTCTCCAGCATCATTAAATGGATAGTGTGTTAGGATGCCAGCTTTTAGTAGTCCTGGATAAGGGTGTCTTGGGAGAAAAAATAAATAATGCGCTGTGAAAGGTTTAAATTCTCAGTGAAAATGAATAAACGTGTGAATAAATGAGTCCATGGTTTCTGTGGACTGGGACTTTCGAGTGCCAGCCTGGTATTGTGGAAAAGAGTGTAATAATAAGCCAGCCAGGTTCCAGCTCTACAGTGGAAATGGAATGTAATGAGCCAGCCAGGTTCCAGCTCTTCTGTGGGAAAGAATGTAATGAGCCAGCCTGGTTCTAGCTCTACGGTGGAAAAGGCATGTAACTGGCACTTGGTTGTCTTGAGGCAGTATGAGGTGGTAGCTAGGTGGTGAGGTTTGTAGATTCAAAAGGACACTTTATACATAGTATATATGTCCATACATCTTTCACTTGACCTTCATTTCTACCTGGGCAAAACATATAAGACGTAACAATTGTCACCATCACTATCATCGTTATTATCATTATTAGCTTTTTTTTTCATGTTGCACCACCATTTCATTACTGTAAGTGGGGCAGGCTTCCGGTCCCATTGATAATTCAGAAAATTCAGGCACAAATCAGACCCACAACAGGATTGTAAATGCAAATGGAAGGAAAGTAGGTTGTGATAAAAAACAACCTACTTTTCTGTGTCTCCTAGTAGATGTTAGGGGGTGGGTACCGTCTGTCTGCCAGCCTGGGTTTTGTCTCCTCGTGTTGTTTGGTTTCTGCCTTGACCTTGGCCTGTTCCCATTGGTGGGTCTGAGGCTCTGTGGTATTTATTAAGACTCTTATTGGCTAATAAAAGACCTCCAGCTGTTTGATGTGCTCATTTTCAAAGTTGCATTTGACATTTAACACTGCAGATTTTTTTTTGATGTGCTCAAGAATGGTATGACAGTCCCGGAATGTTAAAAAGTTTCCTTTATTTGAAGTCTTTTCATAGCCAAACAGAGCTGGCTCCAACATGCTGCACAGAATCCAAATGAATTAGCGGGTGTGCATTAAAAACGCAGCGAGTTTGTTATTAGGATATTGAATTGAGAGTTACAGATCCCTCTCTGCTTGCCTGCAGTAGCGCTGCCTTCATTCCCTGTGACTTGAACCACATGAGTTACCATGGAGCCCACGGGTTCAAAACACTGGCTAAATCCACTCTATTAGCAAAGCCATAAGTGCCTCTTTTCTAGCATGTGTATATATAATGCATGGAGAACCGCAGTTCTGAGTGCTGTCTCTACAGAGGGAGGAAAAAAAGGGGAGATGGAAACAGAGAGGCAGACAGAGAGAGAGATAGAAAGAGATGGAGAAATAGTTTGCTGTATTCATCAGGTTTGATAATATGTTCCCTTAGCATTATACTGAATGTGAACCTGCTGCCATTAGGACAGCCTATAGGACAAAAGCACTCATATTAATCCAACATGCTAAATGTTTATTAATTAAGATAACACACCCGTGTATTGGATCAACAACAGCCAACATCTGGGCTTGTTGAAAAAAGTAACAGTTGAATTTACCATCCAACTGTTGATTGAAACCAGGGTTTAATCTAGAATTGAATGAGACTTTTTTTTTTGGAAAGAAGGTTTTTTTTTGGAATAAAGATTGCTCTTAAGATATTTCTTTTACTGTAGACACGTGTATGTTTCTATGGCAGAATTTGTTAAATATTTAATTGTACTAATATAAAAGAAGAATAACTCATATTGTTGACTCCTTATATGGCTTTTTGCTTGTGTTGTACTCTGCCTCACTTCTAAGTCGCTTTGGATAAAAGTGTCTGCCAAATGAATAAATGTAAATGTGTTATGAGCACAGCCTGCAAAGCTGTCCATTACTGGTTTTGATCCATCCCTGTCAATTTCACACCATGGTGTCAGAAGTGGGATATCTGGTCTGATCTGGATAGGGGATGGAGGAAAGAGAGAGAGAGGAGGGAGGGAGAGAGAGGGGATACTGATGTTCTGAGCAGTGAGGCATTGATCCGTCACGGTCCATCCGAGATCCAACTGTCCAGTCCGGTACCAACAATTCCAGCTTCTTTACCTCAGTAGTGGAGGCACTTATACAAGCTGTCAGACAGAAGGCGTCCCTCACTCACTGCCAGCTAAAGAAATCAATGGCTCTTGATTTCCTTTAAATTGGTTTAAGATGAGGAGAACGGTGTGATTTATCCTGTCAATAGTACTGGGGGCTAACTGGGGTAAGTTCCTGAGGGCTAGGTGTAGTCAAAAATGCCCCCCCCCGGGAGCTTCCTTTGCTCCAGGGCCGGTTTGCAGCAGCCAACAGAAGTTTCATAACACGAGGCTGAAGCTTGAGAATAGCAGAGGATCTCTGGCTGTCCATCTTGTTATTTTTTATTGGACATTGATCTGATTAAGCTGCCTGTCCCTACGCTGAAACAGCAGTACGGAGCCGCAGCCTGACAGAGCATTCCCGGCGCTTACATTAAGCGCTGAATGTAAAGCCATCACCTTAACCCTGATTTGACTGGCGGTGCTGCATATTTGAAGTTGTTTCTCTTCCTCTCCACTGCCTGAGAGCTGTAGATTTATCTGACTGAGGTGAAGGAAACAGCCCTCAGCTAAAAAAGCGAGGGCAGTCATATGGGTGATTCTGCTCTCTTTTATATATGCTCATCTGCCACAGAAAGCTCTAGGGATTGTTGCCTTTAAAAATCCCTTTCTGTTGTGTGCTATAGCCCTGTGGAGAATGAACTGTACTCCTGCAGCACTGCACAGCAGTAACGGCAAGGGTGAAAGTAAGGTGGTACACCATACCGTTATGAGAAACGTTGCCAGCGTGCCGTATCGGAAGGGCACATTTCACAGAATGAACGCTACCCGTTCTACAAATCAAGAATTCTCATGATTCAGCGCTGCAAAATCAACCCTTAAGGAAAATTCTAGACAAGAGGATGGAGGGAAAGCAGGAACTGAATATCTGGTCATAATAGAATGTCTGCGGTTGTGATCTGTCCTTTGCATTCCCGCTGGGTTTAGAATCTTGAGCTTACACTTGAATGAGTATTGTCATGGTAACAGCAACAGCGCCTTTTGGATGCCTGGAATTGGATGAGCAGATTTGTTATAGTAAATTGATATTTCTGGTACTGCTGATGCATGGTGGCTGTTGAGATCCTGAGGTTACGTATAAGGGGTGGAGGGGTTGTCATGACACCATACTGGTAAGAATTTGAATCTGCTTTCGCCACTGAACGTCAGTCACGCTCACCTATTACCTATGCCTTTCCACACACAGCATGCATGCCTCCCTCAGAGTATGGCAGAACTAGAGTTACATTTTCCATTGAAATTTACAGCACATGATGACTGTTATGGGGTGATGTGTAGAGCAGCAGAGATAGTGATATATAGAATGGCAGAGGGTGTTAGTGTTATATACAATTGTAGAGCAAACAGTGATATATAGAATGGCAGAGGGTAATAGTGTTATGTACAACTGTAGAGCAAACAGTGACTTTGTTCATTTTGCACCATCTGTTATCGATTCCTCAATTTTCCAGCGCACAGTCCTATAAACACACAAGTTTATTCATAGCAATTTTTTCAGATTTTGTTAATTTTCTTTTACCCGCCTGTCAGTGTTCACTAATTTCTTGGTTCTGTTTACTTCCTGCCCTCAACAATAGTTCTAAAATTTCCCACCCTCCCACTAACTCCACCTATTTAGTCTGGTTTTTAAATTCTGATCCAGAATCAAATGAGCACTTCTAACTCTTGTGCTGTGAGCAGCTGAAAAGGTCTGTATCACTCTGTCAACCCTCAATGGGTCAAGTGCTAATTCTGTGTTCACAAAGGGGATATATGTGTGTGCCAGCGTGGGAAAACCTTTCATACAGTGAAAATTTGTCTTCTTAGACATTTTTACAGTGTTTAGTGTCCCAAGTTAGGAGCTCTGTCTGAACAGACCAATAGAACTTGATCATCACTGTAGCTTTCACGGTAAATAAAGTAGCTGTGTTGCTAAACTGGTCACTATCGCTCAACAGTGAGAAATGCAATAAAAATAACTACTAACCTGTTCTTCTAACACAGCTAATTAAAGAGGGAACTGCAAGCAACATTTCTCATATCTAGCACTGTTTGAACAGTTTCCAATCACAATGTTTACAGTCATACCCTCACTGCATAGACAGCCATCCTGAGAGTTGTGTTGTGCTGATATAGATTGCAGTACACACACAGGGTATTAATATGCACAAATAATTCAGCCACTGGCCATGGTACTGATGTGTGACAAGAAAGAGCATGCATGTTGGATGGCACTACACACTTCCAAAACAGCCATTTGCTTAATTGACCTGAAAATGCAGAATCAAAAAATAATTCTTTTTTTTAAATTACAGGATGCTGTAATTTAGATTTTTTCTTAGATTAGATATTTTGAATAGACCAAACTCTCAGTTCATTTTTGGCCTAATAGTCTAACACTGGTCGCTGTGAACCCTTGCACAGATATTGTGGCCTTATGAAGACATAATGTCAACTGTACCCAAAGTATCATGGTCGTATTGATAATCATTCCCAACCCTTGACAGCCAGTTAACAAATGCATATTATTAGGTATGTATTAAAATGTGATATTTTACATTTTGTGTTTTTCCATATATTTGATTAATGTATGCAGATGCAGAGTCTTGTTCAATCTGTGCAGTGGAATCCTTTAGTTTAAGCAACTTCCTGAAGGTCACCCAATATTGAGTCAGGAAAACCATTGGAGGACTCAAATCCCTTTTAAGTCAAACCCTTTTAACACGCACCATCAAAAAATTTAAATGAAACTCTTTTTTGTTTAAAAAAGGAGAGAGAGGGGGAGAGAGAGAGACAGCCGCTCAGTATCTCTTGCAAGGTGCAAGTTTAACCTACACAACACTTAACATGCCACTTTCCAACTGAAGCCTGGCGGCTAGGCCAGCTTTGATGTGGAAATTAGTGTCTTTTTTTATTCTTTGACAGCGGGAGTTGGGTGTTTACATAACACAGAGCAGCGAGACCCCAGGAGAGACAGCGAGTATGCGCTGCCAGGAGAGGCCTAACAGATCTCTCTGTCTGATCCTCACTTAGCCCGGGGCACGGAGAGGCAGGGGGAGAGCCGGATCCACAAACACATCACACACCTGGGGCTCCTCTCAAGGAATGAGAGGGAGAGAGAGGGAGAGAGGGAGAGGAAGAGATGTAAGGAGAATGAGAGAGGGGGAAGGTGTGAGAGAGAGAGAGAGAGAGAGAGAGGGGAAGGTAAGAGAAGGAAGAAGAGAGAGGAAGAGAGGGAGAGATGAAAGGAGGTGTGGGGAGAGGTGTGGAAAGACAGAGGAAGGGTACGCGGGAGCTCTCTGGAGAGGATGGCGATGTGAATGTGTGTCTCTGTGCATGAGCACTCACACTGACGTATGTGTACACTCACAGAGACAGGGGTACCCTCACAGAAACATAAATGTACATTCGCACAGACACTTTCACAGATGTCACACAGATGTCTGCATTCACGGCAGCATGTGTACACTGAAATAAACATAAATAAACCTCCATATGACATGCTTGCACTGAGATGTGTTGACTCATATATGTGCACATTCACACAGACATATGTGCACAGTCACTGAAACACACATATATACGAAACATATATGAATATGAAACATACACACACACACACTCCCAGAGACGTGTGCTTTCACACAGGCACACAGAGACATACTTGTTCCTCTGACAAGTTATAGACATTATGCCAGTCCAGACAGGATTGAGACGGAACTGCTGACAGGAACAAAGGCATTACCCAGGGAATAAATATCATGCTCTGCGCAAGATTAAAGGAGATTATGTTAGATTAGATACATCCATGGTTCTTAATGATGAAATTCTTCCCACACCTCAAATAGAATAATCCAAAAAAATTCAGAGGCACTGTTAAGATCTGCACTAGTGGTAAAACATTACTGCAAGAGCCATTCACTCAGTGTTTCAGTCTGAGACAGTGAGTCAAGAGAGTGAGTCAGTCAGTGAGTCAGAATCAATGAGTCAGTCAGTCAGTGAGGGACACTTGTCTCTAGAGCTGTTTCTTTCTGTAATAATGACACAGAGGCAGTGGAGCTATCAAGACAAGACCACATAGCTGATTTAAAGAAAGAAAAAAAGTACAGAGCCCACCACATCGTGTGAATGTACAGCACTGTGTATTAACTCACTGGGATATTGTGTACTTCTGGAAATGGCCTGATGACTGATGGTTGATGGCTGACAGGTTGTTTGGGGATGGTTTTATTGCCTACAGTAAAACTTCTGCTGTTGAACTTTTCCTTGGTGTGGAGAACAGTATCTAGCCCTGAGGGTGATATTTCAGAACGCTAATGCAGCAGATGATGGATACTGCTTAGCACTTCTAATTTTCAAACCCGCTACAACATAAACAATTTTTTGTAGGTCTTCTGGTGTAAACTGCGCTGTCATTAAAATGATGTATGTATCACGAGATGTAGGCTGTTCATGGCCTCTCTGTGTTAATGGAGAAACAGAGAGAAACTGTATTATGGGAGGGAGAAAAATATAAAGAAAAAAAGCCTGGTGTAGCCTCTTAAATATTTAACCCAAACTAATTGGAGAGCACTTCCCTTTTCAGAATTCTTCGACCTCTAAAAAAAGCAGGATCAGATCAAAGGCTCACTTCCCCTCGAGACTGATGAGAGAGAGAGGGAGAGGGAGGACTGGAGAGAAAGAGGGAAGAGGGGGTGGAAAGAGTCAGGAGAGGGGGCAGAGCAGGAAAGACATGATAAAGAGGGATGTGGAGAAAAAAGATGAAGGGGAGAGAAGGAGAGGGAAAGGGAAAGGGGAAGAGAGAGAGGTACAGGGGAGACCAGGGAAAGCGGAGATATAAAGAGATGGATGGGAAAGAGAGAGTGAAAGAGATAGAGAGTGAGCCATTAATCATGATCACATTCACCCTCATTGTTGAATACGTGAACATGCTGAATGAGTGGTGATTGGTGTGCATAATCTGTAGTTGGTAATGTAAATGGTGAGAGAAGGCAGAGGCGCAGAGAGAGAGAGGGGAAGGAGGCGGCAGCAACACAGGGGAATGAGGCATGGGGAGAAAGAGCTGGATACTGAGGGGTAGTGATGGAAGTGAGGTGTTAGGGTTGGGAGACGAGGGGTTTAGGGGTGGATTTTGAGGGATTAGGGTGGAAGTGAGGGGTTAGGGGTAGATGGTGAAGGGTTAGGGTGGAGGTGAGGAGTTAGGGGTAGGAGGTGAGGGGTTAGTGTGGAAGTGAGGTGTTGGGGTGGAGGTTAGGGGTTAGGGGTAGGAGGGGTTTGGGGTGAGAGATTAGGGAATGGGGGTGAAGGGGAGGGGTTAGGGCTTGATGGTGAGGGGTTATGTGTGGGGGATGAGGGGTTAGGGGTGGATAGTGAGGGATTGGGGGTGGAGGTGAGAAGTTAAGGGGTGGGAAGTGAGGGGTGAAGTGTACAGCCTAAGGGTAAGAGGGCTTTGGCCATGGTGAAAGAGATGAAGGTAGAGTAAGGAACAGGAGCTAAAACAGAGGAAGCTCTTAGTGAGATCAAACTGTTTGCTGCAGGCTGCATAGTGGGAGTCCAGGTCATGAAGAACACAGCTCACATCTCCTCCTGTGTTCTCATAAGGGGCTTCTACCTTCCTCACCGATGGCAGAATGCCCCCAACCCCCCACAAACACACACACACATACACACACACACACACACCTGTCAGCTGAGGAATGAACACTGAGCTTTTCTCTAGGCTCCCATAAGCCTTTGATCCCAGCTTCTTTAGGAGGCTGAATGAATCTGACCAATAAACAGCACATATACAGTTCTCCTCATCTTCTCTTGCTCTCTCTCTTCTCATTTGCTCTCTCACTTTCTCTGTCAGCTCTCATTTCAGCTCAGTTCAATTTGCTTTATTGATATGGTAAACATATTCATGATGCCAAAGCATGAACACTGCAAACAAAGGGGACAAAAAGGCTACAGTTACTCCATAATACAATAATCAAATATGATATGCATAATCATAATATCAACACAATCCAAGTATACAATTAATATGCATTATCTAATGTAATATATTACAATGCATATAATCTCTCACATCCCTAAGGGCCTAGGTTAATTGCCTGGATCTCCTTTTTTCCATTCATAAATTCCAAACATGTGCTCCAGATATGGGCCCTGGTTTGTGTGGAAGATGCTGTATTCACTCTGAAAGCTTGCGGTTCCTCTCTTGGTGCCGCTCCGATTCATTTACTCTTAGCAGGTCTGTGATTGGGTCATATCACTCACAGTGTGAAAAGCTTGTTTCCAGGTTCGTGAGTCTCTGTCCATTCCTTCATTCTCCTCGGGTCTCTTGCAGATTTCGGGGGCCTTTTGTCCTGTCCGCCTCTGTGCGTGCGGATCGCCCTGTTCTGCCGGGTGCCTGCAAAGATGGATGAAAGAGTGTGAAAGTTTACCCGGGAGCATTAGAGTAAAACGGTCCGTGAATGCTGTCGGTGGTTTGCTTAATGGGAGGTGGCAGCTTGACGGAGCAGGCGGGCTGGACCGCAGGGTCCTGTCCTGGCGCGGTTCAGGCTCCAGCGGCCGCCTGTGCCTGCAGTAGCCAGTATTTATCCACACATCTGATCTCTGGCACCAAATGTGACACTTTTCCACACCCTCCAGGGTCCGTTGCCTCTGACATGCTGCAGGGAGTGGTGTCAAAAAGTCCCATAAAGAAAGTCCCCAGCACTCTCCACGCTGTGCAGCTGTAGTTCGTTAAAAGGCATTTTCCCCCATTTTCATGAGAGAAATTTGTAGTGGGATTGTAGTGTTCAGGAGATTCTCCTGGAGGCAGTGTGCTGTTTTCAGGTGCTGAGGCTCCACAGCCAAACCGCAGCGCTAATTACACTCAGACTCTGCTGAGAGAGGGAAGGGGAGGGCCCCCACGAGTGTGCAATCCATTTTGTAAAAGAGAAAAGAAACCATCAAAAGAAATTTTGCTCTACTTACACGTGCATGCTTTATAGAAGCATAACATATTCAGATGGGATATATGAATATCGGTTAAATGTTTCCTGTGTCAATTTGATTGATTGATCTTTGAATGTCAAGCCTATGAAAATAAAAAAAATAAAAAAACAGAAAAGAACCAATAGGCTGGGGTTATTAAAACACCTTCATGCCACTTGACGCTGGACCATCCTGGCCTTTCAGCTGTTGTCTAGGCGTTCACAGCCAACAATTGTTGCTCCACGCACTCCTTCATTGCTAGACTATGATTTGGTAGAGTCTGTGACATCATAATGCTCTATCCATGTGATAGTTTCCCCTTGACAATTCCACTGCATCAGGATCACCAGGTCAAGAGCTCTGAAGATAGACTGGCTGGCTGGCTGTATGATCATAGCAGCAGACCAGACGACTGCACAGGAAAAGAGCTAACCAATGCTCATCAGAGCAAAAGAATGAGCAGGTGTCCACTCAGGTGGGCTCACCAGCAATGGAGGCAGGTCCTCTTTAGCAAAGAATCAGGGTTTTGTGTAGACCACCCTAACAGACGTCAGTGATGTGCTGCATGGATGTGCAGAATGATATACTAATGGTGGATCCAGTAATGTCTGTGTGCAACAGGCCTTTCTGTGGGGACGTTCAGGTGTGATTGTTTTGGACAGCAGCGCCTTGTTGCTACAGAGCTCCATTTGTGGCAACTGGCAGCTGCCTGACCACACAGCACTGAATCGATATAAGTTCTGAAAACCTTTCTTGTTGTCCTTCCTGCTGGTTCGTCCTGATGTGACCGCGTTCCGGAAGCATGACACACATCCTCATGCTGTTTGTGTCACAGCGGGTCTCCTGCAAGATGAGAAAGCGACGGTCGTGCCAGGGATGCCCTTCTCGCCAGGCTTGGGCTCGCTGAACACCCAATGGAGGAGCTGAGCTGGCGAGGGGTCACTGAGGGCTCGGAGACCCGGGAAAGACAGACACGTTTGCCCGGGCTGTACAAGAGAAATGCAACAGAATGTCACCAGGCAGCACCTGCAACCTGCTGCAAAGCACAGGGTTCAGCTTGTTTCATTTTCAGTGGTTACTGTACAATCTGATGTCCTGTGACTGTCATATTAGACCCCCCTGCTGATCAGCCTGTTCGATAACAAATGCTGATCGGCATAATGAAGCTACCTTAATCATGCCTGTTCAAACAAATGTCAGCACACCTGCAACATGTAAGATTTTGCAGTTTTCCTGGTAGTACTCATCAGTAGAGACAGTATATACAGTATTTATGCCGGTGATATTAATTAGCGAGCAGCGAGTCTCTACAGAGAATATCATGCATTCTCACCATGGAACTTATTTCGCTAACATTTTTACTCATGATAATAACATTTGACAAAATTAGAGCAAAAAAGAGCAATCTGGGAGCGTTTCAATCATGTTTAATTCATGCTTGTTTTTAAAGAGTAAAGATTAAGAACCTACAGGAATCTGGGAAGGAGAAAGAGAATAACAGAGCAGGATCTGCACACTCCCTGGAGGGGCTTTTTTGTGTGATGTTTATATCCTGTGCTGTTGGTGTTTTACCCCATAATTAACAGATCTGTGTATTCTACAGCACAGCTCGAAGAGATGACAAATTAGGACTGTATTTAAACTATATTTACTGTGGTGGAGAGTGGTCTCCGTCTCTGTCCGTTGGTGTGTGTTCTAGGATTAGTTTGAGTGTGGGTGGGATATGATGATATCTTCTGTTGATATCTTCCTAGTGTTACCTTGCGTTTCTTTATCCTGTATTTTTTTCTGTACAGTCTGGTGTACCGTTTGTGTAATGTTTTAAGCGCAAGGAATCTTTAACTTTGCAGAACAGGAATGTGTTACAATGTAGCACAGTGGTAAGGAGCAGGGCTCGTAACCAAATGGTTGCTGGTTCGATTTCCCGCTGCAGCACTGCTGCTGTACCCTTGGACAAGGAGCTTAAATCAAGCTTAATCAAATTCTGAGTCTGAAACACTTCTACCTCCTGTTAGTCAAGTGTTTTAAAGCGGGAGATAGAAAAGAATTTTGCATTTTAGCAAAGGTTAATGCTCATAATAGGCCTACAGTGAGGTGCTGTTTGTAACTGTATTTTACACAGTTTTTATTCAGCAGTCAGCTTAGAACCAGTGCTTATTACAGCAATATTTCATCACTGTCCTATCCACTCACATTGGCTTTGGCTCCACTCTACTTGGTAGGGCCTTTATTTGTCCGTATTTTCCATCAGTGAGTAATTCACAGATCTTAAAGGTACTCAAGAGATAGTACTCATGAGTATTCATGAAATACTCAGTTTCTGACCAAAACAGAGAGGAAGAACTGTGAAGAATGAAATGAGAGGCGGTATACGAGAGGAAATAAGTGAGAGGAATGTTTTTATATTGGGGTTGTGATTCTTCATTTTATGGGGCCATGAAAAGGCTGTCCTGGATGCTCTGTTGATTGCGGCAGTGATGTTGTTTTTTGTTAAGTCCTTGACTATGAGTCTTGATTGCACTGCATCCACAGCTGAACGATTTGAAGGGAAGTATATGCTGTCAATCTTTTGTGTGTTTGGGTTATGTATACGTGTACACATTTATTTGTGTGTGTGTATATCTGCATGTACTGTTTCATGTATGTGTTTATGTGTGTGTGTTTTTTACATGAACGTCAATGAACATTCTGTTGTTCCGTCTTTTGTGAAGGAGACGGGTCGTGTTTCTCTGATTGGCTCTCGGCTCTTGGGATTCTGCTCTAATCGCTAAGTGTGACTGATAGGTGGAGGAATCGCAGGGGAGAGACAAAGAGACAACAAGAGGTGAATGACAAGCAACAGAGAGAGAGGTCAAGAGAGAAACAAACCTACTTTTGATTTTAAAAACGTATAATTTAACAGCTGCCAAAAAAAGAACTGGGAAAGGACTGAAGGATTGTTATTTACAGCTGTTATCAACAGCTCCTTGTCTGTCTCAATATGACTTATGTGTCTTAGAGACAATCAGTTTAGATTTGCAAATGAAAATGTCATGCATGCACAAATACTTTTGCTCTTCATTTTACTTTACATCAAAAATTCTAAAATTCAGGATATTTTCAAATTCATTAAAAATAAAGGAAAACTGCAAGTTATGGTAGATGAAGGGCCAACATCCAGAGTAGGAGCATCTCAGCCCACTACAGAGGCAAAGTGAGTAACCACCATGCACTGACTAATAATGTATACATGATAAAACTGGCATATATTTTATTATTAAAACTTATTATAAAGTATTGATTATTGTAACTGTTTAACCTTTTATTTCTACAGTGTGTTAATATGTGTATGTGATTGTTGCTTATCCATCTTTAGTTTCTCTTTTTTGTCCTCCAATGTGTATCATGCTTTAGCATTATTGACAGAATGTGATTCATGCCATTAAAACAAATTGAACTGTACTGAAAGCGACACAGAGACAAACCTTGCATGGCAAAGAGGACAGGGTATGTGGTCACAATAGCACAGGAGACAGACAGACTTCCTTCTACGTTGTCGAAATGCTGGGAGGGAGGTGTTCTTTGATATGTTACATTTCCCTCCCTCAGTTCACACAGATGACTGACAAAGACAAGATGCAAGTCATGCTGGGAGCTGGAAACACACAGCTGAGGACCCAACAATAATTCAACACTATTTACTTTTTCTAGCCTTTTCTATCATATTTACATTGAATATTAACATTGAATTATTGAAGTAGAATATTGAACTAAATTGAATTCAGAGGGGCAAAGACAGAAGCACATGGGGACTTTTTAACTGTCTTAATTCAACAGCTGTCAAAGAGAATGCTAATATTGGGAATAAAGCAAACAACATTGAAAAGAAAACCCTCATAAATACCACCTAAAAAACAAAATAGGAGAGTCAAACTGAACAGCTCCTTATACACTCTCACATGTTTCCATTATTGCATGCATTGCCCTCAGAAAAATAACAAGTGAAATAGAGAGGACTCCATCATATATTCAACACAAGCTCCTCTTGAAATACAGAACATACTCTCTCGATAATGCACCATAATCTCTTAAAGCAGTTCAAAGAGCATCCCAACATATAAAACTGGATATTAGGAAACAGGAATGAGATTTTTCACCACATAAACCACCCACATTTTGCAGTCTCTATTCCTTGGTTGATCATACCGCCATCTTTAGTTGTCCCAAACGTAAAATTTGCCTTTTTTTTTTGCAACGGGGGTACCTCACAATGACATTGACCAACCTTTTGCAAAAGGCAGATCAGAAAGTTTGAATTATCTCAAGTTGCAAGGAGCAGTTTTTGCTGTCATAGAACAAAGCCTTCCTCTCTTGCTTTTGGGAACGGGTGGTAGGGTCCAATATAAGTTACGCAATGCTCCTGTCCAACCCGTCAGATTCTCTGATCAATCAGTCTATCTGTTTGTTCATTATTTATTTATTTATTTATTCATTCATTCATTTGTGACACCAAGCAGGATATTATGTGAAAATTCCCTAAAGAACAACTAGTTAAGGTCAGCTCAATTAAACATACTGCGGTGTGCGGGGGGTTTCGGGGGGCTGGGAAGGTGAACCAGCCTCTGAGCTGGATCGTTCTGCAAAGCACATGAGATGATTGCACAGCTGGAGATCTGTCGGGGCGCGGAGCAGGTGTTATGGAGCGAGCAGATGTGCTGGCAAAGCGTAAGAAAAGTGATGCTCTGCTGACTTTGAGTCAAGGCGTGAACTGAAATATGCGCAGGAAGAAAAGCTGGGGGGGGGAGGAATATAGGTGCCGCACTCGCTTTAAGAGGACTGTACGATTATTTATTTAGCGGAAAACATTGATATTGCGCCAAAACTTAAAAGCATTTTGAAAGCGTCGACGATTAATACGCAGCGGAAATTTAGACAAACAAACGGAGAGGAAAAAGGGCTATGGAAAATTACCAGGCTGCTCCCCTCCCCTACAGCCGTGCCATTGGCCAGAAGTGCGACTGGTGCATGCTGGGTTTGTGTTGTCTGTAAAGAGGTTTCAGCTTTCTGTTATTCAAACTGAAACCCCCCCCCCACCCCACCCCGACCGCAATCATAGCACAGATAGGAAAGAACAAAATTGGAATTCGCCCCCTTCCTATCATCTCTCGGGGTCCAGTGTTTGGCCGCTAATGCACAGAAATGAGCCGTTCCAGTTTGCCGGGCGCATAATAGAAGAGGCCCTAATGGAATGAAAGGTTCCCCCTCTAAAAGCAGATAATCTTAGGCACCGGGGTCTGGTGGGATCTGTCGTACAGGCTTTCTCTCTCTCTATCCGCTCGCAGCGGCTGTGTGTGGCAGAGAGGAGAGGACCTGGTGGAGGGACAGTGGGGTTGTCATGGAGCTGATGGGTTTAAATGTGAGGAAGATTTGGGAGGAGTTCTTTTGTGGTCTTTTGCGCCCCCCACAAGAGAAACTCCTTTGATGGTAAATTTCCTGGTGTGTTTACAGTCCAGGTCAGCCCCTGTTTAGCTTATGCCTTATTACTGCCTTATTATGCCTTATTATCTGTTATTATTTCTATTTTGTTTGTTCTGTGACGTCAGTTTTTCTGCAGTGCTCTCTACAATAATCTGTGAATTTTTCTGTGACAAGCACTATATATGAGTACATCTGATTGATTAAATAGTTGATTGATTGGTTGATTGATTCATTGATAGACACCAAGAGGTGTCTCATGCAGTGATGAGGAAGAGAATGGACACGACGAAACCCCCTCTGAGCGCCCGGATCCAATCAATCAGTCAATCAACTAAGCAATCAAATTAGTGCTCTTTACATTGAAATTGTCACAGAGTGCATTATATATAAACAAAGCCAGTTGAAATTGATATAACATGTAGGGGATTAATAATGAAAAGCAATTCCAGTGACAACAGAGAACACATCACAATGATAATGTAAAGAATAGCGAATAATGTAAAGAATGTTCACGCTATGCCCTTTTGTGAAAAAAGGGGTGGCGTGGTCTAACACCTTTTAATAGCACATGAATAAGGTAAGGTCCTGAATATGATGTAAGCATACAAGATATAACAGGAAAGCTATTACTTAATCCCGTGAGCTTTTAAATCATGATGCACCCTCCACAGATGGTGGTCGTGGTATAATTCATTTAAACAATGAATTACATTGCATTATTGTCATTTAGCAGATGCTCTTATCTCTTATGCTCTTACGTACAGTAGGTTACAATTTTATCCATTGATACACCTGGATATTTATTGAGGCAATTGTGGGTTAAGTACCTTGCCCAAGGGTACAACAGCAGTGCCCCAGCAGGAAAGTGAACCTGCAACCTTTCAGTTAAGAGCCCTGCTCCTTACCACTACACTCTCTGCTGTCCCAAGCTTTACAGCACCTGGTATTTCCAGGCAGTCTCCCATCTAAATACTAACCACGCTTGACCTTGGTTAGCTTCCAAGACCGAATAAGATTGGGCGTGTTCAGGATGGTATGGCCATAACCTTATATTTTATATTATATGTAAAGCTTCAGCGCAGTGGCTGTTGGGTCTCTCTGCAGGTTCCGGCGCGGGGATTACACCGTGGGGCTGAGCATCAATGACTACCTGGACATCTACTGCCCGTACTACGAGAGCCCCCAGCCCCAGGACCGCATGGAGCGCTACATCCTCTTCATGGTCAACCACGAGGGCTACCGCACCTGCGACCCCAGGATGAGGGGCCTCAAGCGCTGGGAGTGCAACCAGCCCCGCAGCTCCAGCGGGCCCCTCAGGTTCTCCGAGAAGTTCCAGCTCTTCACCCCCTTCTCGCTGGGGTTCGAGTTCCGGCCTGGCCACGAGTACTACTACATCTGTGAGTATCAGCATGCTCTACATAATGCCTCCACATCCTGCGATTCACATGTGGGGCTCCAAGGACCTGTGATCATACCCAGCTAAGCCTAACCCTAACCCTAACCCTAGTCCTAACCTTAACCCTAACCTTAACACTAATCCTAATCCTAACTCTACATTGACTATACCCGGGTTTTCCAGCCCTCCTGTGCAGCCCGCCCAAGTGTGCTTCCTCATGTGGCCAGTAGGAGTGACTTTCCAGGGCCTAGAGATTTCAAAGTGAGGCTTCATGAACACTATCAGTTCCCCACCGATTTAGACCATCCCTGTTGGGATGTTGGGAATATATTTCTTGGTTCACACCAGTCAGAGACTGACAGCACTCCACCCATTATTGGGGCTCATCTAGCCTTGCGCTTCCATCATGCTTAGCTGCTCTCGTAAACGCGCTTCCCCAGCCACTGCGTTCTGGCGGTTAGGTTACGCTCTCTGTTTGTGCGCCGCGTGTGTCTGAAGGGCAGATTGATACCCCGCTAGTGGAGAGCAACAGCGCAAGCCACATTACCCCTGGGTGTTTAATTAATCAGCTTTCTCTGTGATTACATTTGGCATTTAGTTCACTCTTCTGTAAAGGTTAGAGACATGGAGCAGGAAGCGAAAAAAATCTGTTTCAAAGATTTTTACAAATCGCCATATGTGTGCTCTGTGACATACAGTAAATGTGATAAAGATGGTTCAAACTAGGCTAGTGATGCTGTTATTCATATTAAATATCATTTATCTAATAAAATTTTAATTTTTATTGTGGTAAAAATGAAAGTATGTTAGTTTCTTTTTTTCCTGAGATGCTATCAGCCAGAGACTGATCTTAATCAGAGACTTTTAATTTGTAAATATAGCTCAGTATTTATATTTGTAGATATTTTACCATTATAATTAAGTCTTCAGACATCTCCTCATATTTTCAACATCAAAAAATATTCAGTCCACGCACTCCCATCTGTCTTCACAGCATGTCCATTTGAAAGCAACAACCCCATCCATACTTTTTTTTGAATAAGAAATAAAATAAATCAGTAAACCAGATGGGTAGCCAGCGCAGAGCGCTTGATTCATTAGGGCGGGTCATAAAAGAGAACAGCTCCGTATCTCAGAGACAAAACCCATGCCAAAGGTCTCTGCTCTCTGCAGCAGCACTCTCTCTCTTGTACTGAGCATCTCTGTCTGAATTCAGGAGCAGCTTGTTCGCAGTGTCTTGCATTCTCCCTTTAAACTGCTTCAAATGCTCTGACTCATCACCGCCTTGGACAAAACAAACTAGAAATTCTGTTTCATAAAGCATGCATGACATCTCCAGGAGCATGGCTTTACAACTTGAGGAAGCAGTCATAAGTAAATCCTGGGCTTCGTGACTGATACACATTGCTTGGTTTGATTTTTTTTTACATAATGTTCATTGTATCACAGGATAACAACTGCCATGAAGCACTGCAGTAGTCAGTGAATGGTTTATAAAGTAGAAATGTCACGCTCATGAAGGTGTTATGTATGCTTTATGAAAGCCTTGTGAAGTTGTATTTTATGTGTATTGTTATCATCAGAATATCAAGTAAAGATGAAGGGAGAGTGTATGTGTGTGTGTGTGTGTGTGTGTATACATGGGTATATGTATGTGTGTGTTGTGTGTGTGCACATGCAAGTGTGTATGACTTACTCTGGTTGCATGTATGTGCATATGTGGGTGCATGTAATCGTATGTGTAGGAATATGAGTTCGTGTCTGCATGTGTATTTATGTATGTCCATGTATGTTTGTGCGTTTTGTGTGTCTTTGTGTGTGTGTGTGTATGTGTATGTATGTATATCTGTGTACATGGGTACATGTATGTTTATGTGTGTGTGTGTGTGTGTGTGTGTGTGTGTGTGCACATGCATGTGTGTATGATCTGCTGTGCTTTAGTTGTAGGCAGTCCCCCTATTCCTTGATGTGAAGGGCAGGCGGTGAGAACCTGTCATAGGATCATCCCTCAGCTTTATTTTAAAACCAGTTAACGGCGCCCTCATGTGGAACATGCCAAATCATGCTGAATTGCAAACTCTTGCTTTACAAGAAACTTGGGGGAAGCAATTGGTTCCCTGTGGCTTTCCTATTATACTTTTTCACTGAGAGCTGCTAAAATCTATTCATCTCTCAGGTTCAATACAGCCTTGACACTCTCCCTCAGGGCTCTCTGCACATCGACTCCCTTAAATGGCTCACTGGGTGGTTCTGTGAGAACAGTAAACCCAGGGTAAGTTTCTGGTTAAACGTTCCCAACACTTATAGATCGGCCTAGCAACGGCTATTGTGTGGCGCGCACCCAACTAAACGCTTTAACATTTTCACAGCGCTTATTGACTTTTTTTTTCACCGTCAGTTCCAAATGGGTATGCGCGTTAAAAGCTACCTGCGTGGTGCACCGCTGAGAGTTTCCGAGAGAACGGCCCAGCGTGTCTTTTAAGGGTGCTGCGCTGCATACCTAATCGGATTTCACTGCCCCCTTCATCACGGCTCCACGCCGGAGTGAGTTTACCAGGTGCTTCTGTTTTTTCGGCTAATGGGCCCAGGGGAGCTGATAAAAGGCACCCCTGCTGGGCTGTCAGAGGCCGACAGCTCGGGACAGCTTGGCAGTCCGTCAGCGGAGCCATTTCAGGCGTGCTCTCTCCGGTTTCTTCGCTCTTGCCGGCACTAGGAATTGATGGCAAACATGGGTTTTACAAAAAAGGCCGACCCGCGCGGCCCGAAATGAACACAGCACATCAGCCGTAAAGGCGCGAGGCCTTTCTTGCTGCTGTTGTTGTTTGCTGTTTTTGCGTAACCCCCCGCGCCCGCGTTTGCGAGGAAGTGCTGACTTCGCCTCTGTAGCTCCGCAGCAGTGAGTGACAGATAAAAGCCACGGAGGTTCCGTTCCTTTCTCCAGCCGGTTGACAGGTGAAGGAGGATTGGGTTTCATCATGAAAGGGAAGAGTTCTGTCCTTTTCTCCTGACTTTGACTCTCCTTTGTTGGGAAGGCCAAGATTTCTACCTTAATTTGTCGAACAGACATCCTCATCTGCAGTGAGCTGTGTGTTTACACAGGCATTGTATGCATTTATATAGAATGATTTTCACTGAAGCGATTCAGGGTAATTTCTTTGCTCAAGGATGCAATATGGTAATGCACCTGGCATTTGAACCTGCAACCTTGTTCCCATCAACTAATAGAATAGAAACAGAATAGAATCGTAACTTCATTGTTCATTTGTTGTGGAAATTTGTCTTATGCATAAGATTACACACAGATTACATTAAATTGTATACTATAATATACTGTAACCCCGTGGTAACATATCAAATTCCCTCTGACTGAGGCCTACACACAAGATGACTGCTGCTCAGGTGACAGAGCAGATCAGCAGAGCTTAGAGACACCTGCAGGCTGGGAATGTCAGCCTGGATGGCTTTTTGAGTGGCAGCTGGTTGTAGTAAGCTGAGAGAAGAAGGCAGGACAATGCTCCATCCCCCCCCGAAGCAGCAGGGCGTAGCGAACCACGTCAGGCGCAACGAGATGCACTGCCCCACTGGGGGAAAAGAAGAGGAGAGGGAGGAGAGGAAAAACACGGAGGAAAGAAAGGGAGGTTCGAAGCTAGCATTCATCTCGGGCCGTTTCCCATTGCCTCCCAGGGCGATTTTTTTTGTTCAGTGAAATGCCCACCGTCTCCCGGATCCCAGATGCTCTCTGCATTGTGTGGCTCTTTTGTCTCTGTCAGTGGGCGGGGCTGGGAATCAGCTCCACCCACAGTTCAGTTACACTTCTTTTTATCACCCCCCGAAGGATTGTGGGATAGCACCAATATTATAGTTGTCACAGAGCCTAGGGTGTTGGGACCAAGGGTTGGTTACTATAGAGGGCTGGGTATGTGTAGTTATGAGGGTATTGGAGAGGGGAATAGATATGGGGTTATCAGGGTTGGGGTTTATCTCAGTCCATCATCACCCTCAAGTGATGTGTGTTTCAGCTCAGGTCGATGGTGGGTAAAACCCCTCGAGCTGTGGATCCCATAAGGCAACATTCTGCAAGAATACATAGTCATCGAGTACAACATGGGGTCACAAACGAGGAGTTCTTGTTTTGTTTTCTTGGTTTGGGGGGGCTCTATGACCTTGGGAGGAAGGGTGTCTCATTCTGCTGTAGACTGCGCTTCATGCATTTGAATTTGTGTGTGTGCGTCTGTGTGTGTCTGTACATTTCCATTGCAGTATCCACACAGATGACTTCCCTATCAAGCGCTTGTTATAAAATCCACTTGTGAAAAGACTGTAATTCACAAACAACTTTGATGTAACTTCTCCACTACAGTGGGACAATGCTGTGTGATATTTATGCCTCAGACAAACAAAAAACAACAAAAAACAGAGTTAAACTTCTGATGGTGAAGGAAAGCAATCTTTGAGTGTTTGATTTTCTCTGGTGAGAACAGTGTGCGGCTAATGAACACGTTCTTCATCTGCTCCATGCTGTAAAGTTTTTTGCTGGAATGTGATTTTTGAGTGGTGCCATATGGCATGTTTGTGTGTCTGGTGACTTGGTGGCTTTGACCATGGAGAGGTGGAAAATTTTGACGCTCTCTGCTTGAGCGAGAACAGCCCAGAGATTCACAGAACACCATGCAGAGTCACAGACCAACCCACAGAGTCAGAGTCATACTGATGAATGCTGCGTCACAGTTCCGACCCTGGGTGATTTATTGACTGTTGGATGGTGAGTCAAACAATGAGGAACATCTGAACAGTGACACCCCCTTACAGGCCAGCTGAACATGGTGGAAATTTATATACTGTATATATTTATACATCAGTCTATCTATGTATTCACCTATTGACTGATTGATCATCATTCATATTACCTGACCTATGCCAGTCAATATGAATGTTAATATTAATAACTATCCAAGATCAGTCATAACAGTCATGGTATGTTACATCCTTTTCTTACTGAAACAATGCTGCTGAAAGTGATTGTGATTAACAGTTCTCTGTTTGCCTGTCTCCCTGCTACTCTCTCTCTCTCTCTCTCTCTCTCTCTCTCTCTCTCTCTCTCTTTCTGTGTCTCTTCTCTCAGCATCCCCGCACGTTAACCACGCTGGGAGGCAGTGTTTGAAGCTGAAGGTGTACGTGAGGCCCACCAGTGAGTGCTGCCGTCACACTGCTCTTCTTGCAGGCAAACCCCCTCCATCTCACCAACAACAACACCATGCAAATACAACAGCGCATCGGGTTCAGAAAGTCCTGGAAAGATCTTTACACCCTAATGCCACTCTCCTTACCCCCAGCCCACACACCAGACTATCAGCAGTGTAGGGTGTAATGGTGTAATCGTTAGAGCGCTGATTGTGGGTTTGAATAGCAGCTGGGACACTGCTGTCCTTCCCTTATGTATTTTATCTTCTTTCTTAGAACAATGATCTAGCTTTACTGTATGAATGAGTTACAGAGAGCGTGGGGTGTAATATTTTCTGATGCCCTGGATCAGGACATCTGGTAAGCTAATTCATGATCAAAATGTGACATCACGTTTATGAGTAAGACACATTTAAATCACAAAGCCATTCTGGTTTGATGAAAGACATGAAAATGTCAAAAACCATTTTCGCCCCAAATATATCTGTTGAGTTTAAATTATACACCAGCTTCTGCTATTAAGTACCTATGCATGGTTTGTGAAATTGTAGCTGTAAGAGCTGCTGATTTTAATTCAGAACATACTCTCCGTTTCTCTTCTCTCTCTCTCTCTCTCTCTCTCTCTCTCACACACATCCCTTCATCTTTCTCTGTCTCTCCTTCTCCCTCCCTATTTCTGTCTTTCACTCCATCCCCCTGTCCTGCTCTCTCTTGCTTTTTCTCTGCCCCTCCCTTTCTCTTTCACCCTTACCCCCTCCCCCTCCCCCTCCCCTCCACTCTCTGTCTGTTTCAGATGAGTCAGGGTACAAGTCTCCAGAGCCCTTTCTGACAGATGACAGCTCAGACTGCAGTATGGCCGCACCCTGCCTCTCGCTTGCAGTGGCCCTTGTGTTGACAATGCTGTCCTCGTCCTAGCCCCCACCCCCACGCCGATCACTGCCCCTGTCCCCGCCCCATACGGCCCCACACTCCTGCTTGCTGTTCCCTGTTTAACCACCCCCCCCCCCACCCTAGAGTGGTTCTACACTGACAAAAGCCACAGTACACCACAATGCTGCTGACGCCAACATTCCAGTGCACCCAAGATCAGTGAACAGCTCAGCACCACACATGTATTTACATTCAGCAACCACTAGGGGGAAACCTGATCCCCCCCACAAAAGGCAGGCCTACTGTACCAGTTCTCCATCTTCAGATGGTTTATGGAGTCTCCAGTGCAGCAGATGTCTTGAGGATTGTGACCACCTGTCCTGTTTCAGTGTGTTGAGAGATCCTTAGCCAGCTCTTTCTCTCTGTATCTCTCTCTCTCTGTCTCTCTCTCTCTCTCACCACCACTCACATGTACAGGAGGCATTTTACTGTGAATCTGCCAAAGACACTGAATTACTTTCACTCCATTTAATGTGTGCACGGAGGTGGAAGAGGACATGGGTCGTGTTTTTGGACCATTATCATATGCAGCCGGGGAACTCTGTGGACGTTTCGGATCACTGAAATGGGGATTACGGAACAGAAAGGACAATGTTTTTTTTTTCTAAACATCTTTTATATATATTGAAAATAATGTTTATTAAAAACAAACTAACAGCCAAATAAATGGCCTTTTTTCACTGGTGCTGAATCAGAGGTGAGTCTCAGGCCCTTGTCTTGACTGGAGGCAAGTTGGCCTTTTGTGATGTTCAGTGACTTTAGTGAAGTCTGTCTTTATTTCCTCTTGGTGGCTTATAATGTGGAGTTTTGTCTGACCATTTAACCCCCCAAAAAGGAAGCAGACTTTGGTCTCCTGAACCGCTAAAGCACTTTTGCTTGGTAAACTGACTTGTTTTTGTAATTTGACAGAATACCCAATGTCCAGCAATGGGCCAATGTTGCAAATGGGCACATATAAACAAACAAAAGGTACTTATGTACATTTGACTATATTTTACTTTATTCCATGTTATATTTTTACCTATCCTTCTTTCAAATGCAAGAACAAATTCATGTATGTCTTGAAATTTTAATGTAACTTGTTGGATCTCTGTTGTCAAAGCTGTTTTAGAAAGGTCGGATATTTACTGTAGCTCTTAGTTGTTTCCCTGCCTATTGCACAATGCATTCTGGTACTTGTAGGCCTGTTGTTATGTTTCCAACAGCATCTTATGGTGTGATTGTCAGATAATTTTATTTTTGTTTTTGTTTGCTTTTAATATTATTTTTTATACTTTCAATTAATTGTCTTGTTCTGGCAAATAAACAAATTGAAAAAGCTAGAAAAATAAAGCTTTGTCACAGCAAAACAGCTCTGTGTCACATTTTGGATCAGAACTGAATCAATCTTATTTTTAAGATCACTCATGCAATGTGAGTCAACAACGCTAATAAGTGTCTGAGATTTCCATAGTTTCATCATTCCAGTAAGAATTTGTTTCATTTTCAGAAGTCTGTATTAAGGGTATTAACATTTCATAAAGTCTACAGGTTATATATGTGAATAATATATTTAAAAATACAGTCCAAATGTAAAAATAAGATTGGACAAGGCACATGTGGGTGCAGCAGGTGAATGGTCCAAAGTGGCCGTGGCTTCCGTCATTTTCAAAGCAGACATCTCTCTCTCTTTGGACTAGCCCTACGGACTGCTACACAAATATCTCTCCCTTTTTGGAATGGCCAGTGAGAAGACATCAAATAGCTCTTCCTTTGTATACAGGCTACCAGAATACAGCAAATATCTCTCCCATTCTGAAAATAAGGTGCCAGGCTACAGCAACTATATCTCCCAAACAGACCACAAGGCTAAAGCATCAGGCTCTCACAGGTGCCCATGTTTAGCATACGTTTTTTTTTTTTTTTTTTTGCCAGCTCATCAGTGTGATAAAAATCCAAATAGCCCAACCAGCATGATATCCCCTTAAGCACTTTCCTTTTTTGCACTAAAATGGACTGGGTGTAAATGCACAGTAGGGAGGGAGAAAATATCAACCTGTCGAATCCATTTTTGACATTCAGAATGTGTCTCGAACAGTGTGAACCGGAGCTTATGGTAATAACAAGTGTAATTCTGCCCATACGAAAATGTGGTTGATTTTTTTTTCCATTTTCCAGGCATATATTCTATTCCAATTACGTTTATATCTGTGGTGTTAAAAATAGCCTACAATGAGTATATGACACTGAGAAAATAACTGAGGAAATAGTGGGTAGAGATATTGGTCATTTGATAATAATTTAAAACAACAGACTAAAAAAACATGTGTTTTCACTGAAATATCTGTTAATATCCCAGCTGTGGTATTGGATGCTGACAAATGCCATCTGCTTGAGTACCTTTCTAGTGGATAACAGTTACAATTCCTTCTGGCTGCAGTGATCTTTTCCTTCATTTAACATACAGTTTAGCAAGGTAATTAACACAGGGCAGGCCATATGCTGCTAATTGATTGTGTGATTACATTCACAGGATCTTCTCTCTCAGGATACTCTCAAAGGTTCAGAGTGGTGTTATTAGCACAACAGGAGATATTTAATGTTGCTATAGCATGTTACCGTATAGATAGTATATAGATATACGTGTGTGTAAGACCATTCCTCTCCTCCCTACCCTACTCCCTCACTCTGTCTCTCTCTCTCTCTCTCTCTCTCTCTCTGTCCCTCTCTCTCTCCCTGTCTCTTCCTCTTAAACACAAGAGGGTGACAAGCTGGCTGGCTTTTTTTTAATGAGCACCATCTGTACCAAAATCACACACTGCTGAAAAACTTCAAATTTGACTAGGCAGCAGTTAACTTTCTAAATATTTCCATAACTGCCAGTCTAGCTTCCCTTGAACTTGCCTGAGATGCCATTTCTGAATCTGAAGTGAATATTGTGCTCTTGTATAAACTGAGATTGTTTTGGCAGGTAGGCAGCTTTGGCATATTTAGAATAAACCATCTGTATGGGTCTCAAGATGTATATTGCAATCTGAGAGGGGTTAACCACTGCCTGCACACTGATGTCCACTTTTGTAGGCCACAGTTGAATTGCTGGCACACGAGTAGTTGTTTAAAAATATTTCAGAAACACTTACACAACATTATCTATACACCCTGAGAATACAGCAAATTGCAGGGGACATTGTGGAGTTGCCAAACCATTCATAAATGTATAACTCAATATATTGCCAGCTGCCTACTCCCCCCCCCATCACACACACACACACACACACACACACACACACACACACACACACACACAGAGTCCCTGGCCTGTCCCTAAAGGATGCCATCTGCTTTGCCCTGGATGTTCAGCCAGCTAAAGGATCCTTGTAGGCCTGAGTAAGTCTGGACACCCTATCTGAATAATTGATGCAGTGTAGACGTTGCCTGACTAAAAATACATGGAATCATGAGGGACTCCTGCAAAAAGGCACTGCACCCTAACAGTTCATGCATTATCTCAGTAGAGGGGGCTAAAGAGCCCAGTGTGCATTTATCATTTGGCAGCTTTCGCTCGTCCATCCATTTTCAAGCATCTCTTCTCCCTGTAGAGAGGGTGTGGTGTGCCAGTGCCAAAATGGCCAGACACCGGGCATAAGGTCGAACTGTTCCCAAGATGGGACGCCAGTCCATCGCAGGGGGACACAATTCAGGGTAATTCTTTGGACTGTGTAGGAAGAATCTGGAGTAGCTAGAGGCAGTCCACATGGAAACTGTGAGAAATAGGCACACTTTATGCAGATGGGGGGGGGGATATTTGAATCTGTCTCCTTCTCCTCTCTCTCTCTTTCACTCACATATACAAAGTATGATTTACCGCTTTAGCGGGGGATTTTCATTCTTCGGAGAGACGAGAAAAAACGAGAGTGAATTTCACTCAGACAGCAGCCACATCAGATGAAACTAGACAGTAATGATGTGGCTTTCTGTAGCGGCCGGGGCAAGAGAGAGAGGCGATCCTAGGAGTCAATCTGCACAGTTTAATCCCAGGCCCTGATTGCTGCAGAGGCTATATTAATATGAAGGGTCTCCCGTGATAGCCAGTCTGTATCAGCGCCTAATGAAGATAAAATGTGGAGCGTGGTGCGTCTGCTGATACCGTGTGAATGCAAATGTAGCCCTGGAGTTTTTGAGGCCTCTTCTCACTTTCTGCGAAACGACCAAACAAAGGAGCTGTCTTAGGCTGCCTCTGACACAGGGAGGCCTAGAAACAGTTTTAAAAGAAATGTTCATATCTGAGATTCCATAATAATATGTTATTTTCTTTTATTTTTTAATAATTCTACTTTCTCTGTGAGTCACAGAGCTCAGTTATTTTTGCTGTTTACCCAGTGAGTCTTTGATCTCCCAGCATTCCTCCTCTTATTGCGCTGTGGTACACTATGGGCATTCATTTCATTACATTCATTTCATTTCTTATAGGATGTACTTCATGGTCATAGCAACGCAAGCTCAAGTGTTTTAGGCGCAGTCTTTATTTTAATTAATTAAATTAATTACGATAATTTAATTGCTTGTTTGAAATCTGATATTCATTGCCTGTGTCTCTTCATCTGAAGCAGGCTATAGCACAACAGAAGAGGGAACAGAACACTTTGGATTTCAGCGGTAATTTTAAATTAGATCTTGCACTTGAATATTATGGGTTGTTTGGTTTGAATCAGTCCTATACTCTTTGAATGCGAGTCTGTTCTGTCAAATTCTGCACGAAATTATAGAGGGAATTCTGGTTCATTAATCTAACTATACATGAGCTCATTGCTTTTTACTCATGGTTTGATTAAAGTAATCATGTGAAGGCTCCCATGTGGCTCAGTCGGCAAGTCCTTGGTTTTGAGTACAGGCTGGGGCCTATCGCCCATCATTTGCCAACAATGACCGGGAGTCTGTAGCGGCAGAACAAATGAGGTTCATTCCGCAGGGGAATAGGGCTGGGTAGGTCTGCAAGGGTCCCCTTGGCACACCACTCCTGGCTTCCTACAGCTCGTCTACCTGGACGACATCAGTGGAGCAGTGGCTATCCTCCAGTTAGTGCCCACACGATTGTAGTGTGCTGTAGTACTTGCAATGTGAAAAACAGTCACATTGGTGTGTGTGTGTGTGTGTGTGTGTGTGTGTGTGTGTGTGTGTGTGTGTGTGTGTGTGTGTGTGTGTGTGCATGTACCAGAGGATTGCACTTGCTCCCATGTCAAGACACCCTATTAGTACAAGTAGTACAATTGGCAATCATAAAAACAGTTGAATGCAAAAGGAGAGAAAATGCTAAAAGAAGAAGGTCATTTGGAACTGAATGGAAATGGTAAAATCTGTTATGTAGCTAGCTGCATTACTGTCAGGGGTCTGTAGTCTTACTGGCTACAGTTAACCAGACCTCCACCACTATCATTTGTAACAATCAACTTTGGGTCAACATTTATTCAATCAAACACACACACATGCATACACACACCTTGTACAGTAACAGTTACCTTGCACCAACTCATTAAGACCAGTTTCAATTCTGGTAAGCTTTCTGTAGCGCAATGGTTGCTGTGCGTCTCCCAGAAGGGACTACACTTTGTCGGTGGTCCAGCTAAGACATAAATAATTCCACATAAATAAATCATTTGCAGCCTTTACAATGGAAATGATACTGTGAGCCATTTTAAAAGTACAAAACGGAGATCTGATTGTGAGGACTTAACAATTAAATCATTTTTATCTATCAGAAAAGAGATGTAATTTCTATGTGGTGTTACACCTGCTATCCCCTCTGCCTCTTACACAGTACGAAACATGGTTAAATTACATATACAAGCTTTTTCACCTTAAAATGTGATTTTTAAATAATATGTACGTTAGTGATCGACGCAAAAGCCACCGGGTCTTTGCTGGCCCCTCCTGGTAAGCGGCTAAATTACAACAGATAGTTTTCACTGAACATGCCTCAGACTTCTTGTATTTCCAGTCTGTTTTATTATTGTTGTAAGTTCAAAGTACTATTGAATGCACTTGCAACGAAAATGAAACAACGATTAATCAATGGATGTCACTTTGATTAGTTGTTTGTTTAAAGTGTAAATATTTCAATTGTTATCGTTTATCATTTCATCAAGTGCTAAGAAATCTGTATTCTAAAATATTTTTCGACAAGAAGCTGTCAACGTACAAAAGATAGTCAATATCTTTATCTGAATAAAATGACTTGCTTTTATTTTGAATTTACGTTACAAATTTGTCCAGATAATTAGTTTAAGGGATTAACAAAGTAATTTCAATCCTTTCTGTAAGCCAACAAAGCTATCGATTCAGTGTATTCGGCAAACCATATTTTTGCAATCGTCTTTTGTTTGTTTATACATAATGTATAATTGTACACATATTAAAGTTTATAAATTAAAGCCTCGTCTCTTGATTTCGGGATTCACACTTACGCCAAAACCTGGCAAATATTGGAGCGAATTCCTGCTGTCACGCATAATTTCACACCGAAAACAAACGCTATTTCAGTTGTTAAGGACCTTTTAAGAGTACAGGTGCAATTCCCAGGTGGGCCAAAGCGGTTGTCCCCTACACCAAGGTAGCTAGCCTAGCTGCGTGACCTGATTGTTTCAGTAAACAGCTGTAGAAATGGAAAACGCAAAAATGCAAGAAATACATATCGTACTAGAATAGTTACGAACGTTTGTCATATGAAAAAGTAATCTGACATATTTCTGTATATGCAATTTTTACTCTATATTCTTTTTCTTGTTGTTTTAAGTAAATACGCCTCAATGTATTGAAATGGGCGTTAAAATGACCAACGGACATGAAACAGAAATGAGAATTATCCGTGTTGTTGTTGTTTTGACAGACAGATTAGATATCCAGTAAGATCGTACGGAATGCCCAGAATTGTACTGTCGTGGGCGGAGTCATCAAAAATAGGCAATAGAAGATAGAATACTATTTGATTGACAACACTAGTTCCCAATAGCACGCCTTCGTAGGCGTGTTCAGTGTTGGTCATAGCTGCTTGGCCAGACAGTAGCAAAAAAACCTCTGCCCCTGTTCGTTGTGTCACGAGAAGCTGCTCAACTTGATTTGCTAACGGCGTCAGCGTCTGCCTTCAAGGAGCAGGTTACCTGTTCATTTCTTTTTTCCCCCAAAAGCACCGGACTCACTAAGAAACAGGCAAGGTTGTTAATTGAAACTGTACTAGATAGCCATGTACAATTTAATGTGCGCGGGGTTGCGGCAGACTGGCTAGCAGCCATGCGGGTGAAACAGGATGGCGGCCTAGCCCTTGCTACCTAGGCCTAAAGCCGCCCGAGCGTGGTTTTGAGTGTTGGAGGGATAGCATCTTACAGCACCGGTGAAAAGAAGGAAACAGCGAGGATAGGGGCCTTTGTTGCGATACCAGTTGGGAAGGGTGCTGTATTTTAATCGGTGATGTGATTGTTGTGTATGAAATGTCTTTTTTTCCTATCGTCCGCTAACGATGTCGCGGTTCCTGTCTTGCTTGCTTAACTGGAAGGAATCCGTATATTTAGCTTAGCGAGCTGGTTACACGCCCCCTTTCAAAGCACTTAGCGGGCCAGCCAACGACGTCAGGAACGTCAGAGAGTTTGGTAGCTAGCGTTCAGAATGGAGGGGTCTTTGTGTGACGAACATTGTAATTTAAGCATGGTAACTAGCTAGTTGGCCCTGCTGAGCGAAACCGATGGTTGCAGAGTGGACTGGATGGTGCAGCTAGCTAACTTGGCAAACCACCTTCAGGAACTGACCAGGTGGCGCGTGTTTTCTTCAAGTTCTTGGTATTTATCTGAATGCCTCATTGGTTAGCTAACTAGCTAATCTTTTACTGGTGAATGAGATTGCCAAGTTAGCCAGCCAGCCAGCTAAATCATTAGCACATTCAGTCCTAATGTGGACGCTTGACATACTGTAAAATTAAACAAATTTGGAAGACCTTATCGCGCGCCTGTATTGCAGACTGGACGCGTTTGCTTAACCATTTGATTTTTTAAAATGCATCAGTGGATAGGGCTTCCAGTTGGCCGACTTTAGTTGTCTTGAATCGGTGGTTTTTGAAATAAACGACTTTTTCTTTTCTTCAACAAAACTGGTTGCCCGTACAAACTATACCGTTCTGGCGTAATTGTTACCTGTTTGAATCGTTGTCTTGGATGGCACACTAGCCAGGGTTCCTGTGTTTTTTTTGTTTTTTGTTTTTTTTTTTGAGTTAACCCATTGATAGCTTAATTAGGTATCTTCCAACATTCTAAATAGATGAACGCGCTCTTTTGATGTCATGTAACTGTCTGTCTAGCTAATGTGGGTTGAAGGCCACAGAACAGGCACCGGTGTCTAGAATGTGTGAAAGATAAGTGTAAAAGAGCAGAAGGAATTGTTCTCTCTCATTGCTCAGTTACTGAAACTAGTCACACTTTGTAACAAAATGGAGTGGAAAGCCTGTTCTCAAGAGAGCGCTAACCATAGGATCTCAATGAGGGAAGAATTGCAGAACAGAGTACTTCAGTAGTAACACCTTTGGTTCACTTTAGTGCTGTTTCTTCAGATATATATTTTTGAAGGATTTTCTTATACAAATTTAATTTTGATTCTTAAAAGGGATTTGCAAACTAGTCACCAGCATGACATTATGTGTCTGAAAGTCATCACCCCAGGAAATAGTTTTGGGTTGGTGATTTGGGGGTGGTTATGCCGAAAGTCCAGAATACAGATTTTGTTTGGAATTTTCCTGGTTGTAGATTTTTCCCAGAACTTCCTGCTCCTTACTGGGAGTCAATAAGGGAGAAATGTGTGCTTACAGTCTTAACAGAAAGCATTCTGTGGACAGTTCACTGACCATTAATTTGAAAAGGGTGGAGGTCACATATTGACTCTTACTAATTAGAACCGTCCAAAGGGCTTACGGGAAAACCGAAATACTTTCCTTTTGCCCTGTTGACATATTTTACATTTTTAATTTGTGTGATATTAAGTTTTTAACCTTCAGTAAAGATATGGTGGAATTTTTTTCCCTTTCTGAAGGGACACCAACTTGAAAAGTGAATGCGCCATCTCTGGTTTTATTTGATGGTCCACATAACAATTGAACTCTGTTTTTAACTCATAAACTTCATTTGACACTAGAGTTAGGCTTTGTGTACCATAGCAGGGAACAGGAAAGTTTATTCCCCAGGTCAGGGATTTTGCTGCTTTAGACCAGGGTGAGAAAGAGCTTTAAAATAAGATTGGGATTAAGCACACTTGATGAGTCGCACAAACCCGCAGCATTCAAATGCTCATTCATTTGTGCTGACAGTGCAGATATTGGGGCTGATGGGACACCAGACCAAATAAGGCATTTGATTGCTCCTTCCTGGGAGGATTCACAAACAAATTATATAGTCTGTGTATATCTGCTGGTTCTGTGACTCTTCTGGATCTTAAAAATGCAGATAATTGTTGCTGTGTTTTCTGATAAAAAAACTGAAATAATTTGTGGTAATTAAGATTCAGTAAAAAAAAAAAAACACCTTTGTAGGCACACATGATTGAAGTTGCCTACAGTTCCTGACATTTAGTTCCACCAGCATGTGGTTAAAATGTGACCAAGTATTACGGTGGCCCGGATGCATGGAACAGAGCATGCACAGTGCGTGACTTTGCCTGCGAGTCTTTTATTTTTTGTGTTTTAGCAGTATGATTTTTAAACAGATATTCAGTTAACTTTCTGAGAGAGGATTGGTCATAAGAATTACACCATTTAGAGTAGCGCATTTGGATTATAACAGCTGTAATTCAGTATGTAAACTGCATCCTGTATTTCTGGGACAGCAGTGAGATGAGGAAAAAAGACAAATTTCTCTTACCTTGTTTTGCTCCCAAGAGATAATCATCAAAATGCAGTAGGAAGTTTTGCAAATTCCAAATGTGACAGGGCTCTGAGTGACTGACAGGGCAGTACACACAGAGATTGTAATGCACACTGAGGGCTCTCTCGTTCTCCCCGCAGGTATTTTCTCAAGAAGACTGAACATCACTTTCTGTTTTATTTTCTTTTGTTTCATTTTGTTTTCAGAAAAAAAACCCTGTCCCTTCCCTACCCTACCCTTTTTGTGAGTATTTTTATTATCTTTTTTTGTTTTTGATACCTTCAGATTTGGGGATCTTGAAGTTTCTTCATGGCCGTCAGAAGGGGACACATTAGATACTTAAAAGTGAGTGACCGATTTGACATTTTTCCCCCCAGATAGGAAGAGGTATATAGGCTAACTTCCAATTGAAAATTCTTTAAAAAGTTGAATTGAACTATGATTAGTTCCATTGCAAAGATCAGTGTCCTGTGATAGCATCACTGAATGCATTCTTTTAAAAAATAGAAGTTTGAATTAATGTGTGATGGATTACATTTAATACACAATATGTGATTTAATTTTGCTTGGCAGTATTAGCAGAGATGAAAGCAAGTGTAGCAGGACATCTGCAGATTGGTTTTTGAAGTGAAATGCTTGCTCACCATATGAGTACGCATTGTATATTTTTAGGTTGTGTGCATTTACAGCGAGCCTCACACCCAGCATCTCCCTGGTTGCCCTCAGCACCCCCTTTGTGTAAAACAGAAACCGTTTCTTTTCTCTCTCTCTCCCCCAACCCCCTACGTCTTTGATCTCTGCAGGAGGTTTATGACATGTCCAACGGTTACGAAGACCATGTGGCCGACGAGCCAAAGGATGCCAAAACAAACCTGATCGTAAATTACCTGCCGCAGAGCATGACACAGGATGAACTGCGCAGTCTCTTTAGTAGCATCGGCGAGGTGGAGTCTGCCAAACTCATCCGCGATAAAGTGGCAGGTAATCCTCATGACAGCACCCGGAGTGAGTCCCAAAAAAACCCTTTTTCTGTTGTTGGTTTGGTTTGTTTGTTTCTTTGTTTTTTTAAAGCCTCGATCTTTCGACCACCCTCAAAAAATGGATGCCGTCACCATCGTCCCTTTCAGGGAAGTCTGTTTTTTTTCTTTTTTTTTTCTGGCTGTTTTAGTAATGTTTGCAGTTCTGGTAATTAACTGAGATGATTTCAATATACTTCTCATTTGGGTGATATGTATGTAGCTAACTGTTGAATATGTCACAATCCAGTGACAATCCCTACCCTTATCCTAGATTTCCCAAAAAATTGGGCACCAGAAAATATTTTCTTGGTTCTCATTTGAATGGAAAGAGATACCAACTTTTTCCCTGTTTGCAAACTCCCTCAGTGTGGAAGCCCAAATCTGCCCTGTCTTACGTTTTTGTTGCTGCTCTCTGATGCACCACTTAATGCAGAGATCAGATTATCTCTCCAGTCATTTCTCAGTCTGCAAATGATTTGATTTTTGTCATCGCCCAAAATTCTCCAGTTTTCTATTGGATATTTATGGTGCTCTTTGCACTGTTCCTCCTGTTACTTTTTACCCCCATGTACCACAATACAGCAAAAAGTGGTACAGTTAAGCATTACATTTATGGGTTTGGAGACTTCATTTACATTGTGACAACATTTGACAGTTTAATCATGTTTATTAGTTTTTTTGAAAGGAAAGACTAAAGGCATTAATAAGTAGTGTTTCTTTACAGAAATTCATCTTTACAATTGACTGAGTTAAAGAAGTCTTAAGGAATATTGAATTGTTTTGTCATGTTATATCGATTGGATTTTATCCCCAGTCTTAAATTATAACAGACCTTACTGTTAATTGTCTGTAATCTGGAGTAACTTCAAACAGAACACTGAAGTTTTCTTTTGAGTTAAGAACATGTTTTATATTAAGGTTAGCATGCATTGTTTAGATTTGTTTTTTGTTGACAGCTCACTTGTCCAGTCTGCAAAAATTTGGAACAATTAAACGTTTTTTTATTTTATTTTATTGTTTTCCTTTTTTTTTCTCTAGGACACAGTTTAGGGTACGGATTTGTTAACTATGTTAACCCTAGTGATGCAGAAAGGGCAATCAGTACTCTCAATGGACTGAGACTACAGTCTAAAACTATCAAGGTAACGTGCAAAGAGGTGTTCTTGTATACATGTGTCAAAATGATAGATGTGACCTATCTTTCAAATAGCCCCTGGGCAGCAGAGTATTTGCAGTGGAGGAACAAGGCGGACGTTCTTGTTTCAAGTCCGGCCAAGCCTAGTGGTAGCATAGCAGGAACATGAAGTTTTTCATTTGCAATTGTTCACTGTAATCTTTAATTTATTTGATTTGGTGGCTTTTGTGCCAGTTGAGTTTTTTTTTTTTTTAACCTTTTATTAATTTTGTTTTAAGAATAACAGAGTAGCCGTTATTTAATCTCAATGGGGGCATGTCCTGCAAGACTTTATTTTCGGCACGGCTTTATTTCCAGAGCACTTGTCCATTCCAAATCTGTGAAAAATTTCTTCAGTGGTTCGTTTGTGAGGTTCATAAATTGCAGTTGACCCCAGCGTGCGTTCACCTCTCTGTTGAGTTGCCGAACTGAAGCCTTGCAAAGCAAACCCGTCCACTTTGAATCCCATTTTGTTCTTCCTCTTGTTTTATTTCACAAGGGGAATCAGATTTCTTTGAATGCAAAGACCCTCCTACTTAATTTTATTTTGTAAGACATGAGCAAGCAGGGGTTTTTTTACACCCACATCCTTAAGGCCAGAAAGCAGTGCAGGGAGCTTTGATTTGGTTTATTTTTTTGTCACTTTTTTAGAAGGGTGGCCCATGGCCCAGGTCTGGCATTTGCATGAGAATGTTTATTTTAAATATACACTGTGCTTGTGGAGAGTAAATACCCACTCATCCAAAACTTTTAAGTGGTAGGTAATGTACTGGAAGCACAAAAGTAACCTACCCATGCAAAAATCTTAAACAACTGTTGTGTATGTTGTGTTGTTTTTAAGAAACCAGCTGTTAGCTGTTAGTTTTCCCATAGCATTTTCACAAATGGTTCTAGTAGCACAACTATAACCGTAAAAAGCCTGTATTTATTTGAGTTACGAATAGTTCTTTTTTAATAATTATTGTTTTGTGTAGTCTGTTCATTTTGGAGCCTAAACTGTCTCTTTTTCTTTTTTTTTCTGTCAGGTTTCCTATGCCCGGCCGAGTTCAGACACCATAAAGGATGCAAACCTGTACATTAGTGGGCTGCCCAAGTCCATGACACAGAAAGATGTTGAGGACATGTTCGCACGCTACGGGCGCATTATAAACTCGCGCGTGCTCGTCGATCAGGCCACAGGTGGGCAGAAGGGCACTGCCATCTTGGGTTTGGAGGTCATGGACGCCAAATTGACAGAAAAAACAGCATGCTTTCCATGGGGCATTTTTTAAGACACCTTTGTTCAGGGTAACATATGATGCTTTAGATAATTCAGAACATGGACAGAAAATGCATGGAACACATGAAAGGGAATGGCTAATACACCAGTAGTTTGATACAGTCCTGGGAAGAAGCATGCTGTTGAGTTGTGTCTGATGGGGGGGAAAAACAACAAATGAGTATGTCATTGACAAGAAAGGTGCATGAAGAGTTTAAATTAGCAGCATAGAATTATGTGTAAAGGTAAGAGAATTTCTAGGGTATTTGAAACCCAGAGGTGTTTCAAATAGGAGAGAAACACTCTTTTGGGCATTGTAAAGGGTAGGAAGGGGACTGCAGTTATCATGTCAGGCAGCTCATTTTACCACTGTCTGCTTGGAGGAGAGGTCTTGCCACACAAGAAAGAAATGACAAACCTGTAATTGTTCCACGTGCAGGTCTGTCACGAGGTGTGGCCTTCATTCGGTTTGACAAGAGGGCCGAGGCAGAGGACGCCATTAAGGACCTGAACGGTCAGAAGCCCCCGGGTGCCTCTGAGCCAATCACAGTGAAGTTTGCTGCGAACCCCAACCAGGCCAAGAACTCCCAGCTCCTCTCACAGCTTTACCACTCCCAGTCCCGCCGATTCGGGGGGCCGGTTCATCACCAGGCTCAGAGGTTCAGGTGAGACCGAGGCGGCATGCACGTACGTGTACACACAAACAGGCACACACATCCAGGTGTACCTTAACACCTCACATGCACTGTAAACATTCACATCCAGGGCTTGTTCAGGGCCAGTGCTTGAGAAAGCATGATGTAAGGATTTTTGGTGTTCCCGGGGTTAGCAGACAGAAGTGAGACTTTTATGAGCACCCAAAGCCAGGGTTGGGATACAGTGCTGAAAGTGTTTGTTTTTTTTTTTTTTTTTTTTTTGTCTGTCCCCCCGCCCTGCTTTCTTAGGTTCTCCCCAATGAGTGTGGAGCACATGGGTGGCCTGTCGGGGGTGAGCGTTCCTGGAAACTCCACCTCTGGCTGGTGCATCTTCATCTACAACCTTGGCCAGGACGCTGACGAGGGCATCCTGTGGCAGATGTTCGGGCCCTTCGGAGCCGTCACCAACGTCAAAGTCATCCGCGACTTCAACACCAACAAGTGCAAAGGGTTCGGCTTCGTCACTATGACTAACTACGAGGAGGCGGCCATGGCTATCGCCAGCCTCAATGGATATCGCCTAGGGGACAAGATCTTACAGGTGTCCTTCAAAACCAGCAAGTCTCACAAGTAAAAAAAAAAAAAAAAAGTAAGAAAAAAAGAAGAACGAGACGAAATGAAGGTCTCGCTCTTTTCTTTCCGTTTTCTACAACAGTTAAAAAAACAACAAAAATGAGAATTGAGTTGACACAGTTGAAAAAGCAAATTCTTTAGTCATACTGTTGAGTAAATATCCATTCGTTGTCAGTTTTCACGTTTTCTTTGTCCTAGTCTAAACAAAGAGTGTAGAATGTTTCTTTTCATTTATAATCTGGGATGCTACTAATGCGTTTTTTGTTGGTTTGTTTTTGTTATTTTAGATATCCCAGGATTTATTGACCAATTCTACATTTTTACATTAATCTGTCCGTCTCTGTTAGATTTGGTAATGTCACTACGTGCCATATGCATGGTATAAACACTTTAACAAAGTATGCCAGGTCTTTAAAACTCTGATTCTCCCTAAAATTCAACAAATTTCAAATTGTTTTACGACCGAGCAAAGAGAAACATGCCTTAATTCAACCCTCATTTCCTTTGTAAGTAGTGTTCAGTAATATGTTATGAATCTGGAAAAGTTACCTTACCAAGCAGTTGGTAAAAATTGAAGGCAGTTCCTGACATGAATCAGAGTTTTCAAGCATGGTATTCTTGGCACTTGGTTGAAAGCCAGTCCTGAACATAAAAAAGAGGCGTTTGTGAAACGTTGAATTTGTTGCCAGCAAGGAGAATTTTTTTTTTTGTTTATTCGAAGTTGGAATTTTTTGAAAGGGACCTTGTGTGAAAGCCCTAATTTAAATGTAAAGGAGGACCAAAGAGATTGAAGGAAAGAAATGTATGATCATCCACCCCCACAAAATGTAGACTCACTTTTTATGGACATCCCATTGAAACTTTCCAAAAATGTGTTTGGAATTTCAAACCTGGTTCATTACGAGGAGGTACGTGTTCAAAACTGCAGAAAATTTGGTGTTTTCCTGCATCCATTTTGTCTGCTTCTAATTTTTTTTTGTTTTGATTTGTTTTAAGTCAGGCTTTTTGTTGGTTTATTCTCGATTGAGGGGGAAAAAAACTGAAAATAACCTTTCTTTTCAGTGCAGTCTAGTTTGATAGCATGGAAGTCTTTAAAGTAGTTTTATATATAAAAAGACTAATCCCAAGCTTCTGGAACCTGCCTTGCAACGTTTGATTAATTTCTTTTCTTTTGATTTGGTGTTTTGTTTTTTGTTTGATTGTTTTGCTTTTTGCATATGTTGTGATCATTAAATTTGGTTTTGTTTTGATTAAATTTTGTTTATTTTTTTCCTTTGTTTTAACATTTTGTTTTTCCTTTGCTTTTTTAGTTTTGTTTGGCTTTCTTTCAGTTTAATTTTTCGGTAGTTTACGGTAGAGGCCCAGAGAACCTTGCCTGCTCTGGTGGCTGGAGGCTGGGAGGGTGTCAGATAGGCAGGAACTTCTCTTGTTACCTTTTCAAAGGCGGCGTTCCTTCGTTTGTCTTACGGACAGCATAGCTGATGATCAGACTCCTTTTGCTTTTATGACGCAAGTTTAATCTCGCACACTTGCTCTGTCGGACCAAACAATACTTACATCTGGTTACAGTGGGGAGGGGAAAAAAAGACCCCTGTCAGGTAATATTGTAGTCATCACCTCTTTATTCATCAGATAACATTATACCATTCCAAATTATTTTCCTCCTTTGAGGAATTACAGAGGTTGTCGTGGGTTCATATTTACTGGTTATTTTAGCCTGTAAATATGTGTAAATGTGTGTCCGAACATTTTTCTATGGATGGCTACAGTTGGATGAAAAGAAGTTATTCTACTGAAAATTTAACCAGTTAACTCTTGCTGTTTCTTGCCATGCACAGTGCTGGCTATGAGAAATTGTTTTCTTTGAAAGGGTAAGCTTTCAAAAATGATTTTACTTTTTCAGAATTAGAAGTCAGTGTAGTTTGTGTTATTTTGGAACTTTGTTCAGTTGGAAAAGTAAGAATTCAGATGTTCTTGGTTGGAGAACCAAGTTTGCCCATGAAAACTATGATTTGTTATGAAATGAAAACAGTAGGGTTAATATCGGTTTCCCAGTGTGGTAATTGTTAGCGCAGTGGTATGTTAGACACACCTGGTGGCTTTCAGAGGAATTAGCTTTTTCAAAGAGAAACGTGTGTCAAGATTTGTGGTTTCATAATGGATCACAAAAGGAGATCTCATAAGCAGATTTTTCAGAGTAAATATTTAAAGCAACATAAAAATTTGGCCATTTTAACCTGAGGACATTAGCAGGTGGTTTAAATGAAGGAAAATATAGGTTAGTGTTTATATGTATTTGTATTAACATGCTGTTTTCTCCAGCACTTGGATCTCAGAAAAGACTTAAGTTTTTAAGAATTAAGCGGAACATGTCAAACTTATATGTTGTGGAATTAGTTGGTGTCCTCCTTTTCCATCTGTAATGTGGCAAAAAATACTCATATATATATATATATATATATATATATATATACATATATATATACCTACATATACATACACAAAGTATGTACTTGTGTACACTTTGTACATTGATAGACGTGTAGATCTCTGAACTTTCCCCTCTGCTCTAAAAAAAAAAAAAAAAAAAAAAAAAAAAATCTTCAATGGTTTTCAAAACCTACTGTATCTACTCCTCTTACACAGAAGGCACAGTCTGCCTACAGTATTGCCTGACTGTTCACCTGGAACTGTTTAAGACTTGACCCTTGAAATTACCCAAAAAAACTGCAGGTTTTAACCTTTAGAATTTCACCTGTATGGTAAATAATGGATTAATGATTATTAATGAATTAATGACGCCTTATCCTTGACTAGGTGCAATATTTCATGGTGTCACTGAGCTCTCAAGAAGCAGGAAGCTAACACAATGCATGTTTTCTCTGCTTCACCTTAAAATCATTTTCAGTTTCCACCAACTCCTCCCTGCGCCCCCCCCCCCCGAACCGTTTACTGGAATTTGATCTGCTCTCATTGCCATCAGCTTTCACTGTTGTCCCTGCCCCGTTTCGGAAGTTTTACTAAGTGGATTTACTGGAACGAGTCATACGCCACCCTTGTTTTTCAGCCTTAATTTATAGCGGAAAGATCAGGTCCGTGACAATGCTCCGGCTGAAGGTAGCGCAAGCCCCCGAAGGCTTTATTTATTTTACACATTGTACATGGTTATACAATTTTGTAAATTTTTAGTTTTAGTGTGTTTCTTTTACTCTTTTTTATTAATTTTTAATTTCTATTTTGTCTCGGTTTTGAATAAATATTAAGGTATCTGTTCAAAGCTTTACTGGTTAAAATTGAATTTTTTTTTTTTTTTTTTATTTTTTTTTTAAAGCTGAAGGGAGATTAAGCCGAAACGCCACCATCAGTTTTGCATTCTGAGCTTGTCGGGTACAATGGTGTATTTCAGGGCCTGGAGTCCTGGGTCCTGGTCACTGAGGAAGATGCAGTATTCACTGAAAGGGAGTGATTGCAGTATATTAGGTTTCATGTGGCCTTGAGTATTTCACAATATTCACAATATTCCCCCTGTGGACCACACTTCAAATAAAAGCCTCTGACAAGCCATTGGCAAATTCTCACAAAAAAAATCTCGCTCGGGCTAAACTATTTTTGCTTGCTTCCGTAGCTGCTAGAGGGTGTTCCCAAAAGCCTGAAGGGCAAGAACAACAGCCATGGCTGCACTCTGCACTCAGTGAGTGACGTGTGCGGTGATGGTACGGGATGGGGTCAAGATGTGGGAAATTCTGTGCTCATGCACTGGTTTTTATATCTGGAAGGCTCCCATCCTGTTTGTCGTGTCCACCATATCAGCCAGTCTGTAAGGGCACACAGCACGAGGTCATCAAACAAGCAGCCAGAAAGAAATGGCTAGACGTTTAAGCTGCAGGCTGTTGCTCAAGGGCTGATGGGAGTTGGAGTCCGGGTCTCGGGGGTGCAGTTTCTCACAGACTGCCAGAAGCCAAGAAATCTGATTGCTCAGAGTTGAGGGCCTGATCTTTCGGTTAAAAATGCACCAGCGGGAATCTCGAAGCAGGCCTGAATTTGCTCCCAGAAACAATTTCCGTGTCATTTGAGATAAGCTTTTACTGATTATTTTTATCACTAAGGATCCCTTTCAGCAGTTTTAAACTGTGAAGTCTCTGCACTGCCCTCAAGAGGTGTTTGCCAGTATTACAAGCCCCATTTTCTCAGCCCTTTTGTGTTTTTTGAAGGTAATGGGGGGAAGAAAGGCAGAGAGGAAACTGATACTTCAGTGCTTGTGTATCATGTTTGTTTTGATCCCAGTGAGAAGCATGAGTGTGCTTTGAAGAGGCTGGTCACACACCCATTTACTGCTGGTAAAAAGCAAAGTGAGAAGAGCAGAAAAGTGTTATTTCTCATCACCCCTCATTTCTTCCCATAAATCCAGGAAGTCAGCATCTCAAATGTCCATTTTATTAGGAAAAAATACATGCACAAGAACCAAAGAAAATAAACATTTACAATCAACAAAAGTAATTTTACACACATGCACACACAAATATATATTTGTCTGATCTGCAGAAAGTCTAGTTCTAGGTTGCATGATTTAGGTCTTCTTAATTGAGTGTTAAGTGCAATCCAGACCATTGAGGAGTAAGAGAACTGAAAAAAAAATGCACTGTAGTAGACGTGGACAACCACACTACAGGTAAGTTGAACTTAATGAAAAATCTCTTTGCCCAGTCAGACCCTGTGTTTAAGGACACATTCAGGAGCAGATTCTGCTCAGGCGCTTTGAAAAACTTCTCTGTCAAAGTATCCGTGTTTAAACTTGTCCTACTTTTCCTCTTTGTGCTACAACCGATTAATTAGATTCAAACAAAACCTCTGGCAAATAGCCTGTGATGCTACGGAACTGTAGCAAACAGTTGGCAAAGCAACACTTTACTGAATTCCTTCACAAAGTAATGTCTGGAGAAGATGATTGAACACACATGAATACACATGAACTGTATAAAGTGCATTCTGTGAACATTTTGGCTCGGCTGAGCTTTAAGTGGCGCATGTCTGTTCAGACCATGCAATGCTTAAAATGAGACAATGTATTGCATGATTATATGCTATTGTTTCATTTGAGAAGTGAGTAACTCTTCCTATTCCAAACAATTTGATGAGACTGATAAAGAAGGCACAACATGCTTAGGTCTAAACATTTTGAATGTCTAAATCTAATCTGTTGGTCACCTCTTTCTCTGATACTTCATTTTTAAATGGAGATGTACTGTCCATAAAGAGCTTTTTCATATGAGGAAAAAACTGCACTATAACAAACTGCTGAAACATGTAAGGCAACCCTAAATCTTGGTCTGAAAAATCCCAAAATATTCTGACAGCGTAATACAAACTAGGGAAAAAAACTGAAGCTAGGACAACTGTATACATTAAAAATAAGTACATATTAATGCACAAATTTATATTTCCAAGATGTTCAGCAGGTGTTTGATATCTTTTCCAAATGTGTGCCAGCACACATTTGTTCTGCATTCCTCTTCACAAATGAGGACAGACTCCAGGACCTAGGACAATGCCTTAAGATTACACCAGTCAAGAGCTTTTCCGCTTTGACATGAGTGAATTACAGAAGCAGGTGAATCCCAGAGTGATAGCTATCCTGAGCATTTCCTTCAGAACACCTAATGTCAGCTCTGCAGGGTTTCCCTGCAGTTCACCTGTTTTTTGTGTACCAGTTAAACCACTGGCTTACAGAAGACATTCCACTCAGGAAGGAAAAGTTCACTCGCTGATGCTACATATCATGGCACAGTCAGGTTAAAACTTAAAAAAACCCTCCCATTTCCAAGGTGACGATCCCTGCTGTGGTCTCCACAGAGAGGTTAGACATGGCAGATGTTGTAGTAAAAGTTTGGCCTCTCTGTCACCAGGTCCCCCATAACCTCCAGCACACAGTCCTTACAAGCCAGCAGTGGTACATCTGTCACGGGTAAGCCCGCCAGAGACATGCCAGTTTGGGACCGGCCCATCAGGGGAACCCCTGTTTGGGGCCCGCCCACCAGGGGAACGGTGGTTTGGGGAACAGCCGTCTGGGGCCCGCCTATTAGGGGAACGTTCGTCTGAGGAGTGCTCATTTGGGGCCCCACTATGATTGGGACGCCTGTCGGAGGACCACCTGACTGGGGCACGTCGGCCGGGGGCACGGTTGGCGTAGCTATGCTTGTCCGGTGTGCACTCTGCATACCAGGGAGGCCGCTGAAGGACGTGGCAGTGCTCCGCTGAAACACAGGTAAAGCCGTCATTAACCCCGGGCCGAACCTGCCCCAACAATGCCTTCCTCGACCTGAACTGTACCTTGGTTAACTATTTTTAACAAGCTCAGCTCTATAGTTCCAAAGCTAGGCGAGATTCTGCAACATGGATCTATGACCCAGACCTGAATAAAATGTTAAAGGCACCGGAGTTTCGGATCCAAATGTTTTAAGTGAATTTAATTGAAGTTGAATGGACAAGGTTTTGATGCTGGTGTTAACAGGGTAGATCTTGTGGTAGATTTGGGTCTCAATATGAGTGACTGAGTGGATTGGGTGTATTCTTATGGAAATGGTGAAAGGAAAGTGGTATGGCAGAAATACTTGGGGCTGACGCAGAGGGGATGAGGGTTTCACTGTAGGAACACAGATAATGGATGGGGTGGGGCAGAACAGGGCCTTACCCGGCTGTTGGGAAAGTCTTTTCGACACAGGTGGGCCATGATACCCGCGGCCAAGGCATCTCCAAGCACATTGATCATCGTTCGGAATCGATCTCTGGAAAATTCCGGCACAAGACAGGGAACTACGTTACACTTTCACCAGCTTTCACAAAGCACTTCCATAAACATTCCAGTATGGATCACTCATGCCACAGTGCCTTCCTCTGATTCTAAAACAGAACCTGACTTCAAGTGGGTTTGGATAAATTTTCTGGCTAAAACACCCACTTCCAGTAGTGTTTCCATTGCATCCTCTTTTTATGAAATGAGTGGAACCATGTGATGTGGAAAGCAGTGACTTTAGTTAATCATTAAAATTGGAAATGGTGGGTTTTTCATAAAATCCAGTCAAGGTGCTGATCAAGATTTTTACAAGTAGCAACTCTTTCTATTAATGCACATTTAGACCAGATATTCAATATTTACTGGACTGTGGATTTAGTGAAAAAGGGTTAAAATATGTGCATGTTTTTGTGGGACTGAAATGCTATGCCACACCTTTTGTACACGTAAACTTGTTGATCATGTAAAACTTACAGCACCCAGTCGATGGCCACAATAAGAGTGATGTCATCTGGTGGCAGGCCCACTGATGTCAGCACAATCACCATGGTGACCAGGCCAGCCTGTGGAATCCCTGCTGCCCCGATGCTTGCAGCTGTCGCTGTGATGCTGAAGGAACGAAAAGACTCGTGAATGTACAGGGTAAGTCACACCTCCAATCAACGGGTGTTTGTTATTGCTATCACAACAAAAAAGCTATGTTGGTGCAGTTAAAATCCAATCAACTACTGCCCTCATTTAGCTGTAGTACCATGCAATGCTCAGTTGCAAGCATCTGAAATTCCCCCAGAATGTATGCACTGTTATACAGAAACAAAGAGCAAAGTAACACACTGAAATGAAACTGTATCAGCTGCAAAGTTGAGTGCAGCTGTTGATGCCTTGACCTTGAAGGCTCTTGGATAGTTACAGACGAATTACAGTTTAATTCTAGCTTAATAATAGCAGTGGTACAGTTATGTGTTTCTGGAGATTGCCATCTCTTCATCAACAACAGCAGCAACGCCGTTTAAATGTACCTTATGGTGACCAGCTGCCCAAAGTCCAGCTCGTACTCGTTGACCTGCGCGATGAAAATGGCCGCCACGGCTTCGTACAACGCCGTGCCGTCCATGTTGATGGTGGCGCCGACTGGCAGCACAAAACGGGCGATCTGGCGGTCCACGCCGCAGTTCTCCAGCAGGCACTTCATGGTGATGGGCAAGGTGGCAGAGCTGGGAGGGAAAGAGGTAAGAAGCAGTTAAGAAGTTGGGTTTGTAACCAAGAGGTTGTGGGTTCAAATCCTGGATGGTACACAGCAGTTTGTGCCTTTGGGTTTGGTACCAACCTTGAATTGCCTTAATAAAAAGGCAAGGATAATGTAAAACAAAAAAATCTAAACCGTTCAGGAACAATTGCAAGAGCGCCATCTGCTGACACATTCATTCCATCCAAAGTGTGTGTGTGTTCTTCTACAGTTTATGCATTTCTGTCACGGTGTTCTCCTGGCCCTTGTGCATATTCTCAGAACTGGCTGCTCCTTCCACTCTTACACAGTGGTTTCTGTACCTGTAGAATTCTCAGGGAAATTTCCCCACCAACTTCATCATACTGTTTCGACACTTGATCATATCATGCACACATAGCATGCACAGTTATGTGTTTGTCAGATGACATACAAGCTGTTTCAACTTGCTGTCATCACCAGATAAGATTAACAAACTCCTCCGTTCCACCCCTCCTCCTCCTAACATCAACCATTATGAGTGTAATGATCAAACAGACCTTGGACAAACACTTGCAGGTGTTTTCTACCCAGAACACTGTGTTCACAAGCTCACTCCAAAGGGACATGACCCAACAAGCAGGCATGAGCTCACCTGGACGAGGTTGCAAGGGCGATGACCAGGGCCTGCAGGAGGCCGCGGATGAAGGGGAAGGGGTTCTGGCGCGTTATGATGAAGTAGAAGCTGGGAAGCAGGATCAGGCCGTGCACGAAAAGCCCCGCCATGACCGTCACCGTGTACATCCCCAGCTTCTCCCCGATGGTGGAGGGGTCCTGCATGTCCAGGATCTTCCCTGCCACCAGGAAGATGATGCCGAAGGGGAAATACCTGCAGGCAGGTGTCACAGAAAACAACACCATCAGGAGATACTGTAACCCTCCACTCTACACTGGTACACACTTCCTCTGCACAGGAAGTGGGTATGAAAGTTTATGTATGCCCTTTACACTGAAAATTTAGTCCCTGACGCCCACATTTCCAGCAACGGGACTCATTATTGACAGCAGACATCCTTCACTCCACCACAGCAACCAAAAGTGTTGGGAAATCCCTTTCCAAATGCAGGGTGCTTCGTCTAGCTAGTGCTCCCCAGTCCTGTGTGCAGTCCGTGTCTCTGAGGCTCTTCTCTGTGCACAGAGGCTGATTGGTACGTTGTGTGCGTTTCCCTCAGGTGCACGTACCACATGGCAGCGTTGATGATCTTCATGACGCACTCGTTGATGCACTGGCACACGCTGACCAGTGGCATGCCCCTCTCTCCCATCCTGCCCAGCAGAAGGCCTTTGGGGGGAGATGCACAGAGCTCAGTCTCATGCTTCCAGGTTGGGGTTACACTACACTACACTGCCCCCACTACACTGCTTTATGCTCATACTTTTTTGGCTGAGTAATCATTTCATTTCTATCTGAAATATTGTACATGCACACAGGTGAAGCAAGAAATTTTTGAGTGAGAACAGCAGTCATTTAATGCCCCATCATGCCAGTACTAATCATAACACTTTTGTTCCACTCATACAAGGCGTGCATGGTGGCTGATAGCTATACCACTGTTATACAGGTAAAAGTATTTTAAAAATTTAATTGAACCCTGATCAGAATTAAGTATTCACTAATCAAAGCTTTACGTGATAAACCTCCCTGATATGAAAAATAATGATTTGTCTTAATGATTGTTTTTTCCCTTCCCAGATGGATTCTGTCTGTTAATCTGTGTCATTTCTTTCCCTTTCACCCACATTCCTCTTAACTTGTACAGAAGTCCCTGTGCATCCCCAGCGTGATTGGCCAATGCTTCCCGGGAGGCGGAGCAGCTTACCCATGGTGGCAGAGAAGATAACAATGCCCAGCACGTTCATCTGCTTGCTGCTGCCTGGGACATTCTTATACTGGACCTCTGGGGCAGGTGTGAGCTCCAGAAACACTGGATGGCCTAGTCTGGGGTCATTGTAGTCTGGCATGATGTAGACGTAGTTGGGCTCCACAATCTTCTCAGTGGTTTTGACCACGGGCACCAGATCTGTCTTATACTGGAAGAGAGGAGCGCTGGAGTGTTATCATCATGTTCACAAGCTGCGCACCACAAAAGGGGAAGGCTGCATGCTTTTTTTTTGGTGTTTTCTTTTGCCTACCTGCTGAAATGTGGCTTCAATCAGATTGGCTGGAATCATGTTCCTTAGAAGACAAACATACAAAAAAGAAGCAGTTATTAAATGGCATGAAGGTCAAGTAATGTTTTCCATTTTATAGCTGAAATAGACAAATGTCCAGCCAATCACAATAAAAGTGCCTAGCTAACATTCTCACATTAAATAATTGAAAAAAAGGATGAATAAATGAAAATGACATGCCTGATACAGTACACACCCTATAAGGTGAACTTTAACAGGGTCGTGGGTGTGTAATGTTTTTTCAAACAGAGGAGTGGGTTCTTTGGAGCTCGACGGAAATAGCTCACACACTCCCAGTCAGGTGATGTATCCTTGTTCCAGGTAAAATCCCTGGTTTGAGGTTTGATCCATAGGATTGCTTATTAGCGGGGCTGAGCCAGATCTATGCACAGTCTGTTGTTAAGTGAATGAGTAAATACGTCTGACTGCAGGAGGCAGCTTAAGGTCTCACTGAGGGCACCTGGGGCCTACACGGTGTGTGTGTGTGTGTGTGTGTGTGTGTATGTGTGTGTGTGTGTGTGTGTGTGTGTGTGTGTGTGTGTGGGGAGGGGGGAGGTTGTAAACATCATCACAGCATTCACACCACAATCATGTGAAGAGGGGCAAAGACAATCCATTTAGGCCCATGAGGGACAAGGTACAAGGTTATGTAACAATTATTCACTCCCCAGGTTCTCCTAATTTAGCTGGACACCTTGGCGACCCATCCTGGTCGCCAGCGCCAGCTCAGGGTAACTAGCTTATTAGCTATGGTTAGCTTGTTATTAATTTATAACACAGAGGTCGGTCTGAAGACAATGGTGATGTTTACACTAACCTCCACCCTGAGCACCAGCTTTCAGCTGTACACACTGTGGCCGGACCTTTCTGGTGTGAGAGGTGAAAGTCGGTGTATATTTAAACTTAGTCACGCTGCATGCCCACCCCCCTCTAAAAGAGCTCATTAAATCTGCTGGAGAGATCCTCTCTGCTGCTTACTGCTGAGTCTCTCCCATGCGCACAAGTCATGCTTTCGGACGGATTACTAAAAATACCCAAATCCGCCCTGAGCTTTAATGGGATAGCGCAGCAGACCAAACGCCGGATTCCGCTTCTCAATAAAGCACTGTGCAAAGTCACAGGTGTGATTAGAGCGGTTCCTGGAAGACACGCAAGGCCTATAGGGTGAATGATCTAACGGGCATTTATTTTTAAGTTTTGAGTTATCCTCCTTGTTCTGTTTTTTTTTATTTCTTTGTTTTAGACCAACTGACTGAATGAGTCCATCCAAGGTAATGGTGACGCCGAACAAGGAAGGTGAGATGCTCTCTGTTCGCATGGTGTTTAAAGTCACTGATGAATTCCAACAGTCCATGAGAACGTCGACAGAGCCGCATATGTGAAACTCCACTCTGACTCCCACGATGCACTGCGTGTCACTGCAGCCAGAGAACTGAATGGTCCTGATCCCACTCGGAGTCGTACTGTATTATGTGTCATCTGGCGTGACTAATTAATTTCATTAAACCCACTGTAGACTCTTGGAGCCAAGCCAGATAAAGCCATGCAACTTTAGCCACATTGTTTCCACAATCATTGCCACAGTCTTTGTTGTATCTTAGCTAATCATTTCATTGACCTAGCCTATTTATTGGTCCGTGCTTCTAACAGTCAAAATAGCCTGTTTGCCCAACAGACATTTAAAAACCTGGTTCCACAGCTAAGATGTCATGCTAATTCCCTGGATGACTGTGTCAGGCCGTGTATGTGGAATTTTGCGAAAAAACAATTCCTGTACTTTTCAATCCAGTTTGTTAATCCACACCCACAAATTCCCAGATTATCTTTATATATCATCTGACTTCACAGCTCTTAATCAATGTCCATTAAACGAAAGAGCTCAATCCTTAGTGGTGTCTTTAATGCTCCTTGCTGTGCTAATGTCCAAAGGAAAGGGCCTGAACTCTTTCAGCATTTGAAATAATTAAGATTTTTTCATTTTCAGAAGGTGTAGTCCAATAAAGCTAATGTGTTTCAGCCACGAGGCCTTCCTTCACTGAATAGGTGTGTTATTTCCAAGGTCCCCCTTTTATCAGCCTCACACTGGTATATTTTGACCCCACAATTTAATTACCTTCCCCTTTGTTACAGGCATTAATGTCTGTGCTGCACCAGGTGAGCGGTGTGCAAAATCAGGCCCCGCCTCTCTTTCTGTCTGTATGATGGGTGTGACTTACCTGATGAGGTCGAGAAGGGCGTCAGCTGATGTCATGACGGGGCCGCTCCCCTTGTGGTGGTTGTCCTTCTCTCTGCCAGTGCCCGGGTGTATGGCAATCACCAGGATGATGCCAACGATGACGGCGATGAAGGTGGTCCACAGGTAGTAGGTGATGGTGAGAACGCCCATGCGGCTGCTGGCCTTGGTCTCCATCGCCGACAGGCCTGACATCAGACTGCACACGGGACACATACTCTGATCAGCAGGGTGGTGATGTCACCATCCTCCAAGGGTGTAATATGGCATTCAGCTAACCTCCTCTCTTTCAGTCTGATCAAATTCCCTTTCCAGATAGCCCTCATCCTGAGGAACTAACAGAGCTTACATCTGTACTTCTCAATGAACCATTTATACAGCTGCATATTAACCAAAGCAGTCCAGATTAAGCATCATTCTCAAAGGCACGTTGACTCGTCTGGGAATCGTGCCCGCAATCAAGACGATATTTACACTCTGTTCCTTAATCACCATGGTACACTGCTAAATGTGCTTGGGACAGCCTAACTGGATAATGTTTAAGTGACAAAACGAAGCACGTCACATGGGCCATACTCTCCTGTCGTCAAGACCCAAACAATTACCACAGTGCTCTTCCATGAAATCTGCTGCAACTCGCTTCTCTTCTACGAAATACGTTGCTTTGTTAAGAACGCTATGTCAAATTCTGATTGGTTTATTTGATTGGTTTACTTGATTCACTGATCCACACAAAGGCGTGGTTGTGAAAGAGATTGGCATTTTGTTGGCAGATGATTTCAGTGCTCCCTGTTTTGAATAGCAGTCCTTTACTGCAACATGTAGTCAAGTGTATGCTTTTCAATGACCATTTGGACAGCGGGCCCACAATCACTGACTGCCTGAGATCTCCGTTTTTACTGTCAGTGATCTCTGCTTGTGTATTGCATCTGTAAAATATCATCGTCATGTACATTCGGAGGTTAAGACTTTATTACGGACACAGACAGTGGACACTGAGGGCTTTACCTTGATGTGATCAGAGGAAGAATCAGCATCTTCAGCATCCTCATCAACAGCTCCCCAGGGAAAGAGAAGTAGATTTTTGCCTGCAGAGAAACGGAATGTGTGTCTAGTGGACCTGAAAGCCATTCCTTCTAAAACAGTGCTCTGATTAGAGCAAAAAAAAGACACTTGACTTTCAATCCAGACCACTTCACTGGCTCTGCCTCTTGCCATTTAACTCTGTGAATGCACAGACTATGATGGGATGTTCAAAGTTCAATATATTCCTTGGAAAGACCATGAAAGGCAGTTGTTGTTTTTGTTAACATTATTAAATTTTATGGCACGGTTTTATTCGTGTAGAGTACATCCCTATTTCTGTCGACTGTCCGCAAACACAGAATACACATGGCATTCACCAGCAGGCCATGAACAGCAGAAAGCTTAGCAGTTGTCGGATGTGAGCAGCCTTATTTTAAACATGTTGACATGGGAAAGTTTGCGATCACACTTTGCAAGTCTCGGTGCCAGTGGCACGACATCGCGGTGCATTATAGATAATTCCCTCCATTGACCAGGGAGAGACAACATTTGTTTACTGAACAAGGGTGTCAACCGCACCAATGCGTAATTACGTTTGGGTGATGTGTATATTATTTTAATGACTGTAACGAATCGTTTCGTTCGTCCGGTCTCAACCTATAGTCATAATATGTTCGGATAATTTCGTATGTTCTTCAACTCTAGATAACGATTGACGCCTAATTGTGGTTCTAACTAATTACTGAACTCTAGGGTTTTAGAGTCATAAAGATAAATAACTCAGCTTTAAGCGCCGTAACAAGTAAAACTTTGATTTCAGAAAGATCGCCTTCTTTTCATCCCCATGTAGGGCGCATGTAAAACTGCCTCAAAATAACTGGTCATTGTAAATTATATTGCGCCGATATATCGCTACAGAGTGCGTAATCACAATCAATTTTACATGAACTTCTTTCGTTTACATTACGTTACCTTCATTTAGCCGACGCATTCATCGAGTGCGACATAAAGCACAAGACAACTGAACCGCATCCATCCAAAGTACGTAACAGTGCCAGACCTGGTTAACACTCCCAGACCAACAAGTGCATCAACCATCCAAGCATCAACACGTTAACTTGTGTTAATTTGAAACTAAGACAAACAAGAAATTATGGGAAGTCGGCAAATACATACAATATTAATATCGTTTACTGGTACATATTTCCAGCTACAATTACCTGGAAAAACAGACCAGTTAAGAAGGTCCTTACCTGGGTGGAGAGATTCAGACTCCTCAGTAAGAAGCCTAGGACGCACCCCGTCACCACAGCGAAGATGGAGAGCGTCAACAAACCGTTCTGTCGGCAGTAGTCCCTCACCCATAACCGCAAATTCAGGGAGAATAGGCTGCGGAGGATCTTCTTAACGTATTCCCGCATGGTTTTCCGCGTGTCCTCACCAGAGAGGGACTTCTGCTTGCTCTCCGAGTCCGCGGTTCTGAGACCAGTCGGCTTCACGTCCATACCAAGACCTTCCCGGACAGGAAGTGTTTTCCCTGCCAACTCGTGCAAAGCTTTTCCTCACAGGAGGGATTAAGCAATCAAGGATAGACCGAGGCTAATTCCGCTGAAAGACCACGGTCAGGGAGGCTTATCGGGGCTGAGGGAGCTGTAATAGATTCTAACACCTTTTTAGTTCAGCTGCCAGTGACACCATGGCATGTAAAATGGAAATTGATTTCTTGATCCCATTTGAACAGCATTTTGATACCCTTAAACTGTAGATAATACTGTATTTTATCAGAAATTGGCAGCTTTTTGTCTCATGTTTCAATTAGTGGACCATATAGCCTACATTTGCATTTTGTCACAAGGGTTCAAAAGCGTGCAAGAGTGAAGCTGAGGAAGTGGGGGGGACACGGGCACACGCATAACATAGGGGCTTACACATAAATTCTATAACCTCCTGTAAAGATATTTTTTGTGGACAGTACTCAGGGTATCCAGACTTTGATCGGTGAGGTGACAGTTTTGGTGACACAGAAGAAATCATTGTGACTCTTTTCAACCAACTGTTTCCCCTTCTTAATCTTGTGCACAAACTTGATTAGTGGTGCATGCAGTATCTACCTTTTTGTCTCAAAGCATTTAGAAGAATCAATCATAGTGCTGTAGAAGGCAATGCACAAGAAGTGTTGTTCCATTCTATTTCTCAAATTCAACCAACAATCAAGCGAAACAGAATTCCTCCTTAGGACCATAATGTATGCAATGTGGTGCCCAAATAAAATCTATTTTACCCTCAATCACGGCATACAAGCAGCAGAGCAGTGACTTTAACACACACACACAAACACACACACTCGTCTAAACTGAGTTTAAAGTGTTGGGGCGCCGGTGGAAAATAGATGGTAGCCCCTCTCCTGGGCCCTGCAGCGCTACTGTTCAATTCATCTGGGTTTTTTTTTTTAAAAAGCATCAATATGTTCAGCTGCAGCCAGAAGACTCCTGTTGTCTTCCCGTTACTTTTTGAAGCGCATTAGTTTCATCAGAAATGTAGGTTGGGCTGCTATTTCCTGACAAGGGGGCGACCGCAGTGACCGTTTAAACGTCACAGCTTAATGGGATTGCAGTCTGCTTGTCCACATGGGTCACTCCTGCCCTACCCTTTCTTGTACCCTTTGCATCAGTTTAATTCTTTGATTGCTGACAATGCAGCTCAGCAGAGATCTTGCAACTTAACCCACACAAATATGCATCTTATTTGTCTTTGTTAGGCATATATACTCTGTGTTAGTATCAGCTTGTAAAGGTTTTTTTTCTGCATCTGCTGTTTACTTTGAGAAAGTGTTGCTCTTTATGACATCAGCAGAGGTCAGCGCGTCAGGACAAGAGCACAGCGGCCAATGTGACAATTAGCTATTGAGTTTGGCTGCAGAGATCACAGAGGTCAGGGATCCTTTGAAATTAGTAAATGCCCACAAAAAAGGGAGCAGGAAAATTTGAAACAGACCTTTTTGCTTCAAAATAGGCCCTCCTCTTTTTGCTGAGAAGGGTATTTCTGTAGCCTGTTGTCTCCTGCTTGTCAGCTCTGTGAGAATTATTCTAACTGTTGGAATATTTCTTGAGAAATGCACTGAACTGCCAACATAAAGTCAAAAATGAGGAATGGGGTGTACTATTGTACTATTACTTGTTTGGCAGGTGCTTTTATTCTGAGGGACTTACAAGGCCATCATGGTAGGCTATGTCAAATCAAATCAAATTTATTTGTTATAGCGCATTTTCACAATTCAGACTGTCACAATGTAAATATAAATGTTAATGTCACAAAGCATTGTGCAATGGTGGATTTTCAAGATGAAAAAAAACAGAAAAAAAACAGGGCACTTGGGAAAAAACTGTAAAATTATTCCTGGACCCTGGGAACTATAGCGTATATAACGCTTGTCATACAAGCTGTTAAGACAAAGGGCATAGATGCAGAATGAAACCCATCAAGAAAACCTCAGCAGTCTCTAAGATAATTTCAGGTTGTGTGGCCAATGCAATAACCATTTATGAAGCTAAGGTCAGAAAAGTGAGCCAATATGAATGAGCAGTGGTATTCAGTACAGCTGAGGAGTGGCATGTTTGAAAATGCTAAATTTGGTATAATAAGTGTTTTGGTTTACGTAGGTACATTAATCTGGGACATTATGTTTAAAAGCAAAATCACTCCTGAAAATTGAACAAATGATTGATCAAAATTAGGATTTTATCGTCTCTTATCTTACCTTACAAACCTTTGTATATATTGAATGGTTGGGGAGTGTTGTTAGCCTGGTCTGACACTGCTGCACTGCTGAATGGATACACTTCTGTTCTCTGGATGATATTGTCTGTTAAATGACAGTAATATATGTAATGTAATATATTTCTGTGACTTACTGTATTACATGTGTAGACTATATTACACATTATATGTCTAAATGCCCTGTCCATCACATAATATTTCCATGTAAAAATGGTACCTTTGGCTTTGAGACCATAGGGGTGACCTCTGAGGTTAATCAAATCCCATCAGACTAAAATCCTTAATTGGGTAATGGCAACAAGGTCAGAGACTGTGAAGTCTAATTATGGAAAATACAGGATGACAATGAACAATAGACATCAGGGACACTAATTCTGTTTGTCACCTGGTCCACGGTGACATCATAGCTATACAGCTGGTCAGAGGGCAGACTGATTGACTGTGGAAAACAAAAGCCTCCTTCTTGGCTGTTGCCGTGGAGTCCTGGTCACCCACAGGGTGCCACACAACCTCATATGATGTGTCAAATGTCTTAACAGCCTGAACACAACCTATCACTTAATAATTAGCCCAACGACATTTTTTAAGTGATCTTACAAAAAGGACAGCAAAGAGAAGTTTTGAAGACAGCCCTGAGAAATGTTTGGGTAACATATTATCTGTCACCTTCACTGTTTTCTTATAATAATTGAAGATTACAAGCATTATGACCAACAGTGGACCTTTGATCTATTATGCAAGCAAAGAGCTTAACATAAGCACTGTCATCTTGACAGATATACATACACATACACACACACAAATACACACATACATACACACATTTAGTGCAAACTGAAATCCTTTGTTTTTACTTGTATTAATCACAACCCTGATTCTGACAGCTTTGATAAAGTCCTCAGTGTTCCTCAGTGCAATTTTTTGTCACAGTGAAAGGGATTTCACAGTGAGGTTTGAGGTTACCTAGTTATGTTGGGAGAGGATTAGTGTGGTTCACTTGGGGTGGGGCAAAAAGTAGAATTGGCCTTTAACAGGAAGCAATAAAAATCACAATGGTGTGTTCCATCATCAGAACTGATATATAATCAGGTAATTATACTAAGAAAGTTACCAGTTTATTTAACATTCATAACTTCATTATAAATAAAGTCTTTGTTTTACCTTCTTTCAAAAAATGTCCACTTTTCAGTATTATTGAACATATGTCTGTTTTTGCTTTCAAGATGAGTGATTGTTTATTTTTTTTTTCCTCTATGCTACAAGTGTGACATCTTCAAAGTGTTGGACCAGGACAGAATTTGGGAGTTGGCATCTTCCACATTCATTTGAGAATGTAACAGCCTGGAGCTGGATCATATGAGTTTACCTCCACTGTTCATTGTCCGAACGAGACACACGTTTAGGAACGACACAGCCCCAAATGTGTGGAAGACACATGCTCACACACCTTGGTGAGGCACACTGCCTAGCCCACCCATACGCTGCTGGGAGAGACAGAGAACTGTAACCATGGCAACACAGAACTAGGGGCCAAGCAGCACACCTCTGTATCCCGGGCTGGGAGGAAGGATTTAAACTTTTCCGAAAAGATTAAGGGTGCACTTGGAGTGGAGCTTCTGGGAAAAGAGGATTACTAATACAGTAACCCTCTGCTCTAGGCAGAGTGAGCACATCCACATCCGTGAAACAATAAGTGGCGCGTCACGGTAATTTTACAGTGCCTCTACTCCCCGGCCCCACAGTGCATAGTGCCCCACCTTTTCCGCCTGTAGAACTGGCATTTACATTCCCATCTCACCCAGTCTTGATGCAGTTCAGCTCATTCACAGCAGCCTGCAACCTTCTGAGCCCTTTACTCTACTTCCCACCTGCTGACAGAGAGAGATCTGTGTTTAAAATCAGGTTTTCGGGTCAACCTGAACTCCCCATTTTAATGGCTACAGCCCATTTTGCGTGGTTCCTTTACATAAAAACATGCTGATAAAAACAGACTGATACCTCTGCTACTTTGACCTTGTAACTTTGACATTGTAAATCTGACTCCTGTCTTGTACTTGTTGCTCACTTACCTAGGTAGTATAGCAGTACTTTATTGTTCCTGTAATTGTATTTGATATGCATTCCTAGTTCAGTTTAGTTGGCTCGCGACACTGACCTTGCGCTCAGCTTCAGCACTGTTTGCATTGTATGACCTGTACACATCTTGCTCTTGTGCCTGTTGTTTGCCCACTATTTGCACTTTTGTACGTCGCTTTGGATAAAAGCGTCTGCCAAATGAATGAATGTAAATGTAAATGTAAATACATGACAAGCTCCTCTGAAGCCTGAGCTCCTGATGTGTTTTAGTATACAATGTGATGTCACTTCCTGTAGCAAAACTATGAGTCACGTTAAATACACAAGCAATGTGCTTTGTCCTTGACTCAGACTAAGGGATTCATGAAAATGTTTTATTTTATTATCACAATAAACATCTTACTGTTGTATACTTGCATAGTAGCACTGTTATTCTGCTTGATGATTTGTAACTGATGTTTTTAAAAATTAAAGGTCAGAATGTTTGAAATGCATAACACTGGGTAGATATTAATCATATTTCTTGTTTTTATTTTGATAGATCTGGGCCTCACTTGTGAATCCAGGAAATTCAAGCACATGGACCAGAGAACGTGGCTGTGTTTGAATGAGCAAAGTTGTTTACCTGGTTGCTTCAGAGAGTACAGTACCAGGTTCATCATTCCACCTCATTTCTGTGCTTACTCAACTGTTGGTTCCAAATGGGCTGTGATATATTTGCACATTTCTTGGATATATTTACAATTCTTCTCTGAATGTTGTGGTTGAAGAGTACCAGCTTTGTTGATTGCTGCATATTCACTCCAAGAAAATCAGTAATAAAACTGCAATCCACAGTGCAGCTTCATTCCCATCTCTATGCATCATACACATATCAATTAAAAAATTAATAATGCATTAGCTGATTAATATGCCTTAATAATAATAGCCATAATCATCCTATTTACAATCTGAAAAGAGTTCTGACTTCTGGCTGAGATACTAAAGAATAGAAAGCTTCTTTGAACACAAGTTTTCATAAAGCTTTTAAAAGCTATTTTTCATGTCTCTCTGGGTGTAATGTGTCTAAGTGTCTTCATGTGAAGCATACATGTGTATAGGTGTGTGAGTGGGTATGTCAGCGTTTGCGTTGTTCACATGCAAACTAATTCCTCTTACGTCATAAGTCTATTTTTAGCTCTCTCCTCCTGCCTTCTGGTCTTTCCTTTCCACATCTTCAAATACAGCACACGAGCAGGTATTCTATCCATGCTTTGGACAGAAAACTCAGCAAGGTTTGCAAAGACGTTCATTGCATCATTGTTCTTGCACTTTAACAAAAAAAGAAAAAAAATTATTCATGTCTGTACCCTTTTTCAACCACATTAATGCTTCCAACAGCTTAGAATGGTGGAAATGACCTTTCACCCAAATGACAATATAGATGTAGATGTTTTAGAACTATTCTCTTTCTGATTGATGACATCTTAAACTGATTATGAATACTTTACCAGGAGTTCTATGACCTAAAGATGGCTTGAAATATAAATCTTAATGAAACATAATGCTCAAATTCTGTTTCAGCCAAGATGTATGAGAGACAACTGAAAATTACTCAAAGAACTGATAAACTGGTGCATTTGCCTTTTTTTTTTTTTTTTACACATAATCCAAATCCATCTCTACATCATCCCGTCTTTGAAATCACCAAGTACTGCAAAATCTATTTAACATAGCAAGGGAACGTTCCCTTTCAACATGGTGAGATATTTTGTGAAAGAAAAAAAAAGAACATATGACATTTTTGCCAGGGCAGAATTAGTCCTTTCATTTAACATTCAAAATATAAACATACCTTTGTAACTGGAGAGTTGGAGCAATTTGAAACATTTTTAGGGAATTTTTCAAGCTGAGTAGGCCTTCACCCAAAAATCTGGGATCATCAGCCTTAATCAATGAATCAAAGGGCAGATCTTGCAAGAGGACAGCACATATTATGTACTGTCCTCTTGCAAGATCTGTCACATTACTGCATAGCACCATAGTAACATTACATTACAATCATAACATCGTAAACACTATGAAGAGCTGAAGGGGAATGATAACCTGAAACACCCCTGGCCATGTGATGAGAGCTCAACAGGCACAGATTCCACAAAATTCCCGGGGTGCTGCTTGGAGACAAAGTCCAGAGCTAGCTCAAAAGCGCTCCCAACAGGTGATTAGTTTGTTGATGGTAAACTGTGGTTTGGGTACAGTATGAATGTTGTAGCAAGATCTGCAAAATTCTTCTTGATGTCTGGTTGCTGAACTAACCCTTGAAGTCCCCCCATCACTACCCTTATAGAATTAGGATAAGTGAATGACCACTAGAGGTATTTCACTTCTGGCTGAACCACAGGCTTAGAACAGTGTAAAAGTAAAGCCAGATCAGATGAGTTCAATCTTTACTTTATTTGGAAAAACAAAAACAAAATCTTTACCGGACCAAAATAGTTTGGCACAACAATCAAACAGACTAAACCTGGAATTTCTGAATGCATTTCTGTTACAGGTGTTCATGGGTTTAGTCTCATTCTTTTCCTCAATGACAACAGACACCAGCCATAAGGAAAAAAATCTATCTGCAATTTTTCATTACATCCACAATATCCTACACATAATTCCTTGCTATTTCTCATAAATAAATGCTTTAAAAATTCAGGTGATTGAACTGACTTGCGTTAAAAAAACACACACCAGACATATCACGTAAGAAAGCTACAGAGAGGCGTTTCATCGTCTAGTTGGTGTTCCAGTTTGGTTTTTTTTTTTTTGGAAGCCTGCTTAGTGATTCAGCTCTGTGAGAGTCTGCACAGACAGGATTAGTTACACACATAACGCTTAAACTGTGTGCTACAACAGCTGAGGTGAAGTGTGCCAGAGTCCAAAAAGGTGGCTTCCCCAGATGATCCTGGTATAAACCGCTTGCCCTCGATGCACGCTTGCTGCCTGTTGCTTTTTTCCCCTCCTTTTTAATTTCAATACGGGTAAGAAAAAAAATGGGACCAAACATGCAAGTATTTTGTTCAAAAAAAACACCATTTCCTTGTAGTTGCAAAAGTGATTAAAATGTACAAGGACAGCCTATCTTCATGTCAAACTTTCATCTGCAAAAAAAAAAACCAAGAAATAAATAACATTAATTTTGAGTGCATTCACATTTCAACATTACATACAATTTAAAGTACTACAACCCCATAATTCATTTTTTGTTATGACACTATTCAACCTGAGTAAACGTTCTCTATGTAGCCTTGGGAACTAAAAGCCACCTGTGGAGGATAAAGGTCTAACCTACGGGTATGTTGTGTAAATGCGGTGTGAATGCAAAACCCCAAACAAAAGAAAAATGGCACATCTTCTGAGACAGAGCCCTCTCCAACTTAACAGGCGAGGCTGATGGATGGGACTGCACTGGGTAACCAGGCCAGCAGTCTTCTCAGCCCAGCCTCAGTTTTAAGTTTTAGTTTAATTTTTAGTCGTATTAACAAAAAGAAAAAAGGCAAAACAACAGCACAGTGGCATACACCCAAAGAATGTCAATATGACAAACAAGGAGAGCAGGCCTCATAGCTGGACTGGTGTTTCCACCTGGAGACCAAGTCAGCTAAACAGTAGTACACAAATGATGTATGGCTATGTTAAGAACCTCATCAAAGCTGTGGGGCTATACTTTATCTTTTGTGCAATAAATGTGCAATAAAGTCTTCACCAAACAAAATACATGAATCCACCAAATACCGAAATATCAACCAGTTATCTCCTGTTCACAATTTCCACCATATGTATTAATCCTTCCTTGTCTTGGTGGAAGAGTCCACTCTCATCACCTGTGAGGGGGAGGGTCGGCTTTGCTGCATTCAACAAGACTGAGACACACACAAACACACACACACGCAGACAGAATGAGGTGAAGAGGGCACGCTGCCTCCCTCTGGTGGCAGTGGTGGGGCATGGCAGGGCCGTCCTTACCGTACAGAGGGTCATGGCTGCTCATCGTGGCTGGCGCTCGGTGGCCGACTGCGGATTTGACTCCTCAGCTGCTCGATCAGCTCTGGGTTCTGCTGCTGCATCTGCTGCGCAAACTGCTGTCCCCTGCGCAGACACATGACATCATTCAGCATGCTTCTGTTCAGTGAACGGTGGTGGAAAAGCAAAGAAATGGCTTAGCACAACTTAAGTTTAACTAAGAATAGCTTTTCCTATGTTTACAAGAGAACTTTTATATTAACAGCAGTGACAGTTGATTGTGGAACAGATCAGCCAGTACCACATATCCCACAGAAACTCCCTCTTCAGAATAAAGCATGGGCTTGAGGTCATAAAGGCACAATGTTTGCACTACTTCCTCCACTGACTCATCATTGAAACGCTCACCTGATAAACAGGTTAAAACCAATTTCCTGTAACTCTGTGGTGACGTTCCTTTGCCCTGGAGCTAGCCGTGCTGCTGCTGTACTGAAGTACTAACTTTCAGCCTGTTGCTATATCAATGCTAACATCTTTTTCCTATAATTTTCCCCCCCTTGGCTGCACACGCTTACAGGCAGACACATTTGTCCCGGCATCATTTCTGATGCAGACCAGCCTCCATGATGAATTCAGGTGAGTAAATCAGTTAGTCTCTGTAGAGGTGAACTTACGCTTGGATGAGCCCGGAGAGGTCATTAGGACCGCCTGTTCCTGGAGCACCTGCAGCCCCTACGGATCCATATGCCCCCGACATCATGCCAGACATCCTGAAACAGGCCAGAGCAACCGGGAGGTGAAGGTCTGCTAAGGCAGAGAACAACTCCCCGCTAGCACACAGTGCAACATCCTTGTTCTGTTTCTATAGCTTTACAGCAACGTCACACTACTAATTAGACACCATTATGTGTTTGCTGATATTACCAATATGACTGACCTATGCACTTTACCAACATATGCACTTATGAAAACTTTAACATTTAAGTAAGGCGGTCAAATCTCAATATTCAGGGCAATGCTTGAAAAATGTTCCACTTACATTTGCTGCACTTGTGGGTTGTTCATTAGACTCGATGCCTGAAAAAAAATCAGTAATTATAACTTGCCAGACACATCCAAAAGGCAGCTTGTTTAAAAATGGTATCATTCCATGTGGTAGAAGTTTCTGTCAGCAACTGGAGCACCAAACCCTAGAGAGGGTAGTGTCCCTCCATCTCACCTTCATTCTGACTAACTAAATGAGTAGTTCCACCTAAGTTACAAACAATAGTTCCTCATTTAACTACTAAATAAATGGATAAAACTGTTATCTATGTAAGTTGCTCTCGATAAGAGTGTCTGCTAAATGACAATAATGTAATGCAATGTAATGTAGATGATGATCAGGCCATCAGAGTCACTGAATCCAAACATTGCCTGTTCATTTCTCACTCACAGATGGTAGCTTTTTCTCTTACCATGCTCATGAACCCAGGGTTACTTAGCAACCCTGCCAGATCCATGCCCCCTACGCCTCCTGTCTGTGAAAGAGAAAGAGCAGAAGACAGACAGACAGACAGAGACGCATTGGGTCAGAGCTAAGGACAAATCACACACCATATGCAATGACTGTAAAATGTGCCATCAGCTCACCGGACTGGGCATCTCTTTCATTTTTTGCTCTGCTACTTTCAGGTTGGACCTGTACGTCTCATTCTCTGGGTCCAACTCCAGGGCTTTTTTGTAGTAACTGACAGCCTCTGTATGTTTATTCAAGCTCGCCAAAGCCAACCTTCAGACACAGAGAACGACAATGCATTTTACATTAAATGTATATCATGGGTCATCTAAATATCTTATATCTACTCTCCATTTATCCGTGAACATTTACTTAAGTACTTTACTCAAGAGATCCATGCATTTTTAACATGCAACCCCACCTAAAAACAAACCCTACAAACAAATGCACCACCTAATGCATCACACCAAATGCTAAAATGATCTTTACACTTTACCATCATTTAATTAACTGGAACACAAAGTATCCACTTTCACACGTATTTTGAACCCACTGTTACTGCAATGCCACATATCTAACCATCCCACTCAAACCAATCTTCATCTTGACTGAAACGGTTTAGCTTCTCTGAATGGCACTTATTTTCATGCTGTGCACAGGAGCAAACTTAGCGCTGGACGTACCCCATTCTGCCGTATGCTTTGCTGTAGCCAGGATCAATTCCAATTGCGCGCTCACAGTCCTGCACGGCGCCGGCGTAATTACCCAATTTGCTGTACGCCGCAGCCCTGAAACATCACAAACATGTTTCACAAAGGCAAGAACAGTTATCAGCGTTTCTACGACTTGCTGCAACGAGACAGGCTGCACTCTTATCAGCCACAGCAACAATGATGTCAGCCCGTACCGGTTACAGAAGTAAACTGCATTCTGTGGGTTTATCTCAATGGCTTTTGTGTAGAATTCTACAGCCGCAGGGAAGTTTTCCACCTTCATTTGCTCATTGCCTGAAGATGAGAGGAGAAATAACAGAAATAACCGCTCGTTTGTTATCTCTGCTGTCCAGGATGATATGGAGTCTCTGTGATATTGATTGCCTGACTCCGACCATTTTACGGAGGACTGAACAAGGCAAACAAGCAAACTGGGAAAAGACCGAACCTTCAGTTTTGAGCCTCTCAGCTTCTGCTATCTCTCCCTCTGTGGGGGTTGGGGGGGCAGGGCTCACCTTCACCTGGGGGGCATCTGGAGACTGAAACAGAACCAACATGAAGGTGCAAATCTTTCTGGCCTTGAAGTGAGAGCAAAAAAATTCGAGCCTTAGTCTGCCTCAAAAGCTTTTATTTCCATTATACAACCATTTACCCCTTCAACTTCAATACCATCTGATTATTTATCTTGATACCAGAAAAACCCTAGAACCTTTGAAGTACTCCTGGAGTTACCCATCCCCATGGCTGAAAACCTCTGCCAGAGACTCAGCCTTGTAAAGCTCAAGACCGTCCCCTTTCCGCACACTGAGTTGTACAGCAGGGCAGAATATCAGGTACTACCACCTGAGTTCTCACTTTGGCTGTTGCTGAGGCAAAAATCTCAGGCAACGACTGTGGCACTGCCAGGCTCTGGTCTTCAGTGGAGACCCCGAATGCCGTCTCCAGACACTGGATTGCAACTAGAGAGCCAGAAAACAGGTTTTGAGAACACTGGGAAGGACTTGTGTGAAAACTTTGTGATACACATGCACACAATTAACAGGAAATACGTCACGGTCGTCTTTTACCTTCTAAGCTTTCCTGTGCATCTGACGACAAGCTCCCAGAGTTGAGTTGGTCATGAAGAAACTGAATGATGGAGTACGCAAGGCGCTTTGTGTCGGCCATCTTTGTCTGAGGTGGAAACCTCTGCTGTCAGAATGTAGAGTTTGGTTAAAAGCCCTGAAATATGAAGAAACATTTACCAAAAAATTATGAGCTGATCACGTCTCATCAGAAATATCCACATTTCCCCGTTTAAAAGCTGGAGTGAGTGACTCTTCCGTACGCAGGACACATTATACGATTCAACATAATGACAGCTGGTTAAGGTGCCAACAATTTCCAGCCCAGTGCTGTTCCCAGTGAAAATTTACTCACACACTATTAATGTGCTGCTTACATCAACATGCGTCATCAATACTGGAAAAATGAAGGGTGCAATGTGTTTTTGCTGCTTCATCAAATTTCGCTACACTGCATTTAACATAACATGATTTTGGCTGCCGTTATACTGAATATGCACCGCTTATGCAACTGACAATTTCATGTTTTAAGGAGGACGCTTTAAAAAAAGAAACAGGCGCTGCTCACCTCGCTGCCAAAACGATACTATACCTGGAAAAGTGACCCATGACAACAACATATCAGGTAACACGTGTTTTCGTTATCGAAATATAGACTATACACTCTAAAACAATAATATGTTATTATACTAAGCTATTGTCGCCGACATGCCTGTCAAAATACCCACATTTGCTGGACAGCTAGCAAACTAATTTACCAGACTTGGAGACAGCAAGCTAAAACTCCTATGTTTAGTCATGCTATCAAACTGTGGAAAGGTTAGCTTGCTAACTTAGCCAGTAAGCTACTTACTTAGTGTATGTAGATCTAGGTAGCTATATTATGGAAAGCGGTAATTCTGCATCACACACTAAGAAAGTTGGCTGCAACATAACAGCAGTCTGCAGCCTCAGTTCGGTTGGAAATGATAAGCAGCTAATCCGCCTGCCAGATAGCGAACACATGCTGAAAAAAACAAAGGCATTCATCCAGCTAGCTAGCGAGCGGGCTATTGTACCGCTGAACAATAAATCAACAGACGATCTCTGAGAGTTCCCTTCGCCATTTTAGTTGTATACTCGCGCGTTTTCAAACACTAGGCCACCCTCCTCTCACGGCGTTTTGTTTTGCCGATTTGTGGTTTGTCTTAAAAAGTTCTTTCTTACCTCCCGTCTTTGGGTCTGTGCGGTTTCCTCACACGACGTGGTGGCTAGCTGCGTCTCATGTCAAATACGTCATGAGTAAGAGGGGCGTGACTCGACGGGCAAGTTTTAGCCATGGTTGATAATGATGTCAGTGCAAGTCTGTAGTCTCCTCATTTAATTTGATCAGATCTGATTCAGCATGGCCAAACACACAAATGTGCGCGCTGAATTAAATGACAAGATCAAGGGCAATGTCCGTATGTATTGCAGTATAGTCATTTAGTTTCAGGTTCATATAATTGCCATATAAAATCATTGATATTGATAACGGCATTTTAAAAAGAATTGACATAAAATAATGCACATAATTCCTATCGTATATATAATGCACATAATTCTTATCGTCTATGCTGGCTCGACAGACTGCATCGAACATCCACTCATATGCAGTAAACGTGCATTTTTGATGTGTTTAACTGTCGCGTTTAACCAAACTGCATTTGCACATTGTGAATTTGTATATTTATATATTGCTCCCTATTTATGCATTATTGTTTGTCAGGTATGTGTAATGTTACCTTTAATGATGCATGCACGTGGCTCGCATGACCACATTTGCCCCCTGGGGACAGTAAAGTTTAATCGTACTGTTTTCATCCGACATTTTATGTATGTATGGACACTAGTTGGCTAGTACTGACAGTATCTGCACAACTACACAAATATGCAGGCTCGTAGGCCTAAATGAAATAATAGACAGCGTTGTACAATTATCTTAAACAGCTGCACAAACTAAAAATACACGAAAAAAATGACATAGGCTACTTGCATTCTATAGGCCAGCATGAATCACGCACTTATCCGTTACGCAATCAAGAAATTCATGGAAGACATCCACATACGCTAAACCAATGATGCAAACTACAATGACAAATGTATTGAAAAAGAAATCCTTTGTACAGAACCAATAGACTCGCAAGACAGCTAGCCAATCGTATGGGCGACGGAATGACTGGCGCACGGTTAAACTAATCAGCAACCAACACTAACGTGTCCGGTGTGGAATGGGCCGTAGTTAGCGGGGAACCTATCTGAAGCGCGTCAGAAAAAAAGTGACTGAACTCTACGGTATCTGAATTATGCCTCCGACAGGTGAGCTAATTTGTCTTTTTTGTGCAATTTTTGACCGCTATGCAAATCACAGCAAAGCCACTCAGTTTTACACCTGACAAACGAGAGAAACAGCAGCATCTGTTGCTACATAAGAGCCATTTTAGCGGATGCATGGATCAACATTTTTCCCATGTGCAGATAATCCGTGGTATTACGCGTTCTGATATGGCGTTACCTAACCATGTAGCACGCTATCAAGTAATCCAAGGTGTTAAGTGAAATTATCAATCGAAATCCGGTTTTTCATTTTATTCTTAAAAAATAAAGACAGTTGGTGAAAGCGCAGTGCCTGCTGCTCACTGAAAGATGCGTCTCTCGCATCCCTGTTCAGGCGCAGGCTAACTAGACAGCTAAAATAATCCTCGTTTAGTGTTGTGTCATAGGCTATTTAAATACCTAACAAACCACGATTCTTCAGCACTTTCCACTACATGCGCAGGTTTATGGAGGTTGCCTAGAGAAGGTGTTTTTCTTTTGGATGGGTCAGTGTTAAAGAGAAAAATCATTTGATTGGCGTTGATCATTTATAGGGTCGAAGGATTTGTTGAACATGCGACTGTCCTGTTTCTGTATCACTGGCTGTCATTAAACAACTTTACCTTGCGTCATGTTTACACTTTACATTTGTCACACCAAATTTACTTGTTATAGCTACTATCACCGTGAGCAGCCATTTCTTAGTAAAACGGTTTCAGATAGAAATGTGTCACTTCCTAGTTACATGCCTTAGTTCGTAACATATTCTGTTTTAAAATTGCTGGTAATTTTCAGTGGAGGTCGTTGTTTTACGTGGCTCATTAACATGAATAATGTAATGTATTTTTTTAAACGGCACGACCATTCCGGTACACCATAGTAATGCAAATTAAACGCCCCGAATGGACGAATTAAGTAGATACAGGTGGTTACACAATTGCTTTGTAAAGAGATGTTCTGAATGTCATAATTGTAATTTCCATTAAATTCTACAACCGAACTTGTAAATTTGGAGCTATTCTTCGTAGTAAACCTTCAAGTTGTCGGTAAATTTTCTATGATGTGTCCTACGCGAGAGCTATGTAAAAATCATAAGAACCGCATCTTTTTAATAACTGCATAAACCTTCATAAATGATGTACCAACTGACATAGACTGACACTTGGTGTGCTGTGTCACCAACCATATCATAAGTGACAAATGTGAATTTTACAATTATAACTCAGGCAGTGTTTAGGAAGACTTTACATAGTGCTTATGTAGGACACTTGCTGCACTTGCTATTGAAAGTGATCACTTTATGATTAAATTATATCACATGTTATCACATGTTATAATTTAACATGTATATTTATAAATTAAGCTTGAAATAAGAGTGAAGCATTCTAGCATAAAATGCCTTAAGTATTTGAACATTAAACCTAGCCACAGTGTGGGATAGAAGGTGCACATAACCAAGTAGCCTAAGCATTAATGTCCAAGCATGCCCTTATAAAGCAGATACATAAACGGTGGGTACATCCAACCGGATGCATTCCCTGGATGCATTCGCAGATGCATTCTCTTCTTTTTCCCAATATACCACCCTACTAGGTGAAAACAAGACGTAGTGTCCTCAGGACAAACTAGAGATTTTATTTGTGCAAAGAACATTTACATTTATTCATTTAGCAGACGCTTTTATCCAAAGCGACGTACAAAAGTACAAACAGTGGGCAAACAACAGGCACAGGGGCAAGATGTGTACAGATCATACAATGCAGATGGTGCTGAAGCTGAGCACAAGGTCAGTGTAGCAAGACAGAGCTAATCTGATCTGAGGTTACATACATCAAATACAATCACTGGGACAATAAAGTGCTGCTATACTACCTAGGCAAAGATCATGGAACGCTGTGATCAAAGAACATGGAGAACGCTGTGATCCCTAGGGCAAAGAGCATTAAAATCACCTATATAAATAACATTAACCGAGTGTGATGGACATAGGAGGTGCCTTTTAACTAACCTTCCTTTGCCATAAAATATTCATACGCATTGATACCCGACGCCGCCAGGGGAAGTGGTGTTTGGCAGCGATGTCCGGGTGTGTGCGGAAAACCGCCTGCGCTGGGACCTGACCCCGGATCAGATCCGGCAGATGTCCGACGAGCTGATCGCCAGGACCAAGCAGGTTTACGACACCGTGGGCTCCCTGGACTTGGCCGACGTCACGTACGAGAACACCCTCAAAGCCTTGGCCGACGTGGAGGTGGAGTACACAGGTGAGCGGGTCCCCAGCTCTGGGCAGGTGAGGTGAGGCCTTTGCGCAGTTAAAGGGGCGTGCATGGCACTCCACTGTGTGTGTTAGTTTCCACGCTGATGCTAAAGCAAGTGAAAGTCAAAAACTCTACCGTCAAGGGGCAGAGGGCGAATTCTTCAGCTTTTCCTTGTATGCATGCTCCTCATTTTGTGGACTTTTGGTCATTCAGAATCGGCTCTCATAAAAGAAGAGAGTAAATTGACATATCAAATGGCTACCATCCACTGTTGCTACCATCCATCTGTGTTTTTATTTCCATTTTTTTTTTGCTGTTGTCTTTTATCATTTCCCTATTTTTTCACAAGGCACTCCTCATGTTGTATGAAACTGCTTTGCTTGTCTATTGTGCATTCGGACTATTCCTTTTGTTAGTGCATATAAATTAATCTGGTTTACAGAACAGCAGTGGTAAGAGGGAGGGCGGGAACATGTTAAATTGAGTGAGATGTGCTTTGTCTTCATTGGTGGAGGCACACAGCTCAGGGTCAGTGCTGCTCAGGCATTCACTCCTACTGCCAGCCAATTGGTCCACAGCCAGAGCTATATTGCAGTACAAGTACTGTTTGTGGAACCCCCCACAGTGGAAATTCTATGGCACTGCCATTCCGTGCCTCACAGTGGAAGTGTATACATTCAGAATGGATTAAAATGATTCTGTATGGCCTGACTTACTGCTCTCTGGTTAGTACATGTAAGCAGATGTAACAGGCTCTGTACTTCATCATACTGTACTTTATAAGGTTTCAGATGAGAAATAAGAGCAAATAACTAGAAACAAGACACTTTTTGAATTGGTGGTTATAGTGTGTGGTTATGGATGACACTGGTCGAAATGGTCTGTTGTTTATTTATTTGGTCCCTCAGATGAATTAAATATGGGGAGAGCTCCTCATTTGTTTTATTGTACAGTTCAAAACTGTTTTTGAATTATATTATAGGACTTCCAAATATAATGTGACAAAGGCATTCAGATAAACAATGTAATATGAATACTTTTTACTACACTGTTATACCCTGGGCATTATATTTGACCAATAAACGATAGATAGCTAGGGAGATGACAAAAACAAAACCGACGGCCAGGTTGCGTGAGTGGATAAGTCCAGATAAGTCCACATTGCCAACACGTTACACCTGCACTACTCCACTGCTATTGTGTGCTGCGCAGAAAGGCCTGAGTTGGCAGGAAAGCAGTACGCAATGGTATAGGCAATTCAGCACTTTCTACATAAAGACTGCGTGACCTCTTGCCTGCACTGAACAACAAAGTGTATGTTGACTCTGTTAAAAAGTCACTGGCCAGGGTGAGGGAATATGGATTTTATTTCATGTGGTAGTACCTCCCCCCCTCCCAACCCACACACACACACACACACACACACACACACACACACACACTGAGGGTTCCCCTGTGAAAGAACATTTGCTGAGTGTTTGCTGTTGGCTGTACTGCCTGGTTAGGCTCATTTACTTGGTGTTTGCTTGACAAAATGCATAGCACTTTCCCTCAGGATTTGCTTTCTGACCTTGTTTTTTTCCCTGAGGAATTAACATTAATTTTGAGGTCCAGTTATAAATACATATTTAAAAAATAACTATGGTAAAATGTTGATCATTAGGGAACAGCCAGAGGTGACCTTTAACTGAATGCAACAGTACAGAAGAGGGAAGTGTCCCATTTGATCTCCCTGTAGGAAAGAAAACTAAGACAGAAGTGGCTGGTCTTATTAAGGCACCTCTTTATCTTACTAGCCCCCCAACCCCCCCCAGCCTTCAGGGAGAACTGTGTTCTGCACTTGCACAGGAACAGCTCTCTTTTCATGTTAAATATTTTTAGCTGAGACTGGAAGAAGCAGACCTTGTAACAGTCGCAGCTTACTCACTGAACAGTCCCTGCAGTGAGTGGTGTTTACCACTGGAGGCACTAGAGGTCGAAAAAGGTGATCAGAGAAGTCCAGTGTTGAGATGACCAGTGTCTCTTCAGTTCATGTTCTGTGGATTAGTAGCCTGTTTGAGGTAGATTCATAATTAGTTTTTGCCTTCTATTAGATCATAATGGTTTGACCTCCACCTCCCGTTTCCTGTTTTTGTCCTGTTTTAGTCCAGCGCAACATGCTGGACTTTCCCCAGCACGTCTCTCCGTCCAAAGAAGTGCGAACAGCCAGCACGGAAGCTGACAAGAAGCTGTCTGAGTTTGATGTTGAGATGAGCATGCGTGAGGACGTGTACCAGAGGATCGTTGCGCTCCAGGTGAACCAGTCTGGTTCTTTCCCGCTCTGATGTCATCACATGTAGCCCCCTGCCTCCTAGTGCCTGCACCAATCAGATTCTGCCTGCTTTAAATGACAGTAAAGTAAACTCTGTCGATCAGTTCCATTAATGTTAAATGATAAATAACATTTTTACATGCTTTGCACAGCAAACTCATTTACTCAGGGTAGATTTCACAGGTTACTGTACATTTTGGGATGACCTATTTCGACCGCTAGCTCTGAAATTTCAGGTTAAGCACCTCAGTCCCCAGCACAGCAGTGACTGTAGGCTGACAAGTCCAGTTTCCACACTGCTTGTCTTTCGGCTGGGATGAACAGCGTACCTGAAGAAATGAAAACATTTGGAGCGAGACTGGCGACCTGTTCAGTGTGTTTCTGTCCATTTCTACAGGAGAAGGAAGATGCCGATGCTCTGACTCCCGAGGGGAAACGCTACATGGAGAGGCTGATAAAACTAGGCCAGAGGAACGGCTTGCACCTCCCCAAAGAAACACAGGAAGTAAGAGACCTGCCAGCTCAAGATGTCAATACAGCTGTGAAAATGTCATTCACCTTTGCTTGTCCTAAAACTCAAGACAGCAAAGCCAGCTGGCATTTGTCAGAAATCTTTGGTAACTGTCTGTTTTTTTTGTCGGCTTGTGTGGTAGGAAATAAAAATGATTAAGAAGAAGCTGAGCACCCTGTGTATCGACTTCAACAAGCACCTGAACGAGGACACCACCTGCCTGTGCTTCACCCGGGAGGAGCTGGGTGAGCATTTGAGTTCCATAGCTGTGTCACCAACAGCCTGTGAGAGAACATGGCACTAAAGTCATGCTAGTAGTCACTCTCAAAGAGGAAGTAAAGGAGGGAAAAAGTCTCTTGAATAGTCAGCTTCGAGTGGCAAATAAGCTTGCTCATCAAGAAAAAAATCAGGTGATCTCTTAATTTGAAGGCCAAAGACTGTTACTGTTATGGCATAATGTACTAACCTAAAAAAAAAACATATTTCAGGGGGTCTCCCAGAGGATTTCCTGAGCTCACTGGAGAAGGACGAGGATGGAAAGCTGAAGATCACATTGAAGTACCCACACTACTTCCCCACTATGAAAAAGTGTCACATCCCTGAGACGCGCAGGAAGCTGGAGGAGGCTTTTAACTCCCGCTGCAAAGAGGTGTGACAACAGATTTTTTTTTTTTTACCAGATATTCAAATGAAGCTCCACCTGCTTTAAGTATATCTGTATATCATTACCTACAGCTGACATCAGCACATCCTATGGCCTAGAGCTGTGGTTGCTTTTGATATTTGAATACCAAAAGGCAACATAAATGTGTTGATGAAAACTTGTGAAAATGGTTAAAAAAAACACCTTCAAAAGGTAAATTTGAAAAGGTAATTTTACAGTGCTGTCAAAGACTTTAGAGCCCATTGTAATTGTTCAAGAGGTCTGAGGTGTTACTAGAACAATGAGATGGATAAGGACATTTATCTAAGTCCCTAATCTAACTAAAAATGCATTAAATTTAAGTGCAGAGGACAGGAGGAACTGAGTATCTGGTCATAATGTAGAGTATTTGTGTCCTGAACTCTACCCCGCTTTCTCTGACGGTTTGCCTCCCCCTACAGGAGAACTCGAATATCCTGAGGGAGCTGGTGGAACTGCGAGCCAAGAAGTCCAGGCTGCTGGGTTTCAACACCCACACCGACTTTGTGCTGGAGATGAACATGGCAAAGACTGGGAAGAAGGTCTCCCTCTTCCTAGGTACATTTTCTTGTTTCTCTTGTGAGAAAATATAATAAGAAAATCCCTGCAGCAAATTCAAAGCAAACACTCAAACATCCATAAAGGTAAAAATATATATGCAAGATTAGAGATGCAAGTCTACAGAGATATATGAAGGACTAGAAAGAAATAATAAAAGAAGAACTCCAAAGTGAAATTTTATTTGTCTTAATTTTGATTAGATTTTCTAAAATGATGACAAGAGACCAAAAAAACTTTTGTCTCATTTTTTGTGGTCATAACTTGAGGAAATTTTAATGAAATATAGTCAATGGAAATTTCACTCTGTGTCTCCTTCTTTATTTTTTCTATTTTAATAAAAGAAATATTTTAAGGAATGTCATGGTCTGCTGCTAGACCTTCAGTTCTCCTGTCCTGCTTGTCCACTTGTAGCAGCAACTGCAGACGAGGAAAATCTCCTGATCTGTGGAGGTCAGTCAACTCACATGCTCACCTATCTACCATTCCCTCTGTCCACCAATCAGAGGAGCTGGCTCGTAAGCTGAAGAGCCTCGGGGAGGAGGAGCGGGCTGTGATACTCACGCTGAAAGAGAAGGAGTGCAAGAAGAGGGGTCTGGACTTTGACAGCCAGATATATGCCTGGGACACCCGGTACTACATGACCCAGGTGGAGGAGAACCAGTACGCCGTGGACCAGAACCAGCTGAAGGAGTACTTCCCCATGGAAGTGGTGACCCAGGGGCTGCTGGACATCTACCAGGAGCTGCTGGGCCTGTCCTTCGAACTGGTGGAGGGCGCCCCCGTGTGGCACGAGGATGTCACACTCTACTGTGTCAAGGACCGCAACACGGGACACGTCATCGGGCAGTTCTACCTGGACCTCTTCCCCAGGTGACGAGGAATGTTTTTCCCCATTCATTATAAAAAAAAAAAAAAAAAAACAGTTTAAGGCAAAATTGTTAGCTTTTTCATTGAATACATTTTATCTTGGCCATGTTTTTCTTTAACGTAGTGCAGTAATCCTTGCCTGGTGCTTAAACTGAAAAATAGAAAAAATAAGTTACCATTACTTAAATCCCTTCTTTCACTGACCTTAAAACTCACATTTCCCTTTTTAGTACATGTGACCATGTTCAAGGGATTTGGTGTTATCAGTATGTGTCTCGTATTGTAACTCTGAGCACATAAGGTGTCAGCTGACATCAGTGATTGCCATGATAATGCATGTCATGCCAAAGTCATGCCAAATGGAGCATCATATGAGTTTGAGGTGAATATAAAGTCCAGCCCTTCAGTGGTTCGTCTGTCTCTCCTCAGAGAGGGGAAGTTTGGGCATGCAGCCTGCTTCGGCCTGCAGCCCGGCTGCCTCCTGCCCGACGGCAGCAGGCAGATGGCAGTGGCGGCCATGGTGGCCAACTTCAGCAAGCCCATGGCCGACGCCCCCTCGCTGCTGCAGCACGATGAGGTGGAGACCTACTTCCATGAGTTCGGCCACGTCATGCACCAGCTGTGTGCCCAGGTGAGGAGGCGGATCAGGCTGTGTGTGTGTGTGTGTGTGTAAGGGGCAGGGTTTGTGTTTGTGATCCTTGAAGTTGAGCTTGAGGGGTCTGTCTGAAAGGTGGCATGTGACCGTGTACATGAATGTGACTGTTCTGACTGTATTCTACTAATGCCCCACCTTAGCATGTACATTACATGATTAGAGGCTTTTTATATTATTGGTTACATTTTAATAATTGTGTGTGTGTCTTCCTCTCTTTCTCTTCCTGTCCCTCTCTCTGGCTCTCTTTTGTCTTTGTCTCTTTCTCTTCCTTTTTCTCACTCTCTGCCTCTCCCCCTCTCTCTCTCTCTCTCTGCAGGCAGACTATGCCATGTTCAGCGGCACCCATGTGGAGCGGGACTTTGTAGAGGCTCCGTCTCAGATGCTGGAGAACTGGGTTTGGGAGAAGGAGCCGCTGAAGCGGATGTCCCGACACTACAGGACTGGCAACCCCATCCCAGAGGACCTGCTGGAAAAGCTCATCAAGTCCCGCCTGGCCAACACCGGTAATGACGTGCGCCACAAACTCACCACCATGGGCAGCGTACGGCAAACACAGCAAACACAAGCTACAACTACACAGATTTCCTGGCGGTGTAGCAGGTGTCATTTTTTCTGTAGTACTCCCACCAGAGGGGTGGGTGGGTTACAATACATTACATTACATTCATTTAGCAGACACTCTTATAAAGACTGACTTCCAGCACAATAGAACATAAGTGTATCCATTAAAATTGAATGAGCAACAGTGTCAGACCACGCTGACAACACTCCCAGACCAGTGAGTGTGAGCATAACACTGTTCAAGCCCTACCCCAAGTAGACAAGGGGAGCCAAGTATACTAGCATACATAATCCTCTCTTGTCTGTCTTTGAGTGAACGTTGGACATTAATCTGTTGCCGCCCTTTTTGATCTGTATCCCTCGCAGGTCTCTTCAACCTGAGGCAGATCGTACTGGCCAAACTGGACCAGGCCCTACATACCGGGACAGCGGTCGACCCAGCGGAGGAGTACGCCAAACTGTGCCATGAGATTATGGGAGTTCCGGCATCTTCAGGTGAGGACCTGGGGATTTAGAGAAGGACTAAGAGTCTGGGATTACCGGCTGTTATATGGCATTCATTTTTCAATGGGAAAAGACATTGTTCAATGTATCAGAAATGGCACATAAGCTCCCATAAGTTGTAGCATCGCTAAAGTTTACACAGACCCTAAACCCATCTTCTACCTCTTGTTTCCTCCATAGGGACCAACATGCCGGCCACCTTCGGACACCTGGCAGGTGGTTACGATGCCCAGTATTATGGTTACTTGTGGAGCGAGGTTTTCTCCATGGACATGTTCTATGCACGCTTTAAACAGGAAGGTGTCATGAACCCCAAGGTCAGAACAGTGTTCTTACTTTGTTTGCGTTTACTTTTCCACCTTGCACATGCAAACAATGCTGTTCCTTTTATTTTCTGTGTGGACAAATTTGTAACATGTAACCATGTTTCTCATAGGTACAACAGCAGTACCCCTGGTATCAGTACCCCTGGGAATCAGAACTACAGCCTTGTGATTAAAAGTCATGTTCCCTATTCACTACACACTCTGTTCTTCCTGTGTGGAAATGTTGGACAGGCCAGCAGAGGCAAACATAAATCTTCCATGTGTAAAGTGAACCCTCATATCTCTCATAGGTGGGCCAGGACTACAGAGACTGCATCTTGAGGCCGGGTGGCTCTGAGGATGCAGAGGACATGCTGAAGAACTTCCTGGGTCGCGAGCCGAAGCAGGAAGCGTTCCTTCTGAGCAAAGGACTAACGGTTGAGCTGGGGGAGAGCATGCCGTGTGCTTGCTGACCCCTCCCACTCGTACAAAACAATGGCCAGCACCACCCCTGAGTCTGACAGCCAGCAGGGGTCAAAGGTCGAGCAGGGACTGAACTTCCCGGTTTTCCTCATACAAGTATCTCCTTTTAGATCCTAATTCTTACACACACGCCCTCGTTCACAGATACCAATTGGGTTGCATTTGAAGTTTTTTTTCCCACTTTGGAATTGAATTTGATCCAGTTTAGAGAAAAAAAAATAAAAAAGAATTAATTCAAACTACATCTTGACTCATGTTGATTTTTTTCTCTATACCTATTTCATAATCAGAATTATTTCAGTCACTATTCAGTCATTATTTTGGTATTTATTTTTGCCTAATTACAATTAAATTTAATAAATGATAAAAAAAACAAATGAAAAATCCATGCACACTGTCAAATATGCCTTTACAAAATGTGCTCCTACATTTGATCATTCTTTAATTATTGTGTTGGCTTATAGTCATTTATTTTATGAAAAACAAACTCAGGGTGAGATTCCTGCATCAGTAATACTGGGGAACATACAGTGTTTTCCCCATTTGCTCTGTTTATACCGTTGAGTGTGTAGTCTCATCTCTGATAAATCTCAGGCAAAAATGATTGTGAGGTAAGTGCATGATGATGTCTTGATTGATTTTGTGATGCAAGGTCTCTAGTCGTGAGGAATCATTGATTGACTGTGTTTGGGTGTAATTTCTTACCAAGCTAGTGCAACAGTGCAGATAATCCAACCTTCTGCATACTGATTGTACAAAGATGGTGTTTGGTTGACGAACAGCATATATTGGTTCTCTTCTGTGTTCTTCTGTCTTCAGTTTTCACAAGGCCAAGAATGGTCAGTTAACTGACGCCAAAATATGATGACATTTTACTTGTTCAAAAACATGCACAAATGGAATGGATCAGCTTTTGTCCTTAACTAAGAAACAAGCACATACCATAACATGCAAGTGTTGGTGTTTTAGCACAAAACACTTTTCTTTTTATTAATCTTGGAAACAGCTGAACTGAACTGTTTGTGAAGAATAACAGTAACACTTGCATTGCACCGTGAATCAAAGTTAAAGACAACTGCTGTTAGAATACTGGCCTAAATGTCCCCTCAATGCAGTATCAGTTTACAATGATAAAACAGTGACATCTACTGATCATATGTAAAATCACAAAACAGGTCAGTCGGTCTGACTAAATTAATTAATTGTGTCTTGTGGCGTCATGGATCGTTCTCTGTCTCTAAAGATTGAGCTTTGGATGCTGTTGTCTGTGTACTTGGTGTGTAGAAACTTAAATGGCTACAACCCTCTCAACAGTAAGAGACGCTGCACCTAGCAAAATGTTCCCGTACGTTTTCAATGTATAAAATGGGCTGCTTACATTTTCAAACAAATATGATCAACACTTATTACAGTACAGTACTCTTGACAAAGATGTCTTCCCAGAGCGCCTCACAGGCGCACATGTTCTCATGCTTGATTGCGGTACCAGATGAACAGATAGATGACCTGCTTTTCATAGACTTTAAGTCCTCTCTCCGAAACTGGTACAACCACAATTTGTTGACCTATCGCACTGGAAACAGTTACACCACAAAGTAAATGGAACATATAGATGGAAAGTATAGAAAATATACTATATAGCTATTTTCGCCGAGATTTCTCTAATCAGCCTTCTCTTCCTAAACAGATTAAGTGGCTAGACGCTCGGCTAAATGTGCACACGTGTTGACTTTGATGTCCTTGCTTCAGTAAACATCTCTTGCTCCAAATAAACATGGACAGGAGTCAGGATCATCACCTGCGGGGGAACTTACCTTTATTTGCACACGCTGCTTGTCCTCCGATTGGTCGGTGGCTGCAAGTGATGTATAGAGTCGTCCCCCCAACGGTGACGCAGTGACTTAGCAACTTGGAAAAAGGGACTGACGTATTGCTAAACGAACGCTTTTTGTTCTGTCAGCGATATTGTAGGTTTTAAATATACTTAACGTTTGCTAACCACAGATATCAAGAGGGCAGCTCTTGCTGTGTGTATTTATATTTTATCCACTCCATATTTATTGTCCAAGCATATTTAATCTTAAGGAGAAGCAACACGTTTTCAGCGACCAATTATGTCAGCCGAACTGAGAGAGCGCTTTGACAAGTTTTTGAACGAAAAGAACTTTGTAACGGATTTGCTTGGGAAGGTCGAGCAGAGCACAGGAATTCAAAAACAGTACATTGCATCAGGTAAGTGGTTGCCTAACGATGTTGCTTAGCTGTTTGTTTTTGAGCTTGCACCCAGAGTCTAAACAAGCCATTTTAAAGCTCCGTTATGCAATGGTGTCTGGGTACGAACAGCTCAAGGTTCACCCCGCTGTCGCGTGTGCATATTCACCACGTAGCATAAGTCACAGAAATGGTAGAACATGAATCATTTTAGCAGAAAGCTGGGAGAAGAGATAGGCAATCAAGCAAAACTTGTCTTTTGTCGTTATTCCACAAGCCTACCCTCTCAGTAAAAGAACAAAATCTCTTGAATAATTCACAGATACGAATTTTAGGTTTGCTATACTGATTCGCTGGTAATTTAATGGATTCATCCAAAATATGTGGTGTGTGACTCATTGCTGTTACTCAAATATTGTGAAGTAAAGATGTTTTTCTAACATGTTGCACCAAAGTTTGATGACGTACAGACCTACACAACAACTGTTAGTCTATTTGTCGAGTAGTGCATATTCCCCCAGTAAACGAATCTGATTTGTAAACTACTTTCCTCTTACATGTGTACCTTCGTAATAGGCAAGATATCTCATAATATGTGTAGGACATTTTGTATTTTGTTCTTAATTTGAGGGCCCCTTAAGTAATTGGTCTGTTTCAAATAACACTGAACCTTTAATTAACTGTAGTGAAAAAGCTGTGAAACTGAAAATATTTTGGTCACAGCACTGTTTTATTGTGAGAACACCTCTCAGTAACTTAAGTAGAGGGGAGGCCTATATGTGTGCATTAAATGAATTAGGCTAAGTGTCTGCTAGTATTCTCTGCCACTTCAGCTTCTAGAACGCCATCGGGTTATACGCCCCCTCTTGACTTGTATTGTCACGTTAACAGAAGGCAAACTGCTGTAAAAGCGTTGTGTAACCTCTTACTGATGTTTTATTTATTTATTGCATGAAAATTGGAAATTGTTTAATTTACATGTTTTTAGTCAGGGTGCAAAAATCTAATAGAAGAAATAGGGTAATTTTTCTATGTGGACTTTCTACAGGTAAAATTGTTTTAATTTTTCTGCTATATGGTATGAAGCTATCAATTTTAATAGTTACAAGGAACAAGGAAGTGTATGGCTATTTTATCTTTTTATCATGAAACTTCTGGTTTTAGGCTAGATACTACACTTGCATGATTACACCATGTAGAGATAATGCAAATTGTGCAGCGTTGGCCTAATGGCTAAAAACTGACATTGGCATAGTTTAATGTAGGGTATTATGTTCAGACAAAAATACTCATCACTTTAATTGTAGAGATCATGCAGCGAAGCTTTATTGCAGCTGTAATATTATCTGTAATATTATTAAGAGTATTTTGTGTTTGTGGATGGATTTTAAAAAATGCCATGTATTTCGGCAGTGTTCTTTCCATCTCTGGTTTATCTAGCATGGTTTTTGTGAAATGGAGGTCATGTCGATGCTGCATTTGGTGGTGTTATTCCTGTAGAAGTCTGTGGTCCTAATTCCCTCTGTGCTAACAGCTGGTGCTGGGAGGTATTTTTAACACGGTAACATGGCCTTGTGTATCCACTTTCTGTGGTGTGAAGGGTGGGGCCGAACAGGAGCTGAAGTGGACCGTGTCTGCAGAGTCAGCTGCACTGCCTGCAGTGTGTCATGGTCAGACACTTTTGTCAAATGCTTTCACTTTTATGAACTCACTGTTTGATATACCGTCAATTTACCATATTAGCCTATTTATCTGCATGAAGATTCACAAATCAGGTTTGCTTTGTGCATAGCATTGATTAACATGGAACGTTATTGTGCTGAAGCAGTTGAGTTTAATACTTTTGCTCAGGTGTATATCAACAGTATGTCTTGGGACTTCGAACCAGCAAAATTCTAGTTACAGGCCCATTTCACTGACAGTACCTCCACTCTCTCAGTATTTGAGATAATTTGGGAAGGTTTTCTTGGGCCTTGCACTGTGAGGCAGCAGGTGTCTGGGAGCATGAAAGATTGTGTAAAAACAAAATCACAGCTTTTGGGGTTCACTTAACTCTTGACATTTGAGGAAGGTGGTGCAAAGAGAGACACACTTGGTTGGCAGCCTGTTGCTACTTTGATATTCACTTGCTGCCAAGTGCATTCCCCTTGGCAGTTTCATTTTCCCACACTGCTGCTTAGGTGTCCACTATAAACATGTAAGGGCAGTGGATACATATCATATAAGTAAAATACAGGTGCAACATATGTAGTTTCCTTAGATGCAGCCTGAAAAATACAGTCCCTTGAAAATGCAGAATTTTGGTCAAATTCCTGTAACAGTGACAGAGTGAGAGAATGAACAGTGTGCAAACAAGCAAGCAAGAGAAGGTTTCTATCACGTGAGATTACTCTCAAGCTGAAAACCTGTATGACACCTCATGTCCTGTTACTGAAAGCAAACACAGCATGGTGTCTTTGCAAAGGTTTCACAGACAGATATTGCACAGTATTCCACAGTAGCTGAAGTCTTACATGGATTTCTTATCACTTGCATGCTGCCATAACTCATTTGGCGTGTCAACTAATCTAATGAGACATTTTAAGGTTAGAATAGAATAGAACGTTATTGCCTGTTCAGGAATTTGTCTTCTGTTTATAAAGTCACCATAATGCAACCTTAATATTTGATTGCAAATGCACAGAAAAAATTTCACATTTGAAAATTATATTGGTACAATTATAGACAACATGGTTAAAATAATAGTGAAAGGCATCACTCAAGTCAAAAGATGAGTAGAATACAAAATTTAGTTTGTGTAAAAAATGTGATTAATTATTAAAAAGTGGCTGCAGTTGCAGTGGGTGAGAATCATTTGGTAATCTGATACTTCATGGCATTAACAAGATGAAACCCTTTGCTTTATCCTGAGGCATGGAATGTTGAGGAGGGAGGTAGAGAGTGGGCAGGACTGCAGACAGTACTCCTTCTCAGAGTGGTTTGTGGAAGCCGGTTTGTGCCAAACTGAAAATAAAAGAGGGGGAAAGAAGATGCAAAGTAAAATATACTGTTTTTTTTCTTTTTGGAATGAATCACCAATGAGAAGAAAAATATTGAATATCTGAATATTCTCATTTGAATAGCTTTTCGTTGTGCCAATTTGGATTACTCTTTCATACATACGCTCGTTTGTCTGTCAGTCACTCCTTAGGGGCTGGCATTGGGGTGCGGTCAACTCCCTGTGGACAGGTCAATTTTGTCCCTGGTAGGATGGACGTGGAGAGTTCACACATAGCTATTCATTTTTCGGTCTTTGAGCCCTTTGCCAAACCACTTACTTTGTACCCAGAATCTAGCTTTTGAGCAGGTTAATGTGCTCACTATCCAAAGAGGGCACCACAAGGGGAAACTTGGTCTAGTAGCGCCTCTAGTCTCATCCTTACCAAGTTTGTACTAACAGCTGGGCACTTCAAGCAGCTTGGCACAGAATAACTGACAAATTTTTCAGGGTAATAAGTGAATTAAGAAATGCCTATGGCCAACACGGGAACAGCATTTTAAGCAATTCAGAAGTGACCAGCAAATATTAGACAGAAAACACAGCAGTGATGGCTTAATTTATTTTGGATTACAGCAAAAATGGGCAATAGATCAATTTAATTCTTCAGCTTTTCTGATTATGTGTAGTAGTACTAATGGACCGTTGACTGCAGTCTGGGCATTGGTTTAGCATCCTGCTTTAGATTGCTGGGTCATAATAAACACTTCAAATTCCACAGTTTGCCAGGAGAGCAAAGGCCAAAAGGACGATGACATATCACCCTGATGTCATCTGAGCACCTCATAAACCCTGGATTGTGTTATGCCCCCACAGATTCCCAGTCATTGCTGGGGAATGACAGAGCTCGAACCTGAGTCTGAGCTGTAGGACTCAACCTGCGTGTATCTATGTGAACACGTCACCTGTCTCACGGTGATCTCATTTGCCAGCTGTGAATTGTTATATTGGCTTTTGTCAACAGCTGAACTGTGGCCACTGAGGCTGTAATTAGTTGGGGTGTGTCTGTGTTTTATAACTCTGAAAGTGAAGAGGTACTCAGATAGTATGCACTTACATTTTAAGGCCTAATAGCCATCCATTTTTTTGTGGTTATTTTTCATTTTCTCCATGTTCCAGACTTTTGGCTTCTGCTATGATTTGGTGTATTCTGATTTGTGGTGAATTGTCAGAGCTGGTCTTAGCATGGTCCGTGTTAGTATGAATAATTGAATTAGGTTCAATTAAATTAGTAAGCTTCAAGACCAGGTCTGTCTCTTTGGGCATTGTCTTTGAATCTACTGAAATCACTGGACACAACAGCTCACAGTATAATTAATGTGTTGTGCCTTCAAATCTGTCTTGGCCAATTATTTAAGTGACAGTAAATCTGTTTAACACATTCAGTGGATACCAAAAGCAGAGCTGAGGTTTTGGTCATTGCAGGTAAATGTGCATGTTTTGTTCCGCAAACTTTAGAATCAGAATCAGACTTTATTGGCCAAGCATGCTTTTACACATACAAGGAATTTGACTCCAATGTCTTTCGTAGTGCTTGCATACAATGTCAAAGTGACAACAGCAAACACCAAACAACAGTAGTGATACAACAAACAACAACAGTAGAGCAGGACACATACATGTAATAAGGATGGAATGAATGAGGTATGTATGAACAGCTACTGCACAATAAATATGAGTTGAAGTATACTTGGGTGCAGGCTGTGGATCTGTAAAACTATTAGTTGTATACAAATATTGCACTGTGATTATGTGGTCGGATTTCATACTTTTACATTTTCTTTCACTTTCAGTACTTTTGACAGTTCTAGCATTTGGTTTTGATGTTAAAAATGGACTGTTGGCAGATGTGTTATATATCTGACACATTCAAACAGTATTATTTGACACGGTCTAAGATACGCTTTAATGGAAACACTCCACAGGCTGGAAGTAGGCCAGCGCTTGAGGCCTCTGTGTTTAATAGTGACTGAGATGCCACTGAGCTTGATTTCCATATGCAAATAACAGTGCACAGCTTCACAGAGGCCTCAGGTCTGCCCAGTGCCTGGCTCGTTATCACAGGAAAGCAGATGCCGCCAAATTGACTGGTCTGACGGGTTCTGGAGTTACAGTTGGGCTGGAGGTTTGGAATGGTGGGAGAGAGGCTGAATTTAGCCTGGGTATCTCAGAGGAATCTTTCATACCCCTGGGTGTAGCAGGGCTGCCCATTCGCAGGTGTGTGATAGATTCTCTCGGGGGCCCTCCCCAAATAACAATAGAAGGCTTTACCTCCCTTTGAAGCAGTCCATGAATAGTATAGTTCCCATATCTGGATGGTCTGTACTGTAAACATTTACAAATATGTGTTTCCCATAATACACTGTAGTAAAATAAAATCTTAGTGTTAAAAATACAGTTGTGAACTGGGGTGTATTATTTCTAAAGCTAAAAAAATTGGAATGAATATTGGACTAAACCAGCAATTAAGAGGGGAGTTTGGAGCAAAAGCCTGAATGCAAGCCTGCAGCCCAACCCCCCAGGAATAAAGGCTGACACCCTTGCTATTGTCTGTCTGTTAATTTGTTGTTATTGATATGGTGTAGCAAAATATTCAGTTACTAGGAATTGATCATTTATTTAGGTGCAGTTGAATCACTCAAGCCTGTCTCCTGTTTGTGTTTCTGTAGGTGCATTGGGTATTATTGGGCTGTATCTGATCTTTGGGTATGGAGCTTCCCTTCTCTGCAACCTGATTGGATTTGTGTATCCAGCTTATTTCTCGTAAGTATAACTACATTTATCGATTAGATTTAATTAAGATTTGGTGCTATAGCAGGCTGTGTGATTCCGTTTTCATTTACAGTTTTTTTTCTTCAGAGTGCAGTCATCCATTTATTGGTCGGTCGTGCCATGTATTCTGTTTCAAAATAAGAAGTAAAGGAAAAGTAAAGGTCAATCAGGTCAATAATGAGGTGAAGGGGTAGACATTACACATAGTGAACTAAGGACTCTGTTCAACCTATCCACAATGTACTTGTTTGTTAGTTTATATTTTTATTAAAAATATAAACTATCATCTGTTTGATGGTTGCTTGAATTAAGGAAAAACATTTTGTAAGTATTTTAAAAAGCCTAATGCTTTCTTAATTTCATTAAAAGATACTAAAGACAGAGCACACTGCAGTTAGGTTGAATAGGTGCCTGTCATACTTTCACACTTTGTCATATTCATGATGATCTCTCCAGGCTCTGGAGATGTGTCATGTTCTTAGAGCAAAAACATCTTTTTTCAGCTGTATTAGCAGGTCCATACAGTCATTAGGACAGTGAATAAATGCACCAAATCGGAAGTACAAGTGGCCCAATACCAAGTCGTACTTTGACACCCCTGAAGGATGTTCCTCTGGATCATCAACAGAAGGTTATTTTATGGTTTCTGTTCTGCACTCAGCATCAAAGCCATTGAGAGTTCCAACAAGGAGGATGACACCAAGTGGCTGACGTACTGGGTGGTGTACGGACTCTTCAGCTTGGCGGAGTTCTTCTCAGACATCTTTCTCTTCTGGTGCCCCTTCTACTATGCTGGGAAGGTACAGTACAGCACATCACACATCATGCGTCAGACTCCGTTTCCTTTCTTTCTGTGATATCTTTAACTCTCTGACCACGTCCCCGAATTTTAATGGAAGGAAAATCCATTGTGGAGATTGAAAACACTGGGATGCCATGTTTTTATTCTATTCAGGTAAGTTATGAACACATGAGGTGCAGGGACCCAGGCAGGACTGCAGAATCTTTGATGTCAGCAGAATTATCTCTCTGTTCCTCATCCCTTTCTCTCTTTTCAAACTCCCTCTCATCTTATCTCTTTTTCTCTTTCTGTCCCACTACCATCTGTCTGTCACTCTTGCCCATTTCATTCTCTCTCTCATTGTTATCTCTCTCTCTCTCTCTCACACTCTCTCTCTTTCTCTTTCTTGTGCAGTGCCTGTTCTTGGTGTGGTGCATGGCTCCAGTCTCCTGGAATGGCTCCCAGGTGTTGTATACTCGTGTGGTGCGGCCGTTCTTCCTCAAACACCAGGCGACGATGGACAGCGTGGTCAAGGATTTCAGCAGCACCGCCAAGAATGCTGCAGAGACTGTCACAAAAGAAGGTAGTCCTCTCTGAGGTTGTGAACTTGCAGGGGGGAGTTGGGGGGTTGGGGGGGGTGTGGTGCAGAGAGGTACAGGGAGAGTTTGGGGTGCAGCTAATCCTCTATTGGATAGGAAGTAGAGGTCAAATATTAGAAGATTGTTTTGGGTGAAAACCATCATGCACCATAGCTCATGGGGAAATTAACTCAGTAAGTGGGATGTGAAGTGCCTGTGCTTACACAGACACTCAGTGTCCTGTTGTGACAGAGGTAGCATTCGGGTGTCCTTAGTGTGTGGTTTTAAGCTGTCTCTGCTTTGTTTCTTTACAGCTGTCAGGATAGCCGCCTTCACCCACGACAAGACCCAGTAAGCTGACAAAGGATTCAAAGACCTGAAAACATTGCGCAGGACTTTAGTGTGATGCCCCTCACGACCATGTGGGGTTCTCATGCAAACCGAGCCACTGGTTCCATACTCGCTGTTGCATTGTGGGGGATTAAACAGGATGCTCCCTCTGTAAGAGCTACAAGGGAAACCTGCATTCTGACAAAGACAGGCCGAAATCATACACATGGGGTAATGTTTCTTAAGGCAGACCACTAACTCACTAACGTCATAAAAGTCATGTCAATGAACATGATTATAATTTTACTTTCGGTGAATTTATTGGGTCTTTAATCGTCAGTCAGTGCAACGTCTCATTTTCTTGGATTTCAGAGGGAGAGAGAGCAGTGATTTTTATCATTAAACCCCCAGAATGTTTTTAAATGTTAACTGTTTCTCTCCCTCAACCTGTCTATCAAGGCTGTTTTCTGTTTGTCCCTGTATGTCTATATTTGTGTGTGTGTGTAATATCCTTGTCTTGATCTTTGTCTTCAAAGAATTAAACTGGAACTAGCTTAAGAAACCTCAGATTGATTTATGAGGATGTTTACTTTGTACAAATTTATGTCATTTATACAGATATCTCACAGGTACTGTAATCACATCAGGCAGGACACTGTTGATCAGCCACCTTGATGCTTTACTCTAACAGATAAAAATGTGAAATAACTGTTATCTGGTTTACATTCAGAAGAAATAAAACCGGGAAATATGAATACAATATTTGTGCATAATTAATTTATCATGGGGAAACTAAGTTAAATGAACACCACAATATACTCCTGGTTCCCTCAGAGAGACTGAGTTTCATTGAGCCATTGCAAAAGTAATCTTGTATTCTTGATTTTTATGCACAGTATAGGTAGTTTTGCACTACTGTGATAAAAGCATGTGACAGGCTTGTCGCAAAAATGTATATGGTTAAGTGCCGTAGGTTTGGCTTCTGTTGTCCTTTTCCAGCAATTACTTCATCATCTTTATGTGATAATCTTTTGTCCTCATTGCTTTTCTAATAACTGTAGTGAATAAGAGAAAAAAACTTTGACTTTGAATAAAAAATACCTTCAGTGTTTATTGGATGAAAACATGTCGTTTTATTCTTGATCCTCAATTACAAATACATCAGCCATTGCCTCTCAGATGGTCAGCACTTCAATTTTCAACTTCATCCAAAACCATAAGCGGTTACAGGCAAAATACATTAAAAGGGGTTGCAGTTCTGTATAGTACAACAAAGAAATTAACACTTCTTTCAGTTTCCTCTTTAGTATTACCTTCCTAGTTATGGAAGTGCATAATACTGAAACAGAACTCATATCCAGTGTAGGATCAAACTGCTAACCAGAAGCCACCTACCTGATCTCAACATACCAGTTGGCGCCCTCTAGCTGCAATGCAGGTACAATAGAGGAATGTAGACTGATAAATGTTAGGGAAGGGTAAATTGTTAAGTTGTGCAGTAGCTAATCAAAATGGCAAATTATTGGCAGCTTCAGTCCTGGGGTACTAGATTCCTTTAGGGTTTCACCTTCAATAAACAGGTCTTTTACACCTGAGACGGTGAAGTGATGCTCTGCAAAATTAAACCCAATCTATCCATGATCCTTCAGAATTGCTTAAACTTGTCAACCGAGAGGGTAACAGAAAAGACAAGCGCTAAAATATCTCACTTTTAAAATCACCCCCAAAACAAACAAACAAACAAATAAATATTTTGAAAGTAACATGTCTCAAAATACATTTCCCCTACAAATTCATCTTCAAAGTACCCCGGTATCACACATCTTTTACCATTGCCACAATAAAAAATTATCATTGAAAAATTTTATATTTATCCTTACAACATTCAAAATCATGGAAAGTACTAATCTGATTTGAGTGGGAACCCTGGATTAATGGCTGACAATGAGACTCTGGGCTATGACCATAGCTGTTCTTTGCTTCTCAAGTACAACGCACTCATTTCAGATCAATGCTGTGCAGATCTGCTGATCTTTACATCATCTGGATGGATCATTCTGTTCACTGAGCACAATCCATAAACTGTAAAAATGTGTTGTGATCTGTTGACCAGCTCAGTAATATTCTTGTTTGTACGGTCATTTTTTCTGACATGTATACATCAGCATGTTGACTTGGATGATTCTGCAATTCTGTCTCTGTGTATCAGCTGAGAGCGTAGATGTATCTTTTCTTCATCTTTTACAAATACATGCTGGGGAAAAAATATTACAGCCGTTCAAACTCTTACAAGTAAAAGCAGCCACTAACACATTTATCAGAATCCTGTCTAACTGCACTCAATATCTGCTGTTCGTAACATCCCACAGTTACCACAAACACTTTTTTTGCTTTTGATTATATTTATCTGATTCTAGATGCCAACACGATAACATTAAACACAGCATACTATACACAGTAATCTATAGCTTACTGTTTTCTGTGGAAAAATTACAGTCACAAGGTTAATTCTGGAATGACTGCAGGAACAATGTTTTTTGTGTGGCTTTCAGTCTGATAGTTATAATGTCAGAGATGGAACCCTGCCCCATCTTCCCCATATTTGGTGAATGTTGCTGAGAAACAACTACAGTCCAACATCCACTAGCTGTTCAGGTGGGATATGATTTCTATGCAGTTGAGTTTGGCAGTAATGTGTTGTCTTCTCAGCAGGAGGCTTGTTGGCAGATCTACAGGAGATAAATAATCGGTCCAGCTAAAGGCAGTGTTTACATAAGTTTCCAGCAGAACAGATCATTTGGAGTGAACTATGATGGCAGCATAGTATCTCAGTATGAGTCTCTGGTCAAGGGCAACGGCCCAGCAAAGTCTTACCATACCCAAGAGGGTGCCATGCTCAAGCGCGGGCAGTAGTCCTCCCTTTGTCAGATCTCTTCATTGTTCACCTGTCCTACTTTAACAGTTCCACTTTTAAATATTTCTCCAGAGACAAGAGTGATTGTATTGACATATACTTGTATGTAAGCAAGCTGTGCCAGTAATTTGCATATCATGAGTTCCAGCTGTGGTAATTACCAGTTCTACTGACAGCATGTTTGTGTCCAGAAATCTGAAGACGTTTTTTGTATATTTTTTTTCTTTTTTACACAATACGTCAATACACATCAAACAGGCAAAGGAATGTGTGCAAATATGAAAAGTAGAAAATAAAGTATACTTCCAACAGATTTTAACAGATTCCAACAGATCCAACTTCCATCCAAAGCATCCCCTTCGCTCCAGTGTTTTCATCACCCACAGGTGACGCATGAATAGTTTTGTGTGTACATACAGCTAACACATACAGCTAACATACTGTAACGCTGAAATCAGAAGAAGTTGTTCGTAAATTTCCTCAGACAGTAGTACTTTTGAGTCTAGTCATTTAAGGTTATCTGTGTGCATCCTTAAGGACGGATAATTCCTGAATGCAGTATTAGTATTAGAAACGTTAGATTCCAGAGGTATAAGGGTTGATACGTCTTTATCAGAAAACCACCTGAGTGCTTAAAGTTGTAGGAACAATAAAGGTAATTTGAGTTCATGGACAGATTGTACTTTCTGTGCACTTTACTGAGGCTGACGTTCCTCCTCTGACTTCTGGCTGAGTTTTGGAGCTCGGGCCTGGTTGTCTTGGGATCCGGTGGTTGTGGAACTGGGGATGTAGTTGAAAGGGGTAACAATGACTGCCTTGCTGGGGCAGCTCTGGCGGAAGTGCCCAACACCTCCCCCACTGTGCCCTTCCACCAAGTGAGAAACAGAGGCGGGGATCTTCAAGGATCCATCCAAATCACCTTCCTGCACCTGGACACTGCTTCCTGAGGTCAGGCTGATCCTCTTCAGAAGAGCCGCCTTGGCCTTCTCCTCGGAAGTTACAGGAGCTTTCTCCAAGGTGGGGGAGGTGCTTGAGTTGGTCTTGTTGTTGGAGAGGTCCTCCGTCTGTACTGTGGCATCGCTTGTTTTTCGGGATGGTGATGGAATAGTAGGAAGCTTCCCTGGCAGTGGTGGGTTTTGCCCATCTGGAGAAGGCACCAGGGGCAGCGCAGTAGACGGCAGAGTGCTCCTCAAGATGTGAGGCACGTCCTCGTCCCGAATCCTCCTCCAGGTGACTCTGTCATCGGCTCGTGATCCTGGCTGCTGCCCCCTCGTGCCTCCTGCCTCGCTCCTCGCCCTCCCGCTGGAGTCGGAGGATGAGGACCTCATGGAGGATCGGCTGGTCGTCCTGTTTAGGACGTTTATGCTGGGAGATGAGGAGTACCGCTTGAATGTCTCGTTCTCCCGTGGCCTGTTCCGTGGGGCCTCCACCTGAGGCAGTCTGCACGGGCTCTCAGATCCGGCTCTTCTGACGGGACGTTTCACCGAGAGGTCCCGGTCGCTGGAGCTGGTTCTGGAAAGACCGGGACCCCTTCTCAACACTCCCTGCTCCGGCACCTGGCCTCGCGTTTGCCGCTGGCCCAGCTCTCTTCCTTGCGTTTTCTGCTGCCCTTGAGCACTGGCCTTCAGCTCTTGGCAGCGGGATGAGCAGAGGAATACAGCCGGGGCATTTGGACGTGCCCTGCGGGGAGATGCACACTGGGAAGTAGGCACGGATCGTGAGCCGGGTACCTCACGTCTTGAGGCATTGGGCGACTCTTTGATGAAGGTCAGCTGTCTCAGGAAGCCATTGCGGTCTGAGTCACTGCGGCTTGACCGAGAAGTGGCCATACGTACAAGACCCAAGCGGCTGGCAGGTGGGGTTTGCTTCCCAGACAGCTCAGTGTTTTGTCTGCTGATGCCAGAGGGCTGGTTAGTGACTAATGGAGAGATGGTCCTTGAAGGCGCTGGTGGTCTGGTTGAATTCTGCATGAAAGGAATCCGAACAGGTGACTTGTGTGTTTTCTTCTCCACTGGAGGTTTGGCATTTGCCAGCCTTTGTGCTGAAGGTATAGAGGTGGTCTCCTTCTGATTGCATGTGTCCCTTGCTGCTTTTGTTCCTTTCTTTTGAATAGGCTTGTCTGTTGGTGAGGGGGAGCTGGGTTTCTTCTGAGACTGTTTCAACAGTGTAGAGTTTGAAGATGATCCAGAAGATGAACTTTTGGGTATCCTTGCTGGAGGCGTGGAGCTCCTTTTAGGCAAAGAAAATTCAGAAGTGTCACTAGGTTGCCCTAATCTGTGCAGGCTCTTTGACCTGTGTTGGGCTAGGTTAGGGTTCTTCGGTGGGGTCTCTGTCTTGGACGACACTTTCTTCGGAGGTGGTCTTTGTGAAGGTGTCTCTTTCTTAGGTGTGTAGATCACTGTCCTTCCTCTGAAGATCATGGGCAAATTTGGAACTGGTTTGCGCTGGGAGAAATCCAGAGGCTTCCCTATGTTTCTACCCTCTGTAAATTTGGTTCCTTTGTTGTTTTGGCCTTTGCCTGTCTTCTTTTTGTTGCCCTTTTCTTGTTTTGTATTGAGGCTGGATCCCGCAGACATGCTGGACATAAGCGAAAGGGTCGACTCGGACTCCGATGACGGCTCCTGGGACTTGGATACAGCCTGCAGCCTCATCACAATAGAGTGAGCTCCCTCCTGTATGGCCCGCCACTCGACACTGTTGAGGTCTGAGTCTTTGTCGGATGGCATCTCATCACTCCTCAAGTCTTTATCCGAGTCCCAGCTGTCAAAGTTTTTCTGTGCACCGCTCTTAAGTTTCTGCCTCCTGTCCGTTTTCCTCTTCCGTGTGGAGTGCCTCTTCCTCTGTGCAGGCATAGCAGAGGTGATACACTTTTGCAGCAGGTCATCTTCTGAATCCAGACTGACAGAGCTTGGTGAGCTCTCCCGCTCATACTGGTTGTGGTTGTTTGGGAGCTTTGTGGAACTGCGGGTGTAGGTGGATGTCATGTAATGCCTACTTCTCGTCCATACTTTCCCTTGGTTTTCATCAAGGTTGACATCATTAAGTGATCTAAGGGAAGAACTGAGGGAATGACGAGAGGGGGTCTCGTTTGAATTCTTGATCTTACCAGTAAAACCATTGTGAGCCATTTGGAGTTTATTCCCATTAGACACCCTTTGGGTCACAACATTCTTACTTCCTGTGTTTGTCATCACCCCTTCCCTGTTTGCCATTTTGCCTTCCTCCTTTGCATCTGTGTGATCACCACAAGAGCAGCAGATGAGTTCATCGATAGGAGGTATTTGACGCCTTGTCTGGAATGTTAAGCTATGCTGAGCGAACTGCTGGTGCAGTGCTTTTTGGTTCTGGCATGACTGCACGTTCTGCTTTATGATTGGCAGGCCAAGAAGGGGCCCATTCCTGGGCTGACTTGGATCGTACCTCTGGACGAGGTGGTTGAGTCTGCCTTGAACCTGAGACATTGTTGCTGCTGTCTGTTGACCTCCCATCTGCATCCTCTGTGCCGGCACCACCCGTCTGATCACTCTGTTCATTTGGTTGTTCATCATGAGTGTTTGACCCATCATTCCAGCCGGCCTGTGGTAGCGGGAGAATCTCCGCAGATCCTCGATCCTTTTTGCATCTTCATCCACCGGCTCCCGATTGTCCAGTCTCAGAGGTGAGCGTTCCTTTGAGCGCTGTGTTTCGCCACTCAGGGATGTGGTGCTGGAGATATTCATCGGGGTGCCTTCTGCTGAATCGGTGAAGGAGGAGTCATCCTGGCAAAAGTCTTTTTCCTGCATCACGGGCCTTCCACCCGGACACTTCTGAATTGTCTGCGAAGGAAGCAGCATGTAAATGGGCAACTGTGTAGACATTCGAGCTCGGGAGTTCAAGACTTGTCTTGGAAGGCTGGTCATGAGGGAGGTTCTGGTCTTATTGAATCTGGTGGGCATTGCGGAGCTGATGCACTCCTTCAGGATTTCTATGTCGTCATCAGAGTTGCCCTCGCTGTACCTCTCCGCCTGAGTCTCCATGTCCAGGACGGAGGGATGCTCCCTTCCTTGCTCATCCCAGGGGTTGTTGCCCCCCCGCTGGTGGAGAAGAGGCGTGAGTTTGAGCTCCACATCTTTCTGGACATAGTGCTCATGAAGAGGCAGTGCACTCAGGCTGGAGGCGCACGAGAAGTTCTCTGTGGGCTTTTCCACGGTGAAGTAGATCATATTGTCCAGATCCGGGGGGAGGTTGAACCTTTCCCTGAAGTCGGCGATCTCGGCAAACTTCCGCCAGCTGCTCTCCCACTGCGGCCCCATCAATCCCGCCGCCTGGGTCTCCTGACCTCCTTGGTCTGCGGGGCAACAGGGGGTCTTACTACGACTCGGGGGCATGGTCTGACCGGGACTGTCGGGCAGGTCACTCGGGCTGACGGTCCCGCTGATCATTTCACTGCACGGGTCACTCTGTATGGAGCTGGCGATGGAGGGCGACTCAAAGCTGCCCAGGGAGCTGACGGAGCTGCACCGGCTCAGTACCAGAGGGCTCTCATGGATGCAGTTCTCAGAGGGACTAGATGGCGTCCTGTCCTCCTGTCGAAAGAAGACTTTCTCCCGTTTGATGGGGCAGGGAATCTCAACGGGTTGGGAAGCAGGGCAAACGCCACTGCTGCTGCTCTCGCACGTCTTCTGGTCCGTGACCAGTGACTGGCCCTCGCTCAGGTCCTCCAAGGTGTCATCACCCTCCTCCTTCTTGACAAGGTCCCCTTCCTCCACCTCGATTATTTCCAGGGATGCATCGCTGTCCAGCTCGTTCTCAATCTGGCTCTGGCTCTGGCCGTCTAGTGCCCCATCAGCAGAGGACAGGGAGGACAAAGAGCTGCAGCGGGAGAAGCAGATGGGTGTGTTCTCCACAGAGTACCTCTGCAGAGTCTCCATCTGCCCCAGGGAGGGGCTCCATGTGCAGCTAGCCGGGGACAGCTTGCTCATACTCCCACCTGTCAGCACGGTTGGCACCCAGGCTTGCTTCCTCATGCTCTGAGCTGCCTGAACATCGATTGCATTCTTGCCAACCCCAAATTTAGCCATGCTCTGGATGAATGGGACATGTTGATAAGAGGGGGACAGCTTGATTGTGGGTGTGTTAGCTTCAGCTGGGGCTTTGTCCAATACAGCAGGGGGTGTTGGTTGTGGTGTTTCTTGACTCTTCTCATCTGTACCACTCACTATTGGTGTTTGTTCCCCTTTACTGTCCTCTGAGTCTCTCTCTGGCACCTCAACGTCAAAGGTATTATTAGGGACACGGCGCTCTTCCTTTTTGGGACCGCTGTAGAGCGCTTCCTTTAGGTCCAGCTTATCAGGCCGTTTCTGTACATTTCCTGAACTTGACGATGGTTGGATCTTGTCCTTGCTGCCACAGTAGCCATCGCTGGTGCTGCCACTGCCACTGTTCAGACTGTCGGTAGACAGGCTTGTATGCTCCTTTTTCAGACGCATGAGGGCATGGTTGTTGTTCACCCTCTCCCTCTGCTTGAAGCTGCCACTGTCCCAGAGACGGCAGGGGGAGCAAGATTTGGCTCTGGCTTCGTGGGGCTCATCCGCGCCATACTGACAGTCCACCAGGTGGTCCTCTGAGCTGAGGCTGAAGCTGTCCTCAGAGGACGTGTGCACCATGGCATCATCCACCAGCCGGTCCATCTTGCTTGGAGTGCGGGCCGTCTTTTTGGCGAGCTTCTCCGCCAGGGCGGACGCATCCCCATCCCTGTACCCGTCCGGAGCGGCAGTCTTCTCGGCGTGATCTGGCTGCGGGGTGGCATACCGCTCAGTGTCACTGCCTCTCTTGCAGGGCCGGCCTTGCGGGACGTTGGGGTTGTTGAGGAACACGGACAGCATGGAGAAGCTCCCCGTGTCCAGGCTGATGGAGGCGTTGGTGGCCTCGTCGTCCTCGAAGCAGCAGCCCGAGTCGGAGGCGTAGTCCTTCGCCAGGCTCTCGATGTGCCGGAGGGGTTTGATGAGCCCCGGGTGCTTGGCGCTCCTCTTCTCTATCGACTCGAAGGTTTCAGCCAGGTGCTTGGCGTCTAACTCCGCCTCCAGGGCCTTCTGCTTCCTCATGTAGAGGGAAGGGGCACAGGACCCGGGGGACACAACTGCTGCGTCCTTGTACTTCAGGGGGCGGTTGGTCAGGAGGTTCCGCAGGGCGGCCGCGCTCCCCATGGCGATCATCTTGTGCTTGGAGTGGATGAGGTTGCGCAGCATGCTGACTGCCCCCAGGTCCCACAGCAGCTCCTGGTCCACGGGGCTGCGGGCCGACAGGTTCCAGAGGGTGCCGCAGGCGTTGCTCACGATGGTCAGGCTGTGGGAGCGCAGGTGCTGCAGCAGAATCTGCAGGCAGTTGTGGTCCCTCAGGACTTGTCTACAGGGAAAAGCAACGAGAGGAAGCCCATGGAATTACCTGACTGTATCACTACTGTGAAATTACAAACAATTGACAGTTACCTGACCAACTGTCAAAATGTACTGCTTGCTGATTGGGATGGTAGTTGATACTGGGTTAAATTTCATAATTGTACAAATAGACAGAGCTAATTAACATAATGCATTAAAAATTAACTTATATTCCACTCATTGTGTGTGTGTGTGTGTGTGTGTGTGTGTGTGTGTGTGTGTGTGTGTTTGAAAGACACACCTGTAATCCTCGCGGGTGGCGATCAGGCTGGACACATTGCGCAGGATACCCCCACCGCTCTCCATGACAGCCAGCTGGTTGGTCTGGCACCTGCACGGGGACGAGACCGAACACAACAAACCACCACTCATCAGTTATTATGAATATTGTTCCAGTGTTAGTTAATTTCATCATCCATTCTTGGCCAACCTTCCGATCCTTGAAATAAAAGATTGTTCATCAGTAGTACTCATTTTCCTGCTTGACAGTGTGACTGATTACAGGTTGCTTTTCTGGAAGTCAGTATTTAAACAAGACTGGGGTTTAATACAGCACTTTGAGGCAGGGAAGCAGTGTTTGATTATTTGAATATTTGTTCTTGGCAGGCATTGAATATTCAAATACCAAAAATAAAGACAGCACTGGAAATATGAAATCATTGGTAATGCAGATCTCTGACCTGTAGGTGAGTGTGCTGACCAGGAACCCGAGTGCCCCATCCACAGAGCAGATGGCCTCCTTGTTCTCTGTGCTGTGAGCAGACAGGTTCCACAAGGCACTCAGCAAACTCTTCAGGGTGGACTCCTGCGGAACAAGGAGCAGACCGAAGCACCAGTGTGATTTAAAATCTTAAAGTCTTTATGCACCATGGTGATGACAGACTTTTTTAACTGGAGTTTATCAATAATGAAAGTTGCATGGTGTTACATATTGCATTATTTATTTTCTCGGAAAATGGCTTATCCTGAGTGACTCACATTGCTTGTACTTTGTATGATACACATATATCTATATGTCTACAGCTGTTTATTTACTGAAGTGATTTGGGTTAAACATGCAACGATATAAGTACGGCATTCAAATGTACAGCAGTAAAATGACTGAGTCATACCCTGCCAAAATCCTTTATGAATTCTGAAAGAATTTTCTGAAAATACATTTTTACTTTAAAATAAAAGTACTGATGGCTAGTTAGTTAAAAGTACAAAAACTAATGGTGAAAGTGGCTGCCATGTGGACCCGTGTCCCCACCTTGGTGGCCTGCAACGCGCAGTTCATCAGTGCCATCACACTGCCCACGTCCCTGAGCGCCTTCTTGCTGTTGATGTCTGCACGCCAGGACAGGTTCCTAAGAATGCTGGACACCACCTGTGGACAGGAAGAGGCAGGTGATCTCCGCTCCTTGCATACGAAATGTTGGGCCCAGAATCCCACATCATTTTTGATTTAAAATTAAATAATCACTACATATACGTTGAAAACAGTTACTTCCGTGTGCTTGCATGCTTGCATGTCAAGACAGTGATACCCCTGCATGCATGTGTATGTAATATTGCCTAAATGTATGTGTACGTACATGATGTATGTGCACTATGTTTGACATGGGTATGTGCTTTGTATTACTGTGAGATTACAGGCATTATGCAAATATGGATGTACAGTATTTTATATTAGTGTGAGTATATCCATGTGTGAGTATATGCTGTGTATGCACTTAATAACAGGGACAGTAGAAAGTCATACAGGTTCATGTAATATTCTGTACATGTGTTAATATGTATGTGTGCATAGAAATGTTGCATTGTGTCTGTGTTTTATCATGTTGTATCGTATCACAACAGCACAGTACCTGATGCAGTTCCTCACTGTCTGACGCTAGCTGAGCAACAACAGCCTGCAGTGCGCCTCTCCTGGAGCACAGAGTAGCCTGATGAAGACAAAACCACACGTCATCACATGCACTCTTATGCATTCCTCAACACAATATCCATATTTCTCTTGTGTGTCAACCTCCAGTTTCAACTTTAAGACATCATAATAAAGACTAATTACATTACATTACAGGCATTTAGCAGACGCTCTTACCCAAAGTGACTTACATCAGTTACAATGTTATCCATCTATACAGCTGGATATTTACTAAGGCAATTGGAGGTTAAGTACCTTGCCCAAGGGTACAACAGCAGTGTCCCAGCAGGGAATTGAACCGTCAACCTTTAGGCCACAAGTCCTGCTCCTTAACCACTATGCTTCACTAATGAAAAGAATGGCCATCCAGCCCATCTCGGTTTGTCATTTGCCTGCGATATAAAGTGAGTCTAGGGCTGTGTGATTTTCTCTGATTGATGAATGCGCGTTGATTCGGGAACACTGGCGTGGGTCACGCGTGTGGGCGGCTCAGCGGTCGGCAGCAGGCCGGGTGGCGGCCCTCACCTTGTTGACCACATCCCCGAAGGTGAGGTTGGTGAGCGCCATGCCGGCGTAGCGGCGCAGCGCCATGTTGAGCGGGTCGTTCTGCATGCCGTACAGCTCCTGGTCCAGCTGGATCAGCTCCGCCACAGCCTGCAGCCCCCCTGGGGAGAGCAAAGGGCAGAGGGGGCATGTCGTCATGGCGTCCGGGGGGGGATTAACCGAAAACACAGCAGGCCCATCTCCATGCTATCGCAGGGATGGTGTGAGTGCACAAAGTGAAATGCATATAAGTCGGAGAGAGTGTCAATTGAATTCACATCACAGTGGGAAGACAGCTTTTACCGTGAGTGTGACAGTATGGAAAGGACGATATACAGAGCAACACCTAACTGTGGAAACAAATGACTAATACAGCCACTGTCCCAAAAACTAACTGAACACAGAATGTAACCAGTAATCAGTCCACATGCTAGGTCTCACTACTTTTTGTCCTGGGATTATATGTAGTTGTTCTGTGTAAAAGTGTGAATGTGCTGTCTCTCTGGTGAGTGGTTTACATTGCTTTTGTTTGGGTGAACAGAGCTGCTTTCTGGAGCTTGAAAATGTGTGCTCCTTGTTTTGTAAGTTTTGGAACTTCATAGGAAACATTAATATAGTTAAAACGGGCCACTGTATAATGGTGATGCTTTTTGAATTGAACAGCAACTTCAACGTGGTCATTTTATTTCATGACAGTGAAATCAGGCCCTTTCTTTTCCCCGTGTCTCTAGTGTGGACCCAGGTGCGATTGTATCTGCAGCGTGCAGCAGCGGGTGTCTCAGGGCGTGGCCGAGGTCTTACCCAGCTCGTTCATGGCGCGCCGGTACTCCTCCTCGAAAGACAGCTTCATGATGGCACACATGGCTTGGCAGATCTGGGGCTCCAGTGGCTCTGGGATGGCTGGAGGAAAAAGGAACAGTGCAAATTAAAACACATGGGTGACATTTTCAGTCCATCTCCAAGGCTGACCTGCACAACCCCAGAGCTCTGAGTTTGCTTGACAGTCTATAGCTCTGCATTGCATTCATTGCATTACAGTTCGCTGGCCTGCTTCGCTGATGCCCTAATTGGGGACAGCTATATATGTCTGACATTGTACATGTTACCTGTACAGCTGGATATTTACTCAGGCAATTTATGTTGCCCAAGTGCTTTATAAGAAACAAGAGTATTACATAAAGTACCTTAATCTAGGGAACAACAGCAGCTGCTGTATGAGATGAAACCTGCAATCCTCTGGCTGCAAGTCCAGATCCCTAACTGCATGGTTATGAGAATTTTATGGTAATTATTACTATGATTATGGTGATGCCACCTCTGCTTTCTCAAATACCTGTGGTTTTGTTTTGGGTGCTCAAGGGGAGGGTACTGTTGCCTCCATATAGTTTCATGGTCACTGTTATTGTTATATTGATATGGAATCCCCCACCCCCTCTGTAATGGTAATTGCTATTATTACAGTAATAGATTTCTCTGGTCTCTCTCTCACCTGTGGTTTTGGTTCCTCCAGGGGAGGGCGTTCCCAGATGGTTCTCGATCCAGTCCCACCCGGTGTCGCAGTGGGTTCGGATCTGCTCCAGCACGTGCAGGACCCTCATCTCCCGCCGGGCCTGCCCCTCGTCCGGCTGGGAGTACACCACGTTGTGCAGCGCGGCCCCCGCCCGAGACCGCGCCTCGCGGCTGCTGCACCCGGCACCCCCGGCCGCCTCGCCGGCGCCCCCTGGCCCGTCGTGCAGGATCTGCACCAGCAGGGGCACGCAGCCGGACTTGCGCATGGCGATGCAGCTGTCCTGGGAGCTGGACATGGCCAGCAGCGTGCGGGTCATCTCCTCCCGGTCACGGGTGGCCAGCATGGACAGCAGCCAGAACACCATCTCAACCTGGAAGGGGGTGCAAGGGCAAGCACAGGATACAGGGTGGCAGAAACTCTACTTTATGTCCCGCCCTTTTATGGAAACCTGCTCCATCTCAGCAGGTGTCCACATAACAACTCCCCATTACAGACATACGCACAGGTTCATTGGAATGAACCTGTGGAATTGTTCATTGGAATTTTAGATAGATGGTATATAAGCTGTTATATAAATTCTAAATTGCTATACAAATTCTTAAATTCTGTACAGATTGTTCATGGTCTTACTTTGCTTCCTGCATCTCCAGGCGCTTCAGCTACAGAGCTGAGGGATGCATTCTCAGCTTCAGTCTTTCCACCGCCATTAGTCTGTGAGCGAATGACAGAAGAGGCATTAATGAGTGAGTGAATGAATGAGAGAAGAGACATTAGTTAGTGAGCAAGTGAGTGAATGAATGAGAAAAGAGGCATTTCTCAACTGAAAAATTACCTAGTTAAGCCCATTTAAAAGTGACAGCTGTTATGTTATGCAAAGATCGGATTTCAGTGCCATTTTAATCAGGAGAACGATTACAAGTGGATGCATCTTTACCTTTGATGTCCACTGGCTCTGCAAAACTGCATCCACAACATCTAACCATTTTACCTGTCAAGTGAAAACTAGCACGTTCTGGCAATCTAAGCCTTCAGTCAAATTGCATTCATCAATAAACTCATAGCAGAGGAGTAAGTTGTGGTCATTCTTAAATCCTGAGCGTTAATCCGCAGTCATTCATGTGTTGACCTAACCAAAGTACATTCTCAGCAATGCGAGACCAGAGATCTCTGAATTCAGATAATGCTGAATTCATTTTCCAAATATGCTCAGGCTCTCAGAGGGAGAACACCTCCTTTATCTCTGCTCCCATTCAGTTTCACCCTTCTTTCTCCTCCATTATGATCCCTGTCTCGACATCTGTGCAGTGCTAAATTTTGTATGGATGTGCTGAAATATTAAGGTCTCGCTATTGCCGGGAGAGGTTCACCTCAGGGCGCACACATACACGCTGAAATTGACTTTAAAGATGAAATTTTATGAAATCAGTTCTGCTCCACATAGAGGTTCAGAGACTGAGTGAGAGGACTATTAACTTCTCACCAAGAAACAGAACACACCTGGGAAATTACAACTGCAGGTTTATAGCGCTGCTAGGAAAATGGAGAAACCTACCACCAGCTCATCAATTTTTAAGAAATATCACAGAGAAAATTCATTTCATTCTGAAAAAAAAGCAAATAAATCACCTCTCTGGCGGCACTTGGGCGAACATGAAAAATGGGATCCATAAATCTGAGGGAAAAAAATCCCACACACCCATGAAAGTGGAGTGCAGTTTAGCATTTTGATTGCAGGTTATTAATTGTTTTGTGGAACGAGCACTAAAATGGAGTAAATCTTAAGGAGTACTCATGTGGTTAATCATGGATGACTATGAAAAGTACTGTCTGAATAAATCATGTTAGAGATTCTCAGCTTGATAAATTTTGAAATCATGGCAGGAAAATGGCTAGATGTGGTGAATGCAGGTTGGTTATGTCCACGGATATTGTAGCTAAGCCTCAAACAGCCTATTCCACCAAGAGGTTGACCTTACTCTGACATTCAAATGAACCCAGAATTTTAGGCATGCACCAATTTTTTACCGGAAACCGGGTAAGCTTTATTTTATTTTTTTTAGATAAACACAGTATTATGGTCCCTTACTAAAACCCAACCTCCATATAATGTGGAGACTGTTTTACTGATTCCTGCCATCTCCCTGTGTCCGTCAATGTGAAAGCAATTCCATGCTCCCAAGTGTTCTGATGAGTGTTCCTCGGTACTGAATATAAATGTCAGAATGAATTTTATGCACCCAAAGATATTCAGGCCACCTAGAAAAGCAACTGCCTGTAACACGTGGCCAGTCCTCTCGTGCATGTGAAAACATGATTCTCATGATGATTCCCTACAGCTAGACATGATACAGTACATCAAAAGGTCAGTAATTTGCATCCCCCATTTCTCCTGCTCCCCCTAGAATTTATATGCGTGATCCCCCATCCCCCACAAAGCCTCACCTACCCCGCCCCGCGCCCCTCCATGGCTCTCTGAGGTGGTGCTCCTCTCCTCAGGCTCCTGCACCTCCTGCAGCTCCTTCTCCAGCTGCTCCAGACGCGCCACTCGGATCTGAAACGGGGAGGGGCAGACACACTGGTCAGGAGCATACTGAGGAGAATCACACACTCCTACACTCAGATACACACACACAGACACACGCTCACACAGACACACACACAGCCACACACTCCTACACTCAGATACACACACACAGACACACGCTCACACAGACACACACACAGCCACACACTCCTACACTCAGATACACACACACAGACACACGCTCACACAGACACACACACAGCCACACACTCCTACACTCAGATACACACACACAGACACACGCTCACGCAGACACACACACAGCCACACACTCCTACACTCAGATACACACACAGACACACGCTCACGCAGACACACACATGGTTTCACATGCGCGCACACAGACACACAAAAACACGCAAACATGCTCTCACATGGATACACACACAGACGCACACACCTTCACACACACATGTTCTCACTTGCATACCCACACACACACAAACTGTCTCTACTTCACACTCAGGTGCACACTCACACACTCACTCTCACGTGAAAACACATGTATGAATTCACACATACACATGCATACACACCCCTCTTTTAGAAATATTTAAATTCCTAGCAGTCCAGACTCCCTCCTCACCTGGGTCCTCTGCACCATTTCATCGCTGGTTCCAAACCGCTCCTCCATCACCGAGCGCAGCTGCTGGGCCTCAAACTCCAGCTGTTGTCGAATCAGATCTATCTGCACAGAGAACTGGCACAGAGAGCAGGGGGTTAGACCACACACACACACACACACACACACACACACACAATCACACACTTACACACTCACACACACACACACACACACAAGCCATACTCACTGTGTCAATGCGTGGCAGCTCAGCCAGTCGCCGTGACAACGCCTGGAGCTGGGCATAGTACCAACACCGCTCTCTCTCCTCTCTCTCAATCTCCCTCAGTAGCAGAGTCCTGAAATGGTAGGTATACAGTCACGATACGGTCACAACACAGTCATGACATGTCACAACAGTCTACAAAATGTCACTAAGTGGAGATTCATTTAAAAGTTGGAAATTAAAAAGAATCCCTGATGGCCACTTTCCAATAAACAAAGCAATAGGTAGTTAAAATCGGGCTCTCTCGCAAAGTCTGACAAGGCAAGGCCCCTGAAAACAATTCCATCTAAGAGAAATATTAAAAGCATCTTAAAATTATTACTAAACATACCCACTTCCCCATGCACAGCGAAGAGTGTCAGTTGATCAGCACAGGAAAGATCGGCACTTTTGATCCTCTCACCTCTCCTTCAGCAACTCCTCCAGGTGCTGAGCAGTGACCCGGCCCTCAGCCCCCTCCAGCAGGTGGGGGGGTCCCGGGTGCACGGCCGTCCCCTCCCCCGAGACAGAGGAACCCTGGTGGGTGGCAGGGGGGCGCAGGGGGCTCCTGTCTCTCCCGGTGACGGAGGCGGGGAGAGGCAGCCTGTCTGCACCCTCATTGGCCTGTGCCTGCTGTCCGTCTGAGAGCGCCCGCAGGTTGTGTGGCTGGTATTTCAGCTCATAGTAGTGGGTCAAATCCATCTGTAGCTCTTGAGTGAAATTTGAAAAACAGTCTGTTTAATCACATTTGCACTCATTATCAGTAATAACAAATGACCGTGATTAATGTACTCTATGTCAACCCTCACATTTTTTTTAGAAGTCCCTAAAAACAGACGTCAGTGTCAAAAATTCCTCACAGCATGCCATGGATTGAAACCTAAATGTGTTAAAATCAAACTCTAATTGATTAGAATTGATAAAGTTCACAGAGACATCCCTCTAAAATGACCAATGCTAATCTGACAGGAACTCTGTGCAGGGGAACCCTGCAACAATGGCTGACAGCCTTAGAGGAGTGGATCAATCCACCCAATCGAGTGCCTCAGCTTTGGGGTACACCCCTCCAGGATCGGGATTGGACATCCTTGATCTGAGTCACTAAAGGGAAATCACTGCATTGGCATGGTGTAACAGTGTTCAGTAATGTGAGTGAGCCTATTTCTGCTAGAGAAGGTGACGTCACCCCTCTGGAGCCAAAATGTGACTGGTAGAGCGTGATTGGTTACCTTAGCTGGGGACCTTGGTCTTTAGCCCAGCGATCTTTCTGTGTCTTTAGGTGTGCAATATGGAGGGTGAGGGAGTGCAGTATGGAGACCTCTTATGGTTTTTTGCTTGTGTTGTACTCTACCTCACTTGCAAGTCGCTTTGGATGAAAGTTTCTACCAAACGAATAAATGTAAATGTAAGTTTAAATGTGATGGCCAAGGTCCAAGAACTGCAACGGACCTCACCTCCGACATATGTCATCGTCATGTGCAATGTGTCATTTCCAGCGCAGTTGAGTCTGGGTCTACATACCTCTCAGCTGGTCCAGTGTGTCGGTCCTCCCACTGGAGGCCATAGACCGAGCCTCCTGCTCGAGTTTACACTGCAGCTGCTTCAGGCCCTCCTGCACCGGGGACAAGAGCCCAGCATCAGAGCCCCCCTCCACTGCAGAGTCCTCATCTCCAGCACAGGGGCCTAAATAATGGCTCATCTCTGATCGCTTTGCCCATTCATTCATCACTTTACTGACACTAGTTGTTGAAATGTTTAATCATTGTAGCACTTAGAATCTATTCAGTATGTCAGCAAATTGTTCTAGTTTCGTGTGATGGACTGACACACGTCCAGATGCAGTCCAATGTTTTCTTTATGCACTGTAGTTCACGTGACCATATCATATGTACTCATGCATCTCATTGATTTCCTGTGCAGTAACAGTACAGTAGAAGAAGAAGCTCCATTTCACATCCTGACCCCTGTGAGTGAGCTGTTTGAGATCTGCCTCTGATTGATTGTTTATGATTGTGCTGAAACAGCCAGATGAAGCAGTCTCCCTAGTGAAAGTCCAGTGTGAACCCAGTCTTTGCCTGCTACACACCTTTCTCCTCACAAAGCCCACATTTAAGCTCTCCCTTTCTGCCCCTGAATATTTTACTTAGGAAACTCAGGCTAGATGTCTCACCCGACTTTAAAACAGCAACACCACACCAGGCATTTGAACACACAATCTTCCAGTACCGAGGAATGCCTGCTTACCTCTACAACAAGTCTATGCCCTGGCTTGCAGTGAGGGTGCGGAGAGTGAGGATTAAAGATATAGTGGGTATTAGCCTGCGGTGGTCAACATGATCACTGAGAGAGCCAGTCTACACTAAGGGGCACCTACAGTGTCACCTCTACTCAGATCACAGCCTTGAAGACTAGATGGAGTAGAAACTAACATGACATCATCACTTAAAACGTTGTCATTATCTGCTTGGTGGGCATTCTCAGCCAGGGAAACTGACATGGCAAATGTCTGATACACAGGGTTCATTTATACTGCTGGGTATTCACCCAACCAGTTCTTCAAAGGTACAACAGCAGTGCCCCACCTGGAAATCAAACCTGCAGTCTTTGGGTCACTTGCATGGATGCCTAAATATGAAGCCACAGTGCCTAATGTAACATACAGTAGTTTGCCACCTCAAAATGGAAGCTGGTCTGAAGTACCTTTGCTGACAGTGTGATGAATGAGACAAACAGACAGAGGGGCTTGGCTTTTTTTCTTTAGTTCCACAAGTGCTAGAAATCGATTTTCTTTTCAGATACAAGGCTGTACAGGAAATGTTGGCTGTCCTCTCTGTGAAATGTGATCAGTAAACCATGTCAGATATTGTATTAACTCTCATTCGCTGGCGGGGTGTAATGGCTTTGTTTTTCACGAGAACACTGCCTAGCTTGAACTGACAGTGAAGGATTACCTGATTAACTAGAATTCCGACACTGAACTCCAGAGGAAAGACCATTGTTATAGGTCTCTTATTTCTCTGCTCATTTTCAGAGACATGACACGGGAAGCGTGGGTATGATTTTCATTGACTGAAACCTGAAACTGATCCTTTACAGGAATTGAGAGATTTACTGAGCTGTGTGATAGGATCAGGACCAATAAGAGGGAAATATCAGGAGTTTGAACATTTAATTGATCTTTAATGCATTTTCTGCCTCCCTAATTTCATTACGTAACAACAACTACTCAAAAGAAAGGTAATTCCATCTTAAATTCAATTGTACTGAGTCACATTAATGTACATTTATGCACCAATGCACCTCTTATTTCCAATTGATTAATAATTTAATAATGACAATGAAAAATTGCATCAAATAACATTTCGGCATGCCTTTAATATTATTTTGCCATCCTTTATTAAAAGAAAAACAGTTAATATTATTTGATCAAAAACATTTGCTGGACTACAGAAGATTAATGGATCCTTAAAGGTAATGAATGATTTCAGAGTAGCTCTATGCCTTGCTCTCCATGTAAAGTTACAGTAAAAGGCCTGTGCTGCAATTGCCAACACAGTAAATTGCTAATATTAGCCATGGGCAAGGTTGGGCCAAATGAAATTCATTAGCACAATCAGAGGGAAGCTGTTGGCCCTCTGTGTGAATTCATAACCTTCCTTCCCTCACCTTCATGCTGGAGGTCTCATTCTCCAGCTTGGACAGGTGGGTGGAGTTGTCCTCCAGCTCTCGGCGCAGGTGGGTGTTCTCCTTCCGCAGGTCCTCCACCTGCCGGACCAGCTGGTCGTAGGAGGCCGCCGAGCTCGACATGTTCAGGCTGTCCAACGTCTGAGGGCAGAGGGGGAGCAAACGGCTTACTCCGGTCTGAGCTGCACTGTGTTGCATTACATTATATTACATTATTGTCATTTAGCGGACGCTCTTATGCAGAACAACTTACATAGGTTACAGCTTTTACAGGTTATCTGTTTATACAGCCGGATATTTACTGAGGCAATTCTGGGTTAAGCACCTTGCCCAAGGATACAGCAGCAGTGTCCCAGCGGGGAACTGAACCAGCAACCTCTCAATTACTAGCCCTGCTCCTTACCACTATGGTACACTGCCACCTAGTTGCCTAGGTTGGACACGGTGTGTTGCATTGCATCATAGCTTGTATTGTATTCTGTTGTGTCACTATGTTGTGCTTCCTTATGTCATATCGGGTTGCTTTGTCCTGTCTTGGCATTGTCACATTGTGCCAGTGATTTCTGCTGTGTTGCATTCTCTTGTGCGTTCAGTGTTATTCTGGCCTTTGTTAAGTTCATGTTATCTGCATTGTGTTATTTTGCATTGTGCATTTTGGGCAGCAGCTGGAACACAGAGTTATATCAGGATACTGTCAGATCAAGCTCCTCTCTGTTTGTATCCATGTTTCCGCTTGCCCAGGTCTGAATCCCCTGTCTGTGGTGCTAGTTCTACAGAGCTAATGCCTTATAAAAACTCCTTTAAAGAAGAAAAAAAGCCAGCTAGGGCTGTAAAAGCAAAATGCGCCTTTGGGCACTGAAGGCTTACTGCTGTGGAAACAGAGCCTTTTGGGGTGTTCTGTGATATTTCTACTTTGTCCAGGATTACTGACTCAATTCACACATGCTGTGCACAGTATGCTACCATTGTTTCTGGCTGATGTTTACACACCTTTGGAGGCATATGTATCTACATTTGTTTTTCGTGTCTCTTTAGTTTGTTTATAGAAGCTTGGATTGTACTCCTCCCTAAAGTGCATTATCACTCTGTTGATTTTGGCTCCTCTGCGAATTAATGTACCCTTCTTAATTAATGTGCCACTAGTTCTTTTTTGGCAGGAGGACTCATTATTCAGTCTGGCAGTTTTATTTTCATACCATGCTGGTTTGACTAATTATTGATAAAATGCTTTTGCTGCAGCAGCAACAAACAGGATGCTTTTCTCCATGGACAGAAAAAGAACAGAACATTGCCCAACGATGCTATTTTTATTGGTTGGAGAAGATGGTCTTTGTTGGAGAAATTACAATATCGTAAACCTGTGCAAAAATGGACTGCATTATGTATTTCAATGATGAGAACACTGATTTTGCACAGTAACAGAAACACATGCACACATACACAGACAGGCAGATACGCACACACAGACATGTAAAGTAAATAATTAAGCAAACATTATATTTGTTGCTACTGTACTGAAGGTCTTAGGAAAAATACAGAAGCGAAATTCATATAGCTTAAAAGCCACAGAGCACTGCAGGGTCCTGAGGAATTATTCAGTCTTCACTGAGGCACTGGGCAGAATCAAACGCAGTCTGTGCCTAATCTCCAACCCTGGACATCAGAGGCAAATCTGCCAGCAATGCTCCCCATCACAGAAGGGCCTCTCTAGCAAGGCATTGTGGGTAAACGTCAAGCAAGCAAATGAATGCAGCACGCACGTCTCTGGAACATGAGAGGGACATTGCGTCAGATCACTGGTACTCACAGCCTCATTGCTGAAATTCAATTAATTTTTTTGGAATTGAAGACTGCCAGTGCAGGGGGTTGGGGATTTATACCTATTGTCATAAATGCACATGGGCAGCATACGTTGAATGACATATCCAATCCTTTCATTTAACTGCCGAGAGCATTCATTTACATAACTACTGAAACATATTAATTAGCCCTATCATTTATTTTTTGGCATTTAAAATTGTGTACATAAAGTCTATAACAGCATTTGTGCACATAAAACACAAAACAGAAATTTGTAGTGTGCTTCTGAGTGTAACTGAATGGCTCCTGCAGTAACTACCTCCTACCACAGGTGGCACTAGACTAGAGGACAAGAAGCCAGCAGTAATAGTCACAGTAGTCACAGCCAGGTCTTGTCAGCTGCCTGGCAGATTTTTTTGTCTGATTTATTCATCAACACCGCTGCTATGTGTGATCATGGTGGGCTGGTGGTGATGCACTCGATGACGGATGTGTGATATTGACAATTCCTTCAGCTCAGCTCTTTTTTACAGCCTTTATTTTCATTTGGCACATTGTCGCCCTACATGCTGTCGGTCAGAGAGCTTTTAGTGGTGATCAATTGAAGATCAATCAAATAAAGAGAGCCAGACTCATGAGAACTGGTCAGGCGGGGGTCAGTAGGTCTGCGGTTGTGAAAACACTGTCTATAGCCCAGACAAGGAAGTGAAAATTCAGGCGCCCTGACCTGAGTGACCCCTGAAAACAGTCACTTTTGACAGTCCTGTGAGATAAATACCATTTTAGGGCATATTAGGGCTGCAGGCCTTGTACTCTCTACTCTCAGGCTTTAATAAGCCATAAGCAATATACAGACACGCACAGATACACACATAACTTTACTGTCATTTAGCAGATGCTCATGATGACTTACATATTTTACATGTTTACATGTTATCCATTTATACAGCTGGATATTTTTCTGAGGCAACTCTGGGTTAAGTACTTTGCCCAAGGGTACAGCAGCAGTGTCCCTGTGGGGAATGAAACCAGCAACCTTTTGATTACAAGCCCTGCTCCTCACCACAATGCTACACTCCTGCCCAACACACAAATATACGGGACAATTAAGAGAGGTTAACTATCCAAGACAGCACATTTTTGGACTGTGGAAGGAAACCCCGTCTGACAGCTGAAGACAACCCAAACTCCAAATAGGTGGAGTCAGGCTTGAATCCAGGTGTACTAACGTCACCTCAATGTGCCTCTGAGAGCCCACCTCCCAACACTCACCTGGGGTCAGATTTCACACTTCACGGTTAACGCCACACAACCACTCTGAGCTCCGCTCTGCGTGCTCCCCGTGTCACAAAACCAAGCCCGCATCACGTGGCCGCACTCAAAGCCCGGGGTCTAGGCGACGGCGTTAAGACACCGCTCATCCAGCCCGAGAAGCAAGTGGGGCGAAACGGAAAGCAGCCAATCATGGCTGCCGTCTCGGAGGCATGACTCATCCTCCCAGCCGCAGCCGGACTCGTGCGGGAGGCGAGCGTGACGGAACCGCGCCGGAACCTAGGTGGCATTAATTCCGTGAGAGCTCCAGTCCACATTCATTATCCTTACCTTAACCGGGGGGGGGGGGCATTGGTGTCAGCCATCAAGCGGTTTCGTTGCATTAGGCAGGCTTTTAATGGTGCATTTACACACCAAAGTGCCCATAATTTAGGGCGCTGTGGCTTGAAAACAGAATTTGCAGAAGAGGAACGAGTGTGTGGGGCCAGAACAAAAGAGAATGCTGCAGTTATATTGCCCCCCCATCCCCCCCCACCTCAGTCTTCTTCTGTTGCTATTTCTCAGCCTCACATTAAATCCAAGACGGTCTGGTTGCCAAGGCAACATCATCCACCCTTGCCGGGAGAGGCAGTGATGCTGTGCTGTTTTTTTTTTTCAGCCTTTCAGGTGGGTGGGGTTTCAGTGAAAAGGTGTTCCAGTCTGAGTGCATTTCAGACCAGCACAAGTTAGTATTTATACAGTAGAAGAAACACTTGATTCTTGATCTGTAAATTGGCAGATAAGAACAATGTAAATTGTAAATTTGCCCATTACATCAATGCACTAAACTCAGCAATAATCAAATACAAATCCACATTATGTGTAATAGTATGGCCAGGATCAGAAGTAGGAAGGATAAAATGATCTATTTTTAAATAATAAAATGTTAAATGATATAATTAATTATAATTAATATAAAAATAATTAAATAATAAAATGCCAAAAATAAACAAATGCCGAATATTATATTTCATTCCCAATGCAGTTTTTGGCATCCCCCGCTTGTCATTGCTCAGGGAATGTATCCAAACCCCATACTTATATAATCATTTGCTTCCTCTTCATTTGCACACCAAAGTGAAAGCCTCCCAGTACTCCCAGCCCCCTCCTGCCCTGGGTGACATATGCTGCCTCTCACATCTCATCGCACTCAGAAGCACTGACAAGCTCCTCCGTCTCCAATTTTAAAGCCACACATACACACAAAGACATGCTCAAAGCACATGAGAGACACACAGGCCAAATCCTACCTCCACCGTAATGCCACAGTACTCTATTGTTACTATTTTGTGTTCCATTGGAGTAGTACTGCAATTATCTGGCAAAAATGAATGTAAATTTGTCATACAGCTGTGCCCACTGGGACATTCAGCACAATGCACTCGTTTCATCTCATCTTTCCTCAAATTAAAATGGTACATAAACTGTAATGCCTCTGTAACATGGGTAGGCCTTGCTGCAGGTTTCATTATGTGGCCTTTGCTGTCCACACAGCATTACAAGAGCTATGACTTGCTTGCCAAGCTAAAGACCAATGCCCTGTGCTAAAGGAACTAATCATACTTGATCTGGCCTCAGGGGGTAATGGTACCTTCAGCAGAATTCACTAACATGCTCACTCATGTTTCTTGGCTCTGCTACAGCACCTCTGTGCTCAGTGGCTCCTTCTGCCCTGACTTTAATTGCATGGCAGAGGGGATATTAAGATTCTTTGCCTTTTCCACTGAGCTGGTTGACATCAAAGTGGAAAGAACAATGGATGGGGGAGAACAGATGGAGGATAACAGAATTCCATCACACATACGGACTGACACTGCACCACCCCACCTCCTCCACCCCCTGTGCAAACGCCCTCTCCATTTTTAACAAGCGAGAGGCATTTAGAGCCTTTTGTATTCAGCGTTGATCATCTCTGGTTATAGCTGGGTGGTCTCTCTGCGTGACACTGCTATGCGTGTACTTCTGTCTGTGGGATCAATATTGTTGTGTTGTGTTATTACTCTCACTCGCTCCCTCTCTCATTTGCTCTCTCTCCCCCTCTTTCTCTCTCTACGGACACTTCGATTGCCTGTACCACAAGTGCTCTCTCTGTCCCCAGGGACATATCAATCAAAAGAATCTACAACATCCTGTTACACTCTACATCCCAAGCTGTGATTGAGGGCATCAGGTGTTAAAGACCATATGATCTACCACAGTATGTTACATGCATACATGTGTCCAATTTCAAATTTTCATGTGTGTGGGTCGGGGGTACGTATTAAATTTAGCTGGTGTGGTACTTTGTGTTTATTCCTGAATGACACATCCAAGTAAGTACAACATTTTTCACAGCAAACACTGAATAGCGAATGAAACACAGAAGTCTAAAAACAACGGAACACTAGCTTAAAGCCACTGCTCAGTTGTCAGGACAAAAACACCACAGCTATTCAAATGAGATTCCAGCAGAGCAGCACAAACTCAAAATTTTCACATCCCTTTATTCACAGACAGTGCAAATAAAAGGCCTTTAAATCAGGATTTCTACAGAGAGGAAAGTAAAATTCAACAAAGCTGAATCTTACTGTTTCCCTTTTCAGTTCATCATCCTTTGAGACTAAATACATTCTCAAAACTCAGTCATTCTTGCACATTAAAGCTTATTATCTTTTATTCTATGCAAGCTTTTCAATGGAGTCTCTCCTCAGAAATTTCCATAGCCATTTCGCTGAAATATAGATTATCCTTGTGAATTGCCGTTTCACCGGCCTGTACTTGTGTATGACTCAGGAGCTAATGGAAGTGAGAGTGTCTGCTCCACGCATCAATATTTAACCACTAGATGCTTTCTCCAAACATGCAGTTTTGAAATCCTGCACTAGGCAAACTGCCTCGCGCCTCCATTGTGTGTGCCTTCTGGAAGCGCGCGCCTACAGCAGGCGTCAGCCGCGGACTACTGCGACAATACACCCAATTAAAAATGACCTACTTTTGCCGACTGAAGCCATGATCAATAACATCCTTTTAGAATTGTGATGATTGAATCACACATGCCTTCATAATGTTAAAATTGTGTATTTATAAGAAATTGTTTTGTTTGTATTTTTTCCCTTATTATATTTTTCCCTTATTTCCTATTATACCCCGACATTTATCACACATTGCAATTAACAGGAAAACAAGAAACAGCAACAGCACGATTGTGTCAATAGGATGCTTCGCGATAACACTACATAATGCACTTTGCCTACATATCATGCTCATATCTAATACCCTGTATTCCACAAGGCAAGCGCACGATAATGGAGTCTCGGGTATGTTTCCTGTCTTCCTTGAGAGACTCGGTGTTACCACCTCTACTGCGTTTAAAACACGACTGGGGACGCACGTTAACAAACTCAAAAACCTTCTCAGAGACATGGATATACAAAAAAACCCCAGATCTGTGAAGATTCCCTCTGCTAGCTTTTAAAAAAATGTTCACAATTAGCATACGATATGTTTCCTCAATTTCACTGACGTGTTGGTGCCAACTAGGTAGTGCGCAAGACATTTTTTCACCGTCGACCTTGTTTATTTCGGTGTGAAATACAACGTCATATGGTCACGGCACAACCGTTTTAAAATCCCTTAAAATATATCCGTTATCATACAACAGTAGACGATATATGTGTCTTAGAAATAAATCACGACTGGAACCTATCGCGCCTCCATCTCATCCATTCCGTTCATCCATTCCCATCAGGACCGCTGTAGGCGTAGACCGAACGCTCACGAAATCATTATTTTTACGCCCGTAACGCAATTATCCGCATACCGATGCATCAGTGAACACATTTTTAATCTACAACGTCTTTACATTTTCAGATGTCAAACATTTACATGCGTAATTGCAATAACAAGTCATGGAGTCTTACCGCATTTCGAAACGGTCTTGATTGAACAGGGCGTGGAGCTACAGCTCCAGTCTTCCATACGATGTAGGAGGAAGATACTGCTCTCTCACTCCGTCTTTCTTGGTTGCTCGTTTACTCCCTCTCTCTGACACGCAGTCTCTCTCCGCTTAGAACGAATAGAGTTAATTGTCAACCTTGCCAGCAGAGGGCGTTGATGTAACGTGGAGTGGGACCGCATCATGTTCAAGTCTTCAGTCTGAAAAATCGAATAAAGGGGGTTGGAAGCTGCTGGGGGGAACTGGTTATCTCAGGGGACCGTTAAACCTCTAATTTAGGCCATTAGAGCACTTAACTGTTTTGGGACTGTTTCCAATATGCGAGATTAGGACGCAGCCATCGCAGTTCATAAAGTTCAGACGTCCAGTGGTCTGAAGATCATTACTGCCAATAAGATGATCGTTGCGGGTGGCCTTATTGCTCCTCAGATAGTTTGCTGTCAGCCTGTTTGAATAGTCAGTATTGTGAGCAGTGTGTAGTAAGCTTGCCTACACATTAAGTAAAGAGTGAAACATACAGCTTAGTATTGTACCTCTATCTTGGCTGATAGAGGTACAATAGAAAGTAAATTAGTCTTCACTAAATTAGACAGAACTAAATTTCTGTGACTGTCCTTTCTTGTTGCTCATGTTTCTGCTCCAGTCTGCCAGCAGTCACCCGGTGGAGACGGCATGTGGCTCTTGACCTCCTAAAGGTTAACAACAGAGTACAGGAGCCTTTTTGTTTGCTTTTATGGAGCTGACAAGACTGAATAATCTACTCAATGTATTTGTGACCTGGAGCATATTTGTGCGCTTTTATGAGGTCATTATATTTATCATGTCTACCACTGAGGCAGCTGGAACCTGGAAAATACACTGAGCCAAAATAGTAGGGTTCTCTCAGCAGCAGACTGGGGTGCTTATGCAACCAAGAAGGTTTATAGGTTTATCTAAAATCGTTCTGCATGTTGTAGCAAGACAGAATGCTTTTTTTAATGACTTGATCTTTTTCTCTAAGCAAATACAGTTCTTTTCAAGTTGTATAATGTGTGTGAATTATTCAGCATGATTATGACTGCTAGTCATTAATTGGGCTGAGGGAAGGAAGCAAATGGAAGAATCCATATGGGGGGATGAAAGGGTTGTCCTTTCATAACATTTTTCAGTTTATAGCTGTGTGTGTGTGTGTGTGTGTGTGTGTGTGTGTGTGTGTGTGTGTGGACAGGTGTGTGTTTGGACAGGTGTGTGTTTGAGGGAGTGGTGAAGATGTTGTGTCGTGTCCACATCCAGTGTAGAAGTCATGTGATTGCTCACTCTGTGTGTATGTGTGTGTGTGTGTGTGTGTGTGTGTGTGTGTGTGTGTGTGTGTGTGTGTGTGTGTGATTGGCCCCTGTGTGTCCATCAGAAAGAGTAACTGAAGACGGAAGTTGTGAGTGGATTTGGATGATGCATAGTGGAATTACAAGATTTATTTAAAGATTCATTTAAGTATGAAATGACAAGATTTATTATTATGAGCTTTGCACTCCACCAAGTTCCGCTGCAGTTGAGAGCCACACTGAGTAGAGATCCTCGCACCACCGTTTCACCTCAGTGATCATTTATACGATTAATCTGAGATTTTGACAAATGCTTTCTGCCTTTCAGCACACCGCTCAATGTTCTCTCTGCTTTTCCGGACACAATGTCATACAGCCATCGCAACACTACTTTTATTCTAAGAGGCCAAGGCTACTTTCTTTCGCTTTTTCCCCTTTATGCAACCCTGTTTTGGTATCAGCAATCATTTACATTAATATGCTTGACACACCTCAACAGCCTCTGCTCTAGTTCAGGAGCACTGGGGCAAGATGCATGCATTCTTCCAATACACTTGCACTCAGCCAACAGATTTTTTTTTGCACTGCAAGTCACACAGTACACTACAGCCGAGTGTGCGCTCATCGGAGGATAGGTACTGCTGAGGTGACCTCATCCCAGCAACTCGCATGTGCCCGACTAGCTGCAGGGTGCCTGGGAGTGCTGAGGTGAGCAACCCCTGCAAACACGCCCACCCTACTTTTGTTAATGAAATGACGAGAGCTCATTCATTTAATAACCGAAACAATAGAAATAGCATCATCACAACTGTCAAGCATAATGGCAAAATAGACATTATGTAGCTGCACAGAAACAAATGCATTGATCACAGTCATAAATTACAACACAGCACAGTAAAATAAGTATAAGTTATTATCATGACCACTTAATTTCTGTCGATCTTGTCTCTCATTTATGTCTAGCTATACATTTCCATAAACATCACAACAGATTTTGCCCTGTGTATTCAACCTAAGAAAAAAACACATTGCATTGAAAATACAGGCTTGACAGTGCTCTGCAGGAATTTCATTGCGTTGTCTTTGCTTTCTCTGTGTGGAACACTCGAATGACGTTTGCAACACCAGAGCTTTTTGGTTGGACCATCAATCCTGATTCTCTCATAGTCAAACCTTGTTTTTTGACATGGTCAACTATCCTTGACTGTATTTCATTAGAAACTACAGACAACCTAGGTCTAACTGTATGTCCTTGGCCTATGCCTTGACCATGAGCATGACCATGTCCACCACAGCAAGGACTACCCAAGACACACATGTGACCACAACCACAACTTTTCTCTTTTCAACCACCTGCCCCTAGTTTTCAGGCACTGCTGCTGCTTTGCACGTTCGGCATTTGAAGATGGTCTACACACAGATAAAGCAATTTTTCTGTAAGTACAATAAGGTGTGGAATGTGATTTCAGCCTTAGCGTTCTTTTCTAAACTGAAACAGCAGCTCCCAAGTGACTCTGTCTGTAAAAGGCATTCTGTTATGAGCCTGAGCAAAAACCTCCAGCCCAGGTTCAATCCAAGATATGTCATAGATATGACCCAGAAACATACTAAATTAAGTTGCAGCCCAGAATGTTTCTTTTTCAGTACTGAACAGTAAAGGCTAAATAATTTCACTGGTTCTTGAATACCAACATAGACAGGATGTGCCCACAATAAAAATGGTGGGGAAAGGTCACATTGTGTTCATGTTCTTAAATTAACCTCCACAAGTCCTGTGAAGTCTTGTTGTGAAACTATAAATATGACTGTTTGGAAAACTGATTCACCTGTAGCCCTGTCATATGCAAGATGGCTGTGTGAGAAAAAGTAGGTTTTTTTCCCATGTGATAGGGCAGCCATTTTGGATTTTGTCTAAAATCAGCTCCATTTGAAATGTTATGAAGTTTATTGTGACATTGGTTGACTAGATCTCTATACAACCTGTAAATTGTGAATGAATATTTTCTAACGTTACCAAATAAGACAATAAATTGTAACATTTTAATATTTCACATCTAGAAATTAAGACAAAGTTGTAGTCCAACCTTGTGTGGTGCATATGTTATTTCAGGACTTTGACACTGTGTTTGGCAATGACTGACAGAACTTAAACTACATTTTTGGGGAACGTTTTTTGCTTATTGACTGAGATTTGGCATAAACTTCATCAGGATTTCCATTAGTTGTAACACTGCAAATTGGCAGATAAAATGGCCACTGGGGACTTGAAAAAAAAAAGATTTTATGCTCCAGATCTTTGAGTATGATAATGATGCCAAGGACAACAATAATGTCTATCTATCTATCTATCTATCTATCTATCTATCTATCTATCTATCTATCTATCTATGATCATCGTTATTATTACTTATTTTCATGTTTTATTTGTTACTTTTATGTTGTCTACATTGCTTCAGATAAATAAATATCCATGTTGCAGCGTTTATTCTGCGTAATTAGACATATTGGTCCAAATCTAGCATTGAGGGAGAGAGGAGGCTATACGCTACAGTATGAATGAGAGGGATACCAGCTACGGGGGGGTTAACGTAGATAAAGGAACATAGATCATTACAGAGGACGTGAGCAGGAATGTTTTTAGTGAAAGGGAGGAACATTTTCAAAAGAAATTCATGGCAGAAGTATCCACCTGCGTCAGATTTCGATGTAGAGGGAACTAACACAGAGAGAGGAAGAGAGAAATAGAAAAAGAGAGAGAAGCACCGCCTATCTTTTGGTATCAAGGGGCTTAAATCTGAGAGAGAGAGAGAGAGAGAGAGAGAGAGAGAGAGAGAGAGAGAGAGAGAGAGAGAAGAGAGAGAGAGTGAGAGAGAGAAAGGAGAGAGAGCTGCAGAGAAGAGAGGACAACATCAGCACCAGGCGAATACTGCAAAATGCTTTAGGACGATTTCCCTGAAATTTATCCATATTTCATTCTGTCGAATCGAAAGAGGAGCAGGAAACGGGAGACTAGTTCAGGTATGTAAATCTCGTAACAGCCAATGTCACATTAATTGTTCCTCTATTCGTTCAGCACTCGTTAATCCATTATTATTAAGGGATACGCACGACTGAAAGCGTCCCGAAATTAAGAACGTTTGAACAGTGTATGATGCTATTTATATCACATGTCAAGGAGATGTGTGTGTGTGTGTGTGTGTGTGTGCGTGCGTGTGTGCGAGTGCGTGCGTGCTTGTGTCTGTGTGTCCGTTTTATGATGCTAATGTGTATGATGATGTTTCTTGACTTGGTATTACATGTGTTATATTTGAAAACAAAAGGAATGACGGAAAATGCATTGTTGGCTCTCATTGTCCAGCGTAGGTCGATAACGGTGTGGGAAAAAATAGCTCTACGTAACATAGCAGTATACCCACGTCCGCTCTTTATGAATGAAACAAGATGGGACTGGAAACGTGAGCGGGTCGTCAACAAACTGCCGCGAATGGCTGGCTTGTGTTAAGACAAGTTATTTTGTATGAAAAGGATCTTGGTTTACTTAATATTCAAAGCTACGCGGACATCTATTACAGCTTAGAACATTTACTTTCATAACAGGTTTGACACATTATTGGTATTTCCACATTTACGCAGGACTGCCATAGTCATTTAAATCATTTGTTTATATCTGCTGTGTTTGTGGCGTTCGGTGAATTAAATTATCCAGATAAGTGACTGCAAGAGGGTCATTCTTGTCACACACAACTGATCATGTAAGCTATTTAACCACAAGATCCAGCCACCCATTTCGATAACACTCGATTTGGTCAATGAAAACTACGTTGCATTAATAAATATTTTTCAAAACTATTTGGCAACAGCGCCTTTTTCATTATTTAGTAAGAGTGTTTAGATGAATCGTAGGTGTGGACAAGGCAGAAGCGGCTCGTCTCCCTGTGTATGGTGTGCACCGTGTGTGTAGCTTCGCTCCAGCGTAGGTAGCCAGGGAGGAAGCAAGTGGCGTTAATTCCCGTGATTAATAAGCTCCGAGGCGGGTTTTAGCAGAGCGAGTCAGCTGTGATTACAGGCTAATACTCTTGGCTTTGTTTGTGGGGGTGTAAAAGTCGAAGTCACGATCCAAGCAACGCGATGACGCTTTTACAACCTCGCTGCCCACGTTTTGGTTGTATAATCGTTGCCCGTACTGTCGTCATGTCGGCCCACTAAAATGCAGTTAGAAAATAGAAATAGTGCATACGTGCGTGAACACGTATATACACTCCTCCATACATGCATACATACATGGTACATGTATGTTCATACATGTATGCATACATACACATATATGTATATGCATACATACAGGAACACACATATTGTTCATACATATATTCATATATACATGAATAGGCTTACATAGAATGTGGACGAAATTAGTAGAATTTTATATTATGCGTGGTTTAAAATGATTTATTCAGTATTTAGAGTAAGTTACAAGGCAAATAGAAATCATCCAGGCAAATGGCAGCAGGGGTCTGAAATTGCCAATACAAGCAAAACAAATCCAATACTTTTTATTTGTCATAAAATGGGTTTAAAGATGTTTCATTTGTCAATGCACACATGCATATATACAAACACCCGCGTATGTAGACACATACACACAAGTATGTAAGCACACACAAAAGCAAACGCATGAACGCATGCACACACACACACACACACACACACACACACACACACCAGCCTGCATATACACACAACCCATGCTCGACAGACCTGACATCTACAGGCCAAAATATGAATACATGAATCCATGTCCTGATGCAGAGCACATTCTAAGAATTAATTAGAATATGGTATCCTGTTATATTAACTGGTCACTTTCTACTCCTTCAAACAAGTGTCCCATTGAATTCAAATCTGTCCACACTAATGGCGGAATATTAGATAAGCAACTTGGATTCTGATCTGAAGATTGCTGGTTTGCAACCAGGGCATGGGAGAGCTTGAGTGCTGCACTTACATCAGCCTGAATTTCTTCAGTATCTATTCAGCTGTTTGAATGGATAGTGTGTGAAATGTGAGCTGTCGCCTTGGTAAGGAACATCTTAATCAATCAGATAATGTAATGGAATTCCTGTGTTAATGCACGCATGCACACACACACACACACACACATACAGACACACACACATGCCTGCATGTACACGCGATGAGTCGTTGTTGTATTGAAACGTAACACCGTGCCCTGTTAAGCACTTCAAAATCCTCTCTGTAAACGCATGTCAGTTTATTTTGTAAAATGCCTTGTCATGTTACTTCATTATGGGGCAGTAGACAAACAGTATCATTGTCAACACAGGTCTGTCCATTGCCACTGCAGAGTTTAAAGTGATGTGCTGAAATTATGCGTGTATGTGCGCTGCTGGTATTGAAGGGGTTAAGCCTTTCTCAGTACCTGCTTAGTCCCTCGGCCCAGCAGGCCGGGGTTTTAGGTGCCAGGTGCTGCTGTGATTGCCGCGTGTCGCTTGATTGGCCCTCTCATTTCCTGTCAGGAGGGAACAATGTCCTGTTGGCAGAGCAGGCTGTTTGCACTTGAAGCCGGCCGGCGAAGCCAGCCAGAACCAAACCCTCACACAGGGACCCCAAACATCCCCTACTGGGCGTCGGTCCCTGACTGCACGGGGAGACCTGGAAGACTTATCTGATCCTAACTCCTCTCCTGTCAGAATAACGCGGAGATCTGCCATGTCACAGGCTTCAGGCCCATCTCTCCTGTCAATCACCGCTTTTGGGAAAGATTGGCACCTTTAACGCTGCCAGAAAACAACAGAAACGAATGCCGTGAGGATGTTCTGCTGCTTGGCTTTAAAAGGAAAAAAAATCCTGTCAGACCTCAGTATCAGACATACGTAAGTGGAGTAATAGAAACGCTGGCAAGTTTGAACCTGATCAGAGATCAGTGCCCCCCTTGCAGTACCACTGTGATCCAGCGTGAGTTTGCAGTTCAGTAAGAAGCATTAATGTGGTTTGGCAGCAGAGATTTTTGTGTTGTCTTTTTCCACTTCTTCAGTACTTTGTCTTATCCAAAGTGCAGCAGAAGCTCTCTGATACCATGGGCAGGAGATGATGAAATCACAACAGGAAGCCGCTGGAGCCATTTCCTGTTTTACCTCGAGCCTCTTTAGCAGACTCTTGGAGCCCGCTGTTGCACAGTTTCTGACCTCGCTAGAGCTGAAATTGCAATGAGCTGACAGACGGTGCACCCGGGAAACGTTATTGCTGCCGTTTCCCAAATCCTAATGTTCAGTAGAGATGAATTATGGCTAACACATCTAACCTGTGTTCATTTATAGACACAGCAGTGGGGTGGGGGCAGTGCGGAGGGTTAGGGATGAGACAAGAGGCGGATTGGGGGCAGGTAATAGCGCTAGTTATTAATAAAGAGCCAGACTCATTAACACCAGTCAGGAATGAACCAGGTTTATCAGGGGGGACCATTACAGCATGTTCATCTTCAGTTGTCTGGGAATCATTGCCATTTACAGTCATGTAATAATAATTAGGGAGGCAGTGTCACATAGTGGTGATGGAAATGGGCTGATAACTTCCAGGTTCAATTCCCGGTGGGCCGTGGTACCCTTGAACAAGGTGAACTGCCCCGGCACAGTCCGTATCTGGCTCTATAAATACATCATATGTAAAATGTAAGCTGCATAGGTTGCCCTGGATAAGGGTGCCTGCAAAGTGAGTAATAGTAGTACAATTTCTGATAATAATTAACACACTAATTTATCATCTGTAATGAATGGGAGTCGAGACACTATTACCTTAGCATAGTGTTTTGATGAGTTTCATCTAATCATTATTGAAAGCCAGAAAAGTGAAGTATAGGGGTCGAGCTGACTGTCATTGGCACATTGGTAAGTTTTTTTGACTGCCTTTAACAGGGGTGAATTTGGTTTATGTTTTTACTTTGCATCCATTTACACAGCTGAATATTTACTGAATCAGTTGAAGTTAAGTACCTGCCTAGGGAACAGTGGCAGTGGCCTAGCTGGAAATCGAATTGGCAACCCTCTGGTTCTAGGCCTAGGTTCTTAATGCTGCCACCCAGTAAGCATGGAATACTAGTAGCTGCGGCAAGAGCAGTGATGAATTCCTGATTGTCTTGTGAAGTGCCTTGGGAAATTCTTGTCCCACAAACACACTGGTGTCAGCCAACCAGGTCACCTTGCAATACAACATCTGCTCACCTAGTCAAGTAATTTTTTTTTTCCCACTCAAGTCAGGTCACCTTTTGCAGTCCAACATCTGCGCGACCATGCAGGTCACCTTTTCAATCCAGCATGGTCGGAGCCAATCAGGTCACCTATTCTTTTACGACATCCACTCAGCCAATCAGTCCGCTTTTTAATTCCAAGTTCCACTCAGCCAATCAGGTCACCTTTTCAATCCAACATTTACCCAGCCAATCAGGTCACCTTTTCAATCCAACATTTACCCAGCCAATCAGGTCACCTTTTCAATCTGACATCTGTTCAGTGCTTTGCATTCCTCTCTTCAGGCCACCATCATGAGCATAGCTTAAACATATCTCAGTTTTTGATGCTATCACTCAAGGTTATTTGTTCTCTGGTGTCACATCTGCACATCTTCGACCCACTCCATGTTATATTTATGATTGCGTATTTTTTTCTCCACAAAACACTATCTGACAATTCCTTTGGAGAATACAATACGACTAAGCTGATTGACTGTAGGTGCATATACTAGAGTAATGAACTCCAGAGCCAACTCCCTGCTTGACTTTTATGTATTTGCTTAGCAGATGCCCTAATCCATCATGATTTACAAAGTTTACACTTTAGATGTTATCCATTCAGACAGCTGGATAGCTACCTGCTAAAGCAACATAGTTTAAGTACCTTTCTCAGGCGTACAACAGCCCACCTGGGGACCAAGCCTGCAGCCTTCAACTTGCAAGCCTATCTCTCATCTCCAGGGCAGGAAAGCATCTTTAATTAAATGATTGCTAAAATTCCCTTCTCAGCTCTGGAGTGATTAGACAGCCTCACAGTCTGGACAGTAAAATTGACTGTGGGGACAATAAAGAGCGGTTTACACCAGACCAAGCTCAGGTATACCTCAGCACAGCCAGGGTTTTCTGTTCTGTTTTGTTTACATTTATATCACACTTTGTCACTTGGCACACGCTCTTATCCAGAGCAACTTAAAAGAGTGCAGTACTGTTATATTGCATTACATTATTTGCATCTAGCAGACTCTCTTATCCAAAGTGAAATGCATAGGTTACAATTTGTAAGATGTTACCCATTTATACAGCTGGATATTTATTGAGGTAATTCTGGGTTAAGTACCTTGCCCAAGGGTAGGGTACAACAGCAGTGCCCCAGCAGGGAATCAAACCTGCAACGTTTTGGTTACAAGTCCTGCTCCTTACCCCTATGCTACACTGCCGCCCCCTGCTATACATTGCTGTATAATCAAGTCATATGGGCAACAGTACATAGAAAGAGGCTGGGCACATCTGAACTTGTATCAGTCCACCACACAGTGCTGTAACAAACAGTGTCATCCTGAACACAGAAGTGCTGCCATGTAGAAAAATCAACAATAAGCACAGCAATAGTCTATAGGCATATACTCAAAAGAGAAAGATTTCAGCATTATGCTTAGGTAAGGGGAGCCAAGATGAGGTCATAAGAGGTGGGCCTTCATTATGCAGTGGAAGATGGTCAGTGACTCTGCTGTCCTGACCACTGCAGGAAACTCATTCCACCATAACAGGGCCAGAACAGACAGGGAGTGTGGCTGGGATGTTCATCCCCGTAGGGGAGGAATGGCCAGGACTCCTGAGGTCCTCACCTGTGATTCAGGTAAACCTGGGTTCAGGAGGAGACTGATCTCTCCGACCATGTTACGTGTCACGTCAGAGAGTGAGCCCGGAGCTTGGCGGAATGGAAGTAGGTGTGTCCTTGGATGGGGACAAATCAGGATAGTCTCAATCGCACATGCCCTCCAAACAAAGAAAGGCCTCTGCCTTTTGTTTTTGCCGTGTTACTCTGTGACACACCACGAAAAAAACTGGCCGCGGTCCAAAGTGCCTGTTTGTGAAGTTCGACATGATGAAATTCAGGATTGCTGAAGCGTTTCAGCTGGAATAGAGAGCAGATTGACACATGTTGAAGCTCAATATGCGCGTTTCGAAATTCAGGCGTGACTGCGAACCAACGCAGTGATGGACATAAACAGAGCTTGTCTGTTTTGTTATTACCAGGATAGCGATGTTTTCTGGCACTTCTCTCTCCAGCCTTTTGCTGGTTAATATAGGCCTAATTATATTAGACACGTATGTGAATTCAGAGATTTTGACATTTGGTAGTTTGGCATTTCTATAGATTTTACATGCTTGACTGATAGTGAGAAAGGAATGTTTGTGAAAATATATTCGTTACTAACGCAATTCTAGATACTGCTAGATTTGCATGTGTCATTGGAAAATGAGAATGGTAAATGTACAACAGCAAAAAAAGGGATCCCGAAAATGATACACTTTGTCTCACTTTCTCATTCTCTCTTTTGGCTTGCTTTAGTCAGAGTATATGAAAGCTCTCTGCTCTTTGAAAAGCGTGTGAACTCTCTGGGGGGATTTGCGTTGGGGGAATGCTGCGAAACGGTAAACAGTATCTGAGTGTTTGTGTTCTCCGGCTCAGAACGAACGCCATGTGTTTTTCTGTTTGCCTTAAAACACAAGGGGGAGACCCCCCTGTCTTTGTCTCTGTTAGTTGGCAGAGATGAAGATGGCTGCTTTTTTTAGTTTGTGGGTCTGATACACTCAAAAGCTCTTGAGTGCGATAAATAAATGAGGTGTGTGGCGTTAACTGACTGTGTTCGTTGTGACAGCAGGGGGAACGGGCATGGCAGGCGTAGCCGCTAGAGATAGAGAAGGGGAGAATATTTCATAGCTGTGATTTTGCTTTTACATGGTCTGTGGGGTGAGATACTGGATGCAGGGGAAAATTGTTTTGGCCCTGCTGTATGTCCCTAAAAGCAGAAAATGCATTGCACCTGAAACCAGGCCATCAGAGTGTTATCTAGAGAGGCTCTGATAGGGAGCTCAGCAGCTGTCATATTTGTTTGTAGGTTTCTATGTCAGAGAGCTGCAGCTGTAGCTATAATAGCAGAAAAGGAAACTGAGAAGGAGCTTCCCAATGAGAGACAAAGTGTCGTGGGAGTGGAGCCACAGTGGGAGGATGGCAAAGGGACACGTGTGTGTGTGTGTGTGTGTGCATGTGTGCCTGTGTGTGTGTGTGTGTGTTTGTGGGTTATGCTTGGGAATTTGTGTGCATTTGCGTGTGTATGTGTGTGTCTGTGTGCGTGTATGTGTGTGCATGTATGTGTGTGTGTGTGTGTGTGGTATATATGCTTGAGTGCGTATGTGTGTGTGCGCGGGTGTGTGTGGTGTATATGCTTTGGTGTGTGTGTGTGGGGGGTGTGTATGTCTCTGTTTGTGTGTGTGTTTGTGTGTATGTGTTCGTGTGCGTGTGCGTGCGCGTGCGTGTGTGTGTCTGTGTGTGTGTGTGTGTGTGTGTGTGTGTGTGTGTGTGTGTGTGTGTGTGTGTGTGTGTGTGTGTGTGTGGGGGTGTGTGTGTGGTGTGTATGCTTGGGCGTGTGTGTGTGGGTCTGTATGCTAAGGGAGGTTAGCTCAATCAGGAGTGAAGCTGATTAGGCTACAGAAATAGCCTGTGTTGTTTTTTTTAAAGCTTTGCTGATTTTGGCTCTCAGTCAGCATTTGGAATTAACTCCCCCAAGCATGTCAACAGAGACCTCAGACAGGAACAGAGCTATATATCTATGTGATTTGAATCTATACTGCCCCATTATATACTGTTTATGTATGTAACTAAATCTCTACATCAGCAATAATATTAATTCACGCCCTTACTTATAGCAGTATCTGTGTTATTTATATATAGTATCTGTCTCTTTCTACTGTATATATGCTCATGCATTCTTTGAGAATGTAGAATGTCTATATGTACAGTACATGTGGATATTTGCACATGGGAATTGTACATTGTGCAAGACCTTAGATAATGCCCTTCAGTGGACACAGACCTTTAACCTTTGACTTTTGACTTTTGCAACCACTAGCAAGAGTCAGTGGGAAAGATCCATGGCTTGAGGGGTCACTAAATGAGACAGAAGAAGTCAAAATACACAGAATCAGTTAAAGTAAGATGTAGTTGCAATTACCGCTATATAGCAAAAAAATTATGTGAAAATGAGCAGAGGGTATGGAATCACGATAAGACAATAACACGATAAGATAAAGTTAAATATACAACACATCCCTCTGGATATTTGTGTTTCTTTCTTTTCTTTGAGAAAAAAGGATACTGCATGATGAAAAAATGTGTGGGCATGTTGTCACGGTAACTATGCACTGACAGGAAAGGTGTCACCCCCCCCACACACACACACACACACAACATGCCTTCAAACACATGTACACATCTATAATCTCTCAGTCTGTCTCTCAGCACCCACATACCAAAGCGAACTGAGACTATGGCTGCCCCTGCCTGAGGTCTGTTTACATGGCAACCACGGGACTCCCATATTAATAATAAATATGTGTACATGTACAGATGTGCATAAGGAGAGAGGCATAGATTGTTACACACACACACACACACACACACACACACACACGTCCCTTTCTCATCCTCCCTCTGTGCTCCAGTCCCACGACACCTTTTCTCTCATTGGGAAGGTCCTCAGTTTTCTGTTATTACAGCTACAGCTGCAGCTCTCTCTCTGACAAAGACAACAATATGAATTATTTCTGTGGCTTCATCAGGAGCATTTCAGAATAAACTCCTCGAGCATATGACCACTGAAAACAATGTTCAGATGTAGTCTATCATACCTGGATGTTCTTGTGACTTTATTAGACACAATTTTTTACTTTGTTGTTTGTTTAATTTTTTACTTTTGTTTGCTTTGTTACTCTGGGAAAGAGCATCTGCCAAGTGACAAATAGTAATTTAAGTGTAAACAAACACATACACATTAGTGCACAACCACCCGCATGCACTATAAATGTACAAACATTTGAATGCACATGCACGCACACACACACACACACACACACACACACACACACACACACACACACACATACAGACACACATACCTACATGCCCACATAAACGGACCCCCCCCTCACACACAGACACACTTCCACAGACACACACACGCTCTGATGCGCACAGCGACAACCCACACATCAGCACACAGATGCTCCCCACTGCCTGCGTCAGGATTGGTCGTCGGCGGTCAGCCCATGTTAAGCCAACGGTGAAATGAGATGAGCTATGAGTTTGCGGTTCTGTCCCATCTCTCCCTGGGGTGGGGTGGGGGTCTCAGGCAGAGACACGCAGGAGGCAGGAGGAAGAGTGTATCTCCAATCCCAGCCTCACTGCCTCTCACCAGAACCCCAGACAGGCACTGGCCAGGCTGGGAGGAGCCATCACCATGACTGGAGCATGATGGGAGAATTCCCTACTGTGGGAGTGTTCCACAGGCATGCAATCAAACTGACGTAAAACATGGGGCCATTCTTCTATCTCTGTTTGGCAAAACAAATCTAAGATCACAAATATTCTATATTTTGTCCAGATATTTTACTCTGCCTTCCTTCTGTTTTCTGAGATTCCCGTTGGTACAATAGCTTTTGGTGCTGTCCACATTCCTACATTAGCTATGGCTGTTCCGTGTTAGACCACTCCCCTTCAAGAATGTTCAAAACAAGCCAGCAAATTATAACAGTTATACTGTACCTTCATGAACGGAGATGTAGAACCCTCAGTGTGAAGCACACAGAGCTGCATATCTGGTCAATATACATAATGTCTGGGGCATAATTATCTATCTGTGAAATTACACCTGATCTGTTTGGTTTTTTTTTTTTTTTCAAAATATCTGCAAGGCTGTAGACATATCAGTCAATAATCTTTTTTTGTTCTTGTTCATTGGTCTAATCTAAAATATGAAATAAATAAACACATGCAAATATAAATAAAGCTAATATACAATCTGCAGACAGTCACTGGTGAATAACCAAACACCTAAACATACCGAAGCTGGTAGGATTATGAATTATTTATTAGCCACTCCCTTATATCCATTCCTCCTGCCAGACAAATGCTGAAGAACTTTAAGTACCTTGCTCAAAGGTGCTATGAAGGTGGTTCACGTGCAAATTACTGCCAGCAACCCCAGTAGGTCACAAGTCCAGGTAACATACACCTACAGTGTTCTATAGGAAGGGTTATTCCCAAATACTGCTGTGTCAGCACATCTCCAGTGGACCTACAGAGGACATTGAAGGGGGACAGAAATAGCAATCAGCATGAGTGCCAAGTCCCAATCCGTAATGCACAGTTTGGCTGGGTTTATAAATTGGCTGAAACCATTTAGAAGTTTAAGTGGCTACGGCCCCCTCTTTCTGCGCACAAGTAACTGATAAAGTGAGAAATGAAAAGCCCCAGATGAGAGTGCAGGTGCTGATTAATGAATCGGTCAAGCAATCAGTGATTGAATCATTGTTTTGTCAATCACACAGGGGAAACTGAGACCCCTTTATGAGGTATGACAAAGTAGACATGCCCCCACCCCCAATACATACACCCTGCCACCCCCAATGCCACACACCCCCTTCATGAAGCTGATGTATGCAGACAGGCCAATTGGTCAAAGCCGCTGTGCATTATCAGCTTATTGATGTGACTTTATGGGGCCAGAAGAACAGGAGAGCCTTGCTTGACAGGTAGTGACGTTTGGCCCTGAACTGGGATCAGTTAGGTCGTTTTACTGTGCTTGTGTATTAGATGTCCATATTGTCAGTCACACCTGGGATCATTTAGGTTCTTTTCATTTACATTTATTTTACGTGTAGTATTGTGATTGTGATGTATTTTGGATTCTGTGTACTGGGGAATGTTGTATCCTTAGTATAAAACGTACTTGGCCTCTGTCAGATTGCACAAGTTAACTTGTGGTAGGGTTGGAATAGTGTTATGCTCACACTCGCTGGTCTGGGAGTGTTGTTAGCCTGGTCTGAGACTGTTGCTTGTTTAAATTGAATGAATACACTTATGTTCGATTGTGCTGGAAGTCGCTCTGGATAAGGACGTCTGCTAAATGCATGTAATTTAATGTAAATGTACATTTCTGTGTTCATTTACTTTAGTCATCCTTCAGACTGAGGGCATCCCAGCTAATGCTTTTGATTATATTCATTGTTGTTACAATAAGCCAAAAGGAAAGGCTGGCTAAGAATTGCATCTGAAATTCAGGCAGATATTTATATTAATAGAATTAATATTTCTTCATTTTAATGTTCTTAGACGTGAAGTACAGCAGATGTATACAGTACTGTGACAGTATACATGAAGGTTTGGGAGTACCAGCATGTGGTGGACAGGACGTCACAAATCACAGGCGTTTATTTAGCTGCAGGGCGAGTGACCATGCGCACACTCATAGGATAAAATAAATCTTCCGCTCCCCCTCATGAATTCACTGACTGAAAAAAATAAATAAAAAGGACAACAAAACAAAGACCCTCAAGGATTAAAAAGAAATTTTATTGTCTCTTCAGAATTTTTTTTTTTTTGGATTTATGGAGGATCACTTTCATTTGTGGGCAGACCCAGAACCTGGCGTCTGGCGTGTAAAAGGTTAACCCTAGCAGATGTGCGCTTGTCCTCCTCACCTTGATCCTGGCACAGATCTCTGTGATTCATCAGCAGCTCGAACCCGTGGCCCCCCCTCGGCGCTCTGTGACTGATGCCCACAGCTCCGGCCCCAGCAAGATGAATGAGTCACTGATAGAGTCTGACTATAGTGCTGATGGCAGCAAAGGAATGGGATCACACACACATACACTCATATAAATGTGGACAGAGCACACACACACACATGCACGCACACACGTACACGCACACACGCGCACACACACACACACACTGAAAGCACAGACATACATACAGATAAACCGCCACACCCACATTTACAGGTACTCACCCTGACATATTTTGTTTCCACTACAAATGCGTAGTACTCCTACAAGCAAACACATACACACAAACACACATTCCCTCACACGTGTAGGCAGTACACACGTACCTCCACACATAGAAACACATACATGTTGCGCTGACACAAATGAACAACCACAAAGACTGACAAAAATTCATGCATACTGCTGATGTTCATGCATTCAACAAAATACATGAACAAAATTTTCAATATGTATGGACACATACCTCCATGTCCCGGATGCATTTATGACTGTATTTTGTGTATGTATTTTGTACGAAATTGTGTGAGAAGGTTCATCGTCACGCTACTCTCTGTTGTGTGTACTAAAGTGGTCGAGTCAGCTGGAGATCCTCGAGTGTCCAGAGCTCGCTCTTCCTCTTACTGTAACACTTAATCTGGGCCATCGATTGGACGGGAATCAGAGCCACATGTTGCTCCGGGTGTCAATTAACTGCCAGACTGAGAGGCATCTCTGCAGCCCCGAGGACTGCGGACCTGCAGGGGCAGGAGCGGGCTGTGCTGTGCTGGGCTCCCGGCCCCTCCGAGTGCTATCACCCGCTGCCACATGGCCACTCGCCCCACAGGAGTGTGTGTGTGTGTGTGTGTGTGTGTGTGTGTGGGTTCACTCAGAAGTGCCTCTGCAGGTGCCAGGACTGAGGGGACGGCGCTGACGGCTCAGGGATTCCATTGATCAGCTCCTCCCACACCTCGTCCAGACAGACCATAAACTATGATAGCGCGCTTTCCGCATTTCAGAGAAAGCAAGAGAGACACAGAGAGAGGGGGCAGTGCTGTAGAGGTGTGGGACAATTGGCCCAAATTATTTATTCTCTTGTAGCTTGTAGAGGAGTCGATTACTGTGTAGAGCGAGTCAGATAATACACGTGACTATGGAACTGGGTTATTCATGTGTGAGAAGAGAAAGAGTGAAGTGTAATATTGTCAGGCGTACATAAAGTACAGCATGCCAAAGACTTACGGCACACACAGCACCTCAGGGACTGGTCAGGAGCATTGTACGAAAGTCATGTTTTCATCATTCATGGTTTAAAGCGAATAGCTCTTCAGGTTTAAACAGTGAAGAGCGAGGTCTTTTAATTAAAGGAGGCCAGGCATCCCTCACATCGGGAACGTGCCTAACGCCTCACCAGGTTTTGCTTTTGCCTTTAGATGGTATGCCATTATGAATAATGTACTTTCAAGCATCTCAGAGAGAGGGAGAGAGAGAGAGAAAGAGGGAGTGTAGACCACTTAATTCCATCACTCAAATGCATAATGAGGAGTTAATGCTTGATTTTTTTCTTCCCACCTTCAAAGATGCTCAGTGTGAGAGGACATGTTTAATCTTTGCGCTCTCCGGCATGTGGGAGGGAGCCCTTCGATGGTAGCTCTTCGTCGGAGTCTATCTGAAGAGCACGCTGTGTCGACTGTTCTCGCCATGCTCTGGGCCCGACTGCACTGAATATGACCCTTCCAGAATGATTTTCAAGGAGGAATTTTCAATTAGGACGCGAGAGATAAGAGACTCCAGAAAGCGCAGGCCCTCTTAGATTCAGTGAGTCGTAAGTTCACTTTGAATATAGAGACAGGGGATCTATGGTGCTGTAAGAATGGTGAAAATTGAAAGAAGAAAACTGTGTGCACATATATTGTAACTGAAATTTCCCCGGCTCCAGTTGAAGGTCAATGGTGTGGTTTAGTGGTAGCGTGTAGACCTTGTAACCTGCAGGCATCTAGTTTAATTTCAGGGAGTAGTGCTGTCATACCCTTGAGTAAGGTTCTTCAGCTGAATTGCTTCATAAATGGGTGATAGGTAAAGTGCACACTTCGCTCTGGATAAGTGTGTTGGCTAAGCAGCTGTGTAATGCAGCCCGTTCTCTCTTTTCTGTCTCAGGTCTGAGGATCACAGGACAGGAACCAGACAGTGTTACCACACCGGTGGGCCCAAGATGCCAGAGCAGAGCAATGACTACCGGGTGGTGGTGTTCGGGGCGGGCGGGGTGGGGAAGAGCTCGCTGGTCCTGCGCTTCGTCAAGGGCACCTTCCGGGACACCTACATCCCCACGGTGGAGGACACCTACCGGCAGGTGATCAGCTGCGACAAGAGCGTGTGCACCCTGCAGATCACCGACACCACCGGCAGCCACCAGTTCCCCGCAATGCAGCGCCTCTCCATCTCCAAGGGCCACGCCTTCATCCTGGTCTACTCCATCACCAGCAAGCAGTCGCTGGAGGAGCTGAAGCCCATCTACCAGCAGGTGCTGGCCATCAAGGGCAGCGTGGAGAACATTCCCATCATGCTGGTGGGCAACAAGAGCGACGAGACCATGCGGGAGGTGGAGACCAAGGAGGGCGAGGCGCAGGCCACCGCCTGGAAGTGCGCCTTCATGGAGACCTCCGCCAAGATGAACTACAACGTCAAGGAGCTCTTCCAGGAGCTGCTGAACCTGGACAAGAAGCGGAATATGAGCCTCAACATGAGCTCCAGCAAGCAGAAGCGCACCGACAAGCTCAAGGGCAAGTGCAGCATTATGTAGGCCATCTTCTGGGTAGGGGAGGGGTGGGGGCAGGGGGCTAAGGGAGAGGTTGGATTGGAGAAGGTGAGGGATCTTATCATAAAATATTCACGCCCAACACCCGTCCCACCTGGGCCCCTCCCCATTCCACATAGGCCCCTCCCTCACTGCTCCATCCCCCGAGGCCAGAATTCGCCCAAGGCATATTCAGACCATCATCCTTGTGTTTTTTGATCCAAAAAAAATTTTTCCATGCAATAAGGAATGCTTTTCACCAAGGGGAGGGGGACGTGAAGATAGGAGTGTGGGCAGGTGGGTGGGAGAAGAGAGCAGAGCGGACTGGACACCAGTATGTAAATCTGTCTGCACAGTCATGGAGCCACAGGCTGGAGAGGAGTGCAGCCTCTGTGATGTGATAGCAGAGATGACATCCGTGTCACAAGTCCATCATTCTCAAAGCCATCTCTTTCTCTCAGCCACACCCTGGCTTCTCGGCTCTAAAGAGCTAGTTGAAGTTTGGAGTCAAATGGTGGGACGAAAGTGATTTGTTTCCACCAAGTCCACGGACAGTAACACTTTATTTTTATCTCATTGAGGGATTTTTTTTTTACCCCGGGCACTATAATTAAAGGAGGTTTTTTTCTGCTCTGTCTTACTATTAAACATGATTCATCTGTGTTGTCTTCAGAAAATCTCGACCATCTTTCTAATGCAGGGGTTGTTGAGTTTACAGTAGATAACAGTTACAAGAGGACTGCCAGCAATGAGGGATTTGTAAATATAACACTGAACTGAACAGAACATGTGCTTTTAAGAATTTAAAAAAAAACTTTTGCCAAGCACATTCAAGATTCTTTTTGCCTTTCAAGTGCATTTGCCTGATAATTTAATTTGCATTTAGACTCCACCATCGACCAGCTTTAGCAGAAATGGAAGCACACAAAGGCCGCTGTGAAATGTACATGTGTTAAAAACAGGGAGCGTTGGCTTGCGTCTCGGCCGCACGCCCAAATCTAATCCCAAAGCTGCATTTTAGACACAAAATCCAGCTTTGAATAAGCTTGATTCATTTTCCTTGTTTGCCTCTTCATTTAAGCCGCTGTATCATTTTGGGTATGGATCCTCATAGCAGACACTGTTTTCCTTGTTGCGCATTGCTTCAGTGCGTGTTGTTTTATTTTCACTTGTTACAAAAGTAAATTACCTGCACGCCACCCCGTCCCACCCTCTGCACCCCCCTCCAAAATATGTGTGCCCATGTCTAACGTCCTTGCTTTAGCAATACGGAAATTCTGCACTTTTGGCTCATTTGAGGGACTACAAAAAGGGACTTTTGTGTAAAAATCTGTTTTTTTCCCCATGTTCTATCGCTCTGTGAAGTCACGCACGAAGAGGAATTCTTTCATTTGCTCCTTGTGTTTTTAAAACATTAAGATGTCTTCCCCTGGCTTGAGAGCTCAAGAGGCCTGTATTCAACCAGATTCTGGTGTTTTTTAACCCCAGACAACAAGCTCGTGCATTACAAAACACAGTGGAGGAAGTCTGAGCCAATGGGAATGGAGAGGAGCCTAAAAGCATCCAATCAGAGTTCAAGGAACAGAAGAACACAACAGAAGACAACAAAAGAGGTGGCAAAACAGCACTTGTAAACCCTGGTATAAAGAAAAGTAGGATTTCTAATGAAAGTATCTGTTGAGGAGAGTGGGCCATTGAGTTGGCATCATCTTGAACGGTTAACACTGGTCATCTTGCACTTTCTCTAGGTCTTGTAATCTGTCCCCGAGGCTGATTGCATTCCATCACTTTGTTTATTGTGTATTTTATTTACATGTTTATTTTCAGCTTTAGAGAATGATACGCCTGTAATGTGTGACACTGAACCCTACAGTTCATGAAAAGTACACACACAGGGAGACAAGTATGAGAGAGCTTTTGTCCATGGTATTGGTACAAGCCCAGGGAGAGCGCTGTACTCTGACCAGGGAACCTTTACTGTTTTTTTTATTAAAAGCACAGAGATGGTACTACACAGGAAAATGCTACCTAGGCAAAATCAGTGCTTTGGATCTGTCCATTCACTCATTTACATTTTGAGATGAAAGAAGTAGGGATAGCATCAGTGGTGTAAACAAACATGCATTCAGCAGCCATGGATGCTGACGAGTAAAGACACCCACTTCATTTACGTGCAAATTCATCCGTAGAGGGGAATGACACGAGTCTGATTCCTCTGCCTGACACAGATCAGCTCTGTGTGGCTGTCACGCACTGAAACCTGACTGACAGCTGATCCAGAACCAGTTTTTAAAATCCAGCCGGAGAGTGTGCTGAAATTCTCTTCTGGTTCCAGGGAGTAAAATGTAACTAAGGGAGCAGTGCCAGAATGCCGTTTGTTTTAGTTTAATTTATAATGATAAGTGCATCATGGAATGTTGGAATGGGGTTATTTTTGATTGACAGATGAATCATCCCCATTGCTTGACTTTGAGTGATTTGGCTATGCATTATTGAAAGGGCAGGGTACCCCTGGACAAGCAATGGATATGGAACCCTCACTGCTCCAGTGGTTTGTTAGGCAAAAGCACACATGTGGGTTTAGGACTATGAAGAGCTTTTTCCAGGTAGAGTCCTGGGTCAGCTCAGATGGACAGGAAATGCTGGACAGTGAAGAAGGAGCCACTAGGCGTTGGCCAAACCCAAAAGAGCCAGCACTGAAGATCAACATAATGGCTAGATCTTTGAGGGAAAGAAGCTAGCATCGGAACAACAGGGCCTGCTGGATATGTGTGTGTGTGTGTGTGTGTGTGTGTGTGCTGTGTGTGTGTGTGTGTGTGTGTGTGTGTGCTTTGTGTGCATACGTATGTGTGATGGGTGGTGTGCAGTGTGTGCTGTGTGTGTACATGTGTGTGTGTATGGGGGGGGGCTGTCAGAAATAGGGACAAAATAAGGATCACCCATCAGTAGCTGAATATCTTTTTTACTTAATTGTGTTCAGTGTTGCACCTTTACTGAAAATTTGTACATTTCACATAAACATAAAGCATACGAGAGCAGACGAGAGAAATCAATACAGATGGGAGATCAGTTTTAATTTAAAACAAAAGAACTGAGAGCACAGAAAGCCAACTATTCAAATGTCCATTATCTTTCTTTAAGCATTACAAAACAGTAAACGAGAGGGACTCGGGATTATTTAGCTTTCTTACTGGCGGTTGCTATTTGGTAAATAAAAAGTAAAATCTCAGTCAAACACAGCCAAAGAGACAGGTGTTTGTGATGCAATTGAAAATGGTTCTGTGTAAAATAAGCACAAAATTACTGACTACTGTACCCCATGTCACTATGACCTTGATACTAACAATAACTGGGCACTTTACTGGCTTTGGCTGGGATTTAGACATTAAAGTGTGATTATTATTATGCGGTTATATATATTTTATATGTGAATGTTTTTTTTCTATGACAGATACCATCCCCTAAGTAATATACGTATATAATTCAACATATATTGACATATACTTATGCACAATGTGTTATGGCTGGCTGCTATCTTCATTTTTTATTAACCATGTTTGAAACATTTTATTAAATATCATGTACAGCATATATTATATATGTTTTGATGTGACACTTTCATGTGGAATTCTAAATCATGTTTCCTTTTTTTTAATGTATTGTACTTGTTTGAAAAGCATACTACCGAAATTCTGTATGGCCTTTGTGTATATTTATGGAACTGACCCCAAAAATGATGTATAAAATATGAAAGATATCATATGAAATATTTACTGCTCATACTTTAGTCACATATCCAGTTTATGTTTATGACTTACATATTTATATATCATATGTAAGTATATGACTCACAACTTCAGTTTACTCATGACAAACTGTCTGGAAGAAGTCAAATTAATTATGTATATCTGAACAGCTGTAGCCAAGAGCAATAAAACTTTATTCAACAGGGCTGTACCCACCTATACATGCTAAGAAATATCCCTGCATTTTTATAAGTCTGTTCAGTTTACCTTATAAACCCTTATTGTTAAATGAAGTACATAGCATTGTAATCAGCTGATAAGAGTCGCATTACTTAAATGTGTGTGTTCTAGAAAAAAAGTTACAAATGTTAGTACAAATACAAAAAAATTGAGACATAAATATAATGTACTCTGTCTTATAAGCATATATTACTACGTGTTACTCTGGGTTAAAACAGTAGTAAAGAAGATGAGGGAACATACAGTACCCATTGTGAAACAATGTAGTGTAAACTGCGGTTATATAAACATTCTTGAAGTACCGCATTAGCTTTCTCTCGTCTTGTTTGTCATTGACTGGATGGGCAGATCTAGTCCTCTGTGGCAGGGGAGTCTTTACAGAGTTTCCTCTGGAACAGCAAGTGATGGAGACTCAGTCCCTGTCCAGGAGTACCCCTTAGCTCTCTCCCCAGGCCCTTCTTTACTGCCCTCAAAAATTTGACACAAAGGCTTTTGCAGGCTAAGTGGAGTTTCTGCCATATTCCTTATATCCAGTCCTTTCAGGTCTGTGAGGAGGAACCTCAAAGGCCCAAGGGAAGGGGGGTTGGGGAGAGTTCTGGACCGGGCCTGAAAAATTCAGAAATTCCCCACGTTTGATCCCTTTGTCTGTTCATAATGGTGCTGCCCAGGTGGGCGTGGTCACCTAACCCCATAATCTCTCTGTAAATAGGACTTGGGGAAAACTGTATTGGGTTCTGTATATGCAAAACTAGCGCTGTAAAAAAATATCCAGATACAAATTACTCATCACTGCTCTAATTCTCTGTAGCGTTTGTCTGTGTAGCGTCGAGTTCGAGGTGAATGGGTGAGTCGCACTGTATTTATAGAAATGATTAAATGTGCTTTTGGTTCTCCTTCCTTGCCTACCCTGAGAGGTCTTTCTGGGATCCCATCTGGGGGTTTTCCTCTCCTCTGTATTCTATAAATATGTTTTTTTCTATTATTTCTTAGACATCTGTCAGAAAATTTCCTCCAACTTCCTGTTTTCTGTATGCATCATGTTATTAGCCCACTGAAAAGGCATTGTGCTCCCGGCAAGGCTGATGGGAGCAGAGGTTCCTGCAAAATATGAAGCACATATAAGCCCCAATCATGTGGATTGTATTTGCCGTCCTGCCCTCGGCCCATGCAGTTCATTTCGACAATCTCCATCGATCACAAACAGAGCAGCCTCGTTTCGCCGTCCACAGTGTTTGCTGTTCTGAGGACATGTTTTTACCCGGGAGCGAATCGTAGGCTTCGGGGGAATAAAAGGAGCACACGCCCACAAACAATCAATCGAAAAATACACTGTGGCTGATTTTCTGACGAACGGAAGGGAATGATGAAAGAAAAAAAGAAGTACTCAAAGTCGTGTCCTTTCAGCCAATGGGAAGGCGAGGTCTGTGTGATGTAAGCAAACGCAGTCCTGTCACCTCAGATGAGAGCGAGGCGTCTTTATCTCCGAGGATGCGCTGTTCTCTCCTGTGACAGGGCCTGGGAGATTTGTGCGCCCTTGTGCGTAGACACATGTGCCAACGGAAAACCAGAGCATTGGTGTACGACAGGCTCACTTCTGCCGGATATCTTTCCATCCCCTGGGCACGACTCTGTTGTAAATAACTGTATAAATAATAATAAGGATAATAATAATAATAATAATAAACTGTGTACAAGTGTGTGTGTGTTCTGGACAGCTATGCTGGAGGTGTTGAGGGCAGGGTGACCAGGGATATTATAAAGACGTTGTGGTGAGGCCGTTCTGGATGGCCACCTGGAAGAGATGGTTTAAACTGAAGTCCTCTTTAGCTGCCTGTCACATCTGTATGTAGGACCCCTGGGTGGCAAAGCGCAGAGCCCAAGCTACACTGACCCGGTTCTGGGCTTATCCAAAGATGGAGAATACGCCCAAAGGCCAGGATGACGTGGGGCTTGGCTCAACGCACGCTCTTTGCCTGCAGCGTCGAGACGCTAGAGGCGAATAACAGAAACATGGTAATGAAATGGAGTGGTTGAAGGCAGAGAGTGCTGTATAATAGTCATATCCCTTTCACACCCTACCCAGCATGCTTCCTATCACAGCGAACGCCAGCATGAAGGCAAGGACAAAAACTGTGAAATGACCTCTCACTTTTGAATCCCTCCGCAATTTTGTCTTTTTTTTTTGGAATTGTCGTTATTTTATTTGATTTGTATTCTATTTTTTATTTTTGTTTTAATGTACTTTTTTATTTATCCAAGAAATGATATAAGCATTTTCTTCTAGCAATAGTCTTCCTATAAAATATATACTGTGCCCATGCACCCCATAATTAACTGAAATATTGATAGTAATAATTTAAAAAGTCTATTCATTATATAAGTCTGCAAAAAAGATTTTTACTAATAAAAATAAAAATGCAACTGAAAATGTTGTTCTGTTTCATTTTGATAAAAGTACCTTGGTGCTTTTTCTTCATATATATATATATATAAAAAAGGGAAGATTGTGTTTAGTGAGCTCCCAGAGAGAGGCACTTTTCACTGGTAGCATCTCAACATAAAGTCACATATTTTCATTTGGTCCATGCACCTGACAGGACAGTTTCCAAGGCAACATCATGACGGGTACTATGTCACATCACTGACAGGCTCAGATGAGACCTCTTGAAGTGCAAAGCCAATGGCAACTAATCTTTCAAGCAATGGGATGCCACTTGCCTATATTGTCAGTGTTCAGTGAATTCCCCCAATAAACAATAACCCTATTCTATTCATTCAGATCATTATTGGCATGAACATAAAAATAACAACATAAAACTGAACAAGATTAAATTATTTAATGATTTTTAAATTATTGGTTTAATTATTCAATGCCCCCACTCTATAAACACAATTTGAGGATTTTTTTGCACAGCTTCCCTTTCCAACATGAAGCCTGTAGAAAACAAATATGTTTTTATTTGTTTATATATATCGTTTTTAAATTAAATTTAAAATCAATTGATTGAAATATGCTTGCCAGTTCATGTCTGTATGGCAGCTGCTTAATTTAGCAATCTGGCAGTGCAGGGGTTAACAGAAGCTCACTGTGTGCTGGAAGCAATCGGTCATGCTCTACAGTTCTCTCAGTTGATCTGTTTGGGATGATTTTTTTTTTTTCTCCAGCTCAGAATGACCTTCAGAGAGGTAACTAGGGATGAGATCTCCAAGGAGAGGGATGAGTATTGAGACAACCACATATTCCTTTAATAACCTGAAATGCTACACAAAAAGACTGCACTATTCTACCCATCCTGCCCCCTCTCTCTGCTCTCTCCTCCATAGAAGGAATGAGGGTGCAGAGACCAAAAAGAAGATGATGTTTCACCTTAATGTTAGAGACATTCTAACAAGGGCAATTTGAAGTGTCCTAAATCTAAACCTTCATTCCACCACCATTCTGGAGGGCCAGGATGGTGGTGGAATGACGGTTCCTCTCTCCACCCCACATCTTTCTCTATTTCTGCCCCCTCTCTCTAACTCCCCCGACCCATGCTATGTATATAATGAACTGGGAGCTGGAGGAGACTTTGATTTGCTTTGATGAACCCGAGACCTGAGAAAAATCCTCTCCTGTAATCTCACCACGCCAGCTGCCCCGACAGGCAACAGCGCTGTAATTACTCCGAAGAGCTGTCACCACTCACATGACTCCACACACACAAGATGCCCCTGCTGTCTGTAGTCACACAAGTGGGTGTTATACAGCTACACAACCAGCCTATCCTACAACGTCAGACACCACAACATAGTGAGCACTTACACATTCCAAATATGAAATCACAAAATACAACAAAAAAAAACACCACAAAAAAAATCATGTGTGTGAAAGACTCAAAATGTTAAAAGCAGGAATGAGAGTAATAATATTCTTACAGACTGAAAAAAATGATTCCCACCAATGTCTCAGTAAATAATCTCAGCCATGTATTGCGAAAATACGTGTTTTATTCTCAGCCTGTAAATTATTTGAGCTTGACTGCCACCCCAAAAAGAAGAAATTGATACTCTGGTTATACATTTGAAATATCTTGGAGCAGCCAATCACATGTTGTGTGTCTTTCCTTCAATTTCGACATATTATTACCCAAGCCTCTAATTAATCATTTTATCTCATGATTGTGACTGGATGGTGAGATGTTTGGTGTTCAACCCCCTCCCCCGTCCATTAATTTCACTCTTGATTAAACACGCACTAATTATTCCAAAATCTCAGTGGAGCTGCTGAGGACTTAACAGCTGAAAAAAAGAAGAAAAAAGTGTGGATATTGATGCTGCTTCGCCACTTTGAAATGCTGAATATCAAAGAGCGGAAAGTTCTCCTCGGTGGTCACGATGAGAGGAAAGCTGCAGAAATCGCCGTTGAAGAGACAGCTCATCTGAAACCTGAAGTAGATAAATCTCATCCGACCCCGTGGGAGCTGATTCGCGCTGTGCCGCTCTGCTGTGTTCTTTCCTCGGACGCACCGGCTCGCAATTTGCGGTTCCGCTGCTTCCGCGAGATGTGCTGTGGGTGAAAGACTTCAAATGCTGGAAAAAATGCATACACATCAGCATAATTTCACACTCCGGAGGAAATTGGGGCAATGCGGTAGAGGCTTTTGTTTGCTATAAATATCCCCCGCAAAATGAGTCAACTGACGGGGCACGTGAGCACGTGTAAACGCAATGGTGCACGCAACGTGCACGGGGACTCGGCCACGCCTTGTGGACTTGAAGGACACCTTGAGGTATCAGACGCGACCCCACCACAATGGGAAGGGAATCGGGGATTCTTGATGACGTTCCTGTGCCTGAATCAAATGGAATTTCCTGTTTCTGCCAAAGGGTTAGAGTTTCAGCCTGTTTGTCCGTCCTTACTACTATCCCCCTTGTATTACAGCCCTGTTATACTGGTATTCATGAGTGCACTAGAGAGGGGGCTGTGGAAACAACAGCCACATTTTTTTTACAAATTTATTTGTGCAACACATATGTCAGTTCGCTCCATGCAACACATAGTGTGTGACCATGTTAATTTAACTGTAAGTCATAGAATGTATGAATGATGCAAATGAATAGATTAAAATGAGAAGGTCCTGTTTTTCACAGGATATTATTATTAAAACATATGCTCCCTGAATGAGAGAGAGAGCAAGAGAGGGAGAAGAGGGAGAAGACCAGCATTGCATAATATGATTTGCTCCGTCTGTCAGCTCAGCTTCCGCTGGGTGACCATGTTTAAATTTTGCACACAAATATGCTCTCTCCGTCTTACGTCAGGAACTGACAGCAACAGAAACAGCATTTTAATTTGCTGCGTTGGAGGACTTGGTTGGGACACTGGGATTCTCTCCCTTCTTCTGCTGCAAGATTTAAAGGTATCATCTGAATGTTTCATCAGCTGTTCCTCTAGCTTGCTATATCGTGTTACACTTTTTCTTTATAACTTGTGTGGCCTCATACTTAGCACATTCAGACGTTGCACATTCAGATGGGGTATGTTGGAGATGAAATAACAAATTGTGTCCAATGTCCTGGGGCAGTAGTGAGGTGTAGTAATAAGGAATAAGGCTCATAACCCAAATGTTGCCAGTACAATTCATGGGTTTGGCACTACTGTAGTACCCTAACCTCAGTAAATATCCAGCTGTATAAATGGATAACTTTTATTTTGTGGATAAAAACATAAGCTATGTAACATGCTCTTGATGGAATCTAAGCAAATGGAATCAAATGGGCCCTGTTTCTCCACAGGCAACATGAAAGAAATGATTTGTTGGGTCACTCCCCACCCAACCAAACACCCCCCACCCCGAACCCCGCCTCCCCGCCTGCAGACCAATGTCCTCAGAGTTCCTGTTCCTGCAGATCTGCAGGCCTTAGGCACAGATGATGTGATCACAGACAAACATGTCCACAAGGCACAAGGCCATGACTCGCGCGTTCCTAGCTAAACAGTTTACACCCGGGCTTGGGGTGTCTGTGAGTGGAACAGCAGACAACGAAGTCTGGTGGTTTGGGAGCTGGACTCAGTACCAGGAGGTTGCAGGTTCACATCCTATGTGGAGGGAACACTGCCGTTACACCTTTGAACTTGGCACTTCACCAGAACTGCTATAACAAGTCCGGTAGAATAGAGGCAAGCCACATAAGCCACTCTGAACAAGGGTGTCTTTGCAGTTAATGTAGTAATGCCAGAAGTCACTTAACTGTTGATTTGTCTCTTTATATTTCAGATCACCTGGGACAGTCTATGATATAGTGTTTTGGGGAGAGTACATAGTACCCTCTTGTCACATTTCTTGTTTCCCTTTCCCTACAGCCATGTTTAATGGCGAGTCCCCTTCAAGGCCATTGAGTTTCTCAACCTATAGGATTTTCAAGGTCCTCTGTTTTCAAGGTATGTTGTTTCGGTCCTTTCAATGGTACAATTTCTTTGTCTTTCTCGTCTGATCGGATGTTTAAAATAATGACGGCATTACCACCTAATTACTTTTCCATGTATATTCTAATGTAAAATGAATCTAATAATCTAATAAATCATTATTTGTTCAATGTTAGCAAACATTACTTCAAATGAATGATAAGCGATTATTAAATCAGTAACACTAGTGCCTTTACGGATTTCCACATAATCGTCTTTACACGATTTTTCCAATTAAAACGCCAGATTTCACGTAGAATGTCTTCTTAAAATGAAAGATTTCTACATGACTGTGAAAAAATAATAAAAATCGTGCACACTATTAAATAAAAATAGCATGTTCTGTTCTTCATACCGGGTCGTGCTGCTCCACAGCCTGTAGCTAGATTATGAAAGATGCGCAGGATACTTATTTGCATGTTGAGCAACAGCGCCTCGCTCGGTTAATACCCGTTACTGCACATAACTGTTTGACAATACCTCTGCCTTTGGTGTTCCAGATGCTGTCTTTCCAGAAATCAAGCGCAAATAACAGCCGCGAAGAGAAAATGTCAGCTAAATTGGAATAAAGATATAAAATCAATCGAAAATATACAGCGAAGGGTAGAAGAAAGACACGCAACCGAACCTCCTGCTTTTGGAGAGGGCAACTGTTGAGGTACAGATTGGTTTCCGATGTTAAATAAGGGCCATCCTCTTACTACGATCCGACACTTATTTTCCAGACCGAGTAAAGCAAACTTGTGTGTGAAAACGGTAATAGAAGTCGTACAGAGAGCGGAGACTGGGCGGACAATGGAAAACGGAGGGAGAGCAGGGGTTTTGGGTGAGCAGAGACAGGTACTTTATTTAAGAGAGAGAGGTGTAAAGAGAGAAAGAAACCCAGGAGAACAAATCAGCGAATCTGGCCCTTTAAATTTCACATGTACAGTATTCAGAGGTGAGTAGACGAAAACAGCGCTGATTGATTTTAAAAGGTTTGAAATTTAGGTTTTTTCTGTTGTTTTTTAGGTAATGGTGAGGGCGGACCGCAGGACAGGGAGCTGGTGTTTAACTCTCTCTTGTATTCGGTGCCGTTTCGTTTTTCTCAGTTTTGCAACGGTGGGGTGTGGAGTGGGGAAGGAGGCAGTAGACGCCAAGGGACCCAATAACTCACACGTACGTTACTGTGTTGATTTAATTTGTGCATGAAATGTCTTTAAAAAGTAGTGAGACCAAGCTAGCTAGCTGACAACAAGACAAGTTACGCAGCCTAGAGAATCCAGGCAAGATAGGTTAATCAAAACGACATCTTATAGCTTTGTAGCCAGATGACTGGAACGCCGAGTACGTGCCGTCTTTCTGACCATTAAAGTTGTTTGTTACGTGGTTTACACACGGTTGTACTGTGTGAGTGGTGTGTTGTAAAGGCAGAGAGTCGGTATATTTGCGTTTTAGAAACATCATTAATAGAGCGCAGTGTGTTAGGCGGAACGCGAGAAAGACGGACGGGCGAAATCACCGGTAAAATACACGCTTAATTTCACGAGCTGTGAATGGGCCTACGGAGAAATGCAACATAAGGATCTGAGAGTACACAGATTTATTTTCTTTAAAACTTAATAAATATCTTTGCAAAGTCACTGTATTGGGTAGTAGTTGTAACGAAGAAAATCCATAGAGTTCAAGTCTCTCTTAATTCGTTGTCATAGTTTATAGTTCATCTAATATCCATTGCTGTTGGTGATTTTAAATGGAATTTATATGACTAGACTATTTCCTTAAAGTATGTAATTAACCCTGTGTATCAACAGGTCATATACATGTTAATGCTTTTAAAACACACGCCTAGAGAATCCTTTCTTTACTGATAATAGCAAGGTCACTATAATTAACTATTTATAATGTGGTAAGAACTCATTATGAATCACACACAGCTTCCCATCAGATAAAACTGATTAATTCATTTTTATTTTCTCCTGTTTGGTGCTGCAGCCCCAAAAGGAGCTGACCTAGGAATCAACAGGCTGATTGATTGGCCCAGAGGGTACTGCCTTTGGCCCAGTATCTCAAGGTGAAGGTTGAGGCAAATTTATAAGGATCTGCAGTCTCTGGTTTCATTTAAGGTTGGAAGAGACCATAGAAACCCTTCCTTCAGTGCCTATACTGTAGGCATTTGAGCTTGAGTCTGTTCTTGGACTGTAGCCATACTGGTGGACTTCATTATAATGTGTTGTACTGTGTTGACTGGCAGTCATGACATTATTTGGAGCTGACGGAGAGAGAAAATGTAAAGGAATGAGAAATGGTCTTTGCTCCATCTTGCCAAAACCCACAGGGGTTATGAGCCTTTCAGATTTTTGAAGCCCTTCGTGCTGGGGCTATTGCACTAGTGAGCCTAAAGAGTTCTTTTAAACATTTAAAACAAAATTATTCAGTAAGTAGTGTTCTGGCATCATGCTGATTATTATTGTTGTTATTTATTATTCATTTTCTTAGTAGATTGGCTTATCCATTGTAACTTGCATATCTCACAATTTACATATTATCCATATTTACAGCGGAATATTTACTGGAGAAAATCAGATGAAGTGCCTTGCTTAGGGGTACTCCGGCTGTGCCTTGTCTTGAAGCTGCAAATTTTGGGCACAAGACCAGAACCGTAACCCTTTTTTTTATGATCTCTTCTCAGTCCAGTGCTTTCAGTAGTCTGAAAACCAAATTTAAGATGTTCTTATGTTGAAGAATTAGTTTTAAAAGAAAATGTCCAGGTGTTTTTATACGCACACACACACACACACGCTTTTTGGTGGTGGTAGTGGAGGGTGCGTTTGAATGTCACTCTAGGCAACTAGAGATAAAGTGTTGCATTTTGTCCTTTGGAAACCCCCCTCTTGTAAAGAAGAGCTAACTCCCCCTGCCTTCCCCATGGCCACCATCTACTGCATTGTGTAACAGACAAACTGCCCGTGAGCAGCGTTTATTAATGGTCCAGACAGAAGAACAGACTTAATCATCTTTCAGTGCATTGTGTTTGTGCTCTGTCAGCCAGTAGACATTTGTATTACCTGGAATGGGAGGGTAATTAGTGTTAGACTTTCAGAGTGATGTCATTTGTGACGCAGATCACTTGCCCATCTTACAGTAAGGGTAATTAAGCATGTTTCTCCATTGCTAATTGTAAATATTTCAGCAGTGATATGCTGGTCACGGATGAATCCAAGAACCATGCATTGCTTTTGTGGTTGAGTGGGGAAAGTGCAAAGTTTGGGTTGTTGAATAAAAAAAAATGTAAAGTCTAAATTCTCTGTTTTTTTTTGGCTGCCTTACATCTCCCATGTTACAATGCTTAATGGCTGTTGGTCTGTGGTATGTTTCACTGAAAATGTTGCTTCTAGTAATGCAGCAGTAATGCTGGTAATGTAATAAGTCTTTTTGTCTTAGTTACTTTCCTATGTGTCTTTCACTCTAGGGTTTTTCTTGGATTAAAAAAAACACACATTTCCAATCCATTACAGTCAATGGTGTACCACTGCTGCACCAATTCGCTGCGTAACTGTCTCCATGCTACACAATTGCCCCGCTAGGTGTAATTTCTTATGAATCACTTGTTGATTTAAATCCTCATAGGGTAAAAATATGTTCAGCAGCTGTGGACCCAATCACACACCCATCCGAAGTCCTTTGAGCTACAGTGTGTGATTGTAGAATATACACAGATTGTGAGAATCAATGAGTGTCTTAAGTGAATTGATGCAGGTAAAAATTTGGTTTAGGAGCGGTGTGAATACTTTGTATTCCAGTATATTTTTAGCATCGTAAATGCTGCAAATGTCTGGTACCATGTTATAACAATGCTCAGTTATAGTTTGTAGTAGAATTTAACTACAGGGCATGGTAGCTCACCTGTTAAGACTTCACCGTGTTTTAAGAGTTTTGAAACGTGCTTTTTAAAAATTGTGTAAATGTAAAATTTAATTGTATCCTTTCTTCAAAAAAAATACCCATTTCCTTTCCACCAGTGCTCACAGTAAGAGGTGAAGGAGAAATAGAGCTGCCGTGACCAGGCGCCCCCTGGTGGGATGAAGCGGCACAGTTTTAAAATCTGATGCATAATGCACCACAGTCAATACAAAATATTTCAGTGTCTTTTTTTTTTTTTTTCCTCGATTTAGAATAAGCATTGATTCTTAAGAGTTCAAAAGGAGGTATTACTTTTTCGATTCAGCATACAGTAAATTTTCGATTAAGTATAAAGAAAAAAAGACAGCATTTTTATTCCATTGTTTATGAACCACTAATTTTGGCTTAGATAATGCAAATTAATTCTCTAAAACCATTAACACACATTCTGCCTACTTTAGTTCTCCAGGGGTTGCGATAAAGAGGTTTTTAGAAGCAAATGTGCTTTTGACTTCATAAGTTCAAATCTTCGTAAACTGCACCATATGTTTACTGTATTCTTCATTTTCAAAATTATTGGAGTCCATAGTGCGGTCTGAGACATGACTGAAAGCATATTTGCTCCCCATCTTCCTCCAGCTCCATACTCCTCTCCTGGACTGCATGTACTAACCTTTGCTGCTGTAGGTTCCATTATAGAAACCAATTTTCAGTATGACCACTAGGAGGAGCCAAATGTCCACAAGAGAAGCATACAACACAAGAGTTCTATGCATGGTTTAGCACAACAGTTAGTTCTGTTCCTTTCCTTAAACTTATAATTTCAAGTTATGTTAAAGTAGCACAGTTATAGAATCAAATGAACCCATGGTCCATGGCCCTACATCAGAGGTGTTAAGTCTGAAACAGAAAAAGTGGTCAACATTTTCTTAGGTAAATAAAAAAGTGGATAGTGTTGGACATGAATGTACATACAGTATGTATTTAAACACATTAAAAAGTGTTACCACGGTTAGGTGATTTGTGTAATGTTATTATGGAGGGCTTGAATGTAAATATAATGAACTTCGTAAATTAATAATTATAAATGGCTAGTAAGCCACCACATTTCTTGGAAAAGTGTGTCAAAGTCTTACCTTCAAGAGGATATATACATTAGAGGAACAATGGTGATTATGAAGGTTGCCACACCCCTCAAAAGGTAGTGCAGTAGTGATTCTGTACATATAACAGGCATTTGCAATGGTGTAATGGACATCTTAAGTTACTTAATACTATTGTAGCTGCATGGCTACAGGACTGGCTCTGACCAGCAACACAAACAATGCAAGCATTTCCAGTGTCACTTAACATTTGCATGATGAGTAATCATCATGATGCTATAAATAGTAAAGGAATCTAGCATATTCACCGATTAAATTAGCTGAAGCCAAAAGTCATGCATTATAGCTATGCACAGAAAGCATTCAAAATGATATGGGGCGCATGAAACAAGTAGAAACTCAAGAAGCTTTCATGGAACACTGGTGAATGCGTGGCTTCAGTAATCAGTAGGCACTGTCACGGCCAGATTTTTTTATAGGAGGTAAATGTTTATGGACATTATGGAAATGAGGGATCAATGCTCATGCAGAAATTTTATATACATATATATATATATATATATATATATATATATATATATATATATATATATATATATATATATAATATAAATTTCATTAAGCTTCCAGGGTGGTAAACTTGTGTGTCTGTGTTCTGCAGGGAGCGAATACCAGTGAGAAGAGTCTCTGAACAGGCTTCAGCTTGCACCCTGTCCCCTGGCTCCCTGGTAGGTCCACACTTCAGAGTGTTGCCCGCCACACAGACCGCTTCATGCATAAGGGCATCAGGGTTGGCTATCAAATATACTTTTTCTTTCTTGAAGTGTGTAGAAAAAATATAAAATTTATCATTCTTTGCCACTATTACGAAAGCAGGGGTGTTGCGAGGTGTCTTAAGACATGTTAGTGTGATTATAAATACGACATAAGTAATGCAATTTGAGCTGATCTCTGAGCAATTTATCAAGATGTGAACTTTATGAACGCGTACTGAAGAACTGCATTTCCGCATTTATGGAAGTCCAGTCTACATTTACTACCATATCGCCGAACGAGGGCGTTGCTGCTATAGCAAAGATGCCGTTTTACGATAGACTTCTGCAGTTAGACTCTCTGTCCCGCGGGTTCCACCGAATAGTAGCGGTCGCGGGAAAAACACTGCTGCGGGCGGGAGGTGGCGGTTGGAGAAAAAGTCGGCGGGAGTTATTGGACTGAAAAAAAAGTCTGAATGTGAATTAAACGTAATCTCTTTGATCACTTTAGCTGTCAAGAATAATTGTACATGCGTGCAGAATCCGTTGACAGCGTTTCGTTTAGCCTAAGCCTAACAGAAGTTAATCTAAATAAGCCCCATTAAAGCTGTGCATTACTGTGGACTTTGCACCTGAAATAAGATCTGCAGTACCTCAGATTACTTAAGGCATTAGCGGCAGGGTTGCAGGTGCATCCGTCTTTACAACCAAACTGCTCGTTCTAGAAAGCAATCGCAAGTGTTGGTCATTAAAATGTAGAACTCTGTCAGCTCCATCATTACTGCATTGCTTTGATGTGGATTGAATTAGCAGACATAACTTTTAGCTTTGCCTGATGGGAATCTATTGCTGCAGGCAGGCGCGGGTATTTTTAATTTCAAAACATAGCGGGTGTAGGCGGGGTCAGTGAATAAATGTTGCAGGAGCAGGATTTGAAAAAAAAAATCCCGCGCAGGGCTCTGCTAATTTGGTTCATGGCTGCTTCCTGCAGGCGAGCGCGTCGCGGTTGAATCCGCCAAGGTGATTAAGTGCGCCTGCGCAAGAAGGCTTGAATAAATTTCGCCGTGCCCATAGCAACAGCCCTGTCCACTTTCCCTCCTTCATGCGATAATCTCTTGTGAAGCTGCGGCGGATTCAGTGTGGGGAAAGGATATGTAACTCTACATGCTTCAAATTAGCACTAGGGTGCTTAACACTGGCGCCCCTTAACACTGAAGCTGCTTAACACCAGACATCCTTAGATCCGCACTCCCCAGACACTTAATTAGTGAATGGAGCTCCTTAGCGAAATCAAGAGGGAAAAACTACTGTGCAGCTTAGCTAGTTATGTGGACTGTGGTTGCAGGTTGCCGTGGATTGCAGCGCTATTTCCGTGCAATGCTAAAACGAGTGAAAGAGAATTCTGTAGAGCTATATTTGGTCTGAGGACATGCAGCTCCTTCTACAAAGTGCAGTGTAAACGCGTCATCCTAACGGTCAGCCACAGAGCCGGGCAACCTGGCCTCCGCTGCCAGGGACTGTGCACAGTCATCGCATATATCGGAGGATTGTTAACGCAGCATGCCTGGAATAAGCCTGAGGGGTTTATTCTTCCTCTTTCAGAGGAACAGAAGTCACTTTAACTCACAGCTGGGATGTACAAGACCCTGTGCACTCCCCCACTGTCCCCCTGTGTGTGTGTGTGTATTTGCACATGTGTGTCTCATTCTCACTCTTCCTCTCTTTCAGTTCAGTTCAGCTGAATGCAGTTGGGGTCAAAGCAGTAAAGAACAATTATATACAACCGTCTCTTTTTTCTGTGCGCTGCCTTCTTCTCTCTGAATTCAGCGCCCCCTACAGGAAGGCTGAACAGAACAGCAGGTGGAAAAGCAATGCTGCTCTTACATGGCTGTTAAAAGGGAATGAGATAGCCCTTTAGGTAAGGTCTAGGTTATGGAAGGGGTATTGTGTAAACATTACGTCACCCTGCCAGCTGAGTCATCAGAGACCCCACAGAAGGCCACTGAGTGGAGACAATGATTTGAAATGACCTGCAGTTATGAAAATAATGCACTGCTTTCACATAGGGCCTTTGATCTGTCTTGGTGATCTGAAAGCATTTTAAAATGAGGTGGAGAGAAGGTGACTCATCTTATCCACAATACCTGTAGCAGACACCTGAGTGATCCACAGCAGCCATTTTGCATCAGAGTTCTCACCCCCCAAAAAGAGGTGGCAAGGGACGGATTTATCTAGCCAATTACACTGAAGGATGTTCTTGAGGTGACCAGATTGGGAAATTGCTGAGGAAACCAAGGAATCACCCAAGCTCTTTGCAGTGGGTGCCATGATGGTATCCTGAATGATCAAAGTGTTGATCATTAAATCGATCAGTAAATTGTTAAATTGATCGTTAAAGTGTTGAATTGCTAAATTGTTAAATTGATCATTAAAGCGTTGATCATTAAATGACCTGACCAGCTGGTCAGTGGAGGTTATGCATTTTTATTATATTACTGGCATTTTTGCCTATAATAATTATTGGCATTTTGGTGTTGGAAGGTCATAGGGCAAGGTTGGTGTGACATTACATTTACATTTACATTTACACATTTAGCAGATGTTTTTATCCAGACTGTTTGGCAAAAGTGCATAGAAAAAGGTTAAGGCTAAGAGCAGAGATGATACTATGTCAAAAGTGTCACAGTCAGATTGTGTGAGTCATTAGACAGCATACTAAGTTCTGTGCCATAGTAGGTGCATAAGGAAGTCTGAGGATATAGTATGAGTTTTCAGGCCCCCGGGTTATTTTAAACAGATGAGTTATCAGTCTGCAGCAGATGATCGTCAGTGACTCGTCCGTTCTGACTGTTGTGGGGAACTAATTCCACCCCTGAGGAGCCAGAATGGAAGACAGAAGTGACCAGGAAGATGCCATCCCATTCCAAATGGGGTGGCAAGACAACCACAGGTTGCAGAGCAGTCTGGCAGGAGCGTCTGCTTTGATAATGGTTTGAAGGTGAGAGGGTGCAGTTAGTCTTGCTGCCCCACAGAATAGGACTACAGATGTTTATTTAGTTAGGCATTTGTGTCTGGTTACCACAACTGGTAACCAGTGGGGGGGGACGAGGAGAGGTGTGACACACTGATCATAGATGAGACAAGCAGCAGCATTCAGTATGAGCCGGAGGGGTCCAATGGCACATTTAGGGGGGGACAGACAAGGCCATAGTTGTAGTCTGGTAGGGACAGAGTATTACTGCAGGACTGAAGCACAGTTTAAATTCAGGGTCATAGTATGCCTCATACCCAGTACTCAGTACTCCAGGCGGGTGTCAGTTCTCACCCTGTTTTGCTTTGTTCTTCCTCATTGGTGTTTCGAACCTCCTCTTTGGCTAACGCCATTTTCCCTCTCCCGCAGTTCCTTCTGTTCCGTTCAGTTTCCCTCATTGGCTTCCTGCTCCTTTGTGCTTCAATGGCATTGTTCTTGCTTACCACTGTGGTGACTGTTCTGTCATCATATTATTCTTTCCCTTATCTTTTGGCTGGCCGGCTCCCATTTCTAAATCATCATTTTCTGCTTTCATAGTAATAGTTTACCTTTTGTCATTGACTAAACGTTCCTTACTTTTATTGTCAATCCCTACACTGTTTTCAATTTTGTAATATTGATGTCCTCCATAGACAGCCACAGTCTTACCCATTATTCACAGTAATGACACATAAAAGTGCCTGTGACGTGGGACCCATCGGGGTGGGTGCAGCGCTGTTGATCTGGTCATAATGAAGGCCAGCTGCTGGACAGCTCTGACGCACTTCTCTGAGCTCACAGCCTGTTTCGGTGCAACCGCACCACCCTATCCTGCACACAGTCTATTTGACTATGTCTCTAGTCTGTTTCCCCTGTTCTTACCAACTTAATCTGCCCAGCTCCTGTGCTTACCAGCTTACTGTGTGCCGCTCGTGTCCCTGTCAACTTACTCTGCACAGTTCCTGTATTTACCAACTTACTTAGCGCAATTCCTTTCCTTACCAACTGATTCCATGCAGTTCCTGTCCAACTGACTCTATGCAGCTCCTGACTTTACTGACCAATGCTGCAAATAACACATTTGGGACTGCATGAGTTTAAGTGAGTACGTCACTGACATGCGCTACTCAAGTCTCAGTGCAGAGGGTGGGATGAAATAAGGAAGAACAAGTACAAGAGAGCATTTTTGTCACAGAGGAGTACCATCTCCTTCCCCTGCTGTAAGGAGCTTCCTGTCGTTCCGCTGTCTTGTAATGCACGTCACTCTGAGACAATGTAACAATCCGGAATCAGTAGTGCTATTCTCAGTCACACTATAACTGTGACTCATCTGGGGCTCAGTCTTCAGTGCAGGTTATATGGCTGTCGGGAATGTATTACTTAAGAACTTATTACTCATTAACTTTCCTCTGTGTTCCTCCTGCTGTCTGCAGATGGTGTCTGAAAGTGTTCTGTTGCACATGTATAATGTCGCATGTTTGAAAGTGTCAATTAATACTGTTAATTTTGGACATTAACTCCTTTTTCAGTCTGTGTTGTATTTTGAATTTTATGTTACGCAGTCTTATATTCTATCTAGCATCAAAGTAACCTGAACTTCATTTCTGTGCCTCAGTAATTTATCAGTTCACTTCACTATCAGTTCACTCATATTTTAAATGAGAGGACATACTTGGCACTAGTGGTGAAAGTGGAACTGTATCAATCACATTTCAAAGCACTGACCCTTTTTAGAAAACATGCAGTGGGAATCATTTCAGTGATCCCAGGTCTTCAGTGGGCTATATTGGTCTGTATTGGAAATAGAATAAAATAGACAGCTTTTCCATCTCTCTCCAATGCACCCTAGCCTAGCCACACACCCACCTACTCGTCTATATAAAACTGTGTGGAACTATGCTCTGCCTATGAGTTCTGTTGCCTGGATGTTCCCCAAACAGACCCGTCATTGGCGGGGCAGGATATTTTCCTGAGGCTGATTTTTTTTTTTTTTTTTAGCAGGATAAAGATCCTGTTTACAGGCTGAAAGGCAGAAGAGGCCAGGGTTGGGGCCCTGTCTTTACCAGGGAAGTACTGATAGGCCCACGATGCTGCTTTGGTCTGGGAACAGCTTTGTTGTGTCGACGCCATGGAAACCACTGCATCAGGGAGGGCGGGAAGGTTTGTTTTGAAAACTGCTGGCTTGAGAGGGATTACCATCAGGACCTTTGGTTTTGTCTGCGGTTTGCCGAGATGCAATCAACATGCTTGTCTGAAGCCAACAGTGTGCTTGTGTCTCAACAGATCATGCAGTGCTTGTTTACGAAGGCATTTGTGAACCTCCAAAGGAGCGATACTAGGTTTCAGACACGCTTGCACACACTGACACAGCTCAGCTGTATTCTACTCTGTTGTGTGATGGATGTTTTCTGGTCCGTGCTGAGCTTTCGGAATCCCTTTTCTCAGAAATGGGAGGGTCACAGAAACCCACCATATGGATCAGCCTCCCTGTTTAGCCGTGCGTGCGCTGACCTCTCCCCCGGTGCCCAGGGGATCTGTTGCAGGGTTGAGCTGGGGAAATTTGGATGGGTGCCAGGGGGTGCCCCCCGCCCCTTCCCAGCATAACTGTCAACAGCGGGCCTGGCTCTGTGGTGGGGTTGGAAAGTCTCACTCCATGCATAAACCTTTTTCCCCTTGCCACGGAAACCATGGCAACGCTTTCCCGCCCATTCCTTTTGGAGAGTCCCCCCCGCCTCCCTCCCTCCCCCTCTTTCACTCCAGTGTTTTTGGAGGGGGGGTGTTTCAGACTGCTCTGCGGAGAGGGAACCCCCGCACCCGTGTCCAGGAGCTCCGCCCGGACTGCCGTCTGCAGGGTGGAGCACGTCACCCTTTTGTGCGCGAGTCGAGGCGCGGTCGGAACGCTGTCGTCACAGAAAGAAAACATTCCACAGCGAGCCTAGAATAACCTTTGTTTTTTCATCACTGAAAAATTGTGGGAAGGCCAGGACCTTCATCTTATCAGATGGACCGTAGGGTGAAAGTGTCACACCCCTGCAGGAAATTTCCCGTCTGCTGTGTGAATGTCGGGACTAAGTACCAATGCCATAAGGGCACCTCTGCAGTGCTGTGCACCACACAAAAAAATGCTCAAGTTTATGTAGTTTCCATTGAAAGGCGGTGAAGGAAATAGATCACTGATTCACATGTTGTTTTGTGATGTTGACCTGCTTATGACCTGATTATACAGGAATCGCCTCCATGTGAACTCTGCATGGAGAAGGGAAAGGTGGAGAGAGCAGTGTGAGATCAACGGTAACTGTAAACCTGTGCAGAGCAAGATGCTACCACAGGGTGGCAGCACAAGACCGCTCAGAGGTGCCCCAGGTCTGCGTTTCAGCCTTGCTTCCTGTTGTCTTGAGTGGAGAACAGTCTAGACGGTCAGATTCCTGCCCTGTTACATCAGACCAGCAGCCGTGACTCACAGACGGTTTGAGCCTGTTCAGGGGTCTCGTCTGGAAAAGGAGAGAAAAAAAAAGGTTGCGCTGTAGGAAACCACCCTTCAGGGGAGACAGCGGAATCTAGCCGGCCGTCTGAAAGGCCAGACTAACCGATCCGCCTGTTTTGATTTTGGCCGGGCCCAATCCCGCCTCCTCAGCGGGCGAGCTCAGGAGGCTGGGGAGGTCCCCATTATGAAACCGTGTTTATCAGACTGTTGAAAGTCGCCAGGAGATTGTTTGTCACATTGCATGACCCATGTTTGTTCAGACCACAGAGATGCGTGGGGGGGAATATTACATGAGCCAGGGGGGGAAAAAAAACAAGCCCTGCAGATAAACACCTGGGAAGATGAGAGGAGAGAAAAATGTGTAAATCACACATGGGGGTGTGTTATGTGATATTACAAAGTTTCATAATAACCATGAGCGCGGTCAAAGCTGACCTTTCCTTGCTGCCAACCTGACCATATTGTGATGCCAGAGATATCGGAGCTATCAGTAGATATCAGTATCAGGAACTGGGCGTGAATATGTCCGTGCAGCCCATTGTGATTCCAGGGTGTGAGGGCTGGGGATGCAAGGGTAGATCAGGGCTGGCGTGTGCTTTGTCATGCTGCTTGGACACGTTAGTTCTGCAAAGAAGGCTTCCAGCCCTGCAAGAGAAGCTGAATTCAGCAGCATTGTGCCGAGAAACCGTTGGACTCCGGAAAGGCCGGGCCATCACGCTGTCCCTTCTCTCTCCCTCTCTCTCTCCCGCTCGCTTTCTCCTCCTCACCCCCTTCCCGGCCCCCCCCGCGCAGTGACTGTACTGGGAAGCTGAGCGTACTAGCGTAGCCAGATTAGTGGAAATGTTGGCGGAGCATTTGAGCCGCTCTGGTAGAAGTGCTGAGTCACAGCAAACAAACAGGCACCGGTGTGTAGGGGCCCGCCCACATGACTCAGCCTCTCCGGCTCGTTGTGCGCTCCCGCTTCTACACACAGCAGCAAGATGTGTGAATCTTTCCATCTTTCTGAAGAACATATTTATAAACTGGCCATTTTTTTTTTTTTTTGGACTGTTGCACGTTTTGTCAATTTTTGTGGTTAATTACTGAATAGCACAGAGATGCCACCTGCACAAACACACACGTGCACCTATGCACACACTCGCACAGATATATTCACAAATGTATACATGTAGCCACATACAAACACGCCACACACACACACACGCACCTATGCACATACTCACACAGATATATTCACATATGTATACATGTAGCCACATGCAAACACACACACAGACATATTCACATGTACACACGTACTCATGCACCCACACACACACTCACACACACAGACATATTCACATGTACGCGTACTCATGCACCCACACACACACTCACACACACAGACATATTCACATGTACATGTACTCATGCACCCACACACACACTCACACACAGACATATTCACACATACACATGTACTCATGTACCCATACACGTGCACACACAGACACGTGCACACACACACACACACACATGCACAGTGACACACACATGCATGCCTCTGTTTTCTTGATCGTTTTTGTCGTTGGGCAGGAGCGCCCGGCAGAACCGTGTGATTAACGGCTGCAGCAGGCCTGCCTCCGTCTCCCTCTCTCCATCCCTCTCTCTCTCTCTGCCTCCCTCCCTCTCTCCATCCCTCTCTCTCTCTCTGCCTCCGTCTCCCTCTCTCCATCCCTCTCTCTCTCTCTGCCTCCCTCCCTCTCTCCATCCCTCTCTCTCTCTCTGCCTCCCTCCCTCTCTCCATCCCTCTCTCTCTCTGCCTCCCTCCCTCTCTCCATCCCTCTCTCTCTCTCTGCCTCCCTCCCTCTCTCCATCCCTCTCTCTCTCTGCCTCCCTCCCTCCCTGTCACCCCCTCTCTCCACAACACACTCACCACCGCCTGCTGGCCCTCCCACGCTCCCTCCCACGTGTGTGAGTGTGTGCGCGAGCGCGCGTGTGTGAGCGTGTGTGTGTGTGTGTGTGTGTGTGTGTGTGTGTGTGACCGGGCTTTTGTCCAGGAAAGCATGGCCACGCACGCGCCCCTCCTCATGAATGGAGAGAGAGCGAGAGCACGGCCACTTCCTTACTCACGGCACGGTGAGCTGCCCCGTCGTGCGGAGTGCCGCGCTGTTAGGTAACGGCCGTGACTCATCCCCCTCTCTGCCTCGGCTCTCGCACCCTCCCCAGGGCGCCGCATCCTCAGAGAAATGCTCTCTCTCTCTCTCTCTCTCTCTCTCTCTCTCTCTCTCTCTCCCCTCTCTCATTCACACATATCAGCCCATTATGCGATTAGACCGCAGACTAATCTGAAATGCTTATCTTAGCTTGCCAGTATCAGCCCTGTTGAAGTGTAGTGTTTTTTTTATTATTATTGCAAGTCTGTCATGAGATGTTTTGCGTTGCATTGTATTGCATTCCTGGAGATGTGCAAGTGCTCCTGGAAAGGAAACTTGGGACTGGGGGTTCAGCTGGATGGAAAAAAATGCGCTGGAATTGTTTTTAAGCATGGCATGTTTATCTTGTGCTGGCCTTAAAGCACAGTCAATTCCTGATAACTGCATATTCCTGGGACTGCTGTAAGGTGAGGCACTTGACTGGAATGTGCACATAACAGGAGAAGGGAGTCACAGGATCACAGAGGGACAACCTCCATCCCATCCAGCTTCAATCATTCCCACCTTCTCGCTAGACCCGTGTTATGCCTCTGTGCTGCAGCTCGTTTATCTTCTCCTGCCTTCATGCACAATGTGAACATTCTTCACCCGCCTTAACCCCCCCATCCCTCATCACACTGAACATAAATGGCTGGGAGCACAAGGTGTCATATGCAGGTGTAGTTATAGCAATTTGTCCCTGACTAAGAACGTGGTGGTGTCATATAACTGGGTCAGTGAGGTAATATCCCTGTGTTTGTGTGTGTGTTGGCGTTTCTGCATGTGTGCATATGTCTGTATATGTGTGTGTATGTGTGTGAGTGTGTGCATGCCTGTGTGTGTGTGTGCGTGCACATGTGTGCGTGTCTGTGTGCACGTGCCTGTGGAATGTAAGAGCGCTGGTTCGCTCGTCACATTATTTAGTTGCTTGTTCTGCAGACACTCTAAGTCCAGGGCAACTGAAATAGCTTCCATTTTTTCCATATGATCCTTTTTTCCTGCTGGGTGTCTGTTGAGGGCGTTCAAGGTAAGCTCCATACTCCAGGGTGGAGCAGGACTCCACCTGAAGCTCAGTGTTCCCAGATGGAGGAGGACTCCACCTTAAGGATGGAGCAGGATTCCATCCTTCAGGTTCATAGTCCAGTTCTCCACACCTCTTCCAATCAGGACAGAGAACTTCTCCCATGTGGAATTTAATTCTATAACTGTGTCATTTTTTTTTTCCTTGAATGGCAGTGTATGAATTTTGAAAAGGTATGGAGGCGAGGATTCACACACGCCTACAGGAGCTCTCAGGCTCGCTGCTGTGGGCAGATTAAGTGCTCGGGCGGAGGAGGTGGTTCAGTTCTAAATATTGAGCCTCATGTTCACACAGGCAAGGCCTGACCACTCCTCCGTTACCATGGCAGGAGTCTGAAATATGGAGGTGTGGATTGGAGGCTGTTATATTATAGTCTGAATCATAATTCTCCCAACCACACTACTTATTCTTTTGGCTTGCAGCAGATTTGTTTAGGATTAGGTCTGGACCGCACGGAAGGGGGTCAGCAGGTTGTACATCCCCCCCTACCATTAGGAAATGCAGCTATTTCCCCTGTCCCCCACAGCACTTGCTCTTGCAGGGGTGACATATTGCATTTTGCATTACTGCAATGTGAATTTATTACCTTTGCCCCTTTAAAACATTGGTCCACTTCTTTTTTTCCACCCTATATTCTTCAAAACAAACAGACAGTACAACACACCAAACAAAACCTTGACCCACATTCTGAGCAGCATGGAGTGAACATGTAAACAAAACAAAAACCCCCCCAAAAACTACATATATATGTGCATACATACATGTATATGTATTATGTATACATACATATATAATGACCGAATGACAAATAAATCACAAGGTGCTAATTCTCCAAATATACCGCCATTTCTCAACAATTTTTCATGTATTTTTAGTTGTAACTTTCTCCAAGGACAATCCACTTTTTTGAATTCCTGAAGTCACTATACTGTCGATATCCAGTTTGCTGTTTTGTGATCCCCACTTCAGGTTTGTTTACTGTAGTGATTTGGTATGCTTTGCAGTTTCTGAGTGGGCATATTTTGGATGTTTCGAGAGAGTTTAAATGTCCCTATTGACAGTGCTTCCCATTGATTTTCAGCACTGTCATTCCTGTTCGACACTCATGTTGTACCAAATATGCAACATGAGCAACATTTGGACGGCAGCTCAAAGCACACCTTCCTAACGTGCATTCCTTAGTGCTTACTGGGAGTTTACAGGTTGGGTATGTTTCTGAGGTAAAAATAGAGTCGTTATTTTTAATACCTGTAATGTTCCTTTCCGCAACACCCTTTACCTTAAGTTGCACGTATTGTACCGTCACCTGGAGAGACCTACAGTGCTGCAGTTCACTCAGTCTGTGACCCAATTACACACCGGGATTGTGCAGATGCAGGGTTACCGTTGTTTTGCATGAGATTTGAACCCCTGTCTTGTCCAAAGAATGTCATTGACAAGCACTTACAAAACACTGAAAACAGGCCGTCAGATTTAAAGAGGAAAGTATGCACGCTTGTGAGGGGGGCCTTAAAAAGTGAAAACCACCCCCACATATTGGATGAATCAGAATATCTGAGATGCTTCCTGCATAACGCCTCTGCACTTACTTAAAAATAACGAGGACCATGCAGGGGACCTTTAACAGAATGGTTGAAGGATGATTAAGCTTCTCTGATTGTGAGAGTGAGCCAGTTTCAACAGGCCCGGTGCTTTTGCAGTGAATCTTCCCTAAATGACTTCCACAGGAATGACAGATTTTCTCTGTTTTATTTTTAATAACGCAATCGCATTCCACATTGTAGTCGATAGCCTGCAGACCCACCCCTACCCAGTTACCTGTATGTTTCTCAACATCTCTGATGTCAAAGTAATCCTACAGTGGAATTACTGGTTGGAGACAAGACGTAAACATCTAATGTAATGCTGACTGTGCAGTCTAGAATTGTAGCGCAATATAATTTATCGACATATAGTTCTTTTCATAAGCTGGAAAATAAGTAATCTTTTCTTAGCCTGTACTCTAAAGAAAAAGTAGCCCTTGAGCTGATTGTCTAATGATCAGTTCAGATCTTTATCTGTAAACAGATCTTTGTCAGTTGGGACTTCCTGTGGGAATGATCAGAAACATTACATTACATTACATTACATTACATGCATTTAGCAGGAGTTCTTATCCAGAGCGACTTTCAGCACAATAGAACATAATGTGAACACAGCATATTATATGAGAGGTGTACAGAATTATATTGCACTATTTGTTTCAGATTGGGCTTAGATGTATAAGCCACGACACTCGGAGAGACTAAACAGATGTCTAGGAAGGCAGGATTTTTGGCACATACTCTCTGACTGCACTTAGACTTATAATCTGTCACCTGTCACAAGGGCAACCTCGTGTTTAATTGTGTGTGACCATTTCCTGTTAGATTTGTGTCCAGAAATTCCTGTGATTACATTTTGAGTAACAGGCATGTTTACTTTGTGTCATTTGAGTCGGTTACACACTAAAATAAATAGGGGATTTCCCTGAATGCGTGTTTTTATTCAGATGCTTTACTGTTGCCCCCCCACCCCGCCCGGTCTTGTTTTTTTATTGATTGTACCAGGCAGTCATGCATTGAGAGGTCTCAGAAGTTTTTAATACACATTGTTCAAGCTGAGCAGTCTGGGCCCGCACTGCAAGGGTACAGTATGTATTTATATACATAGTTTTCCGAGTGCATATGAGGTCTGTGTCGGGTCGCTTGAGTTCCCAGTTTGATGGAGCACAGCACAGAGGCTGTACCCTTGAGCGAAGTGCTTACCCCCACATTTCTTCAGATAATGTCCAGCTGTGAAAACGGATAATACGCAAAAGTGCATGTCAGGCAGAAGATTGATAACAATCAGTCCCCCCTTTGTGTGTCGGGTCGGGGGAGAAAGAACCCAGCCAGCCCCTCAGAAGACGGAACAGGAAGAGCCGGGCTGTGTGACTGACCCCAACTGAACCCCAGACTCAGGTGGCGGGTTCACTTTGGCGGTTTTAAAAGTGCACGCTCCTAACATTTCTACGGAGGGTGTCGGATAACAGTTTTTATGCCCCTCGCGTCTGCAGTCATGCTTCTCAGAAGATCAGGCCGCCCAGCTTTTGTTCTCCAGAACTGGGTCATGCTGGTTTGTGCAGTTACTCGGGTTGAACACTGGGTACTGAACTGCGATGTTCCCGGGCGCTCCAGCCCTGTACCGCCCTGTCTGTACACGCGTGTGCCTCTGAGCCCAGGGAACAGGCCGTACCACACATGTGATTTACTGCCCCCACAGGCATCTTCTTCCTGCTCTGTTTCTCGCACTCTCTCTCTGTCTCTCGCGCTTTCTCTCTCTGTCTCTCGCGCTTTCTCTCTCTCTCCCCCTTTCCCTCCCTCCCTGCTTTCTTGTTCTTTGTTTTGTCTCTCAAAACTTCAGAGAGTATATGTGAGGAACCTGTGTGTGTGTGTATACATAGGGCTACATATAAAGAGGGCTGTCAGTGAATCACCTAAAATTATGTGATTAGTTGATTAATTCCCCCCTGTTTGTTTATGAATGCATGAATTAATCGGGTCTGCTGTGCCAGCCCCACATATGACAATTCCATGGCGTTAACTTCAAAATCCAGATTTTTAGATTTTTACATGTGAACAAGACCGTTATCCCGTCCTGTCCCTTTTCCCCTTTTCTCCCATGACCTTTGAACCCAAGGTGTGAACCCCAGGACCCCTCACCCCCTGCAGTGATCCAGTAGGCTGATTTAACACCCCTCTGACGAGCAGGGCTTTTGACGACGTCAAGAGCTACCTCATCAGAGCTGGGAACCAAAAACCAGGGGCAAACTACACAGTGTAAAGTGCACAGTATTACCTCATCTCTAAAGCTCTGGGCCTGTGTGTGTGTGCGTGTATGATCATGCACGAGCATGTGTGCATTTGTGAGTGTGTGAGAGCTCACCCCCATTCTCACTCCCCTGGCTCTCTCATCGTGAATAAGCATATTGTGTCATAAAACCATTATTACCGGCATTTTTATTGGTTAGGTAAATATGGGGAATCATTTAACAAGTGAGCATGAACGAAAAAAATCATCCATTTAATATTGGATAAATACTGTGATAAAAATATGTTGTGAAAGTAAAAGTGTTAGATCTTTATTTAGTTTGTTGTGTTGTCTTTCCTATTTAATTTGTTGCCATACTGTAGCAGAGTGTGTGCTGTTTCCGTTTCCCTGTAATAAACACCTGTCTGAGCGTGATTTACGCCTTGCTGTTCTGAACATGAATATTCTCATTGCAATATATTTAGGCTGTACTGCATGTATAAATCTATTTATATGTACTGTGTACATTAATATCCTGTCAATGTTAGTCTTAATCCCATATTTATCTGGCCTTTCTTGTGAAAACTTTGTTTTTCAGTTAGTGTTGAAGAGGTTACCCTCATAACATTGCTTGAGAAAATTTTGCAAAATAAGATTAAGTTCCTTATGATCTTGTTTACAATGAGGTTTACAATGAGGTTTCCAGGAAGGCAATGTGTGGTAAAAGCAAAGACCACCAGCACAAGACCACCAGTGGTGTTTGTCCCGTTATTACCAAGCTTAAATTTTCTGCACCTGCCTGTATAGTGTTGAATTATTGTTAAATTAACCATATTATTTGTATAGTTTAATGAATTTATGAGTGGCCAGATTTGTGTGTGTGCCCAGTGTTTTATGACAAGTGAAGAACCATTTCCTGTGTTTTTGTTATTCCTGTTTTGGAAATATCCTGTCAGAAAGAAACTGGATTAACATGTCTGTATTATCCTCACCTGCATTGACTCTGGGTCTACCTGCCATGATAGCTTGGGTTGGCCCAGGTCGGCTTACTGTAAAAATGCCTCTAGCTTTTTTAAGGTCTAGCTGCCGTATCAGGTGGATTGGTGGAAATGTGGTGATAGTAGTCAGCCTACTTCACTGCCAGACTAAACTGGGTGTGTGTGGTTACAGTACAGACTGTGCATGAAGGCACACACGTGCTTCCGAGCTGTGTGTGGCATGGACCACAGTCTAGCCATGTCTCTCTGTCCCAGACGTACTCTGAAAACCCACCAGCAATGGCAGCTGAAGCCTGCTCTTCCTTATTGACGATGTGTGTGGGTCTTGATAACCAACACAGAAGGTCCCACAAGCTTTTGAGTGTTCGTATGACTTACTGTATTCCATACTTAACTTTTGGCAGCCAGGCAGTTTTGACTTGTAATATGATGTAATTGAAACCTGCAGATCTCTGTTTTCAAGGAACGAGCCCAGGCTTCTTGTGAACGCCGTGTCCTTTCGAAACAAACGACAGGAATAAACAAACAAAGCTAGCGTGAGAGCTCCCAGTGGCTCCTCCCCAGTCTGGGAATGGATTCCGCTTAAGGAAGGCATCTCCAAGGAGTTCTGTCTGCATGGTGGAAAAGTTAACAATGAAACGAAATGAATTTTTTTCACACTAAATTATTTTTTGCACAGAATGTGGTTTTGAATTCCTTGGCAGCACTGCCTGTGCCTGAAGCATAATGATTGGCTAGGGAGGGGGTCATGTGACATTCCTCTGTTGAGTGAATTAGATCTCACTGTCACCGAGGAGATAAACTGGACTCCCTGGGAAAAATGTAAAATATCACGTCACAAGGTTCTGATTACTTGGCATTTTCCAGTTGAAAAGTGTATTGTTTGACAAAATGTCACCAGAGCTTATTAACTTGGCGTGAAATACACGACTTACCTAGCTATGAAACAGATGACTTAGCAAATACATGACTCTGCTCTGAAGCAGGGCATCAATGTAAGGACCATGTAGTGTTGTAGTGCATTCTCCTGTGGGCCTCTTAAAACACCACACAAGATATGTGTGGTTTGAAGCGTGGAATATTTCTGCTAAAACACAGACATAAATCTGGGTGCTTGCTGTAAAACAGAGAGGTTTGGGTTCAAGTTATGGAGGCGGGGTGGGAGGGGCATGGCATTTCACACCTGTGCAGCTGAAGGGGCTGACAGCCCCTCTCAGCAGGGGGAAGGGCAGGGGTGTGTTATTTTGCTTATTTTGGGGAAAGTCGGGTCATGTGAACTGTGCTGATGTGCTGTTCCAGGAAAGAGGTGTGAATTCTCTTCAGATTGCATCCAAACATGTTGTTATTATTGTAGGTTGAGTAAACCTAGACTCTGTTTGTTAGCTCATTCACAAGCTGACCATTACTCAGGGAGGTGGGGGAGTGGGAGATAGGTCCAGTAGGGTCAGAAAGACTGGTGTTGATGGCTGTGTAGGATATTCTCATATGCTTTGATAAACATATACGTGCATTTATGGTTTTGCATGTCACTGGTCACTGGTGGGGTTTATGTTTCTTAGTTTCTTATTCAATCATGAAAAATATGCATATTTTAGCTGGTAAAAACACAAATGTTCAATGCACTTTCAAGATTTACTTCTGCAGCTTTTATTGGCAGCTTTCATGTTTGACAAACACGAAATGATGAGACTCCATTCTGTCATTCTGTAGTGACTCTGTGCATGTGTTCTGATCCAGCACTTCAGCAGCTCAGCCACACTGAGGATAGTCATCCACGTTTAACATGCATAACGGCCGGACACATGAGAGGTCCCACCAAAACAGATCTGAGTCATCATCACAGAACGGAGTGGAACTCTGCATCCAGTAATGAGCCATTTCCTTTTAGGGGAACAAGTGCAAGTTAAACAGATATTTTTCCCTATTTATTTGACATTCCACGTTTTCTCCAAAGGCTTGTTTGTTTTCCTGCGACAGAGGCGACTTGTGGTTCCTCACTGTGCTGGCTTCCAGTTGGCTGGGCTGTTTGTTTTGGAGTGAAGCGATTGGTCTGCGTGCAGGTGGGCGTCTCCGTCTCTCTCTCTCTCTGTCTCTCTCTGTCCCTGACTTTAGTGCTGGTGTGGTATTTATGCAGCGCTGTACTGACAGCCTGTTCCCTGTTCCTTGGCACTAGCCTGGCAGTCACAAGCCGACACTGTGTTTTATATAACCAGGGCATCAATCATTATTTCAGTATTTTCCAAAACACATTTTAGCTCAAGTGACATTTATTTTTGTCATCGCCCACTGTCCCCCTACTCCTTCTTCCCCACTGTGTATATGTTTCGTATATCTCTTTTGTAGACTTGCAATGAGTGAATTGCACAAACAAAGCAGTGTGTGTGCAGGGGTGGGGGAGTGGGGTGTTGGAGGGCGGTAGCTGTGGAACTGAACTAAACCGTTGAAATTCGAAGCGTTGAAGGTTGAAGCTTTGAATACAGGGTCAGGAGCTGCCGTTGCACCCTTGCACTGAGGTCATTTACCCTGAATAGCTTTAGTAGATGTTCATCTGTGTAGGTTCATGGTATATAAACGTGTAGGCTGCTATGCAAATGTACTAAGCTGAGCAATATATATATATATATATATATATACACGGTAGCAGTATGTAAATGGTATTTGACTGTTTCTCCGTATGCTTTTCCCCTTTTGTTTTTGAATGGTTGGCAGCTGGCCCAGTAAAGTCCAAACCCACAGAGTTCCGTGACAGTTACAGCACCGTGGCCTTGAGTGATGTCACTTCCCACACAGGAACATGCAGAGAGAATAAGGCCATAAAGTTTGGTGTTTTGCACACAACCAGTCCAAAACAGGAACAGTAATATCTCATAACCTGAAATGGGTTAGCAGATCTGTGTGTCATATCTGTTTTGTTTTAGACTTCAGTTTTTTGCCGTTTCCCTGTAAATTCTATGAATTCACCGCCCGTTTAAAGGTCAGCTGATCAAAAATCCCTTCAGTGGGTGAGCCAATAACTTGCTTTGTTTTTTTAACTCCCTTTTTTAAAAGGGAGAGTGATTCATTGATTTAATTTCCCCGTCTCTAAAGTCCTGTTTCCTGATCATTTAACAAAAGGTGGAAGATTCTGCAGGGAGGGGCAGCGTTTTACTGACACATTTCTCACAATTGCACATCAGCCTGGCAGGAAACGCTGAGAGATGCAATCACTTGCTGTGTAAACCAGTTGGTGTGTCTCGGAGCCAGATCAAACAGCAGCACTTGCGTGCTCTCCAATGCCATCACTCACCGTTTTTACCGACACAGAGAGGAGAAGGCGGGGTTTAAACAGACCGTTGTGCTGAGTGATAGCCCACGTTCGTGCGATGCCTTATCTCTGTTCCCGTGACTCCCTGCTTTAGGGCATTTCACTGTAAATGAGCAACCCAGTTCAAAATGCACATGCTTATCTGCCCCCCCCCTAAGAATGGGTCCAGAGATTGTATTGTCTATTACATTATATCACGCTCTCCACATTCATAGACATGGCCTGCTCTGAATCTCCTGGGCCTGAACTCACATCTTGCTATGGGCAACCTAGTGTGGCAGCGGTTTGTCATAATTAAAGGGGCACGACTTTTAACCCACAGATTGCTGGATCAATTTCCAGGTGCAGCAGTTGCTGTTGTAGCCTTGGACAAGGTTCTGAACGCAGATTGCTTAAATAAACATCCAGCTGCAGGAATGGATGATATGCTAGCAGTGTCGTGTCATGTAAGTCACCCTGCTTTGGAACATCTGCTGAACAAATAATGGAATCCTCTTCATACCTGTGTGTGGAATGCAGCGCCATCTGAGCTGTTTTAGGCCCCAACTATGAGAGGTGTTTGTGCTCTTGCCATGACGATCCGCACAGGGCTTCCCCATTACAGCAGTGTGCATCAGAGCTGTAATCTCGCTCTGACTCAACAACATCTAAGCACGGGGGAAAAAAGCACAGCTGCAGTCGCCCTACTCATCAAAGCAAAGGAAAACCACAATCGGCCGCTACTGGAAGTGTGAACAAAATCACGTCTTCCAACAGACAAAATCAAAGGAAGAAAGAGAAAAAAAAACCTACAAAGGCAGTATGAAGTCATTCACTCCATTTACTCAATGTTCACCATTCACTTTAATTTATTCACCCTGCAGGAGTTAGTTTAATTTGTGAGCTTTCTCAGACCGTATACACTTAAAGTATTGCTTTGCTCTAACTCCTGTAATAAAGAGTGTACCTTTTAATGTTTGTATTGTTTTTTTTGCAGATAAACTGTTCTGTAAGTGCTGTCCATTCTCCTCTTATCAGTATCCACACAAACCTGGGAGCCCAGGTATTTTCCCCTAGGGTGTAAGAGTGCGGCAGACATGCAGTCTGTGTGACCTGGACTTGTGTCTGTATTGTCCTGTTCTGATGTGCCGTTGCTAGGCAGGGCGTTTGCAGGCAGGTGTAGGGCCAGTGGGGCGTGTCGCCCTTCAGTCTCAGGAATGCGTCTGTCCCACTCTGTCTTCATTGTTCTCCCTCTTCCCGCCAGGCCAGAGCGGCAGGACAGCAACACGCCACGCGCCTTCCCTCCCTCTCTCCCCCGTTCCCTCCACAACCCTCCTCCTCTCCCGCTACCTATCTCTCTACCCTCTCTCTCTGTTCCACTCTACCTCCTCTGCTCCCTCCACAACCCTCCTCCTCTCCCGCTACCTATCTCTCTACCCTCTCTCTCTCTGTCACACTCTTTCTCTCTGTCCCTCTCTCTCCCTCCTGTATTCCCTCCACAACCCTCCTCCTCTCCCACTACCTACCTCTCTACCTTCTCTCTCTCAGTTCTCTGTTCCCTCCACAACCCCCCCCATCCCGCTACCTCTCTCTCCCACTCTCTGTCCCTCTCTCTCTCCCTCCTCTGTTCCCTCCACAACCCTCCTCCTCTCTGATACATTTCTTTCTCCCTCCCTCTCTCTCTTTGTTCTTCTCTCTCCCTCTCTCTCTTTCTGCTTCAGATCTCTGATCCAGGTCAAAGACTCCCCGTGGCACACTTTCAAGCACACCTTCTGGCCAATCAGAAGAGGGGAAGCGACGCAGATGCATTAACCCTTCACCTTCGTTGTTTTTGGCCAGACTAAAGCACTGTCCTTCATTCATTAATTGCCCATTTGACCCCCACAGAGGACAATCTGCACATTCTCCTTTGTGCCTGTCCGTGCACAAAGGTTCTCTCTGTTCCCATTCAGAGCCATGCTGTTAGTGATTCACGGCTGTAACGTCATTAGTAAGGTTGCAGTAATTTGATAGTGACTCAGTTACGGGGAGAGATGTGTAAGGCCAGCATTTCTAACTGAGTGTAGTTGATAGACCTAAATTGCTTTGGACTTTTTAAGGAAGATTTTACATAACATTAGCATAAATTTGTATTTTGATTGCACATATTTTTCGTCATGTGATTGGTTTCATTAGAAATGATTGATGTGATTGGTTGAATCTGGTCCTTTTTTAGGTTCTGCCTTTAATTTTATTTGTCACACTATGCAGATTCACAGTCTTGGTGTTGATTACAGCTGTTTGCTCACTGCAGTGCATCAGTACTGCAGTACTGCTGAGAATCTATGACTACCACCTTTCCAATTTTATATGCAGGGTTTTTCTAGGGCAGTGTACCGTAACTCTGTGTTAACAGTGCCAGGTTAGCTGTGTGTTCAGGGCCTCAGTGACAGATGTAGGGTTTTACAAAGGCTGAAGAGAGGTGCTCTTTATGTTCACTGACCGTGCGTTAAAGAGTGCCTGGTGCTCATTCTTAAAGCACGGTGAACCCTGCAACCCCACACTCAAGTGGCAGTAGCGGAACAGTGGGCTCCGTTCCGCCAGGGTAGGGTGGGTTACCTCGGCCAGGGTCCCCTCGTCACACCGTCCGGTAGCGCCTTCTAGCATCTCCTCAGGCACCTATGAGCTGCTAGGATGATGTCAGCAATGCACCTGTTGGAATACCTGTTGGCTGCCCGCCAGAACGCCAGAGATCTGCACTTGTCGTGGTTGGGCGCTCCTGACGTGTGCTGAGCATTCTTGCACAAAGTGGCAGCCGTATATCATACAGGTGGGTCCTACACATTAGTGACCCCCACACACACACACACACACACACACACACACACTTTCATTGTAAAGCACTTGTGAGTACTGTGACAGGCTGAAAGATGCTATGTAAATGTAATCCATGATTATTATTGTTATTATCCTGTGCAAATGCAGAGGGTGTAGGGTCTAAGGCAAGCATGATGTGAGCAGTTGGTGATTCCAAAAGTCTGGAGTGAAAATGGAGAAAAAGCATGAAAACAAAACACAAGCTGCTCACTGCAGAGAGATTATTGCTGGTCTTACTCTTAATTTCTCTGTATGCAAAGCACATTGAAATGCTGTATAACCCTGTTGGGTATGTTGTGTTGCACTTGCGTGTTGGGCCGAGTGCTCATTTGTGATCTCGGCCTTGTGTTTGACACTGGCTTTTGTTCCTGTGTGGCTGATGGTGTCCTTGCCTGTTTAACGTTTCGTGTTGCTTTGTTGGATGCGCTTGACTTAGGGCGTCGCTCTGGATAACAGTGTCTGGTGGATGTCAAAATGTAAACCTTTAAATGTGCTCATCTTGTAAGTTGCTCTGGATAAGAGCATCTGCTAAGTGTGAAAATTTGAAGCAATGTAATCACATTGTAAAGTGATGGGATGAACGTGGATCAATGGGTCTGTGAGTTTTAGGGTGTACTTTCCTCCACGTCACCACCATATTTCTGAAGTACTTGCAGAAGGTGCAACCACCGTAGAGCAGATACCAACTTCCTCCCTTTACCGACAGTGTATAACCTCAAATCTCAAGAAGTCAGTGGTGCTCTGAGGAAGCTGGCAGTGTTTCTGATCAAGATGAGGCTGCGGTCGTTTCCTTGGTAACTGCCTTCAGCTGTACTGCACCATCTGGTTGTGACTTGTGAATGGAGCTGAAAACTCCAAAATCCTGAGTCAGAGGAACTGAATTGCAGTTGAAGGTCTGTTCTCCTCGGGGGACATTAATGAAACACATGTCCTCCCTCTTCCCCTCTCTCTCTACCCCCTCCTCCATGGTCCTCACAATCAGCACCTCCACTTACAGAGAGGGAAACCAGAGGCACTTTACAGAACAAAGAGGGGGGTGCACTTGTGGGTGTTTTACTCACTGTGACGCAAATGCTGTTCAGTGGGGCGGGGGAGAAAGCAGACTCTGGGTTTTCCATGCACTGCAAAGGAAAGGTCTACTATCCAGCGTGCGCAATGTGCGTGCATGCATGCGTTCTTGGGTCGATTAAGCCTGGTGATATCTGTCAGGGGTTATCCCAACATGTTGTCTAAGGACAGATAAGTGGAGGGATTCCTATCAGGCTGTGCCACTCTCATGTGTGAAAAGGTTAGGGTTTTTCTTTTCAATCTGACTGTAAAGGTCACTGTTTCTCTCTGTCAGTCTGCCAGTGTGTCCACCGCCCATAAATAACCATGACCCCCCCACCCCTAAATAACAACACGACTCCTCCCTCCTGAAACAACTGGAACTTCAATCCTTGAGAGCAGCCTTGACTGTAACCAGGACTTTCTCGGCAGGTCATTTGGGACATAGAAGTTAAGCTCAGGAATGAGACACAGATACAGGCTGATTTCTGATCTCTACCCACAGGATTATTATTATTTGTTTTGATTATTAAAGATCCTCACCTTTCCCATGTTTCAAATAAAATCAGCTTTTAATAGTTGAATGAGTAAATCTGAGGGGAGAAAACCCTATTAGCACAAAATAATGGAGGTACTGACTTTAAGTGAGGTGGATTTTCCAGGGCATGAGGCCATAGTTCACCACACATCATTCATTGTCCTGCATGGGATTGCCTGTGAAGTTTTATTATATGAGGTCATTTAGCTCCATTTATGAAATGTTAGAAAAAATGTTGTTATATTTTCCTCCAGAACAGTTAGTTCTCAAGTATCACCTCTGATTTATTGAACCTCAGTAAACCACACATCTGCATGTATATTTTATCTTATGTTCATAAATCCCACTTGATCTTAAATTATGGCTACGGGTGCATGGCTGGAGATTAACAGTAGTGAATGCCTCTTCACTGCCAAAGGTGGTAAGACCAACCCCTACAAAATTCACTTGTACATGCAGCAACATCACCGTTGAATACAAAGCCTTGGGAAAAAAATTTAAAACCAGAATTTCTCCAAGTATAAAATGCAAATTGCGTTAACTGATGGACAGGGGAGGACTTGTGTTTTGTTTGGTATTTGGCAAAGAAAACAGTTGGCAAAGCACCAAATCAGTGCTTCTGCTAACAGTGCTACCTTTGAGGATACGATGCTGGCAGAACTTCTAGGCCTCTTTTATATTTGGTTTAGTGAAGTGATTTTTTTCTCAAAAGAGAGGGCCTCATTATTTATGTCACATTGTGAAAGCATTACTTAATTTGATTGATATATCCCAAACTTTCCGTGCAATTTTACATGTGCATTTTTGCATGTCCACTCTTCCTCTGTCGAACATCAAACGCTTTCTGCCCACTGACGCCTGCTGTTTTTGCACTGGATAAAGTAAAAGATTTTGCTAAATTAACAGGCAGTAAACTGGTATCTTGTTCATCGGCTGTTGTTGTCATCACCGGCCTAAGTAAGAGAGCTTTCAGTGTTTCTCAACCCTGCTCCTCGCGGCACCCTGTCCTGCATAGCTTAGATTAGCATAGATAGAAGATATGCAGGACCACTGGTGAGTTCAGTCGGGTAGGTAGAGCAAGGATAGATAGAAGATATGCAGGACAGGGTGCCGTGAGGAGCAGGGTTGAGAAACACTGATCCAGAGCGACTTACATAGGTTATAATTTTTACATGTTATCCATTTATACAGCTGGATATTTGCTGAGGCAATTCTGGGTAAAGTACCTTGCCCAAGGGTACAACAGCAGTGCCTCTGCGGGGAATCGAACCAGCAACCTTTCGTTTACGAGTCCTGCTCCTTACCGCCATGCTACACTGTCTCGAGGGCTGAGGTGATGACAGGGCTGACACCACAACCTCTGCCCTCGTGTGTCACACCCACCCACCACACCATCCTCCGCGTGTCGCCCCGTGAGCCCAGAGAGGTCAGACAAACCTCAAACTGCACAGATGGGGCTCGTATCTCACCGCCACGTCACGCTACCTCAAAAACCCCTCCATCCTGTAACCACCTCTGGTTTCTTCTCTGAAAGGGATCTGTCCAGTCAGATATGCACCGTGTATGTGTCTGTTACCAGGGGATTAGCTTGCAGTTTCTTACAAATTTCTCTAGAAGGGCTGTTTTTTTTTTTGGGGGTTAATGGGTTAGGTATTAGACACAGAAGCCCCGTCTGCACCTAACCACTGAGTAATGAATAGTGATGAGTGCAGCAGTACAGCACTTGAGTGGAGCATGTTCGGAGTGCAGAGATGAATGTGTGGTAAGTCACATGACTCGCGTCAGGATGTGCCACTTCCTCTTCTACTTCCTCCAGTGTCCATGTATGGTCATCATCTTCACCCGGGGCATGGTGTTGAATGAATGTGGTTAGACACAACCCCCTTCTCTCTCTCTGTCTCTCTGTCTGTCTGTCTGTCTGTCTGTCTCTCGCTCTCTCTCTCTCTCTCTCTCTCTCTCTCTCTCTCTCTCTCTCTCTCTCTCTCTCTCATGCCCCTGCACTAGCAATTTCATGCAACAGCCTTCCTGCAATCTACAATGCATGCTAATCATGGTAGAGTTTAACAAATTCAAAATTAATAATAATAACACAGGAAAATGGTTATGAGTTTGTATATATACATATATGTATACTTATACATATACATGTACAAATGCATATACATTGTACCTATCAGTAAAGGTTCCATCAGCTTCCCACATGAGTTAGGTTTGTGTTGCAGACGGAAGTTGTCCATATATCCATATATGGCCCTGCAGTCAGTATCTGCAATAAAAGCCTGTTCAGAGGGGGCAGGGCCGAAGTCTTATCTTATGTCACTGTGACCCACAGTCAGGGAGGAAGTGCTCCTCATGCACCGTTCTTCTGTTGCCCATCTCCAGAGCCATCTCTCTGTTTTTTTTTTAGGTTACTGGCCATTTTTACAGCTGATAAGAAAATGGTTTCACGTGTCCGTTGTTGGTCCATTGTACATCAGTGGACACCATGCAGGACACCATTGGAGCACCAGAGCTTGATTTTTTTCCCTTGGGCTAAAATCTCCTGAATTTTAATTATTATTACATGTGACAGTCAGGTTCCAGTTTATGGCAGTTTTTAATTGGATCGATCTTTAGGCGATTATGAAGATTCACAGAAAATATTCTGAAAGTATGTTCCTATAAATTTGAATGACTCTTCCAGGACAGTATGTACCTGATGTTAAATGTGCATTTTTTTACAATCCCTTTTTGGTTTTTTTGAATTTCTTGTCCAGTATTAAATACTGGCACCCTGCAGAGCTCATAGATGTGGTGTGATTGCATTTCATGTTTGCTTAGCTGACTCTTGTCTTGGGTGGCTTACAGATTTTATGATCCGTAGGTAGAGTTAGGTGTTTTAATGCAGCAGTCCAGGTTAAGTACTTTCAAGTGTAAAACAGGAGCATTACTTCTAGGATTTGAGCATCTGACTTGTTGGCCACAGGTTAATCTCCTTATCCACCATGCCAGGCTGCTGCCTTGAAATGCATTGACCTGTTATAAGCAGCATGCGCTAACCAATCAAGCTAACGGGTTATGCAAACAGTGGACTTGAAAGATTTTTACTGTCAGTCTGCAGTGGGGTCCACTCTACAGTGGGATGTGATTGGATGATCACGTGGGGGCACGTGATATCAGTTAATCATATCAGTAGGCTAGTTTGACGTGTCCTCAGAAAAGCAGGAATCCAGATCTGGAGAGGCAGAATTCTGACTGCTTGTTCTTTGTCTCCCTTGAACTATTCTCGTCCTCTCCTCTCCTCCTCACTTCCTCTCCTCCTCCCTCCCCTCTCCTCCTTGCCTCTGCTTTCCCGATCTCCTCCTCTGTCCACTTCACTCGCTCCGCCTCTCCCTCTCTGTGGAGGTGCAGTCAGGGCCGTAGGGGCTGGTGACCTAGTTCTCAGCAACGGAAGCTTCAGTGGGTTCTGTTTTATCCTCACAGAGAAGGAGTGTGTGTGTGCGTGTGCGTGTGTGTGTGCATGCATGTGTATGTATGCGTGTGTGTTTGTGGGGGAATCCGGGGGTGTTGGTGTGGACAGGAGATTCTGTAACCACCATGCTCCTGCTTTGCCAGCTCCTTTTGCCAACAGTTTGGCCATTTCTGTTTCCTCTGCTTTCCATTTCCATGGAATCTCCTGCCCTTTCAGGGAGAGCTTAGAGAGGCACAGTATGAGTAATTACCCTTTTATATTTTTCTGGGGAATATGCATCACTGCCTTATGCATTATATGTTTTATTTTTTTCATTTAATGTTTTTAATTATCACATCTAAAATGCAAAGTTTTCCCAATGATAAGGACACATGCTTTTTTCCTCCTGCAGGCATGTGAATGCAATAAATATAATATTTACTTCTTATCATTAATGGAATGTATTTGTTTATTTTTCAATCAGACCTTCTTCACTCATGCTGTCCATGGAATGATATTGTGCATCAGGGGTGGGTGCTTAGCAGGCCTTGTCTATATGTTACCAGTGTGTGTTTCTTCTCAGAATGGTAATCTTTTCAACTTTTTTTAGTTCATGTTTTAAGGAGTCACATTGTTCTCTCTCTGTGTACCGGGACAGTGAGTCCTTGCCAATTAGTTACTTGGGTGGGACCGAAGCCAAATATTTTTGCTTTGGAATATAACTTGCATCCAGCTGCCACTGGCTGTCGTCTTTTGCTCTGTTCTGTTCTCTGCAAGTCTTTGATCTGTTTCATAACACTCTTCTGTCTCCAGTCTCTGCCGTTTCCCTGTCTGTTCCCCGATCTGGGCAGGAGTGTAGTACAGTGGTTTAGGAGCAGGACTTGTAACCGAAACGTTGCTGGTTCAATTCCCCACTGGGGTACTGCTGCTGTACCCTTGGGCAAGGTACTCAACCCACAATTGCCTCAGTAAATATCCAGTGGACTCTCTGAATTTGAATCTGGCTTGACGTTTCTTTTTCTGGGGTGCAGTGAAGCGTCCGAATCAGAGGTTGAAACTGCTCCAGGCAGCTGGGGGAGCTTTTTTCTCTCTCTGAGGAGTTGCCCGCAGCTGGGCTGAAGCAAGAGGTCCGAAAGCCTCTCCCGGCAGTGCAGGAATGAAAGTATTTCTTCTGGGGGAGGAAGACTGCTCTGTGGTCATGCTGGAAGTGAGCAAAGCAGAGCCAGGCCTGATGTGAAACAAGAAATGACCTCCCATCTCTCTGTTTGCCGCGCAGTGGCAGAGGTTTTTACCGGGCAATGCACCCAGGACCCAGATACTTAAATATGGCCCGGAATGTTCTCTGGCATCTCCCCCTGTGACGACTGTGACCACACAGGACACTGCCCCCGGCCCCAGCATACACACACAGTGGCGATAGAGCTGGCTGTCTCTAAACGGGATTTTTGCCTTTGGCCTTTGGAGGCCGGTCAACAAGCCTACAGCATGAAGTCACGGCTCTGTTTAACACGTGTACAAAAATATTTATGAATGTCTGCAATGACAGGTGTCGCTTGTTGCAGAGCAGTTAATAGCAGCTTACCAGAAATAATTAATTACGTTGAAAATGAATGAACATATAGTTAATTCAAGGCTTCATTCAGAGTACCACTTTGTATTTATAAATGCCTCACCTTGTCCGTGCCATTTTGGAATCACAGTTCAGTTTTTGTCAATGAAGTGGGGGGGATAGGATGGTGCAGCCTAAGGTGCAGTGATGTTAAGTCGTTTTACAGAGCAGTTTTATTTATCGGTGTTAGACACCCTGAGCAGGCCGTGGTCCCTGTTTATTTACACGTGTCTGCATGTGTGTTGTAAGCGCTGGATATCCATGACAACACAGGCTGGTTTGATTGGCGTATTGAAAGGGAAATCAGTCAGGGCGAACCATCCTTACACACGCGCACATACACAAGCAGACACACACAAAGCTATGCACATGCTAATTTTCTCTCAAATCAGAACTGTTTCCAGTTCAGTATGCGCATTGACATAAAATGGTTTTTGCATATATTGCCAAAGCAAAGTGTGATTTGCACTAAGAGGCAAATATATAAATTGAACCAATAAACATATACATAGAAACAGTATAACCTCTAATAATGACAACAGTAATTTTCATTTAATAATCATAGTTGTGTAAAAAAATGTTTAGAATATGTCTCTCTCTCTTTCTGTGTATTTAGCCACCTCTCACACTTTTCCTGTCATTGTCACCATTGTTAGAACTCCAGGCATTTGTGGTGATGTCATCTACACATGCGCCAGTCACATGATGTCATCTGACTGGAACAGGACCCCCACAAACCCCTTCTGGAATGGGTTTCCGACAGCAGAATAGCTTCCTGGAAGGTCGGTGCAGCGAACTTTAACCTAGTGCCGCGAGCAGAGAGAGAGTGAGAGAGAGGGAGTGAGAGGGAAAGACAAAGACAAGGATGCAGAGGGAGCCTGTTTGACTGTTGGAACTGTCCCCGTTACGCTTCCCATTCCCCATGGCGTGCCAGAGGCTTGCTTTCCTTTTATGGTGTGAAATAGAAACAAAGAGGGAAAGGGGGGGTAAAAAAAGAAGCCTCTGGTCAGTGAAGGGATTCAGCTAGTGGGGAGCGTTGGGTTCGACCTTTGAACTGTAGAAGAGACGAGTGAAAAATGCAACAGAACACTGTCCTCTGGGACGAACCAAGAGGCCGCCACTGGGGGCGCTGTCCCCAGGACGACCTGAGCTTTGTGGCGTCCCCAGAACCGTTGGAAAAGCCCTCGCTGCAGGAAGTCGACTAAAAGGCTGGCTGAGCTGGCTTCCTGTTGCTCCCCGGTGACTGGGCTTCTGTGCACTTAGCTTTCCAAGGAAGTGTTTGATTCCTTGTTAATTTTGTCTAACATTTTAATCAGCTGCTTAGTCATCTGGAGTGAGACACCCCAGCGTGTGTTTTATTTTGTAATTGAAGAACTTGGAACCAAAATATTTTTAGCGGGGGGAAACTACAGCCCCGTTTGATAAAACTGTCATAAATCAGCTCTTGTACCCATGGAGCACAGCAAACACACTGGGATTATTCCTTGGCTTTTTGCAGTATGCAGTGTGATAATGTATTACTTTAACAACTAATTTGGATGTTCACAACCAAGACCATCTAGTACGCTATACATCTAAGAAGAAAGTGCATGAAAAATTTATGAATTTTGGCATGTACTACTGACTGTTGCAGGCAGCACTACAGCAAGGTATGAGCAGGGCACATGACCCAAAATCTTTAACATGAAAAATACACACTATATGAGTCCTCCTGGGTAGGGCTATTTGCGAAGCATAGCAGTGATCATAATTATAATATTGGAGTTGCCTTCGCAGCATGCTGTGTGTTGTCTGCCCCTTTCCCCTCCTGAGTTTCACTTCCTCTGACACGCGCATGTGACAGGAAACAAAGAGGTTTGCTGTCACAAGAGCCCATTTGTGCATCCGAGTGACTTAGCCAGTACTGTAGAGGAGCACCTGACTCAGACATCTGATGTGTTCACTGTATGGTTGGCCATCTGTCTGTCTGACTGCCAAGCAGAGTTTTTTTTTCCCCCAATCGGCTTCCTGGGTAGGGCTTTGATAAAGATTCGGCTGCATCAACGGTTAACGTGTAAAAAAAACAAAAAAATCTAGGCTAGTTGAGTAGGCCAAGATAAGGACATCTGCTCAGCAAATGAATGATGTAAATAAAGGCAGGAAGTCAGTGTGACACCAGATTAGGAAGGATGCCATCACCTTGGCTCCAGGTGTCTGAGTTGCAGGAGATGAAAGGTGGGGGGGCACTGGTTTTGTTTTTAATACGCCTTGTGCCTGGCACCTAGACGTCTCGTTTTGAAGAATGCAGAAAGCCGCCTTGTAAGGCTCTTTAGGCGGAAGAGAGTGACGGGGGAAGAGGCGAGGGGATCGGTGCCCTGCATTTTTCACATGGTTCTCATTCTCCCTTTGAGAGGTACATGTCTCTCTCTCTCTGTCTCTGAAGCAAAACCTCGCCTCACCTCGGCAGATGCGAAATGCATACAAAGCGTAAGAATATCTGATATTCCTTTTACGCACATAGTGTGCAGCAGAACATGTAGGTAGTACGTAATAGATAGCAGACGGAGAAAGTTCTTCACCAGATAATTAACTCCAAACATGCCATTGTGGGGAGACTGTTAAAAAAAAAAAAAAAAGAGGTGGGGTGGGGCGTGGCCGGGGATGAGGGGATCGTTTCTGAGCCACTGTGGATGCACCCTAAAACGTCTATCCACTCCCCTGCCCACTCAGCCATATCTGTGTCATCCGTCATCCTTCTCCCACACGATTGCGTAAACATGGGATAGGCTGGGCTGGTTCACCCATGGCCTGGTGCCGCCACTTGTCCCGGTGTCAGGGCGGGCTTCACCCAGGTGTAAACAGAAGGGGAGGCGACTCTGTGTCTCACCCAAGCGGCAGGACTGGGTCACCATTTTACCCTCTGAATGAACGGTCTCTCCTTACAGGGAAATGGCAGATTTTCCTCTGAAGCCTTGACCTCTGGGACGGGCTGATTGTTGACCTCCGCCTCACGTGCCTCGTGGTGTTTGCACGCTGCAGTCGTCTGCGGCGGGTGTTTTTTTTTGCGAGAGCGGAATGTAAAGCTTGCGGCTGAGCTGACGCGCAGTGCGTCGCGGTCTGATCTGCGGTGCGCCGTCCACGGTTCAGCTGCAGCCTTATCTGTTTTCGTGACGCCCTTCGCCCCTTTGCAGAACGGCTGAAAGTAAAGCGATACGGGCAACGAGCGTGTGTTGTTTCCTGTTCCTCGGAGCGGTCCTGTCGTAAACATACCATTACGTTACATTACTGTCACTAAGCAGACGCTCTTATCTACAGCAACTTACACAGGGAGCAATTTCACATGTTGTTCATTTATACAGCTGGATATTTACTGAGGCAATTCTGCGTTAAGTACCTTGACCAAGGGTGCAACAGCAGTGCCTCTGCGGGGAATCGAACCAGCAACCTTTCGGTTACAAGCCCGGCTCCTTACCACACCACACTGCTGCTCCCGAGTGTTTTCTAGTACACACCCGCACAGACATGTGCACCACCTCAACTGCCTTGTGAAATTCCCTGAAATTCCCCCAGCAGGAGGAAGCAGCCTGCAGCCGTTGGTTTGGGTGTAGGGTGGAGGGGCGTGGGGGGGTAGGGGGGGCGTTAGATTTTTCAGGAATGTAACTTTGAACTCCAAACCCCACTGGGGGGCAGAGCTGGAAGAGCAGGGAGAAACTCTCATGTGACTAACGTGCTGCACAGGCAGACGCACAGAGACAACCACAACTTCCACACATGCATCATCTACAAACGCACAGAGAAAACCACAAATTTCATGCATCTGTGGCAAAGACACCAGCACTTCCTCCTTCCCAACAGCTTTAGCACTGACACAACAGCACCATGCAGCTTTCTATCCCTGTCCCTGACCTGCTGGTAACATGGCCAGTACCTGACAGATTGGAAGGCTAGTGTGCCTTGCTTGGTACTTGGTTCAGCTCACAACTAAAAATGTTGTTGGAAAGTGATTTTACCCGCTCATGGGCCAGCAAGCCAATTCTGAAACATGGGGTGCAGTCCCTGCTCTGTTCCGGATGTCACCTCTGACCTTGGTCTAAACTTTTTTCCTCTCTCTGTTTCTTCCCCTCCCTCGATCTCCCTCTCCTTCCTCCTTCTCTCTGCCTTTCTCTACCTTTCTGTCCGCAGCGTTTTTTCGTTCGCCTGGTCTGTGAGCCGATGGCACAGAATGTCCACGCCTAACAACACCGCCCAGGCCCGGAAGCTGGTAGAACAGCTGAGGATCGAGGCGGGGATCGATCGCATCAAGGTACACATCCAAACGCCCTGCCCCTGGGACACACCTCATACGGAAGAGGCACACCTCTGTCTCGGCACAACTTACTGAGAAAGTCTGCCGTCCCTGCCCTGTGTGCAGAACACAGTGACACATGCACGCTCGCACACACGCCACATTGCTCTTTTACAGTTCGTGCTTGAGACACAGACTTAGCACAGCTATGAACCTGGTCCGGATCTCCAATACCATCTTTTACGCTGGCCATCACTCCCAGCAGAAGCTTGAAACCCAAATATCTGGAGTGTCTTCTCTCTCTGTGTCTTCTCCCCTTTTTTCCCTTTCCCTTTGTGTCTACTCTCTGTGTATCTTTCTTTCTTGCCATTGGTGCACTCCTCCTTACTTTACCTGTCTCTTTGCTTTCTGATGTTTTTTTTTGTCATCTCTCACCTCCCCTCTCTTTTCTCCTCTCTGTCCCTTTCCCCTTTCTTCCCCTCCCTCTCTACAACACTCTCTCCCGTTTCTCCATCTTCTTCTCTCTCTCTCTCTCTCCACTCTCAGGTTTCCAAGGCTGCAGCTGACCTCATGAGCTTCTGTGAGCACCATGCTCGCAGTGACCCCTTGCTGGTGGGGGTTCCCACATCTGAGAATCCTTTCAAAGACAAGAAACCCTGCATAATTCTATAGCTCCGCCCCAAATTCCCCAAATGCCCAGCCCGCCCGCGCTGTTGCCAAGCAACAGACAATGGGTACGATCATCTGAACAACTGGAATTTGACCTGAGACATCCATTGCACACCTGGAAGACCCAACACTACTGAGAAGTTATGAGATGTGTATCCGGCAATGTGTATGAATATATGCATCTGTATTCGTATGTATGCATATATTCATACATACAGCATATACGGGAAAATTTGCATGTGGAAATGTTTGATGATGGTGATACAGACCATGGGCCTGTATTGTGGTATTTTTACATCAGAGAAGTATGGTCCTGTAGTATGGTATAATCAGATTGGGGGGCATATGCACCTATAGTATGATATACTTAGAGTAGGATATTAGGAGAGTAGGTGCCTGTAGAATGGTACAGCATTGGGTTAAAATATGATTATTGAGATGTCTGTAGTATGGAATACTCATAGTTGGAGAGTAGTGGGCTGTAGTATGTAGTATCTCAGAGTATGGGAGTTGAGGAAAGCAGGATTAGGGTGGGTAATGATGTGGCATTGTCTGTCTAGCTGGCTAGACTATGGTTTATGATCCTTAGTAGTAGTTAGTTTTTTTTTTTTTTTAGTTTCAGAAGTGACTTCTTTTATCTGTGGAGTTGTATTGCCAAAACCATCTCTTGCTCCTGCTCCTTTGTTTTTAACAACTTCTCTCCAAAGAGCCAAACAAAAAAAAATACTGCATATGTTGAAAGATAACAAATACATGCAAATTTCAATCCAAATCTTTTAGCAAATGTTCCGAAGTGTTTGTTTTGTAGTCATGCCTAGTTATTTGCATTTTACATTTCTATGGCTGTAGCTCCATTTTGCGAAAGCCTGTAAGATAATGGAACATGTGGAGAGTGCACACGAGAACGTTAGAGATACCAGCAGTATCTTTGCATCACATGCTCCTCTGTCCCGCATAGCGGTGTTCTAGCACACACGAGTGTCCTCAGAAGCACTTCACTGATAGGGTGTAAGTCACTGGGTTCAGACGTCCCAGAGAACTCTGTCCCGGAGCACACCGCGTACTGTCGTAGCAAAAGGATTTCTGGGTGTACACTCTTCAGTCTCCAGTGATGTTACCAGTCAGTATATAACAGGGAGCAGCAGCTTTCAGATTAGCAAGCATAAAAAGTAGGGTCACATGATTAGCATGGATGCACAGTAGGGTCACATGACACAGATGTCTCATCACAGCTGCCTCGGCCCAAAAAAAAGTTGGTTTTTTAATGCCAGTGTCCTCAGGTTGCATTTGTCCTTTTATTTTTCTCTTTTTCCATACATGATTACATCTACTTCCTTTTATTAATTAAAATAATAAAAAGTATAAAGTGAATAAAGAATTTGATTGACAGGATTGGTAAGTAATTACCGGCTGGTAGTGTGTTGTATATGAAGACTCGGATTTGATAGCAATTGTTGTGGGATGCCATCAGGGGAGGGATACCGCCGTTGCTGGGCTGTTACGGGCAGTTATAGAGTGTAGGTCCTGTTTATTGACGTGTTTCCGGATCATGTCTGGTACATTTTGTTTTTGTTCAGTGTTTTAGAAAGTGTGTTCCAGAAGCCGGAACATAACCTCATTCACATTACACACGCACGCGCACACACACACGCACACACACATAAATAGTTTTAGTAGCCCTCCATATCCAGAACCACTTGTGACATTTTTTAAATTATCCATTTATACTGTGGATATTCAAGTACCCTGCTCAGGGCTGTAGCAGCAGTGCCCTTCCCTGGTCTCAACCCTGCAATGCCACTTCCACAAGCATTGATCACACTGCTGCCCAATGTGTTGGCTTTGCTGAATAGCCTTGTGTTCAGTAACCGTTTTAATGAGGGGTGGAGGACTAAAAATAGCTTACCGTAACAAGGAAGCAGGATTCATAAGAATTAAGGCTGGAGAGAGAGATGTAGAACAGTCTCTTTATGGCCTTTGTTGTGGAGGAAGTATGACGGCAGGATGAAAATGTCTGTCACCTCTGTGCTGCAACATGTGATTGGTCAGTCACAGGTCACATGAGTGACACCCAGGGTCAGTGCACACACTTGATGCACTGTGCTGTGGACTAGTGGTCATGAGTTTGTGTGTGTGTGTGTGTGTGTGTGTGTGCGCGCGTGTGTGCGCATGTTTGCGTGCGCGTGTGTGTGTCCGTGTGCAGAGGCTGAACAGGAACAGCTGTGACTAATAGTGTGCTGGCAGATTACCACGTGCTGTTATAATGGCCATCAACTGAATACTACAATTGTGTTATAAGTAGCACAGAGGCGTGGCGAGCCAGCCTGCAGCTGACTAGAGAGAGGAGTGGACAGAAAGGGCCGTTTCACCGGGCTCAGCCCCGCCCACCGAAAGCCGAGTGTGAGCCCTCCCCCTTGTGTTTGGGCGTATGACACGCCTCAGGGTGTTTTGAGTCACGGTCAGGAGGGATCAAAAAGAAAACCAACCCAAAAAGAACGGAATGCAACGGTTTGCATGTGCAGATTCCCTTTCCAACGATAAGAGTCAGGCCTCATGGAATCTTAAGAATGGAGGTTTCGGGTCAGGTGGAGAGGGTGTGGATGTGGTGGCGCAGGGGGTGGAAGGGTGCAACGTTAAGTTTTTTAATCCAGAACGAGTGACAGTGTGTGTGTGTGTGTGTGTGTGCGTGTGTGTGCGTGTGCATGCGTGTGCATGTGTGTGTGTGTGCACGTGTGTGTGCTTGTGCGACTGTGCCATGAGAAACTGACACAATATGGATTGGATCTCTATCGTGCGTCATATGGAGTTGTCCCCCCATCATATCCAGTCATTGAGATGTGTCACATCTGCTTTTCCAGTGGTGGAACAGCCCTTCAGAGCCAACACGCTGTTCCCATTGGCTCAGAACCAGGGAGCTCTGTGCACACAGACACAGAGGCCCGTATGGAGCCATCCCAAACCACAAAGCATGCAGCTTCTTCTGAGTGTGTAGGGGATTTAAAAGCTCACAATGACGGGCACAGGCCCCAACTCCAGCAATTCCTGCATGCATGTCAGTGATAGTCAGTAGGCGATATGAGGGGGGATGCTGTCCCCCTTGTTAGCAAAATGACCAAAATGCATCCCCCTTGTTAACCTGCCACCCCCCTCTCCATCCCCTAGTTAGTAGCAGAGAGAGTGCTGCGTGTGCATCTGCCGTTCCCCCTGTTAAAAATGAACAAATCACCTACTGTTGATAGTGAAGAACTGCTTATTATGAAAGACAGAATGCTTTTGGCTGCTAGTCAGTAATCAGTGAGACCTATCTTCCCTAACCTTTACACATTCTTTCTGCATGGACAAGCACTGTGAAGGTCTTATCTGTACATCTGGAGTGACAGTGTCTGACTTCTCCGCAGTGCTGTTTCACTACATTACATTACATGCATTTAGCAGACGCTCCAGAGCGGCTTCCAGCACAATAGAACATAAGTGTATCCATTCAATTTAAAGGAGCAACAGTGTCAGACGAGGCTAACAACACTCCCAGACCAGTGACTGTGATTCTGGGTCAGTCAGGCAGGTGTGTATCCCATTGGGTGTGTAATGGAGACAGGTGTGTATCCTGTTGAGTGTGTCAGTCAGGCAGGTGTGTACTTGGGTCCGGGGGAGTGAATCTGAGGTTGGCCTTTCACTGGGTGGAGGGGTGTATTGGTAAGGCAGTTGCGCACCCAGACAGGTGTGTCAGTGTGGTAGGTGTGTAGCTAGATAGGTGTGTCAGTGAGGCAGGTGTATAAGTAAGGCAGGTGTCTCCCTAGGTGGTTGTTTCAGTAAGGTAGATGTTTACCTGCGTGGGTGTTTCAGTAAGACTGTAAAAGCACTCTATCGTGGCCCTGATAATACGAGCATGGAAATGAAAGTTCTCCCCATGTACAAATGGAATATTTTGTCATATGCCAGTGTGTCTCCCTTCTAAAAAATGTTGCCAAAATTCTGTTCCTTTCTGTGTTTTTACCACAGGAAATGTACCGGAATACCCTTGTCTCTGACGTGTTGTACAGTATCTGATATTGTTGAGTAATGTATCAGGTTCAGGTACAGAGGAAGGGGCAGTGACTGGGGGTTCAGTTTGGATTCGTTTATGGCGTAAATCACAACTTCAGCAACAATTCCAGCCTTTTCAGAAGGCAACATTTGAAGGTTTGGGGGAGGTTGCCAAATGGTTTTCACTCTGTATCCACAAATAAGGAAAGAGTTGGTTGGTCACATGACCTCACCAAATTTTTTGAGATGTGGTTGCTATGGTGTGGGGGTGATCCCACTGCAAACAATGAATCATAATAATTTTGCTGTTTTGTTTTGCTATTTCCAGATAATGAATATGTATCTTTTTGCCTTGGAAATGAAGAAATGTGTATATTTTTTGTAATGGGTCTTCTCTGACGTGCCATATTTTCTGTTTTCTTGCACACTGTTAATATATTGTGAATATTGCTGTTAAGACATTAAATGAGCAGATAAGATTAATAAAAAGGTAATATTACATTGCTCCCAAGTGTTATTATAAACTGTGTTCATTATAACTACATTTTCTAGGAAACCACTTTGTTTTTTCTCTGAAAAGACAGTGAACAATTGCATTAAACACACATTTTAATGTTAGTAATGCACTTTTCCCAGTAATGAAAATGGGTTTGTACTGCTTTACCTGGTAAATGGTTTTTATAACAGTGCAGACCTTTTGGCTGTTATATGTATAGACCCTAAATTAATTCAGTCTGTCTTTCCGCCTGTCTCCTATTGTCACCATAGAAAAAGAGTTACATTTGTCACGGATTCTTGGAATTGAGTGACATTTAACAATACATACAGAGTCAATCAGTGACTTCTCCTGTCATTTTTTCGCACATCTGTTGATACCAAGGCATTCATAACTAAATGAAATGAAAAGCAAATCAAAGTAACTTTTTACTCTTCTTGTGAGGTCACTGTTAGTTGCACAAGTGCAAATCAAACACAATACATCATATAGGTATAAAAATACACTCCTCAGTAGTAGACATACTCAACAGACAACAAATGTGTTTAAACCTCAAAATCTAAATGAATTCATGAGCAATAAAACCACTAATTACCAGGAGGATCACTGATTCATCAAGATTATGGAATGCCTGCCAAAATGAAATAAAACTGTAGATTTGAGTGTCTGAAGTGACCTGATCTGTTCAGCCATCTCCTGACTTGCCAACCATTGAGAATCACCTCTACATTGCCACTACAACGCCCTCCGGAGACTGAAGTCTCTGTTCCCACCTCTAGAAGGCTCCACCTCACTTCACCCCATTTCCAGATGGACCACTGTTATTGGCTCTCCCAACAGTCTCAAGATGTCACACGGCATTGCAGAGTGATCTTCTGCTGTGATGTGGTTTCCATAGAGAGCAATGAGAAACAGCAGTGCCACCAAGGTTGGACAGAATGTGAAAGAGAGATTCATAGTGTATTAACCCTGATAATGAATTAACTGTCACACACACACACACACACATTATATATATATATATATATTCTGTGAAGTGATTTGAATTTGTATAAAATGTATAAACATTTATTTGTATCAATAAAATGAATTATATTATTATTCATATATATGAAATATAAATGGTGCATATGTATGCAAAATAAATGCTGTGCTTATTTTCAAAGAAATTACTCACTTTGAATGAAACTACCAAGAATAGAATAATATGGCAATTAATTTTATTTATACAGCTCAAATTCAAATCACCTCACAGAAAGTGTACAGAAGTGCAGTGTGTGAGTAAGAGAAATAAAAAACAAAATATATGTTAAAAAGAGCACACAGCACAGTAAAACAGATTAAAGCAATACTACAAAAAACAACCTGTAAAACAGTTTTTGATGATGATACAACTAAAATAAGGTTGTCCATAGGTAGGAATAGGAATGAGGAATAAAACCAAGGGAATGACTAAGAGCAGAGAATGGGATGATGACGTATTGAAGGGAGTGCCACACGTCTGCATGCCATTTACAGCAGGGCCTCCGGCATGCATGGAGAAGGACCCCCTGCAGCCGTGGCAACCTACGCACTGACTGGCCCAGTGAGTGACCTGCAGGTGACATCATAGCGGAATGCCAAACACTGGGGTTGCCTGAGAGAACGTCAGTGGTGTCGCTAAGCGAAGAAAACACAAGCGAACCTCTGTCGCCATGGTGATGACACACCTCCAGGCCGGGTCTGAGGAACTCTTGCAGGAGCTCTTGTCACTGAAGACTTTCTCTGTCACTGCAGCTGCACCTTCTCCCCCCTGTGCAGGAGGGTTCTTGCATGTTTTGGCAACCTGTAATGCAACTTGGCAAGGAGCATGTCTTTGGTAACTTTATTCTGGCACCTGATTGTTTCTCATAAGCATGGTCCACTTGGCCTCAAGCTGCAGTCAAACTGCAGAAGCACAGCCTTAGTCTATCATGTAAGAAAAAAACGTTTCAGCACCCACACAGTTAATCCTTACAGATTAAAGATCTTGCAGATTTTGGGTATATTTTTTACGTATTCTTTGCCACTAATGCACGGTGACCCAGTGTGTGATAGTAGCCTGCAGATGAGAGTCTAAGTGGAAGCAGAAGTCAGGGATGTTTGTTTCTGGTGTTGGCCCCAGGGCTGTTCCAGCACGGGCTGTTTTTCACAGCAGAGGAGATCATGGGCGAGTCTCTGAATCTCTGGCACAGACAGTGCTGTCCCGCCTCTTTTAAGTGGCGCCCTGTTTCTCACAGTGCGTTCCTCTGCATTTTAACTTTCAGGAGTCAGGAAATCGAACCCACTGTACCTTAGTGCAGTGTTTAATCAACTCTAATAGAGTTTATGCACGAGTTCAAAGAGTTCAAGAGGGTCAGATGTACTGCTTAATTTAACAAGCAATCACAGAGTATACAGTATTTTCTGTTTTTGTGTGTGTGCATGTGGTGTGTGTTTGTGTGTGAGACTATACAGTATGTGCATGTATGTACAGCATGTGTCTGTGTGTAACTGTGTGTGTGTGTGTCTGTCTGTCTGTCTCTGTGAGTGTGTGCTGTTTTTGAGCGGTAGGCCATGTCTGACAGTGAGGTGCTTTCCAAACTGCTCAGACATCAGGAATTAGGATGACCTCATCATCTCAGGAATCTGTGTTCCACACTGACGGGAGAAATGTGATCAACACTTTGACTCTATAAATAGGTCGGAAATTACATTATGAGAAGTACCTCTGCAATATTTTAGGTCAGTGTCTTCCAGTTTTGTTCCTCCCAATGCAATTTCAATGTGTTTCCACTGTGGTTTTGCATTTGGTTGGCTAGCTACCTTATTTATACAGTGGCAGTACTATATTACAATACTGTACTTGTGTTTTATGTTAAAGTGCATGGGATGGAATGGCTTTCAAACACCAGTCAATGAAGACGTCAGTTCAGTTACCACAGTGTTGAAGAATGTTGGTTAATTCACAAACCATCTGTGACTTTCATGCCCATTCCTGGAAATCACATCAGGAATGTAACATTCTAACATGGATCATTTCACTTGTTGCTTGATTAGTGAAGCTGCATAGTGGGAGAGAAAACACAGAGAGAGTCTGATGGACAAATTGACACCATCCCGCCTACTGTGAGAGCAAGAGTATGACTGGTTCCTCTAGCTGGGGACCTGGGTCTTTAGCTCTGAGAATCAAATTATCTCTAGTGTGCGGTCTGGATGGCAAGAGCCACAGTTTTAAACCTGCAGGTATTAAATGGTCAAGCTTTAAATGTAAAAAATGCAAGATGTCTATAGAGCTGCCAGTACCTACAAAGCATGCTGGATCTAGAGTATGAACACAGAACAAAGTAACAGAGCGGAATGTCACAATACATACAATATGAATCCCTGTGGCCACAAAATCAGGGTACGTTTATATGCAGATCAGCAGTTTGGGATCTGGACGCTAGTCCGTTTAACCTTTTCCAGTTGGACAGGCTGTTTACCCAAGAGTGATTGTTATGGCTCTTGGATCAACTCTTTCATACAGGCTTGGTAAGCTGCTCTAATCAGACCTATTTTTGTGTTTTGTTTTTCTGCCTTAGGCCTGATATTAGTTGGATTGTGTCCAGTCAGAGGGGCTCTTGGTCCCTTGGTCACAGTTTGCACAAACACTCAAGAATTTTGCTGTGACCCACAGATGCAGACGGCATTCCTGCTGACCTCAGGTTAACTCCATTACCCTGTCTGGCCAACAGGGATTCACTAGTGCTGATTCTCTTTGCCCTTTCAAAGATGATGTCTGTCACCAAGTACAGAAACATTTAGAACTGTAGATAGCATTTCATCATTTTTGATCATCAACCTTCCTAATTTGGGAATAAAATTCAAAAATATTTTATTTGTCCTCATGCTTTGCACACATCTTTGGATTTGAAAGAAGTTCCAAGTAATTTCAGTGTACACCATTTTCCTTTGCAATTTTCTACATTCATCACCAGGAAAAGCACGCCTGCATAGATGGACCCTCCCCTGGAAGTCTGGAAGCAGGAATATTTCTCTCTGATGAGTACAAACAATGGACTGCCCGAGTTTATGACTCCCAATATGTTCCCTGTCAGGGCTCAGAGTGACATTCTTTTCTGTTCTGTTTTTTCCTTTAATATGTTTTTCCTTTGAAAGGTGATGATACAACTGCATTCACAGTACGATCAAACTCAGGCTTTAATCTGGTTGGTTTTATATGGTTGTCTGTGTAAGAAATCCTGATTTCACCTCAATCTCCAATCTTGAGCACATACTGGCTGTTGCTTGTTTTTCTTCTGTAGTTCATGTTCAAAAATAAGAACTGTATGTTCAGCCTCGAGTGAACAGCCTTCTCCCTCGCTCACTCCTTTTCTCTCTTCTATTGTCTGTCCTTTCTCTCTCGTCTCCTCCAGATTTGAATTTAAGACAGTTTGGCCCTAGATTAGGGATGTGTCGATAATCTATCTTTGGTTGACAACAATTTTTTTAATCAGAATGTATTGAGTTTAATGGATTAAATAGATATCTTGGGTGAGCAAAGATAGAATATCCAGATATGCTAATTCTTCATCACAAATTAATCAACAACAGCAATACTGGAAAAACTGGGTGAAGGCCATCTTCCTCCAAATGTAGGTTAGAGTGAGGCCTCATGCACGCCAAAATGGGTGGTGTTCTCATAGTGTCAGTGACACACTCTTTTGAATCAATTATACTGTTTCGCTGTGGAGAGCAAAGTCTTTTGATTGGTTCAAACAAGTCAGTGATTGACAGCACATGACGGCTCCACCTGCTTATGGGGTGTCAGAAGGCCTCCCTCTCCCATCATTAAATCAGGGATTATGGGGAGAGGTGTTACAGACAACGCAAAATGAATTGAGTTTTTGTGCATGTTGTGGCAGAGGTGCATACTGTAGATGCACTCTGCTGAGGATTTCTTTGTGTGTATGTGTATGTGTTTTCAGGTCTGCACATTTCCACAGGGATTGCAATGGCATGGGGCTCAGCTAATGAGCAGCACACCTGTTTACCATGCAAGACAACCCAAACTGCTCCTGCTTTCCTCTCTCTATTTCCAAAGAAACTATGTTACATAAAACACAGAGAGACACGGGGTGAGTGCCAAGTCTTGCCTTTGAACTGCGCAGTTCATGCCTTAAGCCTTTTAGCATTCTCATCGTCAAGGATCCCGAGGAATCTGAGAAAAGCAGGCTGCTGCATTTCCCAGAATGCCTCTCATGTGCTCACAGTTTCGTTTTTCCCCCCTTCCAATTCCCGGAAGCAACAGTGCCTTGCAGTTACAGCTCTGCTTGCCTGCAGCTGAAAAATCGAGGGAAATGTGACACAGCCCAGCGGAAAGTTACAGGGAAGAAGCCTGAACCCCCGGCGTGCAGTCAGAGCCTGTTCCTGACACACGCTGATACCAGCGAAGCCCGAGGCAGCTGGCAGTAAAAAGTCGCTGGCCACGTGTGCGTGTGTGCGTGCTACTTTCTTCTGCTAGTTCAAGTATTCCACACAGACATGTGAGTTGGGGGGGGAGGAGGAGGCAGAGTTCCAGAGGAGAGCATTGAGATGAAAACAAAGACATAAACGAGGGGTGTTTTCAGGTTGCATGGTGTGCACTGTCAGGCAACAGTGTAGTTTTGCACCTGCTGCGCAGAGGGTGATGCAACATTCTCAAGCGGTCACGTAAGATGGTGATTGTCGAACATGTGCTTGCCCACAGTTTTGTAACTGTGTGCAGGAGGTCTGATATAGTCCGTGGAGAATAGGTTCCACTCCTCCCTTCTTTGCTCAGCCTCTCTCTCCCTGCACTGGCTGCCTGATGCAGCTGAGGAAACAGATAGGGCAAGAGGGACACCACTGATCATAGCGGGAAGTGAAACTCATGTGATGTTCAGCTGATAGGAAAACACAAAGGGAATTCAACACGATCTGTGGATGACGGTGACAGTCTCAATGCAACCTGCGAAAGTGAGACAGGCAAAGTGATCTGTGAGACAGGCTGACACACAACCTCCTGCTGTTCTTCTGTTCTTACCAGGGACACACACTCATCGTGATCTCTCTCCTGCACACAGACACCAACTTTCACATGCACACATGTGCATCCTTGCAGATGCACACACACACAAACACCTGTTAACAAAAAAATGCCACAAGCAAAAAACAGTGGCATAGTGGGACGGAGTGGGGCTTGTAACCCCAAAGGTCACCAGGTGGGTCGTTGCCGTTGGGGAAGGTATTTACCCAAAATTGCCTGAGTAAATACCTAGTTGTTTAAAAGGATACTATGTTAAAATTGTTTGCTGATTAAATGCCTGTGGATAAGAGAGACTGCTAGGCAAATGTAATGTTGCATAAGTGTAATACCCAGCAGGGTTTCTGGCATGAGCGTTCCTCTGACCCGGTTTAGCAGGCATTCTGTGCGTTCACAGTACGACACACAGAGGGCAGAACAGCCGAAAGGAAGTCTCCCTGTGCTGTTTACGTAGGTCAGAATCAGAGTCCTGGCTGACAGAAACAGGCTGGTTCCTCGGAAAGAGGAAGTGCGACTTTCGAGTTTCTAGCGTCGCGCTCTCGTTCTTTCTAAATGTGAATTGAAAGCACTTTAAAGCTGGCTGTGGTGGGGGGCACCTGTGACCAAAGCTGTGGTGTTTAAACCTAGCTTTAGCTTATCTAGCTTATCAGGAGTACTGTATGGCAGCACTTGCAAATTCTACAGAGTGCACATATTGGCAGCGCTGGGGAGATACGCAAGTTATTTTGCCTGCTTGCAGCTGCAACATCCAGTGCCCATTTAAACTGTGCCAACAAGCATAAACCGGTGGCTGGTGTGCCTGGTCACTGATATTGTCTACAGCTAACAATGAGTGGATTGGAGCCGGGCTGGACGTTGGAGTAGGCCTGGCCTACTCTGTCGGTAAACATGCAGGTATTGTTGATCTGTCTGACGTACAAAGGCACGTATTTTAGAAACAGAGGAAATAACTTAGACGTCTCTTTTCCCAGTAAAACCTCTCTCATTCTCACCATGTGCTGATGCAGAATCAGTAGGTGAGGAACGCACAAAGGAAACCGCAAGGTCCGTTTCAGAGGCTGTGTTTACGCTGCCAGTAGATGCCATCACCATAAAAGAGAACTGAAATGAGGCACTGGCTCTGGGATATTACTGGCTGTGTCCGGCAAGCTGCCGCTCTCAACAACGGAATGAGTGAGGCAAGCCAAGAGGAATGTCTACTGCCGCGTACCTCAGACAGATACAGTTTCAACACATTCCACCGGCCATTTTCTCAGATAAACAAATTATGAATGCCTCAGAGTCCATTTTTGCTTTGATGTGTTTGTCCTATTGGATGTTAATCTTGTTTGGACAGCTGCTTTTACCTGGAGCGTGTTTCCGTGTTCTGAGCCTCAGCTGATTCTCATTTATAGCCCTGGTGCGAATGGGGCAAGGCCAGGTATTGCTTCGAAAACCAGTTAAAGCTGTGAGTGAATTCCTGAGAAAAGGTCATTCCTTGTTCATGCAAGCCTCTGAGCTGATGGGAATGCACACAATTTGGAGGAATTATAAAACAGAATTTTTTAAAATCATTATTCATTGTAAGTAACAGCAGTTACTACAAAGCAGCATATTTGCCATCACAATACATTTCCTCTTTAGTACAAATTTGCAAGCCAGAGGAGACCTGAGACATGCAGTGAACTGGCAGATTGAGCTCAGCTCTGTTCCAGGGTTTGCTAAATGTGAAAAGGGTGTTTGTGTCAGAAATAGAAAGAGAAAGTAAAGGGATGACGAGGAGCACGTATTAGTTTTCTCTGAAATTTCCTCAGAGTCTTGTGACTGCAAAAGAACCTGCTGGGAAATTTTGTCGGATTCAGCCAAGATAAACTCCTGGTTTGGATGTTTTGATGGGCTTACCTGTACTTTGCCCATGTGCAGTTTTTCAGCTGAACTGGGATCTTTTTAGGCTTTTTAGACACTATGGATAAAAAGCTCTTTAGGTTGCAGCACACTGTTCAGTCTAGTGTACCCTTTTCTGTTTACTGCCTATCGGAAGCCATAGGATATAATGCCTTACAGTTTAATCAGAGTGCAGGTAATAAGTTTTGCTGTCCCTTGATGACATTTGCTGTGTGGTGTCCTGGTTTTCAGTGTGTCATTCATATTGACAGATGCATTTTTTATCCTCTGGACTCAAACAATTCAAACCTCCCCACTGCAGCAGCAGTGAGCTTGAGAAAATAACAGAAATAAAATCATTAAAGACGCACACAGAGTCACATTTCTTTTTTTCTAACTCTCACTAAAGACCACAGAACTTATGTGTCCCTTACATCAGTTCCCATCTGTTCAAAGGAGGATTAGTATTATTTTTCCTTGTATGGTTTGTATACAGCGATGATGGTAGTGTGTGACGTGGTGCTGTCCCCCCCGGGTTCAGTCTGAAAGCTTGTGTTTCAGGGGACTCGCCCCATGCCAGGAGGGTGGTGAGTGGTAGTGGGTGGCGGGGGCTCGGGGGCCGGTGGCAGCTGGTGGGTGGGGGGCAGATGGGAGATTCCCCGTGAGGACACACTGCCCCGGGGAATCCCTCGCCCCATTTATAGCAACACATCTGAGGTGACATCGGTATGACCTCATCGGACACGGTCACTGGAGCTGTGAGGATTTCATCAACTGCTCAGTCCTCCGGTTGTTACACAGTGAATGTGCAGCTACTCTGTCTGTGAAGGCCAGACAGGTGCAGGATCACTGCTGTGTGCACAAAAGATCCAATTCCAATCCACCTGAACCAGGTAGATTTTGATTGGTATATCATCAATCAGTAAATTATTACAGTCTAATAAATTGACCAAGGATAATTACTTCCTATGTTTCAGGGTGAGTGGCATCACATCTGTCAAGTGATGTCAACCCCAAAGCTCAACCAAAACGAGATTCAATCAAATCAGACGAATGAGTGAGTCTAATTAGATTATCGACTAATAATACACACCGATTGTCCACGAGGTCAAGAACAGAAACAAGTTAGATGATTATGGTTTTATTGGATTCTCTTGATATGCTGCTGTCACCGAGGAAGGAACGGTATTACTCAACAAAAAAGACAAAACACGTGTATGTTATCTTTCATGACTTTCGTCCGGCGTAACGTTATTTACAGTCGGGATCAGTTTCCGGGCCAGACCTCCTCGAAAAGAAACAGTCACTATTAACATGGGACTCGTTACTGAGTCAGCTCGCACTCTTTGAAAATTTTCAGACAGTCGCTTTCCTCAGACGTCTGTCGGATCGAGCCGTACAGTATTCTTTTCCAAACATGTTTTCTTTTAAGTGATCGGAAACGATTTCAACACAGTCGACTAAACAATTCCCAGACAGATGTGGCCGTTTACCTCGCGCGGAGGCGGAGAGGGGCCAAAGTGGGTGGGTCCGAGGATCGTCAGATTCAAGCAAGCTGAAGCCGGTCAAATAATTTTTATGCAAAGAAATATTTTGCGTCAGCGGTGTGTGTGTTTTCCTAACATTGTAAACGAATGGCCACCGAAGACCCTGTTCTGACCGGTGATCTACAGTCATAAATACATTGATAAATATGTACAGTGTTTCATTTTACACGGTTCTGTGAGTTTGTTTATGATGGACTCTATGAAAACGGTTGTTTGTCCATATGGGAGCCATAGGCTATGACAGACTATCACAGTCTGTAAGGAATGGTCTGCAAGGTATATTTAGGCGCGTATACAGCATTTTATTCAGCCTGGAGTAATCAAAACGAGACATCTGTATGAGTCAGTGTGCAGATATAAAATCTATTTATACCATCGGTGAAGAATTCTTCTCCATTACAAATACTGCTAAGAATATCACTGCACTTTGCTTCGTCCACAATTTGTGTCACTGTAGCTGTTACAGCTACTTGCATATCAATTTGCATCACTCAACGCGAATTGATTTTTTATAGCTATATATTAAAGCTCGTTTGATGTAGTTCCTTAGTCATCGTTCCGTTTTATATAGTTCACACTTGCAGGTGGTTCGTGCTGAAATTAATTAATCTATAAGAGTCTGAACGCACAGGTGCGCTAAGCATAAACACTGTTTCACTTAAGTGACTAATCTCTGCTTGTAGCTCCTAATTATGTCATTTTGCAATCTTGTCAACCCTTTCATCTTTATAGATCTGAATCATCTGAAGGCTATGAGTAAGAAGTCGTGGCACTCGCATCCATAGTGCTTTCTGAAAGGCCACAGTCCTTTGCTTGCAGCGCAGCTTACGAGCTTTTAAAAATTGCAATTCAGCACAGCACAATCAGTGCCTTTGTTTCTCAGGCTTCTGGGTTTGAATAATAGTTTAAAAATAAAAACAATGAGCATAAATAACAGAAGAAGTATAATGATGATAACACGCGATTGAGTCCATTAGGCACATTGAGAGTTTTGTTTGATCTTCCCCCCTGTTTTGCAAGTTTATGCACCTCCTTGTTTCTTTTGATGACAGTGGTTGCTTTTGAAACCATTGTAATCTCAGGCCAAGTTGTAAAGTAACTGACAGAAACCAGTAGATGCTAGTCCATGACTGTTAACCTATAGTTAGCTGAATGAGAGGGGCGGTAGTAAAAATCTAATTTATGTACAGAGGAGGGAGCACATTAGCTGATAGACTGCATTGACTGATAATGACTTCAGCACATTAGTAGCAAATTAATACAGGTGATCTGATCATTAGTCAGTAATGGGCTCATAACCAAAAGGTTGCTGGTTCAATTCCCACTAGGGAGCTGCTGCTGTACCCCTGGGCAGGGTACTTAATCCAGAATTGCCTCAGTAAATATCCAGCTGAATAAATGGATAACATGTAACCTATATGCAGTATGTCACTCTGGATAAGAATGTCTCCTAAATGACAATAATGTAATGCAATCTAACTGTTACAACTCCTGCATCCCTTCACAATGAAGCCCAGTAAAGGAGGTGAGGGTTCTTTTATACATTTTATCAATTGATACATCAGACATTTCCTGAAGCAGGTTGGGTTTCTCGGGAGGTTCCTGCCTGGGATTTTCTTTTTTTCCCCCTGCATGGGATTTTCCTCAGAGTGTGTGTGTGTGTGTGTGTGTGTGAGAAACACATTGGTGGGGCCTGATGTGAGTCACCCCACCCACCCCCTTCACTGTGATGTGCTTTGAGTTCCTAGAAGGGTGCTGTATTAATGTTGTGCATCCATCTTTGAAAAGGCCAGGTCCTGTTTGAAGGACAAAAGCAGGACCGTTCCCACTTTATAGAAACAAATGAAGCATTCAGCACTGTGAGAGAGACCCAAGGGTAAGATGATTGCCTGTTTTTATGTGCCTTGTAATCCTTCTGCCAGACAGCAGGAATTCAGAGCTATGCAAAACTCTCTCTCTCTCTCTCTCCCTCTCCCCATAGGTCTCAAGTAACAGGCTTTTACATGCATGGTTTATGCAAATGACCCGACTTCATCACTGTCCTGTCAGAGCAGGTCAATAGGTCCTTACCCTCACCCTAATCCTGACCCTGACTCCAAATGGACTTGTTTTATGCCCCTCCACATGACTTTGATCACATCTGAGCAGAATGCTGACAGATACTACAAACTTGCGTGCACTCTGTTGCCCATGGTTCGGGTCTGCTGCGACTGGTATCCTCCAGCCAGCCTTGCTGGATGCAAACTGCATGCAAATTTCAGGCGTGTATCTCTGACTGCATACTTGCTTGCCTGTTGGGACAAAGGGTTCCGGCCAACAGTCATTGGACAGGAATGCAAGTCTCTGTGCACCCGAACTGGCTACAGTACAGATCACCTGAAGCACGCGTTGCTTTTTCATGCTGCATTCCTGTTCAAAAGATTATACATTCCTTTATGGAACTGAGTGTATTGAGATGGCAAGTGCCTGATGCATCACCTTTAAACACATAAAGAATGCATTGCTCATCTGAAGAAGCTGTGCCCTATCCTTAAAATTCCTTTTGAATTTGAAGGAGGAAAATTTGCTCCCAGCAAAGCAATTAATTGACACCTGTATTATATGAATCAACATTCCTTTTTTTCTTTTCTGAAGAGTCATGACTAAATTGCAACAGCCTTTAAAGAGGACATTAAATGATTTCTGGGTGTTGTATTGCATGCCTTCCATCATAACCATTGGAATTTGGAATGCGTGGAATGTTGTTTGCTGGTGGGTTATGGAATTCGGCACAGTTCATCAGCAGATGAGTCTCCACACAACTGCAAGAATCCTCTTTGTTTTTTGTTTTTTTTTCTACTCCCACTTGCTTCCGACTAACGTGTTAGCAATGTGTGTGTGTGGGGCTTGGCATCTTCATCTGTGAGAAGCTAGGATCCCAGCCATTCTCATGTTCCCAGGGCACACCAGCAAACTTTCCCTCTTTTTCTGATCTTCTGGGAAACTGGGATAGGTTCTCTTAGGGGATTTCCTGCGTGCCTGCTCCATTCTGGCAACCCACACCAGCCCATGCTGAATCACGGGTCTGTTTTAATCGCCAGCCTGGTTCCCCTCTGTCAGAGCTGCAGCGTATAAATTTAATCGCCCTCTCACCAACAAAAACATCTGAGGCAGCAGTGTGCTTCACTGACAAACTTGTTGTTGCAAGTCATACACTTTAAGCAAAGCAAAGCACATCAACAGCACATTCATAAACTATGACTCAGGGTTACCCTTGAGCTGTCTAATATCAATAACATTACACTGTGTGCAGGACTTCCACACCTCCTGCAGTGCACATAGAAAGGATTAGATTACTCCCTGTGTGCTGTGCTTACTGTATTCCCGTATCAATAATACTGCTTTGCAGATACCCACTTGTATTAGTCCCGCATGTGTTTCATTCTCCTTTACAGAGAAACTGCCTGCAAGATAATGCACAAACAGTTCTGCATTTTGAAGAGGTGTCTTGATGTCTCTGATCTGAGAGTCTGTTTGTGCCAAGGGTTTCTGTGCTGCTGTTGGTGGTTTTCAGTAATACTAGGCCAGCTGCTGCAAGGAAATTGCTGAAATCCATGTGTTCCTATTCTGATGCCAGTGTTTCATGCAGTTGGCCAGTAAGGTGCTGTAAGGCATTTATGTTCTTTTCTTATATAATGCCAAGATTGTGTGTGGGGGGGAGTTAGTTGGTTTCCATGGAAAATGTTGTGAACAAGGGCATCATTAATCATTTGGTCACTGTTGCACACAGAGCTGTAAATCATATTGTGTTGTGTTTATTAAGAACGCATTTTGCTTTTTTGCACAGGATTTGTCAGCTTGTGTGTGGAACCTCATAAAATCGCCTCGGACAATTGGACTTGAATCATTTAAACTGGTGGCTGCACCATGTTACAGTATTCATAATTTGTGATTGGTGCAATCAAACAGCAGTTAATATGGGCCATTATATTGATCAGTACAAGGGCTCCTACCCCCACTGTCATTCATGTTAGTTAAGCTGACATTTAATGTTTCCGCAATTATGACAGGACCTGAGAGCATTGCTGCCACTGGTGCTGTTTACAGCTCTGTGGTAATAGAGATTAAATCTAAACTGTTTGGGAGAGCAGACAACGTCCTGTTCCTTATTTCCAGACCCCATGATTTCTCAGAACACAATGACCTTAGCTAAATAAAAATCAAATGTCTGGCACACGGCCCGTTTCTTTTTTTTTTTTTTTTTTTTTTTGCGGTCACTCTCGTTGTCACGCTACATTAAAGTAGCTTTAAAGTGGGGCACGCCCCACACGTCTTGTTGGCTACTCTATAAGTTTTTTTTTTCTGACTGCATTTTTGTACTTTTTTTTGGTGAATCTTTTTTTCTCCTCTCTTTATTCTGAGGTGACTGAAAAGGCATCTTCTTAACGCATCTTTTAGCATGTGGCTGTTTTCATTTAAGGAGGCTGAATCTGTGGATTGTTCTGAAGAAGCCCTGTTCCTCACCGCTTCGCCAGTCTGCCTCCCATGACCCATTCAGCGTGTTCCGGAAGGGGAGACTGAGGCTATAAATCAGTATTTCCCTGCATTCTCAGGTTGAATACACTTGTAACTCACAAACAGACAGTGTTAGCCACAGCTGTGCATTGGGTTTCACCACAGGCCTGCTTTCAGGTTTACTATTCTGATCTGTGAAATTCAGGCTGACAGAGGGAAAGTTATGGGTGGATATTTTACAGATGTTTACAACCTGTCGTCTCCTGAGTTACTTGGGGTTATTTGACACAGTCTCGGGTAGTGATGTATGTCTGTGCCAGGCCTGGAGGTCACCACACCTTAACCCCACTCACCCTCTCACCCGTCACCCACTCTACCCTCATTCTCTCACCCTTTCACCCTCTTCCATGCACTCCTCATCCCGTCATCTAACTCAAGCTCCTCACGCCTCAATGTCTCCCTCACAACTTGACTCTCTCACCCTGTGACCCCTTCACCCTGTCACTCTGCCTTCCCCCACCACCCCCTTCATCCTCTCGTTCTCTCACCCCCTCACCCTCACCCCCCCCCACCCTCACTCTCCCTCCCTCTGCCCCCGTCCCGTTACATGCCTGTCATCTGTGACTGCAGAGCAGCCCGGATGTTATCAGCTGTGCTGGAATCTACACGTGAGAGACAGATGACCTCCATATGTGTGTCTGTGAATGTGGGGGACGGAGTGAGAGAGAGCGCAGAGAGCGCTAGAAGGTTGTGTGCCCATCTGAGAAGCAGAAGGCAGAAACGGACCCGCTCACGTGAAGTCCCGCTCCTGCTGGTAACGGCATGTTGTGCATGCTGGTGTTCCTCTCAGCCTTTCCAGTGCCGTTAAACCACAGATTCATCCAGCCAATCAGACAGCTCGCCCAATTCACTATTCCCACTGAAGTGCACCGCCCTGTCCACATCTCAGTGAATCCATGCAGCAGCAAATCCAGGAGCATTACCAAGGTTTCACTTTATTATTAATATCGTCAGTGCATTTTCCTTCCAAACAAGCCATTCACACAGTCAGAGCATACATTACCATTACATTATTGTAATTTAGCAGACGCTCTTATCCAGAGCAACTTACACACGGTAGGTTACAATTTTATCCATTTATACAGCTGGATATTTACTGAGGCAATTGTGGGTTAAGTACCTTGCCCAGGGGTACAACAGCAGTGCCCTAGTGGGGAATCGAACCAGCAACCTTTTGGTTACGAGCCCTGATCCTTACCACTATGGCTGCATACGGCTGTCATTGTTTGCAAAAGCTACTTCTTTCTGTTATATGTAGTTAATCATTAACATATACATATGTATATATACGGAAGTGGGGCCATATTTCTTCCCATACGTATAGGTTGCCATAAACTTCGGTTCCTGTCTGCATCTGACTTTATGGCCCTGGATTGACTACCTGCAGAGGAAATTGGAGTCCTTATGCACCTTGTGATCTCAGACGCATAATGCTGGAGGACAAAAGTATTTATGGTTTCTGAACAGGAAGCGAGTCATAAATTCTGCAGCATGTCGTCGCTGACTGACACAGAGATATCAGGTCACATGATCGCGCTGGATGGGGGGGCCTCTTGTTTCGCTGCTGCTCACACGGAGAGGGAAATGAGGGTCCTCACCTTTCCACTGACTCAATGACTGGCAGCCGACACCCCACATATTTTATACGTCTCGCCAACACCAGAGCCAAGAACATTCCGGACACTGCCGAGCAAGCTTTCATCAGGGCTTTGAACGTGTCTCCAGAACTGAAGTGACATGTGATCTCTGGTTTATTGCAGCAACGATCTGAGACCAGTACCCAGTTCCCATGTGAAAATACGCAGCCATCTCTTGATTTTGAAATGAGTGGCAGGATGTAAAAAGTAGTTTCTGATTGAATGCTAGAGTGAACACACCACAGCAAACCCCACCCCATCTCCTTTGTGATATTAATATGGTACATCATAGGGTGCTGTACAAATGGTGTGGGAAGGAGGTTGTGGGGAGTTGGGGGGGGGCAGTTACACTGTCAGCCAGACAAAATAAAAAGGCCCCTTTACACCCCAATTTTGATGTTTTTAGTGGTCATTTTCAGCAGCCTTTGATCCAGAATCAGGGGAAAAGGCTGGGGGACAGATTCACTCAGTGGCTGCAACAGGTTCACTGTGACCTAAGGTAGAATGACAGGGTTTCCACTCCAACCAATGTCTTACTCTGCAGGTTTTAAAAATAAATACATAAAAAATACAGTTTAATCAGTGCTCCATTCCACACTCCTGGTACTGTCTCTGCAGGACTCTTCCCCCTGTTTTGCAAATGGCCAGGCTGGTCTTACTTATGTTGTATTGCTTGGTGGTGGGTTCATTCTTACTGTGGATGAAATTAACTTTTAATATTCAGTTCTGGTTCATGCTAACAATGTGGTGTGTAGCATAGTGGTAAGGAGCAGGGCTTGTAACCAAAAGGTTGCCAGTTTGATTCCCCACTGGGGCACTGCTGCTGTACCCTTAGGCAAGGTACTTAACCTGTATGTAACATGTATAAATCACTCTGGATAAGAAAATCTAACAATAATGTAATATGCAAATCATGGCTACTAAAGGACAAATGGACAAACTTTGGGATTTGGGGGGCATAGTGACTTGTTATCACATAGTAGACCTTACTCTTTCATGTCAACAGTTCACACATGGGTAGAGCAGCCATGCAGTGTACTTGCTAATTAATCCCTGTGCAAACTCTTGCAGCGTTCCCCTCCCATTCTGCTGTCACAGTCTGTTCTTTGAGTTTTTTTTCCACAATGCAGAGCAGGAAATTATTATCTGTGACTGCCCTCCGCCCATTCAGAGCACATTGCAATTACCCGACGCAGAGAGGAAGGGGGGGGAGGGGACACCGAGGAGGAAACATACTTCCTCTTACCAAAGGAAACCAGCCAATCAGGGGACCTGCTCAGTTGTGGGCAGAATTTGCAAGAAAAGCGAAAGTGTTATCTGGTGCTTTGATCACGGTGCGGTACTCGGAAAGATAGAGAGACGCGCACATAGAGGAAGTGTTTATGGTAGGATGCTACAGGGAGTTATGATTATACAACACCAGGTCCATTAACACTGTTCACTGAGGAGCAGAAATGTTAAGCACTTCCTTTCTGCTGGTATTTATGACACTGATATTGATAACCAAGGCAAGGAGGAAATGCACCAAGCTGAGCTCTGTATTCTTCACTGTGGAACTTTCCATGTTGCCTGTGCTAGGCTCTCCCATGCTGCCACTGGTCCATAGTCCACTGTTGCCTGGAACCTCTCCCAGACACCCTTGTGCAGTGCCTCTCCGGCCACCCATAGTGTTGAAAAAAGAATAGTCTTAATACCAGGGTCTGAATCTACAGGTGCCACCATCCAGGTTAAGAGATCAATTGGACTTTATTACTGTGACTTTGCTCTTGTTGACACTGTCACTTGATATGTACAATATGTGTGTGTGTTTGTGAATGCAGTTGGGGTGATGGAAGTGTGTGTGTGTGTGTGCTGGGGGGTGGGGGGGGGGGTGAACGCATTTGTGTCTAAGTCCCTGTTTATCCTTTCTGCTTTGTTAGATCTGACATTTGTTTGTTTTGACACAGCACCCCAACAGGAAGCGGGTCGTGGTAATAACAGGAAGTTGTGTGGGCTGTGAGGAGGTGTGTGGTGGGCTGGTCCACTTCTCTTTCTCTTGGGGTTAGATCTCTGTGTAAACACAGGGTTCCACTGCGTCAGGTGAGTGGGTGGTGGTGGTAGTGGTTGGGGGGGGTTGGACGTTGAGGAAAATCAGGGATTCCACCTCACTTCGCATTTCCTCAGGCTATTCTTTGTTCCAGCCATGCTCACCACCACCCTTCTACACTCCCCAGGGGGGAAGAAGCCACAGGCTCCCAGAGACAAGGAGGGGGTGTTAGGCTGGTATCTCTGGCAACATGCAAAGCAGTGTCTCCGCTTTTGGGCTTTCCCCAAATGGGGAGAGTGGGTGTCGGAGCTGCCCTTTGGCATTCCAGCTGACTCATCCCTCGAGGGGGGACACTCAGAGGAAGGGCACCAGGGTGACCCTCTCCTTCCTCTAATGCCCACATCTTCATAGGCCACCTGCCTTTCGGAGCTGGGCAGGGTGCAACAGGAACCCATGGTCATGATCTGAGGCATTATAGATCATCTTGGTTTAACACTGTACCATGGTAGGTCACCCTCTGGACAGAACAATACATATAAATGGTGACTGTTGCTTTTGCAAGCGGTGTCTGTTTAAGGCCGCTGGATAAATGTTATCCACAACCAGATCAGCAGTAAATGCTCATACAGATATATTGATCAATCATGTTGCTTTTGTGGATCCCATTGGATCCCAACCTGGAGTGCTCCTACCCTAAGAGTCACTTAAGATTTCTCCAGGGGATACCAAGGCTAAATTGTGTTCTATCAATTTTGATTCAGTACCTTTTAAATGATATTCTTCCGACCTAGCTTTTTCAAAATATGATTCCATATTCAATGGAAGATTTGAGTTTTTTTGTGGTAAAATCTAACATGCATAGATGAGTGCCCACATTCACGGTGTAATTTAAACTTAACTGTACAATTATATGCACTATGACAGCTGTTGCTTTATTGTGTATGATAACATTTATAACAAAGTTTGTTAGAGAAACACAAAATATGGATAGATGTAAATAAGACAGCGTGATTTAAAAATGTTTGGGATGTTCCACTACAATAGGCTGCAAGTGGGAGTGACAGAGACCGAAACAGAACCCCCAGCACCCCCATTCTTAAACCGTTTCCCCTCTCTAACTCTCTAACTGGCCCGGAAAATCAGCCCGGCACAGTGGACTCCAGAGTGAGGAGACTGATGCACATCATCTGACATGGAAAAGCCCTGTTTTCTGTGATCTGCAACCTCTGACCCCTCATATTAGAAGCACATGACACAGAAGGGGCAGGGGTTTACTGAGGGGAAACACTGTTACATGACTCTCAAACACCAGTGCATTTTAGGTCAGGGTATCAGCAACCTAAACAGCTGCAGATTTAGATTTTACAAATTTAAATTTTACAAATCCCTGTCTGTCATTTTTAAAACTAGTAAGAGATATGTATACAGGCAATGTAGTCTCTCCACTCTGCCTCTACCTCCACACATCCACACTGACTCTACCTCCTGACACCTCTACTGGTTTCTTGGGGGCACACAGCTGTGCACACAGGAACGGTAAGAGAGAGAAAGAGAAATAGAGAGGGGAGAGGGAGACAACAAACTGGAGGATGTAGGAACTGAAGGAATATCAACTCCCTGTGACTGTCGTTAAAAAGAAATAAGTTTTGGAAAGAGAGGTCCTCTTATAGCCCTGCTATAAATGCACCACTCCTTAAGGTTTTTCTTTTTTCAAATATAGCCTCATGATTCTAAAAATAGCCCCGCAAGCGGACTATTAATAGCAGAGGCCGGGATCTTTTTTTGCTTTCAGCGTCTTTGAATGAGGCTGTGGAAATAAAAGCCCTCTGTTCCTGTTTTTCTCTCTCTGTGTTTTTTTTGCTCTCCGCTTTGACGTCAGTCCCCCCCTTCCCTCTACGCAGCTCTGAGCCGCGGCCGTCCAATGAAAACGCAGCATGCTGCAGGCAGCCACTGAGGGAGCGGCATTCTGCAGGCTGGGCTATGCGCATGTTCCACTCGTGAGCACAGCTATTGCGTTTCAGAGAGGGGGGGCCCCACGACAGCTCATATGTTTTCCACTGCTTAAACACACAGCTCAGCACTGTCAACCGATTTATCTCACAATGGCCCTCATTGAGCAGGCCCACGGGGCGAACAGGAGAAAGGATCAGGTGTCTATTAATCACCAGCTTTGTTTCCCTGTTGCCACAGCGCTCTAAAATAGTTTTGTTGTTGTGCAAAAAAAAAAGCCGCCTGCCCCTTTCCTCTTCTCTCTCTTTCTGTCGCTTTCAAAACCAGAATTTTATTGTCCTGGAATAGTTTTTTTTTCCACAGATGAGATATTTTTGCTGTCAGTTCTCAAGAAAGCAGCTATTTTTAAAAAAGTGGTGGAATCCAGACAAAGGAGGCAGACATACAGACAGACAGATTTGGGAGTTGCCTGGGCTATCTCCCAGGGTGCGGCTACCAGCTATTTTCATTAAATTTACATTTACATTTATTCATTTTGCATTAAATGTGTGAAAAGGGGTACATTATTCTCTCATTGAAGTAGGGGTCCTTCTGAAACAGAAAGTTATTTTTTAAAGCTTCCAGTCAGTTCTGTTCACACAACCACTGCTCATTGTGTGCTGTGCAGCATGGAGGATTCTGGGAATTTACAGAACTTGAATTATTTATGACAGACAGACTGGAATAGTTGGGGTGTATTGGGGGGCACTCTGGAAATTAATTAAGCATGGGCATGTTAAGGTTACCTGAGCTTATAACCAGATGGTTGCGGGGTCGATTCCTGGGCAGATCACTGTTGCTAATGCCCTTGAAAGAGGTACTTAACCTGAATTGCTACAGTAAATATCCAGCATTAGCAATCCAAATAGGTAATAATAATAATAACCTGATGTGTGTTAGCTGGACCTTCGCCATGTTTGCCATGTCATTGTAGCCGTTGCCAAGCTACAAACTCCTGCTTGGCGTTGCCTTGCATGCAGCTCAGCAACAAACAGGTAAACGTGACACCTTGGGCAGGAGCACAGTCTGAAGGTCTAAGTGAAGCAGTCAGCTCCGGTGTTTGTTGCACGTTCGCAGGGAATGAAGCAACTGAGAGAGTGATTAATTTTTCATTGTTGTCACCTCATTGTTGCCCCCAGGTTGTTGTCAGGTTCTCCAAATACCACTGTAGCGAAGGGAGAGAGCAGTCACCCCACCCAGCCTCGAACCCGGGTCTACGGGGCACCAAACTGCAACTTTGACCACAACACCAAAGAGCCAGGCTCTTGGTATGGCGGTTGGAGCGCATACTCAGCTGTAGTGACGGCACTCCATCACACTGCCCTCCCCTTCGGGAAGCGGGCCCATGCGCTTCACGCACAGAGGCGTCCTTCACGCATTCCCCCACCGTACTTCTCCCATCCCAGAGTGCCCCACTCACTAGTGCTTCACCCATCTCTGGGGTCCCTCACATCGTGCTTCACCCATCTCTGGGGTCCCTCACATTGGGGTCTACCTAACCTGGGGGTCCCTCATACAGCTCACACACTAAGCACACCTCCGATGGCCTCGCGGCCAGCCATCCCACTAATCACACCACTTGTAGCAAAGGGAGAGAGCAGTCACCCCACCGGGCCTCGAACCGGGGTCTACAGGGGTACCAATCCTGCGACTTGACCGCAACGCCAAAGAGCAAGGCTCGTTGGTATGGCAGTCAGAGCACATATTCAACCGCAGTGAGGGCGCTCTGTCACAACCACTATCCGAACACCAGCTCTGTCACCTAGATGCAGCCTCTGCTGAGTTTACTTTAATCTGAGCTTTTGGTGTGCAATGATAAAATAATGTTAAAATAACACAGCATACCTGTTCTAATGCATGTGATGAATGAATGGACTTACTGACTGTTTGTCAGGCTTTGTCTTGATTAGCATCAATTTTCATGTGCCTGGAAGTACTGTAACAGACTACAACCCTGCTCCACATGCAGCTGGTCTCTTTAGCATGTGTCTTTGTGTGTGCAAACACGGGCATCTAGAATTCAAATGGAAAAGCAGTTAAGTCTCCCACCAAATGTGTCGCACGTGAACATCTAGCCATCAGTCATGTGGATGACAATGAGGAAGGCAGCTTTTAAAAGGTGGTTTCCATATGATGGCTTTCGTATGAGTGACCTTTGTGTTTGTGACGTGTTCAGAGTAGGAAAGGTGCAGATCCATCTCAAATAACCACCTTTGTCAATTACTAAAATACATGAGCAAGGAAGTATCAGCGCAGAAAACAATAAAGAGGTCTTTGTTAGGATTACTGAACACTGTTCCTGCAGTGGCTCTTTGTTTTTATGTCCACACATGAAAGCAGTGTAACACATTGCTTCATGAACAGGATGGGGTGAGAATTCACACCTTGTTGTGAACTTCGGAATCAGAATTCAAATTTTTTCATGTGACCCCTTCCAGACAGGCCCGCTGATACGACTCCCTGGTGATGGGTTGAGCACCACATCCGCGCACTTGCAGTGCCACTCCTGGCAGAAACAGACTGCAGACAGACCAACCAACAGACAGACAGATCATCAAGCAGAGAGGCCAGATGGCAATCCATAGAGCACACAGATTACGCAGTTGTGCATATTACATTTTTAGAATGTCAGAGTGGCGCTGGAAAGTTTGTCTCCCCTGCTTGTTATTGTGCCCATCAGTGGAAGAGCAGAAACTCCGTGTTAGCTAAATTTGTTTTTCCTCACAAACCCACGGCCAGCGTTCCCTCTCTGCTCGAGTGGGTGTTTAAGGTCTCCTGTGCCGCAATCTAAAATAAATCCATTATGTGGTAGGAGTGAAGCTGTGACACAGTGAGTGCCTTTTGGATTTATTACAAAAAACTACTACCACATAAACCCATTAATCATGAACAACACAAAGACTTTTATATATTTTTAGCTGTTAACCAAGCTTGCGTACAAGGGTTGGGAATTCTGATATGGTATTTGCCACTCGTTTGGAGAGGAGTGATCAAAACTGTCAGCATGTCATCTATTTGTGACTAGACTGAAGAAAACATTTCAGATTGTGTGTGTTTATTCAGGCTTTGAGGAGTCCTGTAAAAATGGAAACGTAACAAAGCAGCTTGTAGTAACATGTAAGGCACAATGCTTACCTCAACTTTGTTAGTGGGGAACCTGCCAGTCTTCTGAGTTATTGCTTTAGGTCATTTATATTTTCTAGATTGTGATTGTGAGGATCCTGCAGTTTACAGCATGCAACATTAGATATGGAATCCATTTTATTTCATACTGTATTTAAATCTTCCATATTTTGGACTGATCTCTCTCTCATACAAGGTGTGAATTATACTGAATAAAATAATACAGTACAAATCAATAGCACTGCTAACCCTGAACATCCTCTCCCATCCTTCCATCACCATAAATCGCTGCCACACTGCATAATCCATAGTTTCTCAGATCATGAATCTCTTATTGCCTATTTGATAGCATGAAGCAGAATCCACAGTACGTAAAGATCGGCCAGTTGTTTGATCTGAGGATAGTATTCTAGGGATATGGCCACACACACAAATGTGACCACAAACATACAGACAAACACACAGAGACACACACATGCACATGCATGCGCAAATACACACACACACACACACACACACACACACACACACACACACACATACATATGCACCCACCCATAAAAACATACACATGCAGACATGTACACACAAGTGCATATATTCTCACACACAGTTACACTCTCTAACCTCCTTTTCCCTCCTCTGCCCGTTAGGATGTTCAGTTTTGTATTGTTGACCCTTAACCCCTGACCTCCCAACCTCTCCACTCACTTCCCTCCACTGTCAGACTGCTGTGTTATCTCATCTCTGCAGCCTCTCCACAGAGAGGCCAGTTAAGGCCAGAGGGAACATATATACTTCATTATAGAAGAACATCTGAAAACTTACTACCCAAGTGACCAGACTGGGTTTACATATCCACTTTCAAACAGGCAATGTGAAATGGATGAATCAGTCCAATTTCTTGTCTGCCAGTGTGAAAGCCCATAAACCTATCAATAGCTTGGTAGATCATTTCAGAACAGGAAAAAAAATGAGCTTATGAATATGGTATTATACTTTTTTGGTGTTTTTCTAGATCGCCATTGGAATCTTGATATTCCTCCCTTTCCAAAGTGTGAAGGTGAAATACCACTTACCCTCCTATTTTAATTTATTTTGAAATCATGTTAGTTGTATTCACATATACATTTCCTTTTTCCAAGCAATGCAATCAACTTCCTTTGCTGTTCTTTTGATAAAAAATTACATCGTGCCGCTGTAAGTGGACCATTTAAGCATTAATCAAAACGTGACAGCGGCCCTAGGCACGCGGTTCCTGGATGGCTCCACGCCCGCGCGGGGCCTTCACTCGCCAGGGGCACGCGGTCTCCCCCAACGCCGAGCGCGTGTGTGCGTTACTGATGCGCCGTACGCTCTCCATAGCCTTTCACTCATAGGGAGAAACTTCGGGTTCCCGGTTATTCCTGTAGCACACCACACATTCTTTCTTCCAGTAAAAGGAAGTTACTTTCCCGTAAGAAGACCGAACTGTATTGACACATGCAAACCAGGAGGTTACAGGAGTTATCGTTCCCCGTAGTAAAACGCCCAATTCCTTGAAGGGTCTGTTTTTTTTTTCTGGATTGACGCACATTAAGAAAATTGGTAATATCACAAACAGTGGCTTCTCTCTCCTCGCTCGAATGATGGTTTCCTTTAAATGTAAATACCAGAGATATCAGGTTCTCAATACAAGTATGCACGAATGACTTAATGCTGGAAACTTCGTGGTCAAGGCTTGAACATTAGCTAAGATATTTCTGAGGAACTTCCTTATCTTACAGTGGGAGTGGGACTTGGAGTGATTCCTAATGAAATGACGGGAATATGATTTTTCTCAGACTTTTTAACCAAAACACTTTAAAATATATTATTTAAATATTTAAATCTTTTTGTTATAAATGTTGCCTGTGTATGGAAAATATGTTCCTAATATTTTAAGCAAAGCGGATTCCCCGACACTGTAAAACTCACCATAAACTGTGCATACATTACATGGCCACATACACATGAATGTGTAGATTTTTAAAAAGTAGTAGACTATGTTTTTACAAAATACATGAGTTTTTACATTTTCTCATTAGAAAGTTTGTGGGACGTTCAAAACGTTGCTTTGATGTATGTCGTGGAATTCGCTGGAGTTGGGTGCAGGCTGTTCTCCTGAAAACTTCCTTCGGGTTGTTGGTGTTCGGCATGCTCCTGTCAGGGTACTTCGAACTCTTTAGGGTCTGATGGGTCCCTTGGTCACGATCGCGATTTACCGCCGCCCCTCTGCATTCCTGGCGCTCCGGAGCACGCCTCATTACTTTGGGGAGGCACGAGGCACGACTCGGGCGCGTGACTGGGCGAGAGGGGACTGACCTCTAACCGTGTCAGCAGCTGCACCGGCTATTGTGCTGCTTTAACTCTCTGCTAGTTTGTCTTTCGTTTTGCATTTTGTTATTTTTTTCTCTCTCCTCTCGCAGGATGTGCTTTTCAGCGGTTATTAGCCCCGCTACCGCACTGAACCACGACTGGAAGCTGTAAATGCTGAGCCAACAGCCAAATACTATTCGTCGTGTCTTTCGTTTTATTGCTACTCAAATCGTTATATTCGCATCATTCGGTTTGCGCGCATAAACAACATAATAATAAACAAGGATGAATCAGTCAAGTAGGTGTAGTTAATGAATAAGCTGTAATTAATAAAATAATACCACCGATGATGCAGAACATAACCACGCTAGGCACGCTGTCTTGCGGTTCCGTATTTCCTCCGCCGAATCCTGCCTTATATGGTCAATGACGTTTACATGAGATTTCATCGGCAGCAAATCACCCATTGCGATTCTGTGGGAAGAGATTAAAAAAAATGTCCAAATACGACACAAGAGGCTGGGAACTCCTCGTTGTTCCCATGCCAGTGCCATTTTAGTGTCTGACGTAGGATTTAATGTTAAACTAATGCTAAATTGACACGGAGAGTAAAGAAAACCCTCTGAAAGCTAGAATGATGCATATTGTTCGGATGGAAAAAATAAGCGCTTTGGCTACGCATGTTTTTCTAGATAGCCTCTTAGGTTGATCTAAATGTTTATATACACAGTATATATAAACTACGCCTGTGTAATGTTATTACATGTTCATATAACTCATATCTGATAGACACATATAAGCAGGTGCTTTTCATAGATACAAAGCTACATACACACTCACACACAGATATATGAGGGCAAGATAGGAGAGAAAGCTACAATGACCTCAAAGAAGAGAATGTTACATGGAAGTAGCACAGCAGGGGAAGAGTGTTTGTTCAAAGAGCAAAGCCTGACTATGTCTCAGACTGTGCCTGGCTCTTTGTGCATTTGACTGCCTGTCTGCCTGTTTTTCTGTCTTTTCCTGTACATGTACCAGTGTATGTGCCAGTGTCTATGTGGCCTTTCCATTATCTGTCTTTTTCTGTTTCTGGGTTATGAGACCATGTTATGTGAGGATTTCAACTGGTGCACACGTCATGATCAATAATACAAACTTAACATTACATTACATCATTGTCATTTAGCAGATGCTCTTATCCAGAGTGACTTATATAAGAAAGAAGCATTTTCTAACACAAACATTTTCTAAATGTGTGATCATTTTCGTCATGTCATTGCATTTACACTTGGGTTACGTTGTCTTACTCAAGTGAGAAGGCTGACCAAGCGTCAGTGCCGACCAGTAGTTTATTAATAAGTGTGTGCTTATTTTTTGGACATCCTGTTGGTGTGCAGTGTAATGCAGCAAGGGGGGAGTCCCTTAGCTGGGAGCTGGGGTTCACGCAGATATTCACAGTTTGTGAAAAGGTGGGCGGAACAGTGCTGATAATGCTTTCTGACTCCCACTGAGTAATTCTGTGGAAGAGTGGAACTGTATTTTTTTGTAAACGAAGCTTGAATGTCACAAACAACCAGCAAGCACAAACAAGCAGACACCCTTTCTCTCTGATGTGAGCTCTTGCTCCACTGATAACACTTTCTGATACTGATAACACTTTTTATTTTTTTATTTTTTTTTTACACTTGGAAGGAATCCAACAGAGGCGAAACTGAACACGTATATTTGCATGTACAGTGCATATGTGTGTGTGTGTGTGTGTGTGTGTTTGCATGTATGTGCACATGTTCGTCTTCACAACTAGGACATTACAAAACTGCTCCACCTTCTTACACACACTGGGTTTTTATGAAAGAAAAGAAAGAAACCAGAAAGCTCCATGGCCCTTTGATGGCCTTCTGGTTCATGATCAACATGTTCTGTACTGAGGTTATATGGCTCCCCTGGCACTCACCAACAAGCAAAAGGTTTATCAGCTGCCAGGAGTGTTTGGAGCTGTGCCCAAACAGCTGGGTAGTCTGTACAGTATGTGGCACACAGACATAGGACACGGCGGCCAACCAGCCAAGCGGTGCCGGAATCTGTGTCATCACCAGAATCCAGCTCTGCATTGAACACTCTGTTTCTGCACATGATCTCAGCCCCTGGCCTGGAGACCTGGCTCTGTCTGAGTAGCTTTAAGAGAGAGAGAGAGAGAGAGAGGGGCACAATTCAGGACATTCTGCACAACTCAGTACATCAGAATACACACTGCAGCCCCCCATGCCCCAGGACATTTTAATCAATGCTATATAGGGGCAGAGTTACTGATTTTATTGTGATTTTATTGTGTCTTTCACTAGGTCCATAATGTGAGCCAGTAAGGATGAATTTGTGCTGTATTGGTGTTGCCTTGATCCAGAAAAAACAAACCCCCTGTTTCTCTTCTCTGTCATGTGAAAGAGCAGGTCACATGATATAGCCATGATGTAGGTTCACAGTAACCCCTTTAGAACTGATGTGACAAAGACCCACTAACCTTTATGCTATTTGGATGCATGAACCTAATCATTTGTCCCCATTATCTGCCCATGTGGATTATATAAAGAGCTGATTGGTGCAGGGCCAATTCTGAATTGATGTTATTGATAGAACAGGCCATTTTACTTTTAATAGTATTTGACTGTCTGCCACAGTTAAACTCATATTGCATAGCCGCATGGTTATAATGCAAGTCCTGCATTTAATAATGTATTCATTTGGCAAATGTCTTTATGCACAGCAGCTTAAAGCATCAGAAATTAAATTGTACAATTCAAATGCCAGATAGAAACAACCATTTAAAATGCACAGAGCTGTCTCAAAAGTAAGATGGAGCCATCTTGTCTAATTAAAACACAGACCCCTAAGCACAACCCCTTTGTAAATTGAAGTCATAACTGGTTGTCGCCATGCATACAGATAAGAACCATGCTCTCTTGGGGAGATCTCAGAGCAGGCCAGGAGTGAGAGAAGCATGCCCTGCTCACCACACCCTGGACTGCCTGCCAGATGAAACCCCTCTCTGACGTCATTCGCCTACGGATTCTCCAGTCCTCAGTTCTCCAGTCCTGATGTGCCCCTTCTCACAACGGCACTGTGCCAGCGGGGGTGTGACGTGCAGGGGGAAGCCGGGGGGATTGAGGCCCCTCGCCTGCACCAGAGCACTGGTGGCCTACGGTTTGGCTTTTGGTGAAACCCACTTATCTTTCTTGCACTCCTTCCTGGAGGCATTTTTGTGGTTTCACCTCCGTTTGAGAGCATATCTCATATACAATACCTTAGTGCATGTAACAGCAAAGTGTTGTGTCAGGACATCTCGGTTTTTTACACCAGCATAGCTTAAAACGTACTTCACATTTTAAGCATAGTACACATGCTCTTTAATTTTTAATACTGTGTTTAACTCTATGTGCATTGATCCCTCGTTTCACGATTGCTTGTTTTCCCATTCACTTCATTATGGATCTGTTTCAATTTTATTAATTTAATTCATTAAATTTATATTTAACTTTCTCCCATATAAAGCGTTATATAACGTGTGTTGAGTTATATTAAGCCAAACATGATTAATTGAATCTTGCACAGTTGTTATGTGGTCTGTAAACTTTTTGAGGCTTTTGTATGTCACAGCAAGGAGGTTAACTTAGTAACAACCATAAATGACTAAGTATGACATAAAATCCAAAACCCGGTGTTAAGACAGCTGTTTTCAAAGCTTTAGGCATTAACGGAATAAGAGCCTATGGCCTTCATGGTGTGTGTGTGTGAAACACCTGGAACCAGTTTTTGTGCCGTGTGGACAGGGGGTCACTCCAGGCAAGAGAACAGAACAGACATACACACACACACACAAAAACCTAAGCTCAGAGTATTTCCCTGCGCCAGCACTGTACTAAGTGCCAAAGATAAAACTGACACAGCCAGCAGAAAGAGACCCACATGTGCCGGAGAGTGGGACAAAGTTCACAGTCTGTCTAATATTGAGTCAGCACTCTTAAAAGCCTGCACCACCCTTTCACCCAAAATCACCCTACAGCTGCTCTGATTGCAAGAATTAATATTGGTCCAGCCGAACTTCACATTTGCCTTTTAAATGGGGGAAACACTTCATGAAAAATGAAGCAATAGAAATTAACAACCCCCTCCTGCTCATGAGTTAAACCTGCTAAATGGAAACTCCTGGGTAATGTTTCTTTCAGTGCAGATGGATATATGAGATTATCATTTGTCATGGATTGTGACATAAGCATTATGCTATAAGTATAAGTAATATGTTCAAGGGCATACTTCTGCACACCCAAGCCACACATAACTTCCTGTGCAATGTTGCTATACTGGTTTCTTTGGTTGCAGGTAGTTCACCTGAGGATTCTACCCCCCTGCACACACACACTCTTTCACACACAAACATGCACTTGAATACAAAGATATTCCAATTTCAATCAATAATTTATTCAAAATAGAAAAATCTGAACATACTGATGCTTTACAGTACATGGCTGAGAGTTCATAAATAGACAATATATTACTCTCCTCATGACATATCATGACTTATCAATAAAAAATCTAATTCAATGTTTCCGCTATCAAATCAAATTCATTAAAAAACACTGGTGCACACATTACTGTAGCTGGCAATGCGCGTGGTTCAGTTCATGCCACACCGCATTGCAAGTACAAAAAAGCGTCACTGCAGGTTAGTCTTTAGCATTGGTTCCATATCTGGCCTTTGACACGGTGATATCTGTAATGAAAGTCCCCCTCCCTCCGCTCCGTGACAGTGAAACCGCCATTCCTCACCCACTGTACTCCCACTGTTGCTACAGCCGCCCTCGCGCCCGACACGCTGCTGCGAGGCTGAGCCGGCTCGTGTTCCGGCAAACTGTCACTCGCCACCACAGCGCTGTTCCATTTCACGGAAGAGCAGGACAGACGCACGGTCCCCTCACCCCAGCTATGTCGCTTGAGATATCCGACAGGACTCAGTCCCTGTGTGATGCCCTCCTGAACGCCCTCCTTATTACTATAAGAATGACGATTTCAATTCCGGCGTTTTTTTCGCATTAAACACCGACAAGTCTGTTCAGCGCTCCTGCAGAGCAAGCGAGGGTATCCACTGATTCTTGCAGCGGCTTTCTTCGCAGTAACTGCCCACCTCCTTCAGAGCCTGGCATTTCAGATCGTCAACATGAGGATTCTGTTGAGAAAAAGGAAAATGACACAGTTACACACATTTGCATAAAACTGGTATACGCAACGCGATTAAACAGATCACATTGGTTAAACAATGGTTAAACAATAGTTGTGCTTTACTTTGTCTCTCGTTTTGTAAGCCACGTTGTGCAATAATCATTGATAAACACTCCAATGTTACTTAATCGGATCCTGGCTCACTGTCAGGATGGCTTAATCACACACTTACCGTAACGAGAATGCAGTGCAGGTCCCTCGGCTCGTTGCCGTTGCTGTCCGCATTGACGGGCTCTCCCAGGATTTGCGCTAGCCGCCTCATGCCGGACACGCGCAGTATGTTAATGTCGATGTCGCAGCAGAAAGCCTGGATGAGAGTGAAGTGGATCTGCAGGGCTATGTCATCCTCGTCCTCCTCGTCTGCTGCCAGCACGCAAAGCACCACACTGTCCGGGTCGCTGCAAGGCATACATATAATTTATTAACATGATCATTGCATTGTTTTTGCGATTAATCATAAATAGTATTGGTATTACTCGAGATAAGATACTTACACATTCATCAGCTTTGCAGACTCATACACTCCCACGGTGAGACAGTCTTGCCGCTGTGCAGCCATCAGAAGTTCTTCCAAAGCCTGGCTTACGTTCTCCATCCTTCGAGGGGAAAGACAAAATGGAAATGATTAGGTTCAGCTAGGGACGCTGGTACAACATTAATCAACACGAGCTGTAAGCGAGTTCCAAATTTGTGGCAGGTAAGGCACTGCTTGACATAATAGAAGCGCAAGAGTAACTGGTGTTGCAATGCACGCGCTGTACTTGTACTTTCAGCCTATGAACTACATTCATGCAGACTAGAATAGCCCAAATAAAACTGTTAAATGCGCAATAATTCCTGACAAGCATCCATCGATGAACGCGGTACTTACTTTTTCTCAGTAATGTTGCATCCAACGACTTCTTCCAGAGTCATGTTGAAATTACGACATATAATCCACAAATGTAAGGATAAACTCCGGCAGCCCAGTGTACAGCTGAATCCGCTAAAGGTTTAATATAATCCAAGTGCGATATCCTTGAGGTTTGTGAGACAAAGTACGGTCCTGCTGTCCCTAGCTCGTTATCCTTGCGTAGCACAGCTAGTTCTCACACTCTAAAACGATACTGGTACCTTATATCCACTTTCGATGTGGGCGTGGACCACTAAACCAGCGGCGCTTCTCTTATTGGTCAGCGATTTTCAATAAAGTGTTCACCCTTTACAGCTATTGGATAGCCGTTCTAACTCTTCGACTGTTACCCACGTGGGGGCTTTTCACAGAAATTCCCCCTCCCTCAGTTTACTCCAATCTTGAGCCCTCTGGAAAGTCCTTCGCCGTTTCAGTTTGTTTTCACTGAAACTGCGAAGATAAGGTACCCAGAGACTTGAAACAGCGCTGTAACACATTAGTAAAAAAAAAAAACACGGTTCGTTTCAGTGCAAATTAATGCAAATATAATAATTTTTAACGTAGACTGTTATGGTTAGATATTATCAGTACTCGATGAACGGCCATGTGGGGTCATGTGGCGAAGTGGTTATATCATGGCACCAGACCTTCGCGTGATATTTGGGAAATCACCATTGTGCAATAGCGCCTGACATTTATTTATTTATTTATTTATTTATTTATTTATTTATTTTTGTTTGTTTATAAATCAGCAAAATAACACTTTCATATATTGCACACAGTTTGTGAAACGTTTATGAGCCTCTGCGTACATTGGATTTTCCACCTGAGAATACCATAACACCGGAAAACCTTTGCAAGCCGCTAAATATTATGAGACGGTTCTTTTGTTAGTATTGTGACAATATCGTTAAATATTAAAACACAGTTCAATATATAAAGTGGCAGTTGGTGTAGTGGCCGTGGCTGTTATATTGTTATTGTCTGTCACCGTGGCGACCTCGCGTTTTCATAATGAAGATCTTGTGTTCATACGCCCCCTTGTGTAAGTGTGGATCACTACAACGGGGAAACATGTTTCAACACGTTATAGTTGTCTACCCTCTGCAAAGCCATCAAGCCCCGACAAGTTACCTCTGTCTGGGTTCAAGTTTTGTTCTTGTTTACATGATCACTAAATATTTGTGTACCCACTAGACACTGAAGTAAACACAAGCTACTCATCTGGGGGCGTGTTTACGACAGCTGCATACGAGAGCATTTTGCTGTGGTGATGATGATGACGACGATGATGATTTGATATGATATTGATATTATTATTATTATTATTATTATTATTATTATTATTATTATTACAACTCTATATTTCGATCATTATTTTCAATCACGTTCAAAGTGCCATTCGAATTATAACATCTTGATAATATTCAGATCACATGATAAAAATAACAGAGTACTGAGACCAGTGCTTGGATTTAAAAATAATCTAGAATCGTAAACTAAAATGGGATTAATAATTTTTATTGGGGCAGGGCTGTGCAACGCTGCGTTATATATTGGATAACTGCTAATTGTGCTCCATGCAGGAAAAAAGTTGTTTTGTAGGCATTTTTAGGGACAAAAATTTAAAACGGTCAGAAGTGGAGTGAAAAAATACCAACAAACAGCAATACTTAGTAGGGGAGACACATTTCTTGTATACGAGCGCCGTCCAGTGGCTCAGTAAATTATTGAATTTTGTGTGTAAATTTCTGTGAAATTAATCTGTCCGGGGTTTTCATTTTTGAAATTTTTTACACCCTGGCTTATAAATTTCAGAAATGCGTCCAGGTGAAAGAACTGTAACTCGCTATAAGGCACTCTGGACATTTCGAATTAATAGTCAGTTTTAATAGTTCGATATAGTTTCTTTTATTTGTTTTTGTTTTTTTTTCTTTCTTTATTTTTTTAGATTTTGGCATGTGGTGGCTTGCTCCAGAGTTTCGGCAAGGCGAGAACACTTGAAATAATGACGAAGAAAACCCAGATCAGAGTAATTAGCACCTATATAGACACCTAAGGCTACAGGCCTAATCTGTTTGATAAGGGCTGAAACGAAACACATTTCGGGACGCTCATGCAAACCGCATCGTGGCGTAATGAAAGATGCGACGCCCTGAGAGTAGAAACCGGTCAGGTCACTTGAAGCAGGTGAGAATCGATGGCCAATTGATCATTATTAGCTGCAGCTATTCTTTTTGAATTTCGCTTATTGTGTTTTATTTAAATATACTTCAATCATTGCTCTACTTTAATCAGTATGATCGCCTTGTTATGATAACGTTACACTTGTTTGAGAGGACCCGCGAGTTTCAGATTACATGTATCACTTTCTGTCTAAAATTATCTGCAAGGAAACATAAGGCTTTCTTTAGATACGTAACACATACCTGTAAGCTATGAAGACTGAGCATACATTGATCCATGCAGGCGTGGACTCACGAGAAAAAATTACCCATTTAACTCAACCACGCGGCGCCATGTGTACATTGATGCGCTGACACGCGACGACATTGGTGATATCTAGTAACGTTAATGTGTCTAGAGTGTGTTAATTGCCATGGAATTTCGAATTCTTACATTACATTAAAAATGTGTTACTACGAAAATTATATTTTAAACGTAACATAAACCAGTCCTTTCTAAAGGCTGATTATTATTTTGCGTTTGTGGAGTTTTGTTATCTGCAACTTTATATGCAGAGTGTGAAGTGATTAGGTAATATGATGCATGGCACATAATGCTAAGCTATGTAGTGCATCTGCTGTCTGTTTGTAAAGAGGATACCTAAAGGCTGAAAAGTTATCAGTTATCAAAGTTTACAGACTGCTTTGGATGAAACTTAAAATACGATGATTCTCTGTGGGACATTTTAAGATTGGGCAACTGGGTGGCAGGGGTATGCAATGAACTGATTAAAAAGGTATGTATCAACATGAAAGTAGTCGAAAACTGTACAGCACCAGTAGATAGGTTACAAATGAAAATGTCAAGTTAACTTGCTAGCTTGTTGGGGTGGCCATTTATTTTGCTGCTTAATGCATTCTGTCCACTTCAGTCTGCTTCATAAAATACTGCTTTCTTGATTGTTCAGATGCCCTGTTATAAATAATAGAGTTAATTTTGAGAATGGGTGATGCAAACAGCAAAACTGTGTTTGCAAAGCAGCATGCTGAAAATTTTATGCTGTCCTCATAACATTACATATTATCTACAAAATCACATAATGGTGTCTAAAAAGAGTATGATCATAAAGGAAAACTTCACTAAAGAATGGATAACAGGTTGTCAAATTGCAATGTGCAAAATATGTGCAATATCCAATGCACTGCAATCATTTAGTCTTGATACAAAAACTGATTTTATAATTAACAAAATATTTAAGCCTGTCTACAATGCAGAGATATTTACTATCCCATATTTTGCCTGTAATTTGCATTAGACCTTAGATTTTCACCCACATCACACCTAATATTCTCCCTGGCCAGACACCTTGGATAAAAAAGCTTTGTGTGGAAAATTCGGCCTTAGCAGGCCTCTGCAGTCAAGGCATCACAGGCTAAATCCATGGCCTCAATGAGTATGACCTGAACATGAGATTTGTGGTTATAAACTTTGCATTATCTTGTCAGAATAAAACCTTCAAGTGCACATAGGAATGGTGAGTATGGTGGGAGATACACCATTGACATCCTTGGGTGGGTCTGGAACCACTAAACTGCTGCGCTACAGTGGAACCTCACATTGTTCTAGAATGTTCTATAAGCTGGCCAACTCTTGCCACTCACTTCTCCAGCCACAATATCTTATTCTCCTTTGACAACCTTGACCAACTATCTCATCTCACATTCGTACAACCCTACCCCTGTCTCGCACAGCTGGTTCTCCTTCTGCGTTGTCTTTCAATTTCTTCGACATAGGTGACCAACCTGGTGTGTCTCTTTATGTGTGACTTCAGACAGACTATTCAATGAAAAGCTTTGTTTTCCTGTATTTTCATGCACAGTGGAAGAGCCAAAAAAGATTGAGAATATGGTGGGAAATCAACACAGCTTTTAACTGTTAGGGAGGTTTTAGCCTGATCAGCTACTGTATGGGCAACTTTCAAGCCTTACAGTGCCTCCATTGTGCAGAAATCAAATACTGCAAAAACAAAACAAAAAACACAAAGTCTGAATTTGGATTCATGTTGTGTCTGTAGTATTTGTACAGTTGGCACAGCACTAACATGTAAGGACCTTGAAATTGTCTGAACAGGTAAAATTTCCTGAATTGAAAACACAAGGAATGGTGGCATCTGAATGGAAGATGAATTGATAAGAGTGGGTTACAGAGGGCTAATTCAGTTTGTCAAAGGATGGTGCATACCCATTCCACTTCAGAATTCCACTAATTAACAAATAGACAAAATGTAGTTTCTTAAAATACTGTAAATCAACAATAATGTTTTTCACCAAACCATTAGATATAGTACTATGTCTTAACCAGGTGTGACATTTGTAGCTTCAAAGCTGTAGGAGACAGTCTTTTTTGTAGGAAGCTATACATATAACAATGACAATAATCATAACTGTGAATAGTCTTTACTGATAACAATAGTCTTATCACATTTCACTGCCTTTGAAGCTGCTCTGCTCTGTAAAAAGAAAATAGTTGCATTTGATTGTTGAAAAGGCACATATCATGTATGTATTTATGTATGTGTGAAAATATATTGGTGAAAGGAGGGGCCAGGCCTTAGAAGAAAGATATGTGAATGTGTGATGGCTCCACCAGATGGCGCTGTAGAAATCACCTGAACTGGGAGACATCTGAAGTTGCCCATGCCTGACCTGAAGTCCCTCATACATCTTCTATTTAAGATTTACTATTCTACACCTTGATGTGAAGAATCAGTCGGGGAAAATATGAAAGGAGCTTGGGGAGGCGTTTTGAGAGTGTTTGTTTGGGAAGAAGACTTGTTATTGATCTGTTTTGCCAATGAACCCAATTTGGAATCAGACCTGTGCATGACTGAGGAGTTGGCTTGGAATTTTAACTTTGAAAGTGAAATAAAGACCACAAATAAGCCTTTACTCATTCTGTTTGTTTATCCGTGGTAAGTCTCAGTCTCCAGGTATAGCGAGGAACAACTAAAGACCCCATTGTAAGGCAGCATCCAAAAACCTTGTAAAAGCAATTTAACATATTACATTTGAGAAGGTTCAAGTGAATTCACTGGGTTTAACGCTTATTGGAATGATTGTCATGTATTATCGCATACTGGTTCCCATAAATATGAATCATATATATGCGTGTGTTTGTGTGTGTGTGTGTGGGCGCCTGCGTGTGTGTGTGTGAATGTTGTGGCTGAATTGGGCTAAACCGAAGGTAAAGTAAAATGAATAAAACCACACATAGAATGTGAAGATATCCATGGACCACAGGGTACATGACACCGAACCCCACAAAGAACAGGTTTGACTCCAAGGGCACACCTCCCCTGTGTTTGCTCTTCAGATTGGTCTGTCCCTCACAAAAATCTGAGGTCAGGGGTTAATTTCATCTCCAAAAGCCAACACAGCGCTTGTCCCTGACCTCTTGCTCCTTCCTATCCCTCATCACCTCTCCATCTAAGATGGCCCAGACACCAAATGCTGAGTCAATATTGGAGCCTCCTTGTAATTATAAGGAGGCGTGGAGCAGACGTCTGCAGAGCTCTGTAAGCGGGAGGTAATTAACTTAAGCTTGGCCTGAAACGCCTGGAGAGCCCTGAGCTGTCATTAGAGCCCCATCAGACATAACTAATCCATCCAGATTACCTCTAGGTGAAAGCGAGCGTTAAAGTGTGCCAACACCTGCCAGAGTTTTTGTGCCTTTCATTGATTAATATGTTGTCACTGCTTTTTCTGGTCATTTGTCCTGTGGATCTGTTTCTAAAATGAGGCGGTCAAGTTATTAAATCTGTGAGGTAGGATGAGAAGTGGGAGGGATAGAAGGAAAAAGACAAATGTGCTGTTTTCTGGAGGACGGATTCAAGATGGAACACATCTATCTGGGTGATATATCTGATCATCTCGCAGGACACCACCCAAGTTAGCTTGATTAGATTGGAACAACTTCCAGGTCAAGTCTGGGGTCATGTACACAGGAGGAGATTGGAAGGTGGAGGGGGCAGGAAGTGGGATTGTCAGGCATTGCTGGTCAAAGATATAGGTTGCACCAGTACTCCAGTGCTTTAACAGCAGCAAGATATTGATCTAGATTGTACAGAAAAGGTAATCATTGGGGTGACATTTCACTTGGTGTTTTTGGTTGTAGATAAGAATTGCAGAAGGTTTACCATATTGAGACATCTGAACAGACATCCATCTCAGATTCCACGTTGTACTAAGTATGACCATAAGAAAATGTGATTAATTCATTGTAATTATCCAATTGATTTCGCAGATGAGCAATAAGGGTGTGGGGGAGATGGGACTTTGTCATCTCACTAGGTCTTTGGATATCTGCATATGACACACAAGAGCAAGTAGCTGCCTTTTTCCGAAAGTCCATCAGCATATATGGAAACGAACTGTCGGTAATCTATATTTTGGAGATCTCTGGGCCAGTCTGTGGTTGATAAACCCACAGTTAACGGCACTAAATCGCGTTTTAAAAGACCCTTACAACTCGTCGCCGGCACTCGTGAACTCTGAAGCCAAACAACTATATTTTAACTGGCCCACGTATGCCAGCAATAAATGCGATATCCCAATTTTGTGGCAAGTGCATAATATTTTCATTCAATTCTAAACGTATTGTTTCTAAGAAGTATAATTTGATGTATTTTGTTAGTCTTGAAACCTCCTCCATTGTGAAAGTAGCCAGAAAAAAAGTCAGACGAAATGGGCAAGGCAAAATTCTTTAAACATCGGCAGTCCAATATTTCACATGCACGCTTTTGTCACGTCAGAGGTGAAATTAATATTGCAACAGATGATGTCAACATCTGATATAAAACTTGAGTTGCAGTGGGCTGTTCGAGCACAGAGGGGAAATCCACTCAGTTCAGCTCCCTCGTCGTCTTCTGCCGGGCTCCACGCCTAAACTCCCCTTTCAGCACCATGGTCAGCGCGCGACTCTTCTTCCTCGGTGTCACCTGCTCCGTCTTCTTCTTGTTGGTGCGCAGTGATGACTCGCTGGATGCTCGATCTCTTCAAAACCCCATGAAGACACCAGAGGAGAAGGAACTGGTAAGGCTAGACGAGAGAACGAGAGAGCTTTAGTGTTTGGCAAGTCAGTTCTCGAATTGATGTATTGCTTATGTCGCTACCCTTTATCAAGTGCTACAAACTAGCGTTCGGCATTTCTGTTAGAAATCTTAACAGTGTGTCAGTCTTTACCTAACCCAGTCTGAAGTGATTTATGTGTACGTATACAAATAATTAAATGGGTCAGCCACTAAAGCAAAATGCAACTTTATGCAAAGTAGGCCTACACTTTTATGTAGATTGCGAAAGTAATAGTCAATACGTATTTTTCCTTTTATGGATGACAAAGATTTTGCTGTCAAAAGAGAAAAAGTCATTATGCTGCCAAAGGTGAAAGATTCTATAGATTTAAAGCCCTTAAAGATGCAATGATGGTTGCCTTTAATCACTTTTGCCATTTAAGACAGCTTTAAGTTGTATACATTTTATGATGATACCAATATATGGAAAAATAACATTTTGGAGTGTTCCATAAAATATTTTCCCTCTATGCGTCATTACATTAAACTGTTTAACTGTTTATGCGTGTATACATACGCTATTATTCAATTATTTAATCATTATTGCAATTTTTAACGCGTATTTTAGATTGAAGCCTTGCAAGAAGTTTTGGAAAAGCTGAAGAATAAACGAATGCCCTCTGCGGAGAAGAAGTTGGGGTGGCTACCCTCGGTAAGAGTCAGAGACAGGAGAGATACTTTTGCCAATATTTAGCTCTCAGCGCAATACCACAGATCGTGTATTCCATGTTATTTGAATGACTATTTAACTTTATAATTGAGTGATTAATGGATTTTCTAAAACCGTTCATTTGTGATTTGCATGTTTGGAAGGAAGTAGTGTAGCCTATATGTCATTAATTTGCTGTTTTTGTGCAAGAAGTATCCATTGGGTGTAAATTTTAGTCGGCAGTCTGTGATACGGAAATGGCATGCAGAATCATTAGGAATTTGATAACTGCTGTAATATTATGCCATGTGTAAGACGCTGTGTATGTCTATCGTAAGACAGTACCTGCATGCGCTTCTTTGTTCATTGTACACAGTGCGATGCAGGGGAACAGTGCGCGATCCGCAAGGGGGCGAGAGTCGGGCAGTTGTGCGGCTGTCCGCGAGGAACGTCCTGCAACTTCTACATCCTGAAGTGTTTGTAGAGCAAGAAGCTGATAACGTTGGATCTGAGGGGAGCATGTCGACGGAAATTAGGACTAAACACCTGCTTGAATGAATCTTTTTCCCTTCTCCTCAACTTCCCCTTCAGACACAAGAAAATTTGCCGTATGCTTTTTTCATATTGATTGTGTTATATTCTATATCCCAACGATGTACAAAGTCAACCAATAAATGAAATAAATAATTTGTAAAAACTCGTCATGATACGGCTCGTTCATGATACTATATTTTACCAATAACAGATCTATCAGAAAAGATTAACGAGGGATCGACTTTTGTGGGATATGAATCATTAGATCATCATCATTTATCGCAGTGAAGGGTTGTAAAATTATTTATTGAGCTTTTCATTAATCACCGATCGAAAGTTGTTTATGACTTTAAATACACAATATTAATTAGATTTAAATTGATGACATGGAATCGTATTTTCCAGGAATTATTTAGTTTTTAAAATCCACTGTTAATTAATTTGTGGTGTGTGGAAAATTTTGGATTTGTATATTTACTAAAGATATCTTAAAGTAACCCTGAGTTTACTAGTTCTTTACACCGCCAGCACTACGTGGGCACTGATTGGTTAGGTCAAATGCCAATCTGTTTGCGGCCGCCTCTTCTACAAGGCTGAAGTTTGGCTTGTGATTAGCCTGAAAGAATGGCTGCGGAGCCGAATGCAGTCTGGCGAGCTGTATGCAAGAATTATCTCAGTATCGTTCCTTCTTGACTTGAATAATGACAAGTACTGTGTGGCCGCCAGTATCGAAGAACACAGGCTTCCAAGCTGCCAGAAGTTCGCCGCCTGGTATACAAACAGAGGTAAACTGCGTCTGTGTTCATGAGGATAACAAATCAGGATAACAAATCAGCGTGCGCTCCTAATTTTGCGTTGGACGATCCCTTTCAGTTTTGTGTTCATGGTGTATTCTCTAGTTACAGTGTAGGTACCATACTCGGTTTTGTGTTTGTGGAGTAACAGTGGCTGTTCAATATTAAGTTTTGGGTTTGTAGATGTTGGTGCAGTAAACAGCGGTTGTAAAGTGACGGAACAATCGCACATTTGTGAGATGAGGAATTTTGATTGAGCTGAATCAACAACTCGAGTACAACTTTAAGATTCGTTCATTACCTGAGGTGTTACCGGTCCCATAATAATTCTCACTATTTATGAATTGACTACTAATGTGTACTATAAATGAGTATTTCTCATTTGATGTATCGAAATGTGCAAATATTTACTGTAGATGCCTGCCAGTCGGACTATAATTGGGCAGTGGTTTTGTGCGGTCAAAAGCTACTGACTTGCTCTATGTGTGTTAGACTGATCTTGTGAGCTGCACAGTGATTGGCCGTGTCTCCGAAGGAAAGGCCTGCAGCTGTTGCCATGGCAGCCAGCTAGCTCAGCACGTCTGTTCTGTCCGCAGGAAGGAAGGCGGCGCGCTCTGCTGCGCGCTGTGCAGAGAGGGTCAGAATTCACACAGCATTCCCACCCTTACCAAACCATGTCCTACACACACACACAAAAATCATAGTTCTGTGAATTTGGCGGAGGTGGGAGTGGTGAGCACACAGTAAAAGGGAGGAGCAGTCGAAGTCCCGCAGCTGCTTTCATAGGGAAGTGTTTGTGTGACGCGAGGATGAAGACGCAGTCGCAGACTCCGCTGGGAGGGAGACCGCTTTCCTCTCACTGTGACAGTGGAGAGTGTACGCCTGGGCAAAGCCGCCAGCAGCAGCCACAGACAGTCACAGGTGTGTGTGTGTGTGTGTCTGTGTCTGTCTGTGTGTCTGTGTCTGTGTCTGTGTGTATGTGTGCACGGGTAAGAGAGAGAAAGAAAACGTGTCTGTGTCTATAATTGCTTGTATGTGTATGTCTATTACAGACAGTATGTGCATGTGTTTATATTTGTGTGTGCATGTCTGTGTTTGTGAGTCTGTGTCTCAGTGTTTTTCTGTTTGTGTGAGTCTGAGTCTGTGTGTGCATATGCTAGTGTTTTGTGTGCCTTTGTTGGTGTGGAATATGTCTGTGTTTGTGTGTGTTTGCTGGTTAGGAGGGGCTGATTGTCTGTGAGCATATTGGGAGCTACCATGATTGGGTAGTCTTGTCCCTGTCTGTATGGAGTGCTCCTGTCTGAGTAGGTTTAGAGACAGGCAAGGTGGCTGTGTTTCTCCCATTAGCACTGGCCGATTGAGGGGGGTGTGGTTTAGTACGGCAGTTAGCCATGAACTGCAGAGAGGAAGCAGTGAGGGCAGGAGTGTTTCCGCGGTTACTGTTCTGAACACTGACTTATCAGCATTATCAAAACAGGGCTACAGCATTCAATGTGTGTCTCATACAAAGCAGCATTGTATTGAAAACTGGACATTGCATGCTGAAGCATTCACTATGTATGTCCAGCTTCCAAAGAAAAAGTCACTCTGATTATAGTACATGTTGAGAACAAATGGGTTCTTTGTTACCATATCCTGTGCTGCATTGTATTGCTTCCTCCACTGTATATTGACCATGAAGACAGGAAAGAAAAGTTCCACCTCTCAACCTTCAGGAAGACATTCAGAGGTGCAATCAGTGGAAAAGGGAACTAGACAGAATGAGAGTCATGTGCTTAGTCCAGCAATGTGCTCAGCAAGCTGTTCTGTAGTATTTTTACTTTTCTTCTTATCTCAGTTTTCTGTGCCCTGCTTACGTCAGCATATCCAATGTAATGGGGGATTGGGTCTCCCTGATTCTCATCTGGATCATGTAAGGGATTCTCAGTTCTTCAACAGTGAAACTCCACTGTGCTGACCTCCTTCCTTCATTCCCTCTCAATGCTAAAATGGCTTCCTTTGGGCACTGGCTGTCAATCATCCCGTGCTCCTCCCACCAAAAAGTACAGAAGAAAAAAATTGGGGGAAAAATGCTTCTTTTCCCTGTCCATACCTTATCCATTAATGCGAAGTGGCTGAGTAGCGGCAGAACACAAAAAAATCATGCCATCACTGAATAACTGCCTCCCTCACCTTCTGACTTCTGACGTGGTAAAGATCAAGGGGCACAACTGGAACTACAGCCCACAGTGAGAGCCTATGTCTTGAGACAGTTCTGCCCGGATATGTTCAGTCATGCTGGCAGAGAGAAGAAAACACAGGCTCTTTGTTGGAAGGCATTGTTCCTCTTTTTGTGGGTCCCAGTGAAATCTGTGTCCTTCAGCTGTGTGTTTGCTTGCTTCCTGGGTGAGAGGCGCTAATGTGGTGTGTGCTGTGTGTGTGTGAAGTCCATTGGTTCATATTTTTCTTTTTTTTTGACTGACTGTCTAGTTGTCTGTGACAGCTGACAGTACTGATTTTGTATTTCTACATTTGAGGTTCAGAAAAGCTAAATCTGAGACTGGGAACACTTGGGATTGTTCTATGAAGTGGTTGTCAGCAGTTTTCCGATATTCAGCTCTGTGTGCTTAAGAGTGAAAATTCTGTCTTTTATTGCTAATACTGAAGCTGAAAGTGTTTTGGGCTCTGGATATTCATAAAGGGGTGTGTTCAAAGACAAAACATGCAAAGCTTGCGAAACTATGCAGACAGCACTGGACTAACTTGTGACCAACTAGAACCTCCTAGACATGGAAGTATAGATGAAAGAAACAACACAGGACATCTGGTCAAAATATTGAATATCTGTGAGGGAATTATATTTAACATTACATTACTGGCATTTAGCAGATGCTCTTACTGAGAGTGACTTACATTGGTTACAGTTTTTTCAGTGTTATCCATTTATATAGCTGGATATTTACTGAGGCAATTGTGGGTTAAGTACCTTGCCCAAGGGTACAGCAGCAGTGCCCCAGGGGGAATTGAACTAGCAACGTTTCAGTTAGTTCTGCTCCCCACCACTAATGCTACAGTGCATTTTCAAGGCTCATTTAGATGATATGGGACATCCACTCCAACACTCAGTTTTCATTTTTATCATGAAAAGTTCTGATTTGTGCTTTGGGAATAAGACATAAAGAGACCCTAAGAGCCATTTAAAAGAGCTACAAATTGTCGTTTGGGAAGGTCTGTCTAAGCATGAAGCACTCTGCCCTGATTCTGACGTTAGCAGAGGGCTGAACCTGGCTTCTCGGGGTCTGGTTTATTCATTCCTATGCTCCTGTTTAATTGAGAGGCATTCCTCAGCTGCCGTTGTGAATAGGGCTGCTGTCTCTACTGCTGAGAGAGGTTCTTTCAGTGACCGTTTGGATCTCGGCCTGTCAGCCACCCACCTCCGCATTTTCACGTAATTCAGTTACTGGAAGAGGCTTTCAGTTGGATTTCTGCCTCTGATTTACAGATCCTGGCATCCATTACAGGCTCAAGCTGCTCTGTGTCTGTTTAGCTGCTTATTTGGCTTCTTTTTGGCCAAAACAGCCTTTGAGGGAATGAGAACTCTTTCCATTCTCCCATCCCAGTGCTTCAAGCCGGTGTCTGCCATTATTGCTTCTCTCCCTTCCTGCTGTAGACCCATTACTCTCACTTTTCCTGCTTTTTTTCCATCCCTATTGTCTCTTGCAGATCTTTCCCTCCTCCTTTCTCAATATTTTAAGTTCAGTTGTATTATGCAGGTGGTGCCAGGACAGCTGTGATAGGGTTTGTAAACATTTATTTCATCAATATATCAAACAGTGTATTCAGGAGTTCTACCCAGAATTCACTCCGATTATCCTCTTCTAGTGTCAGTAAGTCTGTAAGAGACGTTGGCAGTCCTGGTCCAGTTGACAGAGTGTTTGTGCCTGCAGGATGTAATCCAGATTTTTTGCAGATGAAGAGGTGTTTGTGTGCATGTACAGAAGCATATGTATGTGTGTGTTTACCTGTGTGTTCTTGTGTGTGAGTGTGATTTCAGAATTCCCCAGAGACAGAATCAGTCTATTTAATAATAATCATTGACTGGTAAGCTGCTGAATGCAAAGAGGATGCGATATCAGATGTAAGGCTCTTGTTGAATAGATTGAATACTTTCATAAATGTATTATACACATATTTAAGTACACACAGTAGCACACAGTGACCTAGCCTATGTAGCTATGTGTCCGCCCTGTGCTTAAATAGCAGCTTGTGTGTATGTTTTCTATTTGTTGTCATGCCATCATCCAGAACCACCAAAACCCCTCTCCTCTCTCTGTTTATCCCTCAGACTGAAGAGCTACCCGGCACAAGGCCATTTTGACTGTGTTCTTCTCCCGTTTGGGTGTGGGAAAGATCTTGGTGCTAGAGAGGTACGCCTTGTAGGACTGAGATCAGGAGCAGCCTGCCCACAGCGCAGCCTGAGATGGAGGAACCGCAGGAGTCCACCCCCCTCCCCCCTGACTCCCTGGAGTCACAGTCGCCCTTTGACCTGCTGGAGCCCCCGGGTGCGGCGGGCTTCCTCAAGCTGTCCCGCCCCTGCTGCTACGTTTTCCCTGGCGGGCGGGGCGACTGCGCCTTCTTCGCGGTCAACGGGTTCAACATCCTGGTCGACGGGGGTTCCGACCCACACTCCTGCTTCTGGAAGCTGGTGCGGCACCTGGACCGGGTGGATGCCCTGCTGCTCACCCACCTGGGAGCGGACAGCCTGCCCGGCGTGAACAGCCTGCTGAGGCGCAAGGTGGCGGAGCTCGAGGAGCAGGAGCAGCCGTCAGAGCACCTGCCAAACAAGCTCATCTCCCCCGAGGTCGGCGTCGTGTTCCTCAACGCCCCAAACGGGCTGAAAGCTCTCCAGGCTGACCCCAAAATGCCTCGGGGGTATGAGCCGGCGGTGCTCACCTTACAGTGCCTGGAGACGCTGAGTATCACGCCTGAGCCTCTATGCCGTCCAGCTGGGCCTCACATTGAGCCGGTCACCCTCTTCCAGAAGATGGGCGTCGGCCGCCTAGACCTGTATGTGCTCAACCCGGTCAAAGGCAGCAAGGAGCTGGAGGCCTTTATGCGGGGGTGGCCAGGGAAGGGATCCAACCCCAAAAGCTCGGACATGCCCCTGCCCTGCCTGGTTTCTGTCTGCGCTTTGCTGGTATGGCGTCCTGCTAGCCCTCAGGAGAAGATTGTCAGAGTGCTGTTCCCAGGATGCACGCCACAGGGAAAGATCCTAGAGTCGCTGGAGAAGCTTAAGCATCTGGACTTCCTCTGGCACCCCGCAGTGAGCCTCAGCGATCTGGAGAAATCTGACCGACAACAGTCCAAACATGCTGAGAACAGGGAGTCCGCCAGCAAGGGCTCCAGACCACGAAGTGTCATTCTGATAGAGAAATCAGGCCACAGTGACAGCAAGGGTCAAGGTCTTAAGGTCAAGACCAAAGGGACAGATCATGCCGCCCCAAAAGGTGGCAAGGAAGGTGAAGACAAAGCCAAGCCCAAGGACGGTGATGCCATCCCAAAAACACCAAAATCTGAAAAGCCAGCTATCAAGAAAGAGCACCCAAGTGGTGAAGGAAAGGAGGACCAGACCACTGCAGCCACCTCAAAGAAAGAGGACACTGGAGAAAAGAAGAAAGATCTAGGAAAGAAAGAGCCTCTCGCGGCAAAACTAAAGAAAGATTCAAAATCAGAGCCCAAAAAAGAAGCAAAGAAAGAGATTCAGACAGAGGAGAAGAAGCAGACAAAGACTCCAGGAAAGGAGATGAAGAAGGCCACATCGGGATCAGCTCACACTGGTGTGGAGCCAAAGAAAACCTCTGGCAAGACTGGGACTGGAAAGAAGGATATTGCAGCCCCAAAGAAGGAGGCGGTGAATAAAAGAACAAAGTCAAAGGAGCCAGGGAACTCAAAGATGTCTAGTGCCGCTGAAGGGGCCACAGATCTCTGTAAGACATCCACACAAGACACAGTATCAGAGTGTGAGACAGTGAGGGAGGGGAGTGCAAAGGAGGAGCAGCAGGGAGGCGCAGGTGAGGAGAATGGTGGGAAGATGGCAGATGGAGCAAACACTACGACGGAGAGCGTGGAGCAGGAGTCTGCGGAGTTGTTCGAAGCTGCACACGAGGGTGAATCCAGAACAGTAGAGGAGGGTGGAGGGGATGATCTGGAAAGTCCAGAGCAGTTCCGCTGCACAGAAACCCTCCCCGACACCGGTGTAGTCATGGCGTCAGCTTCTCCCTTGCTCAAGAGTCGTCTAAGTGACGGAAACACAAATTTTGACGTCACTCCCACCGAGTACAGGCTGCTGGATGGAGCCTTTGTGGATGGCTTGTTGAGGGTGAAGTCAGAAGATATGTCCGCCACCCCTGGGGTAAAGATGCTAGATTTAGACTCTCGGTCAAACAGTGCGGGGCAGCCGTCTGTCTATCTGTCTCGCTGTGATGCATCAGGCATGGGGGAGGACACCAGTCAGGAGGGTAAAGCAGCCAGCCGCCCCACGTGTTTCCAAAAAGGTGCACCTGCGACCAACCCCCCCTCCTCCCAAGAGAAGCGCTCCAGTTTCCTTCTGCTGAGTCCCCTCAGAGACCTGTTCTTTGACGCCTCCCCAACCGCCACCACCACCCCGTCCCTGCCTGCCGAGCTGGGCTCCCCACAGTCCACCGAGGTGGACGAGTCTCTCTCCGTGTCCCTAGAGCAGGGGCTTCTGCCTGTCTGCGAGTCCCCCCGGGTGGAGACAGGTGACCAGTCACATGTGAACGGACACGGTCCTGAGCTCGAACACCGACCAGGAATGTCACTCCCTTTGAGGAATTCACAAAGCGTCAGAGCCCAGGGTGACCGTCCAGGACCACACGGTCTCCTCCATAAGGTGGCCCCTCATGATGTGGACCTGTGCCTGGTCTCTCCTTGCGAGTACAAGCACTTCATGGTCGCCCAAACCCAGAAGACTGCGGTCTCCACAGGGCTGGCTAGCCACTGCTCACCCAACCCCTCTGACCACAGTGACCCTTCCCAAGAGCTGGCAAATCCCCCGGCAGATCCTGAAGACCACCCCCCCTGGAAGGGCCTGCCCACCTCTGTTTGCGAATCCCTCCTCACCGCCTCTGGCCTGGACACACCCCCAGGGACAGAGGACTGCCCCTCCATTGCCGCCGACTGTGGGCTGGACTCTGATGAAGACTCGAGCAGCATGTTTGTGCCCCAGGGGCCACACGACCACCCCACTGCTTACTCCTCTGTTGGTGGTGGGTGCCTTTTCTCTGGAGACCCCCCACCGGCCCCTGTGAAGGACTTGCCCCCCTTGCCTCCCCAACCCGGGGCATGCATGGCTGACCCTGAGACTGAAGCCCATGGAAAGACTGTTAAGAACGCAGAAGCCAGATCCAGGAAGCCATCAGGGGTCACCCAAAGGTCAAATTCAACCAATAGCTCTGTGCTGAACAGCAAGGCCACCCTTAGAGCAAGGTCTGGCATAGATGCTCACTCCACACCTCACATAACTGCCTCCAGTCACAGAGCAGGCACTAACAGGCATACTATTGCAGGTAGGCATGTGCTACAGCTACTACATTTAATGATTTTTCTCATTTACTTCATTACTAAATACTAAGTTTACTTTGTTACTTCATTAATAAATACTTCGTTACGGGGTCCAGCTGTTTATATGTGGTATTATTTTGTTGTTTTGTTTCTTGGGTAGGTATTTAACAGTGATCCCAGTTTTCTGTGGTAAAAAATAGTATACAGATTCCCAAGATCTCTGCTGATTAGGGAAAAAGAGAAACTCCTCCTGTGTTGTGTGTTGAAATGGTGCAAGTATCATGTTTTGCTGTGACATCTTTCCGCCATTATTACACTCACTTCTTGTCTGCATGTCTGTTCCTGTCCTCAGGGTCTGTCGCTAGCAAGGCAGGCACGACGGGCGGGGCATGGGTGTGCTTGGATTTGGCATACCTCCCCTCCGGCCCCGCCACCTCCACCGTCGACGCCGAATTCTTCCGCCGTGTGCGCTCCTCGTATTACATCATCAGTGGGGCGGAGCCAGGGAAGGAGGCCATTCTGGGGTCCATCCTCAATGCGCTGCTGGAGGGCAAAGCTGCATGGACTGGTAAAACACAGGTCAGGCCTCCTTCCGTGCTCATTTTTCCATGGTTATACTTGGTTGCCGTTGAGGGAACCGGGGGAAACTTTCCCCTTTCCTCTGCGCTGTTAGAAAAGATAAGGGCACATTAACAGCTCTCTGCTGCAAAAAAAGAAGAGTAAAAGTAAATTGCATGTTCAGCCAAGTTATAGATTTAGCTTAGTAGAACATCCAGATTCAATGATGCAGATCTGATTCAAATTATAATTATAAATTATATTTATAATTATATTTGTGGCTTAGTGGTTGTTAGTCACACTTTCTGTACCAGAAGGTGTTAATCATGTTTGATCTGCTGCCACGCCTCTGACACTTAACCCGAACTGCTTCAGTATATAACCATCCAAAATGCAAGGCACCCCAGATAAATGGATATGCTAAACATTTACATTTAAAGTCACATGTAGTTACTTGGTAGACATTCTTGTCCAGAGCAAATTTAAAAGTAAGATTACAACACTGCATCTAATGAAGTTGCAAAAGCAACAGTACACACAGCATGTGTCAAACCACATATGAACATGTGTCAGTCCCTTACAGTGTACTGTGAAAGCTATTGCTATTGTGAGTATGGAAGTACTACAGTAAATTCACAAGCACAACAAAATGTATCCTAAACAAATAAGCAATGTGGCATGTTTCATGTAGTACGGTGACATGCTGAGTCCTGTTTGTGGGAATTACTGCCCCCTCACTGCAGGTGACCCTGATCCCCACCTTTGACTCCCCGGTGATGCACGAGTGGTACCAGGAGACGCACCAGCGGCAGAGGGAGCTCAACATCATGGTTCTGGGCAGCAACAGCACCGTCGCCATGCAGGAGGAGACTTTCCCTGCCTGCAAGGTGGAGTTCTAGGAGCGGGGAGGAAGTGGAGGGGGGGCAGGGGGTTGAGAGAGGAAGGGAGGCAGGAAAGGTGAGGTGGAGAGAAGCAGGGAGGGAGAGAGAGGGAAGGCGAGAGACACATCAGAGTGAGAGGAGGGGAGGGAGAGACACACCAAAGAGATTGGGGTAGAGAGATAGATTAAAAAAATAGAGGGAGATAGGCAACGAGGAACAGCAGAATTTTACCTAAAAAAGCCTCTCTCTCCCTGCCTAAAAATGCCCCGCTTGCTTTGACATGTGGAGAAAACGAACAGTCTGCCTTCCTTAAATTCTTTTTTGTAATACGAGCATGAAACTGGACAATTTATCTTCCACTGAGACTGACTGAAGGTGCTTAGTGTAAACTCAGAATGCTGGACAAGGGCAATCATGTGCCGCATCAACACTGACACATATGATGCAGCGGCAGCCTCCGTCAGTAAGAGGGTGCAGTCTCATGACATGCCTCCTGTACCCACAAAGGTCTGAAGGGAGAAGGCTGAGGCCCCTGCCCCATTTGGTCCTATGGCACGTACATACTGTCTACCACAACACTGTGTGGTGTTTGAGACCGGTTCTGATGGACAAAAAAAACAACACAACTGAAGTGAAAGGAGAAATGCATAAACCTTTAGTCCAGAAGATGAACATTTCCGAAGGTCTTTTAAAAAGGTTAGCCTGAGTGGCATCAACTCTCCTGAGTCCAGACAGGATTTCTTTTTTGCTGTCACTCAAGGGATCACAAGCTTGTGCATGTGGAGTGAATTGAATCCCTTGTCATACCGTGTGCTTGTGAAGCCCCCACTCAGATCATTATGATTACACAACAGTTTGGCCGGGAACGGCTGAACAGATGCTGTGACTCCCTCTAGTGGTAAAACTCATCACTGCGATAACCGCTCCTCAATCCAATCCGTCAGTGAGAGAGTCATTACTGGACACTGCTGATTATATCACAGCCAAAATACACTTAAAATACACAGAAAAACACCTCTCCTAAGTAAAAAACCATAACAATGTCATTTCATCTGTAACAGTGTGATTTGTTGTGGCAGTGGTAATAGTGATAGAGATTGGGACCTGTTAAGGTCATGTTGTCTTGTTTGTGTTTGTGTCTTTAGGGAAGGAGTTTGGTGTTTATGAACACTCATGCAAATTAAGTGCCCAATAAATTGGATATTTAAAGATAGGTATAGGTTTTTAATTGGATAATTTGATTTGAGGGATATCCTTTGGACTTGGAATAAATTAATGCCTGAAAGTAGAATACATTTGCAATTGCTTCTCACATTGTCACAATACAGTGCATATATTCTATTTTTAAGCATTAAGTTGAGAAAACAGTGTGTCAGATTCCTCCACTCTGTGAGCGAGTATTTCATGGTTGTACTGCAATATGATCAAGACTGACCATCAAGGTGCTGATTTGCTTTGAGCGCACGGTGCATGGTGACGGTCAGGATACATGCAGTGCAATGCATGCTGGGATTACCCATACCCCCAAACCCCTTTTCTAAGGGTACTTTGTCTCAAAAGTCTGATTGAGGAGCAGCATACCCAACCCTACACCCTAAAGCCAACCAAAAGCACAGAAACTAATTTGGGGTCAAGCCTGGAGACACCACGCACTGTGTCTGTTACTCTTGAGGATGCTCTACTGTTTTCAGTATTTAAGGATAAGCAAAGTGGTCTCTCTGTTTAAGAATGTTTTTATATATATATATATATATAAATGTTTTTTAATGCCTTAAGTTACTGTTTACTTTTTCATCATAGCAAACAAAAAGCAAATTGATATTATTTTGTAGTTTTTTTTTATTTATTATTTGTATCATGACATTCCAGACATGGCAAACAACAAAATAACAACAAAATAATAACTGGGGAGAGACGAAGGCTAAAACAATAACTTAAACCTTTTTTCCTCAGTTCTTTCATCACCAATGTATAACATTGGCCTGGTTGACTGTATTTGTAAAATACTGCATGCATGTTTTATGTTTTTTTATGTTTTACTTGTATTTTAATGTATATTAATTGTGCTCAATACTAAATGGCTTTTTTTGTCTTTTTGTACACTCCACTTACTTCTTATGGCAAAAGAGACAGTGTCTGTACGCCTCTAACTGCACCCATAATACATCAAACAAGTATCTAACTTTAATGAATATAGGAACTCCCAAACTGGATATTGAGAATGTCAAAATCTTTTAAAGATGCCTTACTAATAATCGTGTTTTACTGTGTAATTTCTTGCTGTGCAGGCATGATAGAAATGTAACCTTTGGCTTTTCCTTGTCCGTGGTGGTATGGTGTGACGAGATAACAGGGCTGTTAACCTAGTTTGAGGAGAAGCTTTGTGCATAGAGACACCTGCTGGAGACATAATAGAACTACATCTATTTTAGGCAAAATGTTTCACTTTCCAGCGTTCAACAGCAGTGTCACAACTTAGATACAGAGGAAACTTGTCCCTTTTCTGTGGATGTACACTAACCCCCTCTGCCCTCCGCAGTTTGACATGAGAGCAGATGGCAGTCAGAATCTGCTGTACGTCTGCACGGAAGCATGCAAATTCCCTGAAACATTGCTGGTAAGAACTGGGGTTGCCATGACAACGGTAGAAGTGATAAACCTGTGCGTTGAATAAAATGTTGGTTTTGTTGGGCACAGGGACATTTGGCACATGCCGTGGGGTGTTTAGAGTGGGACCTTTTGCCTCCAGCAGGGGGCGATCAAAGCTTTCTGTGCTTCTAACTGCCCGCAGACCTCTTCACTGTTTGCTGGTTAACCAGTGCTACTCCCACTCGAAGGTTGCACTTGGACAAGTACATGTTTAGTACCACTGTAGCTGAGGATCCTAAAACTAAACTAAACCACTAAACTGAAACACTGATGAATATGTGTTTGCTTTTATTTCCCAAATAAACATGCTTTTTAATGTAATTCAGAACGTATTTCTGTAAATCTGTTCTACTGTACAGTATCTCAGTCAAGCAAGATTTTGCAATAACTAACACAGCCATTCTGTATTGTTTCACAAACTGTTGAGCGTTTTACATTTTCCTGCGGTTCAACAGTGTTTGGCAGCTGAAGTGTATAGGCTTTTAGATATATAGCATCACTGCAGTGTTTATGTACAGTACATTCCCATGGTAATGGGAACCATTTTACAGTGCATTAGGACCCCCTCCTGATCCTGAGGTGTGACACATCAAATATTTACTTCTGTACAATGTCATTTGAACACATACAATCCATAATGCAAAATATTGATAGGCAGAAGTATCGTACATATGGATAATATGAGATTTGTGAGACATGTTTGTATGCTGAAAACTTTTTTTTGTTAAATGCATAAGACGTACAGTATTAGTCAAAAGTTTGGACACATCTGCTTAAGGTAATGGGAAACATGCATTCAAAGACATTTTGATCTAAAGACTTATGCTTAAATGCTTGAAAATTGTTTCTCAGTCATCAGTTTCACTATTTATATTTATATTTGCCTGTATGATGTCATGTATGACTTTACAAAAATTATTTTAAAAAATATTTTTGGCTACTTTGAAAAATCTAAAATATAAGATAGTTTAACACAACACTTCACCGCATAATTCCATTTGTGTTATTTCATAGTTTTGATGTCTTACCATTATTTTAAAATGTGAAATAAAGAATAAAAGTTGTGTCCAAACCTTTGACTGGTACTCTGTGTAAAATAAATATTATTTTGCAATTTCCATCTTATGCTCTGCAAGGCAAATAAATATCCCTGATATCACTGAAAATATGAAGTTATCATCATCTGGCCAGCGAAGCAAGACCCAGTAAATCAAGTAGCTGCACAGTAGTAAGTCAAAAAGAAAGTAACCTCTGCGCGTGATTCCGGATCAAGTCGAAAATGAAACCAGTTTGCGCGTTTGAAAGTCCCTTCTGTCTGCACTTCATTCACACATAGCCTACAGGCGGGTTCAAGAGCAGGTAGGTCCTTTATTTAACCTTTAATCCCCATTTGTCGGCCTTTAATGAGTACACAGATGTTGGCTACATTTGTATACCTGCTTGCTTGCTGTCCAGGATTTGAAAGGCGGTGAGGATGCCAGTTTAATGTTTTTCAGTGGCAACTTTGTATTATTCAAATGTAAATTCTATAAATTATCATATGCATGTCTGTAAACTTAACGCTACAACGGTTGCGTCTCAATTCATGTTTGTTTTTAAGTTCATCCGCAATTGCTTACATTAAAAACACCATACCATGCCGCGTTTCCCTGAAACGAAACTGGTCCCTTTAAATCGAAACTAGAAATGCAGCTAACAAAGGTCCCAGACGTTTTTAGTTTTGCTGTTAAACAATAAGATTTGTTTCACACTATTTGAAAAGTAAAATGTAAACGCAGTTTGTTTAAAGAAAGTTGCGTTTCTGTTTTGAAGAGCATAATAATGTAGATTTCACATACAGGTATTGTGTATACGTAGTGGAGGTGTCAAGTTTTTATTTAAATACACTGTACAAGTTAATCTTGCTCCAGTTAAGTTCCACCTTTTTGAAGTTAAACGCACGTATGTCAGCCCTTGAGGTTAGCATTTGACGCTGTGCTGCAGATTTTATGTCGAGAACAGGTAGGAGACATACAAAGCATTCTTCTGGCCAATAGCAGATTAATGTCACATTCGCAATCAATTAAACCGCAGTGAAGCCAAAAAAACGCTGTAATGTTATCACAGAGCGTGTTAAAAATTTACGGTATGAATGACTGGTCTTATAAACAGTAAGAAAAAAGTGCTGACATTGGATAGAATGATCCCATGCGTTTCAAAGAGCAGTGAACGGACACTGTGACTTTTTCTTAATAGAGCCAGATTTATAACTGATAAAGTATAAATAATGAGGACGATCGGTGCCAGTTACGATGATGGCACCGGCTCTGTTTTTTTGGAGTAGCTTTCGAATTGGGACGCAGCCATAAGTTAAAAGTCACAAAAAGCGGTCTGCTTTTTACGAGCACCTTGGCGTCCCAAACGAAAGGGATTCTGGGATGCCAGACGAAACGTGAATGGCACAAGCTTGTACTCGCTCAAAAGGAGCAAGTGATGGAAAGCGAGATTTCATTTTGCGGTTTGGCATACCGACAACCATCTGATTCAACACCATTTTGAGGGGAAGTGAGCTGAAATACGGACTGGGGCAGAGCCAAATAGGGGCATCAGCTTGTCGTGCTCGCATGTCCTGCTTGAATTCGAACGTATACTTAAATCATTATCTTCCAGGTTTGCTGTAGGCACTCAGTTATCAGTTATGTTGAAACAACCGGAAGATTATAAAGTTAGTTGCTAACTGTGACGATCTTAAAAAAACGATCCTAGTTGTGGCTCAGATGAGATGTTAACTTAGATTCATTAAGCACATTTAGGACACTTCACCCCGCCAATGGTTTTCTCCACTAACCGTAAAGTACATGAAACAAACACAAAAAATCCATTTGTTATTACCTTTTTCATCTGACAATCTTGTCACCTAGCAGTATAAATCATTATAAGCTGTAATGAGTTTTGGAGTGGTTGAAAGAACAGACAGGGCAGGAATTATTTTTCTATTGAATGGGCAGTACCAGTGAAGTACCTATATGATGGGGACCATTTGAAAAATGGACATGTCCATTGTTTTTACTATTACTGCTAATAGTACTAATTACTGCAAGGTCCACATTTGCTGTGTTTGTGTGTTACTGCAGACTCGGAATTTGTACGGCCAGTCATCATGAGTGTCATCAAATCCAACCTTTCCATAGCCCAGGAGAAACAGCTTTGCTCACTCTTTGGCCACGTCAAGCTCAGCTTGCTCTTCAAGGCCAGCGTCCATGGGTACAACACTGGGGTTTTCCACTCCAAGTGTGACATGCAGGGTCCGACCGTCGTCGTTGCCTACAACAATGCTGGGTTCATCTTCGGCGCATATACCTGTAAGGATTATCGGCAGACTGGCCAGAATATTGCCGACGACAAGGCATTCCTGTTCAGCTTCAGGGCTGGGAACCAGAACCAATGCCCACACCGGATTCCAGCCATCAACTCCCAGCAGGCATTTGCGGATACAAACACAGGACCCAATTTCGGAGCCCTGTTGTTTCTAAATGGAAACGCAGCCAAGGTGCATAGCGCCCCTGGGAATTTCTACAATTTCAATGTGAATGAGATGCATGGAAATGACCTAACACTGACAGAGTGTGAGGTCTACAGAGTAGAGGGTGAGTTGGAGGTTTATATTTTCCCTGTGTTAAGGCAGGGAAGTTTCATTGCCCTTCTCGCTTTTTTTATAGCCAGTCATCCATTAGTCTCACCTCACTGCAGCATTCTCTAAACCCACAAATGTAATCTTCCAATACACTTGCATGGGATTAAGGATCCTTTTTTAACACTACCAGTCCCACAGAACACCACAGGACAGTGAATAGAAACTGAAGGACAGGAGCATCTCCCACTCATGTCATCTGGGGACTGAGGAGTTGCTGAAGGGTGCAAGGGAGCAGTGCAATGAGGAGACCCTGGCCAACGTAACCCATGAGACCGATTATTTTACGTCACTGCAGACTCCCAGTCGTTGTCAGCTAATTACACAGTCCAGACTCAGTCTTGGCCAATGTCTTGGGTTACTGTGCCCAGCCTGCATCAGGAATGAGTGTTTTAACTGACCAGGCCACTTGCAAGACCCCAGAATTCATCTCTTATTATTGTGCCATATTAATACAGCACAGAGATCTGGGACTGCTTTTAGGTGTCCTATCAAAATAAACACAATACCCCTGAAATCTGACTCCTTACCAACACCCACCTCTGTACCATCTAACCTGAGTACACAGAATTCAGATTTCTACGACTATATGACCTCTTTCTCACCATATTACATCCTTGCAAATTATCCAGTTCCTATAACAACACTCCTTACCATTAGACTGTCCTGTCAAGGTAACTTGCACATAAATGATTACATTCTCTTTAAATGCTAGAACGATAAATTAGAAGATTAACTTACTTGAGAAACCACTAGAAACACTGAGTAATATACATTTGGAATAGTGTTTCATTGCTGTGTGTAAGGTAGTGTGGGCTGATTGTAAGTTTGGCTAAAGTTAAGTGATATTCAGTGATGGTTTCCTTGTGGACCAGCAGAGTTTTATGCAGGTGAATGCTTTGCTCAAGACTGCTCTCTACTTCTGTGTTAGACTTCGGAGGCCTTCTGGAGAAGCCATGGAGAAATGTCAACTGGACATCTGAGTAAGCAACTCTTTTTACATGTTAAAACGTCATTAAGGGAACAATTAAACTATCCCCTTAATCAGCCATTGAATGTTATTTGTGAAATTTACATTCACTCATCTGGCCGATGCGCTTACTCAGGGTGACTTACAAGAGGTGCATTCATCAAGTTTAGGAAATTAGCTGTACAGATACTCAATCATTAGTGCTCATTTAATCACTACTCCTCGAAGTGTGGGAATGTAGTGCCAATAGGCAGTGCCACATAAGTGATACGGAATCAAACTAAATATCCCCCCGCCTCTGCCTGCTTCCAGGAAAAGGAAGGAACTGATGGAGGACATAAAAACCTACAAGCCCGTCATCAACTCGGTTAAACAGGCCCGGGTTCTGCTCATTGGTCCAGTTGGTGCTGGAAAGTCAAGCTTCTTCAACTCCATCAACTCCATCTTCCGGGGTCATGTGACCAGCCAGGCCATATCGGGCAGCGCGGGCACTAGTCTGACCACTCAGGTAATCAATCAACAGGGCATTACACAGACAAGATTCAAGTGTAACAGATATAGAATGAAGTTGACAGAAATGGAAGGCTAACTGTACAATGACAAAGATGAGCAGATCTGCTAGATCACAGACGGGGAAGTCATGTTCCTGTAGAGCTGTAGGGTCTTCTGACTGTTTATTTAATTTTATTTGTTTCATTAATTGAAGAGGGTCATATTACCTCCTGATCTAGATGCAAATCAAATGCTGACACAGTGGTTTAAGTTAATTTATCAAGTGCTGAGACACAATGGAAACCAGCAAAGCCTGTGGCCCTCCATTAAAATCAATGAGGCAAGTTCACATTACGCTTGGTTGAGATATCCTGATGCAGCACCTTAGTTACATATTGTAATGTACTCCATGATAGTTGTGCTAAATTGTATTCATATTTTGTAAATAACGTGCCCATCCTAAAAGTTAACTATCTGTTAACCAGTTCCGCACCTACTCCATCAAGTCAAGTCGGGATGGCAAGCCACTACCAATCATTCTTTGTGACACAATGGGATTGGAGGAGACCACAGGGGCAGGGCTTGATTTGGATGACATCACAAGCATTCTGAAAGGCCATGTGATGGACAGATACCAGGTGAGGACATGCAAAGTTGGATCATCACTGAAACCACCAGTTTCAACCACAAGCACACCTGAGAAGACCCAAAGTCATCTTAATCTTGATCTTAATCTGCTTTAGATATTTAGCACTTCCTTATCCTTATCACATAGATTCCCTACATGTTTTTCTTTTTCTTTTCCTTTTATAATTATTACTAGTTCTTTACATTATTGTCATTTAGCAGACACTCTTATCCAGAGCGCCTTACATAGGTTACAGGTTTTATGTATTATCCATTGATACAGCTGGACATTTACTGAGGCAATTGTGGGTTAAGTACCCCGCCCAAGGGTACAGCAGCAGTGACCCAGCAGGGGATCAAACCAGCAACCTTTTGGTTATGAGCCCTGCTCCTTTCCAGTATGCTACACTGCTGCCCCCTAGTGTCAGTCTTAGTAGTATTAATGTCATCATGACAATACAGAAATAGAGAATAAGCAAGTAAAATACCCTGTAGCATACAGCTGCCCTAAAAAGCAACTCAGAGTAGATGACTCCAGTATGACTCATCACTATCTGTCGACTATCAGCAGCACAGAAAGCCCAGCACAGCGGTAGCTGCATACCTCTTTCTGTTTGCTCTCCTCAGTTCAACCCTACAGTGCCCCTGCAGGCAGGCTCCCCCGAGTACCGTAAGTCGGCCAGCCCGGGGGACCGGATCCACTGCGTGGCTTACGTGATTGACGCCTGCAAGGTGGCAGTCATCACCCAAAAGCTGGAGGAGAAGCTGGGCTCCATCCGCAGGAGGGTCAACCTGATGGGTCAGTGACAGGGAGGCGCAAACACACTGCCACTTACAGGGACTTATTTATTTACTACAGAGTTGCACCCAGGAACTTAGACATGTATACGTGTGTGTGTGTGTGTATATGTGTGTGTATGTGTGCATATGTATGTATATATGTACATATACATACACACACACACATGTACACACATATACGTATGGACTGTGCAAAAAAAAAAAAAAAAAAAAAGGTGCAACTGTGGCTTATATTTCTAGAACTGCCGCTGAGGTGATTCAGTTCCAGAGCTGTGCTCAAGGAGAGGGGTGTTATTATGCCTGACAGGTGTGCTATAGGTCTCTCAGGCGTGATGCCTGATAGGAGTTCGCACAGGTGTGGCACAGGTGTGACGGCTGGTTCCGCAATGCGTTCTGCAGGTATTCCCCAGCTGCTGCTCCTGACGAAGGTGGACGAGGCGTGTCGGCATGTGCACGACGACCTGAAAGAGATTTACCGCAGTCACTACATCGAGAGGAAGGTGAGCTCTCCTGCCACTGCTGTCTGCAGATGCGTTACCTTCCTGCAACCATGCGCAGTAATTTCTCCAATGTCTAGAAATACTTTGTGACACAATCAGTATAGTTACAGTAAATAAAACATGTCCATGGGATTGTTTCAGTAACTTTTTTCACTTCACCAATAAAATGAGTCACCTTTAATATAAGACTAACAAGCACCCAGTGGTAACAGCTGAAGTCCCTGGCTTATCTCCTGACACGCTCAATAAAATGGCTTGGTGCTTTCATGAGCTGAAAAATCCCTGCCTACACTGGAGCATCAGCTGCTTGCTCTGAGATTTCACCGCCATCATTCATTTTGTTGTGCACTGTGAATACATAATTTCAGATCCAGGAGGTGGCTGCTCGCCTGGGAATCCCAGTGTCCTGTGTCATCCCAGTGAAGAACTACAGCCAGGAGATGGACCTGGACCCAAACACTGATGTCCTGCTGCTCTCCGCTGTCATGAAAATGTTCCATTTTGCCGACAACTACTTTGATGACATCTGCATGGGCGAGGAAGAGAAGCATGACTAGACAGAGAGAGGCCTGTGTTCCACTCTCTGTTACTGTTTCAACACTGTGCGCCCCTTTTTTTGTTAAAACCAGGGATACTTGTAGTATGGCTATGGGTCATGGATATTGTGATCTAATGACGCTGAGATATATGATACTTGTTTCCTAGGCTTTCTAGTTTCAAATTATCACAGACTAACTTGTGATAATGCTTGAATTGTGTTGTGCTTGCACTTACTGGTCTGTTAGTGTTTTTAACCTGGTTAACCTGTTGCTCATTTAATCTGGATGGATACACTGCTGTTCTCTTGTGCTGGAAATCACTCTGAATAAGAGTGTCTGCTAAATGAAAGTATTGTAACGTGACGTAATGTCACAGTGTTTATTTACTGCCTTTTTGTTTTGCATCAGTAAAGTTTTTGAATCCTCACACCGATTTTCACTTTGAGGTTCAATCACAACCTTCCTGACTATACTACACCCGTATTCATGTTATTCCCTTCATTACCTGTAATCTTTTTAGCACCATAAAAAAATAAGATGAACTACAAGAGGTAGCAACCACCCCTCTAAAAGACAGTGATCATGACTGTTCTAAAGGGAAACAGCACTGACACAGAAAAGTCTGACTTCCCACATTTTGTTTCTGAAAATTCAGTATTAAACTGTTTTATTTTTGTGCATGTCAGTTAAATCCAGTTATATCCAGTTGATGCTACAGTATTATTATAGAACCACCACGGGCTGGCTATCTCAGGGAACGCCATTAATTAGTAAGGCAGTAGTAATTGGAACACAGCATTAATTTGTGATCTGAATGTAATTCAGAGAATATATGATTCTATTTCAAAATGTTAAAGATGACAAATGAAGCATAGCTTAGTCTGTTTTTAGAACCAGATTAAAATATTAATATTCTGCATGTGGTTATACATGTATATTCATATATGCATATCTATTACAAGCTAAAATTCTGAATGCTGAGGCCCTTTGGCAAATTGCAAATTTAAGCAGGACAGCAAACAATCCGTACCACACCGTAATAAAGCGACAAATATGCCATATTTTATAACTGAATATTGTTTCATGGCAGTAAAACTCAGCGGATGTTAATTTCCACAAAGACAGGAAAGTAAGCCTTCCTGAACGCTGGCTTGGCCAAACCCCTGTTCATAGCATGTGGTCAGTAGCTGCCATCAGCCAACACACTTTTTCAAAGACCAGACCAAAGGACAGCACACCCAACATTTATCTGCGTTTCTCAGATGATCCACCAGAGGAGCAAAATGGGCACAAACTGAAATCCAATTTATGGCAAAAATTTGTCAGGGAATCTGTGTACGTGTAAAAGCCAGTGTGTGAACACATTATGGAGTAAAATGAGGCCACAAAATGCCTCCTCTGATATCAATGTGGAATGATGAGGTTTCATGACCGAGTCAACCCAAGTTAAATACAGCATAAGCAAAAAAGTCATGATAAGGCAATTTTTTATTTTTTATTTTTTTTGCAAATACCTATGGTACCCATTAATTTTTACTTTCACCATGGAACAATATAAGAATATATGCTTGTGTTTTAATGTTTATAACAAACTGATAACAAACAGAGAACTGTCCTGAGACTTTGACCATCAGCAGTGATGCTTAACAAGACAGGCAGCCATCCATCCAATCACAGCTTCCTGTTACTAATGATATCATACACTGCAAACAAATGAAAAGGGTACAATGCAGCCTGGCTGGCCGTTATACCAGAGAAGTATACGCACACTCTCAGACGCTCACGTGCATAGTCTCACAGGCACACATACAGAGGCTCAAATTCAAGCAGACGTCAACACACAACACACTCTAAAACTCACACACAACAAACACACACACACTCAAACACACACACGTTAAAGGTATGTGTTCCCTCCTCTAGTCAGTGGGTTTTGGGCCCTCGTGGGGGCCAGGTGAGCATGGGAGGTGGGGTGGGGGTGGGCCAGGGGGGTGCTTTAATTGAGGACACACCCAGCAGTAGTAACCCCCTGGGGTACATAGCTGAATCGCCATGTTGCGTTAATGACCCTAACATTCACAACATGGGGTGTCACATTCTGCAGCATCTTCTCTCCCCGTCTCTGTGTCCAAGACTGCCCCCTGGTGGTCACCCAGCCTGAATCACACATGGAGGCGACACACTGCCTCCACTGTTTCAGTTTTTTCAGGTATACCTGTGACTTCACAGGTAATTAAGAATGCAGTTCCATCACCATCTTAAGGCCATATGGAGTTATATGTAAGCAGCAGGGTGCTGCAGTCGTCAAGAGCAGGGCTTGTGGTCCAAAGGATTCTTGCTCAATTCCTGGGTGGAGCACTGAGATTGTACCCTGGGGCAAGGCACTGTGTGAGTCACTCTGTATAAGGGTGCCTGCTACGATAATGTTAATTTGCATTAACTCCGGTGAATCCTGAGTCTGAATACATCTTGCATCTATTGGACGGGTTACACTACTGCTGCATCGTGGGTGTCTTGAGGGAGCCCAGTGCCTTCTTGAACCAGGAGTTTCTGCGGTTATGGAATTTGTGCGTTAGTGCCCCCTTCTGGTGCTCCAGCTCCTGTGGGATTAAAGAAAGCCTGATGTATGCAAAATCTTTAAATGCATAACTGCAACGCATAAATACATTAATCTTTAGGTACATTTTAGTGTACATTCTAGGAATGAACTGGAATTTAATTCATCAATACAGTGATGTCTGTAGCAGACAGTAAATAATGTCATTAAAGATTCCATAGCACACATCAGAAGAGCAGGGTTGTTAGTCATAGTATCCCAGTCAAATTCCCATTCAGGACATGTAGTCATTCTGCTTTCTCTTTCCCTTACCAACTCTTTTTCTCCCCTTGTTTGTTTAAAAGAGAATTTTAGCTCGCAGTGCAAATAACTGTTAAATGAAATAAAGAATGAATAAAGAGTGGTGGAGGTCATTTAAAAAACAGTTGTCTAGTGATAGGCTTACCTGGATTCTGGACTCTGCCTCCACCAGCTGCACTTTGACATGGGCCAATTCCAGCTCCACCTCCTGTCTCTGTGACCTCAGCGAGTCAGTCTCCTCATCCCGGCCTGAGTCCTGCCTGTCGCCATTGGCTAGCGGCAGCTGGGACAGCCCCGCCTCGTTGAGGACCTCCCGGCAGTTCTCACATGACATTACCCTGCTCTGAGGCAAAGAGAGGGAAAGGTATACAGGTAAGGGGAACGGGTGTACAGGTGAGCCCCTCACAGAGGAGAGGAGTTCTATAGGTGACAACAGAGAGGAGGAGAGGACAGGACACGTAGAGGTGAACTCACAGGAGAGAAGAAAACAGGGAGTATACAGGTCTGCGTGCAGGAGAGGGAAGGAGAGGAGGTATACAGGTGAGCTCACAGGATAGGAGAGGACAAGAGGTATACAGGTAAAAACAGAGGAGAGCATAGAAAAGGTGAGCTCAGGGAATGGAAGACAGCAGAGAGATGGACATGTATCTATGTAGCTCATGTAGCACATGTGTTTTAACACAAAAGAATGCAGGCAATCACAAAATGATATGTAATTACCTTTAGTTCTTAGCTAAGGAATTATTACAGTGTGCTTCATAGAAAAGCAAAGAACATTTTGATGCAATTTGAAGATGTAGTGGAGAAAGATAATTTATATAAAAGGAAATAAGCACATGGGCACTGGGAAAAGCAATGTATAAACTGAGGTGGAGTATAAGCAAATATAAAAACAATTCAGTGGATATGAATTTCAATACAATAAGAAGCATCAGCGATGCTGCCAATGAGGGTATACTGATATCTGGCTGAGGGTACTGGTATCTGGCTGATGAAGGGATTGCACCTGGCTGTGGGCCATTTGTTCATCATAAGGAGGAATAGAATGAAAGGAGGACATAGGGTGGAGGAGGGATGCTGTGAACAGCTGACATGAAAAAGAAGTGGTGACTGGGATGTTTATATTTGTGGATAGGACAGGTGTGTTAATTGTATAGGAATGGTCTGAAAATTCTGCTCCCAAACCGTCATTGGAAACTTCAGTAATGATAATTGCAGAGCAGAGATGTTCTTGCTCTGACCTTGAGGAGGTTCAGCTCTGCCTTGGCAACAGCCTGCTGGTTCTCCAGTCTGGAACTCAACTGAGAGCAGATCTGCACCACAAAGACAACCACATGTTTAAATCTGTGTTGCTGTACAACAGCTTGACAGCAGAGAGAGAACCACATTTTTAACTGTATTACTTTACAACAGAGAGAACCACACAGCAAACAATATTTGCAACAGCTTTAGAACACAGACAGGTGAGCTGCAGTGTTAACTCTCTATCACTTTATAACAGCGTCACATCATGTGCACTGATCTCTGCCATAGCACTGAAACTCATCTCAGTGAGATCCCAGGGACACTGAATGGGTGGTGTGTCCAATGATTCTATCAGAGATAAATGTACACTGTATTATATCTTATGGCTTTTTCTGAGCTACATCTGTGGTGTATTTTTATATACCTGTTTGTACTGCACCATGATGGCGGTAGACTTCTTCATCTCGGATTCTGCTTTTTCCAGCTGTCTCCGGAACATCTCCTTCAGCTGACAGTTAGGGGGTAAAGATGCCACATGCTTATTAAGCACTACAAATTACTCATCTTGGAGACAGCAAAAATGTGCCATACACACACACACACACACATACACACCAATAGCGACACCAAATATCTTCACATGCTAACATGATAAGAAATGGCAACATATCCATGCCCTATTAAATGTCAAAGCAACGAGCAACATGAGTTACTATGTAAAATACCCACAATGGTTATGGTCATTCATACCTCTGCTGCCTCCTCCTCCTGCATCTTCTTCTCCTCCATAGCCTCCACAAGCCTCATTCTAGCTTCCATTAGCTCCTTATTCAGCTGCTCGGCTTTATCCTCCACCTGCAGATACATCCAAGAACTCGCAGCATTGGAATACTCACAGAACCCAGGCTATGACCCTCATAGCATCAGTACATCACAGTACAAGAATGCTCACAGAGAACACACCCTAATTACTGCTGATCCCACTACTTCAGCTGTGCCTCTGCTAAACTGGCCTTGGTTGTAGCAAAGGCAGACCAGGTGGGTTACAGACCTGTTCCAGGTGAGTCCTTAGGGCGATCTTACTGGTGACAAGCTCATGTGCCAGGGCATCGTTCTCCTGCTCCAAACGCACACTGGTCTTCTGAAGCTCCACGTTCTCTTTCTGTGGAAACAGACCCCGTGTCAGTCAGCCTCACAAAGACAACACTTATGTCATCGCTTCTTGGTTTAAAAGAAACGACACTCTTTAAGGGTTCCAATTCAAAGTGCCTGATGTTCTATTCGGAGAATGTGGGGAAACTGGAAACAGAACAATGACATCCCATACATTTATATGCCATTTCCTCTATATGCAACCCTTTCTGGAATCAGCAGTTGTACATTATACCCTTCTCATAGCCACACCGAGCTTGTACAAACAGCAATGAGGATCACCCATACTGCAATTACTGAAAAGACATCAAGGCTTGTACCATGAGAAAATAAACCCCGAGGAAAGTGTTTGGTTGGACATATCAAGTATTTATGCATTACGGTGAGTGTACGGAACATCCTACTAAACACTTTCCCGAGGTTCATAATTTAATTCTCTTTTATTCAGAATTATTATTTCAAGCTCCAGTTATAAACAGAAGGTGAATGATAATTGTAAGGTTAAGCACTGAGTACAACACCGGACACACTTTTTTCACTGTGTTATTGGATGCTGCCAATTTTCTTTGCTGATGTTTAATCTATCAAGCTCTCACCTGGTACCTGAGGAAGGGATCGTCAAGAGAGAGGCGCTTCTTCTCAATCTTCTCTCCCTGTTTCTGCGTAGGCAGCTGTGGGCGGGGCACAGGGCTTTAGGTGAGGGCTGTCTGGTCAACTAGCAGTCTTACATTTTTTTTTTTACACACATACACATGCACACACAGGCACACAGACACACACACACACAGACACACACACACATACACAAAAACACGCACAGCCAGTCACATTTTCTTGTGATTACTACAATTTCTCTATGCCCCTGGAGTCTCAGGCATACTTCTCACCGCAGAGAAATGCAGGCTTTGGTACAGGCAGAAGATGCAGGGGTAGGGCCCAGGCTTCACACTGATATAAATATCTCTTTACCCTCTGTCTGTCAAACTGAATGCAAGTGGGAGGAATGCACAACAAACACACAACAACACATTGTGTGTTTAGGTGTACACACAACGACAAACCCTCACACCTCTGTATACACAACAACGCAAAAGCACTGTACACAGCACCACCCTCTGGTACTGTGTCTCTGTGAGCCAAGAGGGCTGGCTGTGATGGACTGTTAGTGAGAATGGACTATGATTATGTCCCAGTACTTGCTCAATACTTCATTTCTGAACCTTGAGGACACTTGTGACGAATGAGGAGTTTTGGGGAGACCACCAAGACCTAGGCAAGCCATTACACCAGAAGAAATGGAGAACAAGAGCCCAGCTCACATGTACCCCCAGGCATTTATGCAGAGAGATTTAGAATAAGGGTAAGCAGGTGAAAAACACCTCCTCTGTGTTGTGGTCAATAGGCGACGGCCAAGATTGATCTCACCACTTCTGTTCTCTTGTGTTGAAAAGTTGGAACTTATGCTGACTCATACCACAAAGTAGAAAGAGTCCCAAACATAATGAACTGAAACTATTAAGCTAATATTAGGTCAACTCTGCAAATAATAACTTGAGCCATCTTTGCAAGCTCAGACAGCTATTTCCATTGAAAATATGGCTGCCTGGGGACCATCTTATGGCAGAATTTCTGGTTATGCTCCACTACGTCAAACCCTGACCTCTGACATAGACGGCTCACCAGCATCTCCGTGAAGGGTGGAGCGTTGATCAGCTGACAGAAAAAGTTGAGAGATTGGTATTCATACCAATGCAAGTCAATGGCTGTCCTATGCTTTCCTCCAGGTAGTGATTTGCTTACAGCCCAGAAGGGTAGGGTGTAAAGGGGAGCGTGGAGCGGCTCTATAACTGACATGATGGTGATTACGACGATATGGATTGTGATGACGGTGACACAGATGGCGATAAGGCCTTCATCAGTTGAAGAGGAAATCTAACCGTACCGTTGAAGGGTGACACAGTCCTTTCTGAATGTGCAGGTTCTGCTTTTCTTTGGTAGTTTCTAACTGCCTGTGGTGATCTGCATCATACTGGCGTGACTTGCATAAATGTGTAACCCCGACTGAAATAAATTTCTTACACACAATTGAACACACACATACACATACACACCCACATACACATACACACGCCTTAATAAAGACAAAAAAAGCGCACATGCACACACCCACAGCCACAGACATACCTTAATACATTGAAACAAGCATGCACATGCACACTCATAGACACACACAAACTCCTTAATAAACAATTGATTTTTTTTTTTATGTGTTGATATTTTTTTTTATGTGTTGAAAATATTTTTTGAAAAGGGACTGACATCCCTCCAGGAAAGCAAAATGTGAAGAAGCACAAAACACACAGAACAGAAACGCATACTAATATGATGCCAGGTAATGCTTTATGTGTGGATGGCTGTTTGGCACCCTGTGAATACTGTTTTATAAGGCAGGCCTACTGTTGTTCATATGAATCTTCAACAGGCTCTGTTAGTTCATGCTTGCATGATGCAGATCCATTGCTCTCAGATAATTGCCATAAATGGTTCTAAAGTAAGCAGTACCATATCCTTAGACTTTATCTGTTTTTCATTCGATGCTACCGGTTATTCTGTAGACTTGGTTTTATTGTTTCTGTGAAATGCATTTAATGAATATTACTGTGATGGCTGTTTAGGTTGCTATAGAGAAGAGCATCTGCCAAGAAATTAAACAATAACAATTATTACTATTCCAAACACACAGGAATGTATCAATCATGCATTCGCACACAAACACACACACTGATCCACACTGACTACTGTAAGGCAAGGAATATGGACTGTTTCTCAGCAAGTTATGCAAACCTCTGATGACATTACAGTCTGGTCACAGATTCATAGCTAGTCTCAGACCTACCACAGCTTTGAGCCTGGAGTCTGCCACCAAGCTGGCCAGGAGGTCTTCTTCTGCCATCTGGTTGATGATGTGGGCATCATAGGCCACCACAATGGACACCTCTTCCATCATCTTTGCAGGTGTAAGGAACAGGTGGTGATCTACATGCAGGTAAACAGGTGAGTTCTGATGCGAGAACTGCAACAGGTTTGTCAAGAGCTGGGGAAAGGCATCTCTTCACAGCGCCTTCCAGAACAAACCCCGCCCCAACAGGGCAGAGAGGGTAGGGGATTGGTAGAGAAACACACACACTGCTTTGGCCCCTCCCACTGTTCTCAGATGCTCTGTGTTCTTTGGCCCAAGTAAGGTACCTACCGTACCCAACACATTCTCTCACACATAGCACCTGCCATGTACTGGCAGACAAAAAGTTGCAGTTTTTGTTTTGTTTTTGTCCTCCTCTTTTGACATTTTCTTAAGATGTTTTTGCTCCTCATGTCAGCAATGCTCCCAAACCAGTCTGCCTGCTTGCATTCGATGTTGCTCACGAGATATTGGGCGGGTCCGTGGGTTGGTCACGGCTGAGTAAAAATCACGAAATGAGGGGGAGAACTCACACCAGGCTGGGAAATTGACCAGACGGGTAAAAGTCTTGTAGCGACAGCGGGGGCGGTGTAGAAGACGTATCTAGCAATGGAATGTGGCTCTATTATTTTAAACCCAGTGAAAATCGTCCGTTGGTGTGGAAGGCATGTGACAGTGCAAATTCTTTTTGTTTTGTGAGTTCCGTCCAGTCATCTTAAACCGGTTGCACGCAAACGCAAAAATAGACTTTACAGATCTGACAGAAATGAGAAAGAACTTCAGGGTAATATCACTGAAGCGCGAGTCAGGAATTCCTTTAGAATATCAAGATACCAGCGTGCTTAAATATCACCCCTAAATAAGCGAAAATAGTTTAACATGTCATAGTTAAAAGCGCATATTTCAATTTAATTTTATTTAGAAACGCGGGAACATTTAAACATATTTCCTACATCGATGGTTATAAACCATAAAGTAGTGACAGGAAACCGCCAACACTACACGAAGAATGCTTACAAATAGGCGTGGCCAGAATTTATGAAATCAATAGTAATGTAAACTGGTGCTGTACTTCAAGCCAGGTCTGGCATCTGAACTTTCTGAACTATGTTCCTCACAGCTCCCGGTATTTTCTGCTCTCAACGGCTGATCCATGATCAGTTCGCCCTGTATCTCCTCTTACCCTCTAACACTATTTATCGAAAGCTGAAGCTGATCCAGGGAACGTGCTTGGGGGCAGAATCCATCTGCACCTCCCTGGCTACCTCAGCAATGTACCGAACAACAACCCAAACCGGTCCCACGAGAGGAGGCGCAGAAAATCAATTTAACACGAATAATGCATCTCATTCGAACGCGAAACCACACCGCCCACATTCTCACCTGTCATTTGTTATGGAACGTGAGGACAAGTAGGTGTCTCTGCCTTGATAACCTGGGGGATTGAAACTGCATAATAATTTTGTATAAAGATGCTTCTCTCTCGATTGGGTATGAAATGACCGGCACGAATCGGCAACATTCTAGCTGAGATTTTCCGTTACGCTTTGCTCTTAAACATAAATGAGTGAAGCAATTTTCTTCACTCTTGAGAATAATACACTTGCCTAAAAATGCAGTAATTTGGGAAGTGCTAGCGATAACGCTGTCGGTAATTGAAGTCACTAGGCTTTTCAGTCGTCTACGGGAAAATCTCGTGCTGTAAATAGGCGATATAGGCCTACTCATTTTGGACATCGCCTACTTTCACAAAATCAAAATGAAATCCAAACAATTCAGCAATGCATTAAGTATAACAAGCTCTCATAACTTTTCAGGCAGATATAAATATTTATTATCTTCAAAAGGGAACATTCTGTGAAATATGTGGACATTTCTTTTTTATAATAGTTTTTAATCATTTTTACACCTTTCAATTATAGTTAATAGTTTTCAAAAATACACTTTATTGGAAAAAACAATACAAGGAAGTAAAGAAATGTAAATAACAAGCAGAAGTGTCTGACTTGAGATAGATATTTCATTAACATTGATCCTGTTATCCACGGATTAAAGTGGACTTAGATACTGGGTGGAAGTGTGAATCAGAAAAGGGAAGAATGTGATTTACTGTGGTTTTATATTATCTCCCTGGAACTATCAAGAAACATTACTGACACAGAATGTGTGGATGAACATTTTGGGGAGTAATAGTGGGGAATATTTGTGCAAGGGAAATTCTGACTTGGATCCGCTACAGCTAAAAAGATAATAGACACCGTTTGTTTGAATTTTCTCTCTGTTATTTAAACTAGGAAGACTTACGGTGGGAGGGGTGCAAGTATTATTTTTCTAATAAGGTGTTTTGCTACATCACATCCTTTGCAACTCAAAATGAATTCCGATAATATAAACAAAAACAGACATGCCCGGTTTAATTTAAAATGAAAATGAAACATCAAGCAGCAAGGAGGAAATAACGCTGGTAGAACGCTCGAGAGAGAGACGGCCAGCTTCAATCTAACCGCATCACACACTTTGTCCATAACTTCGAAGCTAAGTCCACATTACATGTTTTGTTTTTACTTGTGTTCAATTCAGCAACCATCAGACTTACAAATGTTTCAGGAGTAAGGAAAAAAATGTAACGCTTGCTTAATCTCAGTCTTCGAAGTAGAAGGTTAAGGAAAACAAACGCAGTGAGACTGAATCTGGCGTCAGTGAAAAGAGAACGGCACAATTCTCCTGAGCCAAACATGTCTTGCAAAAGTCCCAATCTTCACTCTCCACAGCTCAAAATGCATCTGGATTTTATGACAAAAATAAAATCAGTTAGCAACATACCGTATCAATTATGTATAGCAAATTCTATAGACTATGTATGTATACACGCAACGTGTTAGTTCATCATTGGAAGCAATAAATACTGAATTCTAGATATTTCACTTCTGTCTCTTCAAGCTGCCCCGTGAGTCTCTGGACCCACTCCTGTACCTGGAGGTGTAGCATCTCAGGTGAGACGCTACAGGTATAGTGATACCCTGGCAGGTTGAGATGACTCAGTAATGAGAGAACGAAAATCGCTGATTGGTATGAACCAATGAAAACGCATTGCTGTCCACAGCAAAACTTCATGATTGGTTCAAAGCAGCGAGTCACCGATAACACATGGTGGCTCTGGCCATTAGTAGGGATCATGAAGCCTCACTTTCCCATCACTACCCCAGGTGCAGTGGGACCCTGGCAGGTCGAGATGACCCGGGTAAAATAAGACTCTGTGGGCAGCAGAGTGGTGTAGTGGGAGGGAGCAGGACAGCCTAAAGTTGCCAGTTCGATTCCCAGAGAGCCACTGCTGTTGTCTCCTGGGGCAAAGTACTCAACCCAGACTGCCTCAATAAATATCCAGCTGTATAAACAGATAACAAAAACATTAAAAGATATGCAAGTCATTATGCACAAGAATGTTTGCTAAGTAAAAGTAATGTAATGCAGAGGGTCAAAATGTCCCAGGGACAGTGATACATGGCTGGTGAGATTGTGAAGGTACAGTGATATCTGGGCCTCGAGGAGCACAGTCTTCTCCTCCTTACTGGCAGGCAGAGAAGGATCCTCCCCCAACCACTCCTCCAATATCCTACTCCTCCAATATCCCACCAGCCACCAACCTGCATCTCTTAAAAACCAAACACTGTTTCAAACAGGCCTTAAATGAAAAAGTTAAATAGTAGAAAAGTGCACACATAAAGGGCAGCTGTGCCACTTGGCTTCTTCTCCTCTCTCTCTTTCTCTCTGTTTGTCTCTCTCTTTACCCTCCTCGTGTGAGTGTACAGTGCTTGCATAGAGAAAGCTCTAAAATATTCTTCTTTGTACACTTTTTCTGTCGTTCAGCTAAAAATACACATTAAAAAATGTCGCCACCCCAGCTGCATTCATCCCATGTTCAAACGTCACACCGTCACCACTGTAGTCTAAAATTTACATCAATTCATATTTCTCCTTTTTTTCCATTGGCTTATAGTAGAAAAAAAAAACAAAGAGCTGGATTAGACAATACTACAATCCAGAGAGCCCTCATATACTATTTTCATCAGATATATATTTTTTCCACATTCTGGTGTGTTCACTTGGATCAGGGCCATGGTAGCTCAGATAGACAGAGCTGCAGACTAGGTCCATTAGGGTTACACTCTTCAATAGTGACCTTCCTGTCCCAGTGTCACCACCTGTTTTAAATGTAGATAGACAACAAGGGTGCCGGGGCACTGCATCCAGGATAAAGGGGTCCTCAGAGCCCAGGAGGGGCCCCCCGATTAGACGTTGGTGCTGAACAAGTATGTGTTGGTCAGGGCCGACGTTGGTGTTGGAGACTTGTGTGTTGGTCGGGTTGTGCGTCGGTGCAGAACGCACAAGTGTCTGTCGGATCAGACATCCACACTGAACGCACGCGTGTTGGTCATGTCAAACTGTCTGTATTGAGCATGCACGTGTTGGTCAGGTCAAACACATGTGCCAAGCACGCGCATGTGTTGAGCGAGTCAGAGCTCCGGTTCGAACACGCGCGTGTGTGTGTTGGTCGGGGGTCAGACGTCTGTGCTGAACGCACGCGTGTTGGTGTAGAAGTCCGGCAGGTTGTGGGCGCTCAGAGAGGCACTCTGCATGGGGGACATGGCGAGGGAGAGCGCCCGGTTCTCGTAGTGGGCGGGCACGTAGGCCACGCGCTCGCCCCCATTGCGCACCTCGTCCGCGGCCTGGATGTAGAAGGGGGAGACGTAGGGTGAGCAGGTGGGGCAGTAGCTGTGGGGCGGGGCGGGGTCGGGAGGCAGGGCGAGGGGGGTGACCGCGGCACCGTCCACGCCGGGGGCGCTGCACGCATTGCAGGCAAACTGGGGCTGAGGGTCCCCGCACGAACCCACATCCCCCTCAGAGTCATTCCTCTTACAGCAGTAATACTGAGGAGAGAGGAGGCGGGGGAGGGGAGGGAGAGGCAGGGGAGGGGAGAGAGAAAGAGAGAGAGGGAGAGAGAAGGTGAGGAGAAGAGAAGGTGAAGGTTGAGGGAGGTGGGGGAGGGAGGTAGAGAAGGGCGGAGGGAGGGAGGGGAGGGAGGGGAGAGGGAGGGAAAGGGAAGGGAAGGAGAGAGAGTGAGGGAGAGAAGAGTGAAGGAGAGGAGATGGGAGAGAGGGAGGGGAGGAGGACAGAGAAAGAGTGAGGGAGATGGGAGAGGGGGAGGTAGGAGGACAGAGAAGGAGAGGAGAGGCGGAGGAGGGAGGGAGGTGGGATGGAGGGAGGGAGGTGGGATGGGGGGAGGGAGGTAGAAAGGGGGAGAGAGAGAGAGGGGAAGGGAGAGAGAAAGAGAGTGTGGGAGAGGTGGGAGAGAGAGAGAGCTCAGTTTAGATCAGACTTGCTGTCAAGGTTGTCGCCTGGTGAGGTAGAATTGACTTAATTTGCTGCCAAAGGCGAGAACTAAAGATGTCAGGCAGCATGACAAAGCAAGGTGAATAATTCAGGAGCATGGCAGCTGCGAGCAGCCCCCTCACAGTGAGCTGACGTGTGGCACAGGGGGAGGCTGCCGTTCTCACCTGGAGCCGACAGTAGCAGAGCACTGCAATGATGCACAGGAGAATCACCGCAGCGAGAATTCCTCCGGTTATGACAACGGTTCCAGCTGTCATCCGACCAGCTCTCCATCAAACCCTGGGGGGCAACACAGAGACTCACGGAGCTGAGACTCTCCAGACAGCGAGTCACGGTGACAGGATTCACAACACAGAGAGTCACAGCAGAGCATAGGGAGTCAAAGGGACAAAGCACAGGGAGTCACAGCACAGAGTCAGTAAGTAAAGACAGAGCACAGAGAGTTGCAGAAACTCGAAGCATAAGCACTGGCGATGTATCACAGCATGAGCACTGAGCCATTTTAAACAGCACTTACGTTCAACAATGTGTGCTTGAATACCTGCAAAGGCAATGGAAAGCGCTGGTGAGACTCTGATGTTTAAAATGATCATAGATGTTGCAGACTGTTACTGACAGCTTTGGTATTATTAGTGGAACATGCTTGCTCCCAATTTAATCTGGGGAAAACTCTGTCCAAGAAGTTAAGTTGGCATTTTCTATGCTTCAGTTAAGTTTCAGTTCTTTATGTTATGTGATGTTGTTATACACAGCCATAGTATTCTATAATACACTGAGACACCAAAAGGAGTTGCAGGTTCAGATTATGAGGTGGGCGCTACTGCCAGGCCGCTGAAAAAGGTACAGCACCTGAATTCAGTGGAGTAACCTGCTGTATGACTGAATAACATGATAATAACTGGATAATGCTGTCATGCTTGGACTCACATCAGGAGACAGGTGGAGGACCGGGCGGGGCAGTAGGGGGCACCAGTGGAGATGTGGTTCCCGTCTCTGTAAGGTGTGAAGCTGAAGGGCTCTGGACCTTTTCCCTGTGTCTGGGGAGTAGAGCAGGAGAAGGGAATTTCAACAAAATAACACAGTGAACAGAGCCAACAGACCTCACAAATGAATCAGTCCTCAGCGTCATACTAATTTACTCTGGAACATCTGGAAGAACACCCACACTGCCAATGTTATATTCATAAAATATCTGCCAGTGAATTAGTTTTCATCAGTTGCTGCAATATGAACGTCATCCACAAGGTGACACAACAGAGTAAATCTATGACATTATGAGACCAGATGTATTCTGTTATGAAAGGGTAAATTACAGCAAAACATTAGCAGGCATTCCATACAGTTCTCATTGTGATTCTTATTCTAAATGCTAATTCTAAACCCAGATAGCCTCCAGCACAATATGTTACCTTCAGAGCTTCTGACACAGACCAGATAATTAACATAAATCTAAATGTAAACTGATGAATATTATCTAAGGGGGGCCACACTATCAGTAACACTAACCCGCAAGAGGGAGGGTTACATTGTCATCCTGCAGCTCAAATATGGGAAAGGAGGGAGGGGCAACATAGTCCAAGTCGAAGAAAAGGGGGTGGTAATGGGTGGGGTGGGGGGTAAAACTGTCACTGCAATGCCCAAATGCTATAGAGGGGGTTGGGGGCCACACTCTCGCCCAACAGCCAAAACTGAAAAGCAAGAGAAGGAGGGAGTGTATTGTCACTACAAATCTAGAATGAGGAGAGGCCAAATCACCAGCATTACAATCCTCATGTGAACTCCTCCGTCAGATGGTGCCTGCCCTTATCTGGGAATCAGAGCACTAAATTATACACTGCAATGGAGACACTTATGCTGTTAAAGAAATGGACTGTCTCTTTCTCCCTCTCTCTGGAGTGCTTCCAGGCTCTGTGCGTGGGTGTGTGTGTGTGTGTGTGTGTGTGTGTGTGTGTGTGTGTGTGTGTGTGTGTGTGTGTGTGTGTGTGTGTGTGTGTGTGTGTGTGTGTGTGTGTGCCTGCATGTTTTTTTGTTTTCTTTTTTTCATTCTTGCACATCAAACAACTTCTGTGGCCACTGAAAAGTAACAAAAATGTTGCTAATTTATTCATTTTCATTATTTAATTATTAACATTACTCAGTTTGAAGCATGCTGAATGCACCCCATCATTTAACAAACCGTAATTCTGTTGAAGCATGAGGACTTCAGAGAAGGTGGGTCACATCCCATAGGATACCCAAAGGCCCACCCTACCTCACATCTGTATGTCAGTCTCACGTTCCTGTGTGTGAGGAATTACAGACAGAGGCTGTGAGAAAACAGCTTGATTGGGAAACTGTGGCGTTGAGGTGAGGCCATTCTGTCTCCCTCCCCAGCTGGGATCTGAAATGCGCAGACGCCCGCTAATGTGTCCTGCCCGTGAACCCCCCTTACTTCAAACCCGGCTGTTAAACGTGTCGTCTCGTTTTTGTTTTTACGAAAAAAAAACCCAGATGCAGTTCCAGGCCACGGCTCTCGCCAGGGGACTCGTTTGTGCGGCCCGTCCACGGAAGGCTTTCGTTTATCAGACCAGAGGAATGTTGAGGAGCATCAGGTGTGCGCCAGGTCTCAGGAGGGCGGTGCTCATTTATAGGAGGTGAAGTGTCCCTTTAATCAGCGGCAAAGATACAGGTGTATGTTTGTGTGTGTGTGCGGTCAAAAGAGCATATGTGTTGGGGAGGTGGTATGTGTGTATCTGTTTGCATGTGACACGCGGGTTTTCATTTCATTCTCTGAAAATCAAGTGCACATTAGTGCTAAGAGAACTGGGCTTTTAGCAAGAAGGTTTTAAGGTCAAATCCATTAACGTGAGCATGGGTAAATAACCAGCTGTGTAAATGGACCATCCCAACCATGCGTAAAAAAGTGAAGTATTTACTTCTTTGGCCCTCTTAGCATGTTATAATAAAAAATATAACAACAAACCCTCTGAGGAGGTCAGTGCTGACCACAAAAGCCAATAATGTTCAATGATTTGTAATAATAGTCAAGGAAGGCTGCTCTTAGCCAGGCAGTGGATGTCAACTGTCACCATCCACTTTTGGACAGTTGGCTTTAGAGGTGAACATTGGAATTTAGGGTGGTGTGTGGGTAGGCAGTGCAGGACAGGGTGCAAGAGGCAGGATGGGGGTTTACTTTCAATACCCCCGTACATCTATCCACCACTTCACTCTATCTCCATTTCGCCAATGACTCTGCAGATCGATACACTGACGTTCATATACTTCTGTTGCCATGGTACCAAGAGCTACTTCCCCAGCCCTGACCCACTTCTTTTTAAACTCCGCCCCCCATCCTGTCCCCCTTTTTCACTTATCTAAGCTCCTGCCCTTCCTCTAGAGTTTTTGTCCTCACCCCTCATCTTCATCACACCCACTCCTTGTCTGTCCACCTGTTCTCTCCACTTCCCCCATAACTCTCCTTTTTATACCCCCGTCAAGCTATTCTCCATTTTTCTTTCCTATGACACTCCCTTCCTCCTTCCTTCTCAGCTATTCAGTAAATGGCCCAATCACCATCTGTGGATATTTTTGTCACCACTGGGGAATTTTTTCAGATGAAAAAGTTCATTAGCGCTTGCTGTCACGCATCTAACACTGCTAATGCATCCAATAAAAAACATCATAAGCAGCAGTAATGGCAGAGCTTATCTAACTGTTATCCTTTTAGAGCGTTTTTATTGTATGCAGCTCTAAAGTAATCTGAAATCAGCACGAAGTTTTTCCATTATGCTCCAAATGTTTTTGACAGCGGCGTGCCCGCGCCCAGCCAGCAGGGGCGTGGCAGACAGGGGTTCGTGTTGGGCCTCTCTGTGCACTGCCCCATAGGACGCATGTGTCAAGTCGGAGTTGACTCATTCCAGCCTCGGTCACGTCATCACCGAGACTTCACAGGCTTTCATTCGCATGCAAAGCAGTAACTTCAGCACGCAGCAATGCACTACAATGAAGATATTAAAAATCAGCTACATTATACACTGCGTTACATGGAACAAGTGCTCCATGTACAAAGGTCAAAGGTCAACTACACCAAAGGTCAAAGGTCAACTACACCATCTTCAATGTGTCCGCCTCTCCTGCCAAAACAGTCGTGACACCTCAGCTGAGGGAGGGAGGGGAAGATTCATTTAATCAGTTTAACTGAAGGATGATTAGATTAGCAGATTTAGAGAGCCTGTTAAGAATTTGGCCATGACGGCAAGGAAACCCATATTTTTTGCCATCTTTGGACCTTAAATGGCCACAGTGAGTCAGGACCTTGTGAACACATCTCATCCAAAACATGGTTTCTCCGAAAGCTGGGGCACAAGTTTTCTTCTTGGAACAGAGTAGTAAAGCCTCACACTAGCCCAACACCAACACCAGTTCCAGCAGCAACCTGTTCTTGCCTAGACATCTCCTATTCATGCACAGACTGAGCCTGGCTTCATTCAGTTTCATCCATCGGGCAGGGGAAAGTTACAGGGTGGTATGGCAGCTGGCAAAGGAAAAGGACTGACAACTTTACATCAAGGGTGATATAAAATCAAATAAAATAAACAGGTAGTTAGAAAAGCAGAGTTTTGTGTCAGGGCCTGGGTTCAGCCCATGCACATGAGAACTGAACCAAGTGATCTATGACATCTGGACAGAATCAGTGATGATTTCTTAGACTCAGCATTAACCCATGTGTGTCACTAGCATCCAAGGCACCACTTGAATCTCCTGCAGCTCCATGATGTAGCTGTGTGCACAATACCATGGGGGCAAAAGGCCCCTTTTCAAAACCTGGAACTAAAAAGTGTCTAAAAAAGTCATGAGGGGGATGACGAACAGTGTTCAGCAGGCAGCGTTAATCTGTGAGGAGAGAGCGGTCTCCCAGGTCGACAGACTCCGTCATCTGAAAGCACAGAATGAGCTTCGGGCAGATGTTCAGTGGGCTCGGTCTTCCTCCGGAGATATCTACCACTCTCTGAGAGGAATCAGCCACCACTGCACACCCCTGAAACTTCCATTTTTCCACCGCAATCACAGCTCTCCGTAAGACCTGCTCACCACAGTTCTCTGCCAGCTCAGTCTCATTGCAGCCACACCTTCTCTGATACTTTTACATAATTCCCAGATCAATTCAATCAGAACTGATTGAACATTTATTCATCTGCTTGTAGTTTCTTTGTTTTTCATTTGTTTATTGCAATGCAAAATGTGAGAAACCTCTTTTGAAGATGCTCTAAATTTAATTAAATTTGACTGATCGATTGAATTAAATTAAAAACAATTTTCCACATCACACCGTATTCATACTGGTGTTGATTTCATTTTGTGGAAAATATACAGATAATCATATTTATGCCCGCTGTTTATGTTGCCCAGGGATGCTGGAAGAATTGATAGGAATGGACAGGCCAGCTGTACGTTCCTTCACACTGCTGTATAATCGTGACCCGAATGTTATAATTAGACTGCTTGTCGTTGCATTTAGAAACATTATAGATTATTAAGAAACACAGAGTATGTGGCAATAAACCAAAATCCACACCAGGGATGCGAGTCTGCATATTAAGTTTTAAATACGTCTGAGTTATGTGACGTATGATGAATACTCAAACAGACAGAGATGCAATGACGACCAATGGACGCAATGGACCGTTTTGCTGTAAAGCGCTGGGGTAACATCTTGCAACAAGTGCGCACATTTCTTTTGTTTTCCCCGTGTGCAAAGCAGTCATGTTCAATCAGAGGCCTTGAAGCACCCCACAAATCACAAAGGATGAGGCTTTTTCCTCTGCACAGGTTCTCCAAAAATAGCCCTGAGAGCTCTCCCTGGAAGGCACAGAATCCGGTACCTGGTTTTTAAAATGTGACAGTCGGACATTTCTTTTAATAAGACTCTGCTTCTCTCTTCCATTGGGTCTATGTCAATATAATTATCTGTCTCTAATGAATTAGTAACGGAGTCACTGTTCAGCACAAAAATAAATCCACTTATTCATTCATTTTTTTTTCCTCCCACACAAATCTCATTGCCTATATAATGTGTGCTTTAAATTTTTTTTTTTTGCTAAACACTTTCGTTTGAGGAGCCTATAAAGATGTGTATGCTCTCTGTCTTCAGGGAAATAAAACCAGAATGGGATTTATGGTCTATCGGCCGAGTTGCTCTTTCTAACGTAAATCTTCTCTCCGGAGTTACAGTAGTCCCTGCTTGTTCCTTTCTGTGCCTAGAATTCCAGATCCTCTTATAATATTTCATCTGAGCTTATTTGGATGCTTGAGGGAGGAGTGGAATTTAATTCTTGGTAAATCACCCGCGGGTGTCTGTCATATAAAGATGCCAAGAGTCACAGTTTGACCGTCAATCAAGCGGGGAGAGCCTTGAGATTCTCCCCACGCCCCACTCACTCGACAGAGACCCTCCACTGCAAAGTGACAGATTCTGCTATAAGGTGCTGCAAATGCATGCATTTCTGTCCCAGAAGGCTGTGCAGGGATGTAAACAGGAATAGACATACCGGCGGTGTGGAGCAGTGCGCAAAAATACATTACTGGTTCCTTGATATAATGTAAGGCCGTCACGAACGCGGTGCTGTGGGATGTGACAGAGATGTGGAAGGGATGTGACACACTAGCAGAGCACAGTGGTGGCACCAGCTGGTGCTTTACTCCAGAGGAAGGCCCTCGCAAGGTTTATTTTTGAGAAGAAGGCGGCAGAGAAAAACAGCAGAACGGGCTGTTTCTGTGCCGCTCTGTTGCATTCCGGTCGCTCGGTAACTGTTCTTCAGAACACTCTGCACCTGCTCATTGCTTTTTGCGTGATCATGTGACACAGGGGCTTGTACTCGGAAGATTGCGGGGTTCCAATTCCCTGCTGAGGTAATGCCACTCTATGCTTGAACAATGAGCGACAAACCAGATTAGCTTGAGTAACATATCCAGCTGTGTTAATGGATAATGTACTAGATGTGTGCTGTGGATAATGGTGGCTGTGAAGCAAAATAAGTCCAGTAACATACAATGCACCCACACGCTAAGTCTTGTAATAAAAATAATAATAATATGCTGACCACAAAGGCACAAAGCCACAGCAAAGAGAGTTGGGAAATTTGCAAAGATAAGTGGGGCAGAGAATAATTGAGCAGCATGAGCCCTTGCACCCCCCCCACACCCCCACACCCCTCCACACCCCCCAGTCATTCTGTCAGGAGCCTTGACCGAGTCTTTTCACAGCATACCAGACTGACCAGGACGGAATGCAGAGAGACATGATCCCACACCAAACCACAGGGGGCAGTACTGAGTCACCAGACAAAAAAATAAGATATATGTGTGTGGGCTTGTGCTGAGTGTGAGAGAGGAAGACAAACACCATCATCCCACCCAACAGCACGGGATAGGATAGGTCTGAAGCGGCCCGATATATGCTTGCTTGTTTTTGTTTCCTGGTCACATCAGAGAATAACACAGGCTAGATCTGATAACGCAGGCTAGATCCGATTACACACAACAGGACTGAAGATGCCGGGCAGCACCGGAGATACAGAGAGAAACAGAGCGGACCCAACGATGCAAAAAGACACAGAATAGATCTGAATGTTTACACTCCCACTCACACATTTTTAGCCGAAACGCGTGATTAATTTGACTCCCTGCGTCCGGGCAGGCCTCTGCAGCTCCAGACAGAAAGGAGGCTGCCCACTTCCGTGCCCGCTCGCCAGGGCTGCCCGGCCGTTTCAGACTCCAGCTGGGCCCCACACAGTGCCCGCAGGGGGCTCCGCTGCCAATTTACGGCCTCGGCGGGTACGCATGCGTGCCCAGCGCCAAGGACACACCAAGACACAGCCTCCCGGCCCCCGCCAGCCACCAAGGCAGCGCTCAGCGGCCGACTGAGGGCCTCGTTCAGTTCCTCCCGTGCTTAACACAGCAAAAGAGGAAAAGTGAGCTGGAACGGCCTTTTAGCGATTAAGTGATGAAGCTGCTTGGTTTCCTCTGCATCCCTTAAATGCGAAGCTGTGAGCCAGGAGTCCTTTATGATCAGAACTTTTTTTTCTTTCTTTTTTTTTTTTTGTAGTGTACATAGCATTTCCAGACTTGAGATGTTTCGCTTTTTCTCCATGAAATCAATGCACTGATTACCCCCATGTGCACACTACGGGATTGATTTACCCCACCGCACAGTATCCCGTTACTTAAATCTGTCAGCGAAAATGAGATTTGCAGACCGCAGTGACTGTGTACGATCAATTTGTATGTCCTCGAAAAACAAACGACTCCCTTCAAAACGAAAAAACTAAACTGACACAAGAGGGAGATGCCTCAGTTATGACTAATTTAAACAGGCACTGCTGTTGCTGTTCAAAATAAATTCTCTTCCGATTGGATTCTAAAGTATGTCATAAGTAGGTCAGCATTCCAAACTGCCCCCTACACCCTTATTTGCTAACTGCCCGCCTGCCCATATTAATGCGGTCCCAGTTCCATAGGAGACAAGCTGAGGGGGCTTGTCTCCACTGTCTCAGCTACCAGCTATGAGCAAGTCTACAAATTTTTTTTCTTCACAGCATTGGGGGGGGCGGGTGAAGATGATGGTCTTTGCATTATAGGCAGAGACAGCTCAAACCACTGATCTATTGTCAGAGGCTGAAACATCCTGAGATAAACAAAAAGAAAACATGGTAGACACTTACTTGCATGAATGCAAGCAGCGCTGCATGGGTTGTTAATATGTTCTGTCACCATTGTATATTAAACATATGGTATAGAATAATTCAAGCATAATGTTGCATAAATAGGTCTTATTATGGAAATAAGCTGCTTGACTGGACTAACGTGCTAGCTACAGAAGCACACAGACAGCTGCTATTATAATGACCTAGATGGCAATTTATCTAGTTAGCTGCCTACCTAAATATTAACTGTAATGCCCTAGCTAGCCATAATAACCATGTGGCTAGCTAAATTATAATAAGGAATTGGCTATAATAACCAATGTTAACTAGTTAACTAGCCAGCTCATTACACCTGTGAACAACCATGTGAATATTGTGCTCTAGAAGCAGATGGTAACCTGGTTTTGGCACCCAGGCTAATAATTGCCATAACTGACTGCTTAGTTGAAAAATTCTCTCTCAGAAAAGGCTTGCAAGGACTGAAAACTAAAACATACTGAGAACTTACTGAGAAGTTCTTTCCCCCTCAAAAAAATTCTGTCATAGAATGGTATTGTTGCTACACACAGATACCTCCTCCCTCCCACCTTTTCCCTGTTCCTGTGCTATTTGTTAACTGCTTGGCCCACTTGGTGATGTCAGAATAAGTTTGTGTTCAGGGGGGCTTCTGGTGAAGGGTACAGGAGAGAGGATGCAGTTTGGGGAGAAGTATAGATCAGACTCATCTCTGCATTAGGACCCCAGGTTTGGATATCTCTTTCTCATGGACGATCCTCACACAGGTGGTGTGACATCACTTCCTGTCATGAATGGCATGGGTGCAATGATCTCTGCCATGCGCTGCACCCCTCAGCTGCTCAAACAAACATTTGTCAGCAAACATAATCCTCCATGCTACAGGCCCCAGTAACCTGGGAAAAGTTTCACACACTGTCAATAACGTTGTTTTTTTACCTTTCATGATTAACAGACTGCACATATGCAAGTAAGACCTCCCATTTAAATTTTCCATGTTTAGATCTGTCCATTTTCACACTTTTTCAAAAAATGCTTTTAGCTCTTTTTTGTGCAGTTATATAGTCCATAATACTGAAAATACTGCCTGCTGCACTTCCTCTCACATTTAATGGACTACCGTTCTGACTCTTGCACTTAATGTTATTTTTTATGGCAGTTATTAATTATTATTATTCATATTTTTGTTCATTTGTTCATCGGACATCTGATCCAGCAGAATTTACTGGAAACCTTTTAGTGACAAGTGATCGAGCTCTGTAAGTATGCCACATAAAAATATATGTTCAGTGATTTATGCCATAATCAGCAGCAAAAACTTTTGAAGCAAAAAATATTTTTCCTCGCAGTACATTTGGACACGCATGAGTCCCCATTGCGATTTCGTCACGTCCCCTCAAACACACTGTAATGTGTTTCTTTTTGATTTCTGCTCCATTATTCATTTGCAGGCAAACACCACACCACCAATATCACTGTGCCCGTAAGCCTCTTCCAAAACAGCTTGTTTTACTAATCTACAATGTCACATGACACAAGGCGAAAGGCGAAACGGTTCAGTGAACTCGCCTCTTCATTATTCAAATCTATTTCTCCCCTATAGCCGTATAAGAGCTGTTTCCAGTTCAGTGGCGGACAGAGGCAGTGCATCTGATCATTTTTGAATGAGTCTCAGGTCCTGGTGTCTCCACCGTTAGATAATGACATGAATCTTTCGGTGAAGTCGCCTCTTAACTTTGCACTCGGAATAACAGTGAGCCTGCAATTTTAAAACTGGGCTTTTCAATTATTTAAATATCATTCCTGCAACAATATTTTTCCATCACCAGGCGATTTAGTCAGGTAGTCAAGTCAAGGTTTTTTTTTTTTTTCATCTTCAAAAAGCACTCATCTCCACCAGGCACTGAGAGAACCCCCCTTTCACCCACCACCCCCCACCCCAAGACAGCTGCATACCCAGAAGGCAGGAACAGAAAGAGAAAGGGAAAAAAAAAGACAATAACACTTTTTTTCATTGTGAAAAAAGCAATATGGAATTCAAATACATTCAACAGCATGGGATCACGCCCTCAGTCAGCTGATATTACACTTCATATCTCAGCTCAGCAAGCACCTGTCCTTTGACTTCCTTTGATGCTCTTTTAAAGCTGTACCTAGTGTGCTTCAATGAGAAAATTAAACTCTGATAAAATGGTGGGTTGTGCCTACCAAACATTAATAAATCAACCCTGGAAGGGTACCTACCATGGGCACCAGAGTGACCAACTAGCACACTTTCCCCTGTGTCTCCTTTTTAAACACCTACTGTATTGACTTATGTCAAAAAACTCACAGCTGATAACAAGCTCTGATGCTAAAGGCCGATCCTTGGTGTCCATTCTTTGAGAGCAGGTCGGTGTGCTCTTTAAGCTCGGACCGGGACTGGACAGTGATCACGGCCCCACAGTCCAGCCACTTTGTGCCCTTTTTCTGTTTAACGTGTCAACAACGTCATCCTGGTACTTCACTGAATCTGACGTCATGTGTCTTATTGCGTGTTATTGCCATTATTGACAATGAGATGTTTACCATTTCGACCACTTTACACACACATGATATTTCAGGCTGCGAATGAGAAGGTAATGGAAGCAATCCTCAAAAAAACTGACTGTGCTTTTGACATGTGTGGCTATGTATCCCTCTTTTTAGATGCGGGTGTGTTTTGTTTGCTGCTTTATGCAAGGAAAAAAAAACATTTTCACTGACCACTTTGACGTCGGAATTCTTTATCTTCCTGTGCTCATACACACAGCAAGCGAGTCACCCCGTTTGGTTTGATCATGTGACCGAATTGATGCACCACACTCATCCCTTCATCATACCACAGATCCCTTTGAATTTGATTTGAGCGTGGCCAAAAGACAAGCTTCAGGCTCAAGTTTCCTTCAAACTTTGGAGTGTTTTTCTTTTTAGAGGAAGAGAGGTTGTCACGTAAAAGTCATAAAAATGTTTATAAATCCAATGAATTCAATCCAAGACAATAATTCGTCAAGGAACAAAGCATTCTCACAAGGACACGTAGCTGCAAAGAGCCAGCAACGTCTTGTAAACGTGTAATTACTGACAATTTCAGCAGGTGTTAATTCACATCACCTGAGGCTTAAAAACAAATCCACTTGCCTCAGTCTTATTTATGTTACTATGCATAATTACACACACATACACAATGGCCTAAGAACAGTTAAGCAAATGTCTCCAGAGAGAAGATGAAGTTGTGGGGGAGGGGGGTGGGGTCCACATATGCACTGTTTAAACTCTGAGGTACCTCTCTTGCCTCCCAGCAATGCTACAGAAGGCACCGATCTGATGCAGTCGACAGCACCTGTCTTTCTGACCTGCTGACACCCCCGGCTGTAATGTCATATATCTGATTGTGGCGATGAACATCTGTGAGCCCGCGTTCTGCGCAGCCAGAGAAAACACCACAGAGGCCCTGGGGGAAACACCCTGTTACTTCACTTCCACGGCTCGAGGTGAGCCGCTGCGAGACAGAAAATGCATGGAGAGATGAAGCCTGGGAGACCTTTTCAGTTTAAAAGTCCCGTGCGTGGACGGCGGAGAGGCAGCAGGAACTGGGATGGCACGTTCGATGCACTCAGTTAGACATTTACACGACAGCGTTCAATCCAGTTTTTACCAGTTGGAAAGAGAGACCTTTCCTAACCCATATCAAACCGACAGAGGAGTTCCGTTTTTTGTTCCGTATTTTATTATTCCACCGCACGAGGCCATGTTTATGTGTTTAGAAAGCAATAGAGGGAGCATACATAGACAGAGTTCAGTTGTGTTGCATGACATTAGGCCTATATTCTATTATAATGGTGTGAACAAGGGAGTGGGTAAGTCACACATCCCGTCAGCGCTTCCCTTCACAGTGATACCGCGCGACATTTAGTCCGTTACGGAGGCATTCACCCTTAGGCTCAATCTGCCCGATCCGCGGTAATGGCAACTTCTGCATCCTTTAACAGCCGCAGAAGCAGAAACAATACGCAGGGAGATACGTCCTACTGAGCAGGAGTCCTCGCGCTCGGGCGCTGCTGTGAGCTACGAGCGAAACCGTAACCCGCACAGTTGCTCACCGAAACATTTTCTCCGGTTTACAGATACAACACTAACTGAGAGCTAATCCACAAAGATACTGCCTGTGCGATACAAAAAAAACGTCCCCAAGAATATCAGCCTTACCTTTCCGAACAGAGTCCTTATTTCACGAAGACGGGAAATGCAGCGAATGCTCCCTCAGACAAATGCTGCCGGCTGATCGCCTATAGTCTCTACTTCGTGGTACGCTGGTTTGCTTCGTTTGCAGAAAATTTCTACCGTCCACAGCACAGCCAGCTACTATTTATTTGCCGAAGAGAATATATGTTACATCTGTCGTTTTTCCTCTTTATGCAGTCTCTTACTCTTCCCTTCCAGTGTTCAGCTGTGCTGCAGGCATGGGGAATTCTATTGCATCTGTAAGGAAGTGGATGGGGGAAAAAAAATGCACACTCTCACACGGATCACGGCTCCGCATTCAGCACATCCACTGAGCACAAGGCGCGCGCTGCGAGTCCCTTAGAGAAAAACGCAACAGCCAAGGGGTCATGGGGTAAGCACGCCAAGGAGGCGGTAATTTAGAGCAAATGAGCCAAGTCACGTTTTAGGGGGCAAAAGGGAAAAGGTATGCAAGAAAAGTGTCAACGACACGTGATCAAGAATTCGAAATACATCATAATATATCCTCTCAATAATCTAGTCTAATAAAAAAACAACCTATTTTCTTCCTTCAAGTTACGTATCGAAATTAACCAGCAACAGTGCATTAACATTTACAAAGGGAGGAGCTGGCTTGCAGTGAAGATTGATAGAGAAGCAGATCTTCAGACTGTTTTGTCACAAAAAGTGAGTGGAGGGTGGAAGTTGCGCCATGGCATGGTAAGAAATTGTGTCCCGCTGCGATAACTTGTAGAGATCTGTAGAGGGATCTGTCGAGAGTGGAGCCCCGCCGCGCGTGGAGTGGGGAGGGAGAGAGCGCAGCTGGGAGGCGTCGTCTGAGCGGCCGGTAATCAGATTACGTAACCCCCCCTTTCACAGTGAGCAGCAGAAATTCAGTATGGACTTCCACGTTATGAAACAAGAGACGATACTTCTCAAGACTGGACACGGCATCGGACAAATGTCACGACTGATGTGTATGCCGCACTCACCTAAAGGTCTGCTCCACACAGAATTGTTTAAAAGACTTGTCTTCATTACAGTGAAGTCAATCAGGGTAATGACTTACATTTTTAACCACAAATCAATATTTAGTTCGTGTGGAGTCTCTTCTGTGGGTGTTGATGTCAGCGGCGCTTGTTTCCAGAGACATGTAGCGGAGCTGTCCAAGGTTCTGAAATACTGTGCGGAACAAATTATCACACATAAAGTATACGGATAGCTGCAAAAATGATCGTGATAAACAATTGATTCTCATTAGCGAGCTAATACCGTTTTTCCATGCATCAGAAATACATCATGAGCAAAAAGCAGCATCTGAAAATTGTATTGAAGTTATTATTCCACTCTTCTGTCAGACCAAAAAAGGGCAATTTCGTGGAGAGGGATGCTTTAACAAGGAATGCATGTAAAGATTGGACACTTCAGAGAAGAAAAGGGAATCTTTGGGGGAGGGGGCCCAAATGTGAGACATGCCGGCAACGGCAACGATGTGTTTTATTTGAGGGTATTACTATCTGATGTCTCACGTTCACTCCAACCCCAATGCCTTGGCCAATATTGTTCACATGATAATAAAACAACACATAGGCACTGAACTGGTGTATGTGATCTGTTGAATCTGATGATTTGGGGGATCTTAAGTAAAATCCAATATGTAGAAGCAGAGGCTCTCATCTGCTGTAAGACACAGACCCTGGTCTCAGCTGCGACAGAGCGGGAAAGTGTGCGGTTACGCCATCCCTGAAGACCGCGTTCATCATCGCAATCGAATCCCATGAGTGACGACATCAAATTAAATCCAGCCCGTCTCCACGCTCCACGTGTTTTCATTTCAGAGGTGATACATTCGGCACCTTTTTTTTCTTCGGTGAATACAAAATGAAAAACAAAATATGCTCCGAGGAGAGATTTCCACAAGCAGTGGCAGACAAGAGAGAATAAGTGAGATACAGTATGCACACAAGCACCAGCATAAATCAAACCAAAATAGCTCTGTTTTAAAGCTCAACATTTCAATGAATAGATTATTGACATCTGACTGTATGCTTAAAATGTATCAATATGGTATGATAATTTTGGTATGGTAAGATAATTCCATTCATTTTTCCTGTTTTACTTGATTTCAAGTGTATCACTGTTTGTTGTATTGGTGGTATAATTACAATAGAGAAGAGTATCATTTAATCCTTTCCTTAAATCTCAGAGTGGAGGGTGAGGAGAGAGAGAATGAGAGAGACAAAGAGAGAGATGCCCAATTTAATAGCAATGTGTTTATGATGGAAAATAATGACTACTACCCCATTATAAAACATTTCACAGGTTTTCTTAAGTGCTCAGGTTACAGCCAGTTATTACACTGAATACATCAATGGGAAACAGCAAACCGTACACTATTTGAAGTGAACCATGTTTCCTGTCTGCAGTGGCTGTGAGGCAGGAAACCTCCAGACCCTGTTCACGCTGTGAATGCAAGAAGCCCTACAGCCAGAAAATCTGTGGTGCCCTAAATAATGCATGCTATAATGATCTTTCTCCCACCCCCAGGGTCCTGCACCCCTGCCCAAAACACACACACACTGATCCTGAGGATTTGCTAACGGCTGTCTGAGTTGCATGTGCCCCCCTTGTGCATGCCTCAGTAAATCAGCTCCATTGGCACTGCCGTCTTACGTGGACTACTGCATATTCATTTTACTAAACCCGTGACAGGCCTCTGAATGCACCTGCTTCCAAAGGCGTTCAGTCTTGTGATACGCTTTACATTTTTTCATTAATGGACAGACAGATAAATCAACCAGAAATACAGAAAACTACCAGACCAAAACTGGTCTTACAAGTTCATGAAAACTTTTCCAGAATAATTATTTAATATAAGAATAATAATATCAAATTACTAGATACATAAAAACAACACATTAAAATATCAAATGTGACATTTTACACGAAGGTTACCCTTCAACTTCTATCACATCAATAAATAAAAGCTGCATAAATGGATAATTCATATGTATTTGCTTATATGCTTATCTCATCTATGCTATAATGTTTTTATATTTTTTCTCACAATGCCTGTTGGTACTGTCTTATGGAAATTATACAACTTCCGCACTAAATTTTATTTGAATGCCATTTCCGCCAGCAGTAGGGCCTTAATGTCACAGCGCAGTACGCAGTTTAGATGCAGCCTCATGTGTGTCCCTCTGACAAAACTTTCTCATCAAGTTACCCTGAAATCAGGCTGTCAAGAAGGTCAACAATAACAACAACTCTGCTCAAAAGAAGTTCTCAATCAGTATAGTCCAGGGTCGCAACATTATGGGAGGTACCACTTGGTTCTTCGGTCTGATTGGAGGGAGGGTCACTCGGTCCCGTTATCTGATTGGAGGAAGAACTGCTCAGTCCCGTGGTCACACCATAGGTCAAGCCACTCAGTTCCAAGAGTCCCATTGGAGGAATTGCCCCCTGGACCCAGCCTGGTCTCATCCTGTCTGCAGTAGATGTTGCTGTTGACGAGCTGCTGGTCTGGGCCGCACTCTGCAGCCTAGGCGCAGCCGGTGTCAGACGCTGCTTCGTCCTGACAAGAGAGGCAGTCACAAGCCACCGGCTAACAGAGATCCACAGCCAGCAGGCAGAGCCAGAACTAAGTATGCAAGACACAAGCCAGGCAGCAAACGGCATCCAGGTAAGAGCAATGGATGCCAAGAGGTCATGGGTTTGAATCCCAAGAGGCATGCTTCTGGGATCCTCAGGCAGGAAATCGCATGGTACACCGATTGCTCCCAAATAAACAGCTGAATTAATGCATTACAGAATGAGTGAAACAGCTGTAAGCACCGCGGGTTGCTCTGGATGCAGCATTCCTGCTGAGTAAATAAGTACAGAGTCTCCTGGCCATTGCTTCGCAATTTGCAGTTTTGCGGGGGAGTACTCCCTGTTCCTATAGCCTGTGGGAGCGCTGCAATTCCCTATCCTCTTGTTGTACATATCTGGACAGGTTTTATTGTTGATTGTCATCACATTATTACATAAATATTTGTATTAATCATTTGTTTATTGCATTATAAAAATCTGATTGTCTTAAGTCAGGAACGGATTCCCCTTTGCACATAAATTGCCCTTTCCCATTTGTGGGGATCTCTAGAACATATCCTTGTGAATCGAGAGAGTATCCTGTAAGACAACCCTCGATAATGATAAAGCAAAGGCAATGCTAAAGGGGAATAGACTGGAGTGATTAAAAGGGGGAGAGAGGATGCTGTGAGATGTTATAAACACTACTGACCACTCCAGCTCAGCTGCCTGGTTCTGGCGATGATCGACCGGCCACATACACAACCAGCGATGTTGCTCCACCTCCTTCCTGGTGCGGTCCTGCTGGGTTCTGACCCGGGCCAGCTCCTCTGCCAGCTGCTGCACCTGGGCCCGCAGGCCGGCCTCCACAGCGTCTCGCTTCTGGTTCAGAGCTTCATGTGCAGCAGCCTGGTTCTGGGACACAGACCGGGACAAGAAGGCATAACAATACTAAATCAGACACACCCACTGAAAGCAGTAGTCATACGTTAGTGACAAATGGCAGGCAGACTATATAGTCATACACAGATCTATCCAGTATAATGGTACAGATAGATAGATCTAAGAGTTCTAAGAGATGTTTGCAAATGTATAAGAATACAAAATCTGGTAAATTCAGATCAAAGCCTTTCAAGGTGAGGTGGAGGAGAAATGTGTGATTACATTACATTATTGTCATTGTGACTTGCTTAGCTTACAATTTTTACATGCTATCCATTTACATTTACATTTACATTTATTCAGTTGGCAGATGCTTTTATCCAAAGCGACTTACATAGGTTACAGTTCTTTTACAATGTTATCCATTTATGCAGCTGGATATTTACTGAGGGAATTCTGGGTGAAGTACCTTGCCTAAGGGTACAGCAGCAGTGCCCCAGTGGGGAATCAAACCGGCAACCTTTCAGTTAAGAGCCCTACTGCTTACCACTATGCTACACTGCCACCCCCAGTGCCAGGATGTGCTGTTGCTGTTATGAGGCCTGAATGTGAGTGGTGGGAGGAAGCAGCCAGCGCGAGCCTCACCAGCAGGAAGCGGTTGACCTCTGCCAGGTTGCCGTGGACCAGCTGCTGGGCCTGCCCCTCGATCTCCCTGCAGTACAGCGCCACCTGGCTGTGGGGCACCATGCTTGTCTCCATGTGCTGCCTCAGTGCCACCACCTCCGCCTCCAGCTGCCGGTTGGTCTCCTCCAGCTGGGAGACCTCACGCGCCAGAGCGAGCCTTACGTTCTGCAAACAGCGCTCTGATTGGTCGTATTTTTCCTCGCTCTCCTGCAGCTGAGAGGAGAATAGTGACAATATCATTCCACTGAATACTATAAAACCTACCCTTTCATACTACTAAAAACTGTCCATTTTACAGTAACATTTGACTGCACAGTCCATACAACTCATGAACAGAGCAGTTTACAGTCTACAGTGTAATTCTTCTTTGCACTATAGAATCCACACTGCATACAGTTTGGAACACTATTGCTCTGTTGAGAACCCTACAATCTACACAGTCATTCTTCAGAGCTGTTTATGTAGGCGCCTCACAGTAAGCAGTACCAGTTTAAGCATCCTCCTCCTCTCCCTCCTGTTCCCCTGCAGCGTCAGCAGGTGTGTTTTCAGAAGCTCCTGCTGCTGCCGCAGGGCCTCGTCCTGCTCCTTCTCCAGCTGAGGGGGGAGTGAGTCCAACAGCGTTACTCACCACACAACACCGCACATTATTACATTATTGTCGTTTTAGCAGATGCTCGTAACCAGAGCAACTTATTTAGGTCACAGTTTTGACATTTTATCCATTTGTACAGCTGGATATTTACTGAGGAAATTGTGGGTTAGGTACCTTGCCCAAGGGTACAACGGCAGTGCCTCAGCGGGGAACTGAACCAGCAACCTTTTGGTTACAGGCCTTGCTCCTTACCACTATGCTATGCTGCTGCCCCCAAACCACACCTCCCACAATGCAACCTCTATGCTTCCCTCGACCCTCTCCACATCCTGCAACCCTGCCAGCCCGCAACTCCATCCACATCATGTGACCCAACAGCTGTGTCCGCATGCTGATCATTCGCCTGGGGTTACCGTGGCCCAAAGCGAACAGCAAAGACTGGGAGGGGCAGGGGGCAGTACTGTGAACAGGCAGAGGAGCTGGAGGCTGCACTCACCTGTCTCATGTTCATGATGCAGGCCTTCACCTCCAGCTCCAGCTGCTCCTTCTCCCTGCGATGCTGCTCCTCCTGCCTCCTCCTCAGCTCGTGGCTCTCCTGCAGCGCCTCCCTGGCCCCTGCACACTCCTTCTCCAGCCAGGAGACCGCACCCAGCAGCTCGTTAATCAGCCTATCATGGCTCTGCGGGGCGGGGTCTGATGGAGAAGGAGGCCCGATTGTGTGTAGGGGCAATGACCGAAAAACTGTATCTCCTCCTGGACATAAAAAGTATGCCTAAAAATGCATCTAGGGATGTTCTGCCAGAAAAGAGAACGGAGGACAGTTGCACATACTGAGCATTTTAAGCCTGCCTTGTGTCATATATTTCTACATGTGCTTGACATGCTTGGGGTTCATTTCCAGATATGTATTGGTTTTCACAAAATTGATTTCAAGCTCAAAGCAGTTCTTCACAGGGCAGAAGATAATCTAAAGGTAAACCACTGACAGTTATCCCAAGGCTAGCCCTTAGTGCTCTTTAAAATTCCTTTCGAGTGATTTACAGGCAGACAGCACCACCAACAAAACCTGAATCTTCAATCAGCTGTCAAAAAATAATAGGCAGCAGTACCAAAAAAAGACCAAACAGTAACCCAACTTTTCACTGTCATTCGACACCACATATGTGTGCTAACTTATCTGTGAGTATACAACTATATTATATCCAGAGTCATAGACACAGCTACCACACGGTGGAAGATTATAAATGATTCAAGATGTGTTCTGAGGATTATGTTGTGATCAGTGTTACCATGCTTGAATGATGTTGTGCATGTACTTGCTGTTCTGGTGTTGTTAACCAGGTACTGTTGCCCATCTTACTTGGATGAATACACTTCTGTTCTCTTGTGTTGGAAGTTGCTCTAGATAACAGCACTTGCTAAATGAATGTAATGGGATGGATTAAAAATGAATTTTGTAAGACAGTCAGTACAAGGTTTGTTGGTCAAAACAAAAACAATATAAGCATTCATAATTAAACAGAAAAAGCTGACAAGGAAAAGTGCAAGTTTGTTATGAAAAGCATTCAGACAAGTTACCAGTCATTTCTTCAGCGTATGTCTGGTTGGCTGATGTAGATGCTGCTTGTGTTTTCAGAGCCGGAAGCTGCCAGGCAGAAAGGAACATTAGTTTAAACCGACTACACTCTTGTGGCTCATGAATTTAACCATTTAGAAACCAGCTGCTGAAGTTACCTTCTTTTCCCAATCATCATCGTCATCTTCACCATTCTTTGAACCTGGAGAAAACCAAAGAGAAACGTTGGTCCATAAAAATCAGGTGAAGGTCACACTCTGAGGTCGCTGGAGGTAGCCCTTAAACATTGAACAGCGTGGGACAGGAGTCTGTTACTGTGCAGACAGGTCAATGCAAATTGACGCCATTCCAGAATCCTGATCCCAGTCTCATCCATGCAGGTTTCATGAAGTACCTGCCATATGTGTATGCAGACATGATTTGCGCACTGAGTGTGATTTAGCAGTGATTTAGGTGATTTAGCCAGGTTAAGGGACAGGCAAGCACAGAAGGGGTTAATGGCAAGTTTTAGGTTGCTATGAAGTCCTTCATGCACCCAGTCACAGCATGATCATATGACGCTCAGGAAATTGACACATAGTGATATCACGAAGAACAAACAGCAGAGATATCCTCGGAAATAATTACTATTTTAGAACAACTTATGTGGTCTATAATATTTTGAGAAATGGATCAAAGCCTCGAGTCCCCACATGTTTGAGGACAGAATGACTCATGGTTACCACTTTTCTCCTCCTGCTGGTAGATGCCCAGTTCCTGCAGACTCATCTCTCCACATGTCTGTAAGTACAGGAAACATCAGAAAGCTCACAGACAGCTCTCGGCAGCAGAACCCAGCCTAATGAACACTTCTCACGTCCACGGCTGGTGCAATACTCACGACACTGTACCTTTGTGATGGAATCAGAATCCTGATCATCATTTGGCAAAAACATACTAGAGAAGACACAAAAAAATAAATATTAAAAAGCAGAACATGAACATGATTGCAGTACAGTGAACAATTAATAAACATTCTATGGATAATTGATCACTGCATTTTATGCCATGGATTAGGACAGTCCCTCACCTAATGGGTCCTAACAGGGAACCATCTCTGCCAGCTGCAAAAAGTAAAAAACAATACCATGAGGAACTTTCTCTAGGACTCCTGCCGAGACAGCATGTTGCAATAAAGGTGACACTAAGAGGATATTTCTGAAGCCAACTGATGAACACTATGCAAAAATACACATTTTGCATGAGGATAATTTTCATATACTTGTCACTTTTCAACATAACATGAATCTCAAGCTGTAGCCAGAACCTCACATTTGAAATGGCAACCGTAAAGGTAAAACACTGAAAGATTTTCCAAGACAGCGCAGGGTGGTATTAAAGATTATTTTCCAGTGTTTTACAGACAGACAGAAACACCAACAAAACCTGTAGTTTGAATCAATTTCATTACACTGAAATGAGACAAACCTATCTTAGAGTATGTAACTGTAGGACATCTATACTTGGAGACACAGTTACTGTATTCTGCAAAATCACAAATATTCCAACCTGTTGCATATTGGAGAATAAAGGGTGAATTCTGTGGAACAGTTAACACTTTTGATCATGATGAAAATACCAGAGATAACATAAGTATGCATAATTCACCAGAGAAAGCAAAGAAAACAGCATATTTGTTTTTAAAAGCATTCAGACAAGTTACCTGTTTCTTTGACAGCATTTCTCAGGTTGGCTAATGCAGATGCTGCTTTTATTTTCAGGTCTTCAAGCTGCCATGCAGAAAAGAACATTAGTTTACTCCAACTACACTTTCATGCCAACGAATTTAACCATTTAGAAATCAGCAGCCGGAGTTACCTTATTTTCCCAATCATAATCATCAACATCACAACCCTTTGAACCTGGGGGATGCCGAAAAGAAAAATCAGTCTATAATTAAAGTGAGAATAATTAAAGTGAGAGTCACACTCACAGAGCACTGGAGTCAGTCCATACATGCAGAAAAGCACTATTGACCAGCATAGTGAAAATGTCTTGCAATAATGAGTAAACCATTAATATGTCTGTGGTAAAGGTTCTGGTCAATGGGGTCCCCAGTCTAAACACTCACCTTCCTGACCAATGGTTCCTCCCCCATGGAGAGAGCCTGACTTAAACTCCTCCACAAGGCTGCCAAAACACTGCTCCTCATCTAACACGGGAGGGGGGCAACTGAAAGGTAAGAGCGAGGCAATTGTTAAAAGGTCATGAGATATATTAAAGTGTATTGATGTATACGTTCATGTGTACACTCACATGAATGTTTTTCACATAAAAACTAAGAACTGCAATTATAACACTGGTGGCACTGATTAAACATTTCATATTGATTATAGCATGTACCTTTAAATGACACCAATTTCACCGTGCAGAAATAGAAAGCACAACAACACATCACACCAAAGCTATGAAAAGCTCTTTTACTGCTTCATACTAGCAGGGTGAGAACAGGTTTCAGAGGGCGGAAAATGAGTCAAAAGGCCTGAATTTCAGTGGGGGATCCATTTCGTTTCTAGTGTTATCTTGAAAACACATATGGTTGCACCCTGTGCTCATGTCTGAGGGAACACCTACACAGGTGGTTGGATCATAACCGGCCAGTCATCAAAGGCGCAAGCTCTGTCCTCCCTCACTCGCTTCTCTTCAATGTGCTGAGAGAGAATCCAGGCGATTCTCGCCTGACCTCGAACAGAGGCCCTCATCAAAGACGTCCTGAAGGTGGGATAACGGCAAGCGGGGGGGTCAGTGGCGTGCGCAAAGAGGATATTGCAGATCATGTGAAATTGTCGTCCTTTAAACAAACTGTGACTGATGTTCCCGCATGCAGCGACTCGCACCATCCGTGCTGGTCCCGAGCTTCAGCGTCCGCTCCATTGCTCAGAAGGACTGCAACCATCTCCACCTGGTTCTCCATCACCGCCAGAATTAAAGGGGTGTTCCCATCCTGATCAGAATGAAGAGCTTGTTAAGATCTTGTAACCTGAGGATTGGAGGTTCACATCCTGGGTGGGGCACTGCTGTTGTACCAAGCATTTATAACTTAACCTTTAGAGGGCCATTAAATGAAAATTCTCATTGAAATTCCCAGATACTATAAATTCACTGATGGTTTCAAATTTCACTGTACATGTTCAAACATTACTGGTGAGGGAAACCACTGATCACTGCTCAGCCCTGCCCTTTGACCTCACACCACATTCACTGGCTCACGAGCTGATTGGAGGATGTGACTGAACTGTACAGGTGGGCTGACCTGGTTTTGTGCGTTGATATTGACATCGTGCTGCAGCAGCAGCTCCGCCGTGGACACGCAGGGGGTCCGGGCGGCCAGGTGCAAGGCCGTGTTCCCATCCACGTCCCTCAGGCTGGGGTCAGCGCCGCACTGCAAAAGGATGGCTGCACACCTCTCCTGCTGGCATTGTACCGCCTGCAGACAGACAGATGGAAACATCCCCCCGACAGACAGACAGATAAAAACAAAGAGACAGAGACAGATAGACAGAAGCGACAATAGAGTGAGACAGGCAGAGGCGGGCACAGAGAGACATGACAAAAAGACAGGCAGAGAGAAAACCTGAGCCATTTGTTACTTTCTGGCAAGTTATAAAGCTGGAGCTGCTCATTTCAGTGCAGTTGAAAAAAGAAGCTGCATGTGGAATTAATTCAAGACTCTGAACATATTAAACATGGGACAAGGTGCAAGATCTCACTTGCAATAGCCAAGTACTGGATAGATCAAAAAAAGTGTTTTGTCTGCTAGAAACGTAATAACTCAGCTGATGCAGTACCTTCATTAATGGGGACCGGCCTTGCTTGTCACAAAGGTCCAGTTTGGCTCTATTTTCCACCAGGAACCGGACGATATTAGAGTGTCCATAAGCACAGGCAATGTGCAGAGCCGTTCTGAAACAATATTTACCTTACAACTTTGGTAAATATTACTATTTGTAAAATACCTTACAAATTTGTGTGTGTGTGTGTTGGAGGGGGGGTGTTTAATGCAGCAGTTCATCAACAATACAGGTTAGTGTATGATTTGTGTGATTCATTCACAATGTCTTCACATAGGAGGTTATAGGCCAATAGTAATTTTAACAAAACCATTCATACATATTCATAACAGCTTGTGCTGATGTGTGAATGATTCAGGTAGGAGTGTTTTAACATTAGACTCCACTTAGGGTAAAATAAATTAATCATGGGAAAATACATTACTCATCACTACACAAGGCATTCTAACATACAGTACTGTAAAATTATATATTGCTCTTCAAATTTGTAATTTTTTTCACAAATAAACTGGCATGTGAACATTTTGGCAGCCATTTCTTTTCAAGATATCATTTATTTCGAAACAGAAACGTTATTTTTAAGATGAAACTGTCAGAGAGAAGCATCACCTGTTCTCTTTATCCAGCTGGTTTAAGTCATACTTCTTGGCATACCGTGTTATCTTTGCCAGCTTTCCATTGAGAGCAGCGCGATGGAGTTTCCCTATATCTTTCTCCTTAATATCATATCCGACAAACGGTACACTCTCAGTGCGAGAGGAAAATTTATTTCTGAGGGATACCATTATGTCTTTCAGCGTGGCTGCCACCAGATGACGTTAGCTAATAAAGAAGCTAGCTGATGATACTACATTGCGAATAGTCAACCAGCGCTGTTCTTCCTGACGAACTACTACAGGTCAATAGGACAATATTGGTGAAATCCAATCTAAAGGACAAAATATAAATTCGTTTTTATATTGGGTTTCTAGAACAAGAACACAGCCAACGACAACCATTCTTGTGTAACAATGCTTTTAAAATACCGAGAACTGTGCCGCTACAAAGGCGTGACGTCACTATCGCAACTTCGCACGTTCACTAGCTGAAGACTGCGGTTCATATTGTTTAAGGGGAACTAATGTTAAATTGACCACAGTGTAAAATCACATTTATTTTCAAGGTCAATATTACACACTATGCTGTTAACGCACCGTGGCACTAGTAACGTACATGTATGTGTACTGTTTTATTTTTTATTATTGTTTCACGCAGACATCCCATTTTATTGCATAGCTTCCTTTATTTATACATGTGGCACATGTGATACACTTTCACCTATCAGGTATCAGTACTCATGCCTGTGTCCTGAAGTATCATCTGCCTGCGTTGTTATATATAATTTCTCAACCAAGGCTAAAGGAATCACAGAATACATCCTTGTGGGCATCTGATACAAGCTCAGCTCCCTGTCTATTGGTTTACCACAGAGCTGCAGGACCCATGTCTGGCAAAACCCACATCCATCCTCCATGGCACACATTGATGAGGGAGTGGATGCAGTACCAGTAGAGCCCAGAGGAGGGCACCATCCTACCACACACGTAAGTTATGATGCCCGAAAAGCTTAATGGATCAATAAACAGACAAAGCACTCTCCAAACTCCTGTTCCCCAAACACTGCCTACATCTTTGATCAGCCTTAATTCAAACAGAGGAGCTGGCATTCCCTACAGCGAGAGTTCTAAAATGCCCACCCTTCCTGAACCAGGCAGGCACTTACTGTCAAACAGAAACAAAAGTCTTTCAAAGTCACCATGTGTACGCCAGATGTACTGTGTCTTTGAGAAGCACGTTAAATCACTGAGAGTAATTATGCATGATGAAAAATGAGCTTGGGACGTTAGAGATCACCAGAAGCTATAAATGTCAGAACCACACTCCCATTATCATTCTGCATGACTCTGCAAGGTTGTTCGGAGTACAGTGGTTGCAGGCAGATTCGTCACCAACAGGGGGAGTATTGCTCTGATAAACATTATTTCAACTCTTCCATTGCTAACTTGGATTCTAGTGGGATGAGTTTACAATGACACATATACATACATACAAACATACATTGCATTATTTGCTTAACAGTTGCCCTTTTTCAGGATGACTGACAGAGCTCATACTTGGCACGTCCATTTAAAGGAAATTACATACCTGTATAATGGAATTAGATGGAGCGTTTTAAGTTATGCATACCACCGCACAGCACAATGGCTGTGCCACACATGGTAATCAAACCTGCAAGCCCTGCATAACCAGCTCCTTAACCACTACACCACACCCCACCCCTCCAACCAGACACTTCACTTCCCATTTGCACCATTGCACCAACACTTCCCATTTAATTCACCAAGATGGGCATGTACAAGTGCAAGTATTCAGACACATTACATACTGCCTTTAGGAACTATTAACGTGTACAGCACTAAGCACTTAAGGTATGCACTTGCTGTAACATTCAGAGGCAAGTCTTTGCATGTATGCATGTGTTTCACACAAATGTTTCTGCTCTTCAACATAATTTTAGAAGGTCTTGATATTAACATTCAAATACACATCACGTTTCCATTTTGCTTCATGTGCTAAAGTTGTTAAGATGTGGTTTCAACACCTTGTAATGGAAATGCCATTGGTAGCAAAAAAAAAAAAAGGATAATTGAAGTTTTCCAATGAAGACAAGTTGTAGTTTGGTAGGTCCAACACTAGATGGCAGCAATGACTCTTTTGTGACTTAGGCTCAATAAATCACAGTAAATTGGTGCTCCGAATGTCCGCCCAGCTGACTGGGGCTCCTCCGCCCCATTAATGTGCTGTAGAGAGCAGATGGGCCAAAGTTAATGATGCACAGCTTGTTCCATGCGTCCCGCACACAGACTGCAGGCAGAGACACATTCTTACTGAGATTCGCACCGTCCCCAAATCGGTGACGTTTCTGCTCCCTTGCTCTTACCCAGATTCCCATTCACATGAGCAGAGGCAACAGCAGAGGCTGAAGCCCACAGTCATGGGTGGTTAACAGGGTGACGGACTCCTGTTCTTGGGGCCTCAACCCTCTGTGTGTGCACTCGGAGAGCAGTGTTCTTCTAGAGCAATGCTGCCGTTTTCACCGTTCCTCCGCAAAGTACCACACCCCCCACGCCAACCCACCCCCAGGCAACACTTCAGAGGACTGGCTATAGCCACAGCCCGCAGAGGGTCCTATCTATGGACATCAGCCTCGCTTACTGGCCCTGTGTCACGCCTGCCGTACACAGTAACTGTATATCTGAAATATGTATGCAACAAATGCAACAAGGAGAACTGCGTTACCTTCGGTGCCTGAACTGAGCAGGTGAAAAACATGTCGCTTCTCATTGCTCATCATTTGCGCATATATTATCTCAGTTTAGTGCATTTTTGCCTCCAGACTCACTGGCAGTCAGGACTCATGGTTATTAAGTGAAGTTGGCGGACAACAAGAACAAGCACAGGTCACTGGTCCCCACAGCAGAACAGAGAGAAAGGGAATGGTATTATGGCCAATAAACACCTTCTACAATAAAAATGCAACGATAAACTTGAAACTCTATTCTATGTGAAATATTAACCTAATAGGAAATGGAAAAAAACAGTCAGTTAACTTGCTGAACAATTCTGTCTGCCTGAAAAACTGAACTCTTTTTTGGCATCAATGAGACCACAACATAAGTCTATTCAGAGGGTTGCCCACAGAACAGAAAATAATTTTCATACTCATAATAAAAATCACTAAAAGTATAAAATAACAATAATAATTTCCATGTGTGTTTTGAGAGAATGCTGGCTCAGACAGACACATATTTACATATACATTTTATATATTGTATATCAAACTATATCCAACACAGCATCAGAGAACAGAAAACTGACCCCGGTCAGCAGGGGGTTAACACCAGGTGCCGCAGGGTCCTCAGTGGGCGGGGCTGAGTGGGACAGGGAGTCCTGAGTGACAGCTTAGGAAGGGGACATCTGTCATCTGTTTGCAGGGAGTGTGAGGTGTGTGCGTGTATGTATGTGCCTGTGTAAACATTTGTGTGTGCATGGGTGCGGGCATATGTATGTGTATATATGTGTGCATGTATGTATTTGTGTATATACATGTGTGTGTGTATGCGCATATAGGTGCATGTGTATTTGTTTATGTTTTGGGTTTTTTGCACGCGTGTGTATTTGTGTACTTTTAGGTTTGTGTGTGTGTGTACACGCACGGGGTTAGGGGCAGTTGAAGAGGTGTTGGGTGAGAATGGGACTTGTGTGCAGGTAGACCAGCGTTCTGCAGGAAATCTCCGTTAGCCTTTACCGCTCTGGAAACGTTTCATACAGTGCCTCTATGTGATGTCCTTGTCCAGGTTTTCTGTATTTGGTAATCTCCTTTTTATCTTCACCAGTGAACACCAGGAGTTACTGCAATTAAGAGAGTGTGTGTGTCTGTCTGTGAGTGTGTGTGAGAATATGTGAGTGTGTGACAGACAGTATGCATCACCATGAGAGTGTGATTGTGTACATACAAGTACGTACATGTTTATGTATGTAGAAGAAGAGCTATCAGGCCCTTGGCAGTGTGCATGCTTGTGTCTGTTGGCTTTGTCAGTCGTGTCTGAGTGTGTAAGAGTGTGTGTGTGTGTGTGTGTGTGTTACACCCTCTCAGTGCTAGTCCTTGGCTTCCAGGAAGAGGGTCTCTTGTGGAAACAGTTTGGCCTCTAGGAAGGTGCACAGCGGGTCCAGCTGGGTTATCTGAAAGAGAAAAAGAGCGAGAGAGAGAGAGAGAGAGAGAACATCACCATCATCATCATTATCATTTTTTGTGTCATATACTTGGATTTCCATTCTTCCATTTTCAGATGTACAGCGTGAGTGTATGTAACAGTGACTGTGCGTACGCATGTATGTATGTATACAACAGTGAGTGAGTGAGTGAGTGACTGTATGTGGCCAGTCAGTGTATACATTTTTAACAGTCTCTCTGTGTGTGTATACAACAGTGAGTGTATGAGTATGTATACAACTGTGTGTGTGTGTGTGTGTGTGTGTGTGTTTACACATGAAGGCCATCGCACTCACGTTTCGGCGGGGGAAGGTGGTGAGTAGCTTGTACTCCTCCTGAGGGAAGCCCTTCGACGCCACGAAGTCAAAGAGAACCTGCAGCCTGCAGCTGCCCAGGAAACGGCGCTCCAGAAACTCCCCGCTGGATGTCCGCACACGCAGCTTGCTGACTGGCTCACCGCACTCCTCTTTGGGTTCCTCCGGCAGAGACTGCTCCAGTGAGAGTCGAATGGCCTGTACAGGGGGTAGGGACGAATGCTTCCAGTAAGACCAAGATCTCATCTACAGAATACACTAGGAGCATTACATCTATAGAATTAAATGATGAGCCCTTGGGCTCTTGAAAAGCTATTACAATAACATTAAGGAGGTACTGGACACAAATGGGAAATATCAGATTCAGATTTTTTCCATGACAAGATGCATTCTCACATAAACAGTAACAACAAACAAAAGAATCAAAATCTCTTTAATCTGGTTAAAGCCCCTTTTCTATGACAATCAGGAAAAGAGACATAGGCCACATGAGTGTGTGGTTCCTACACCCTGTTGAAGGGTGGACCCTTTATTCTACTCTGTTCAATCAGTGTCCAACAGCGCCCCCTGTCTGTGTGCCTGGCCATGGGTGTGTTGGCGCTTGCGCTCTGACCTCACGCTCCTCTTCCTGCTCTTTGCGCATCTGCTCCAGACGATTTAACTCGGCCACCTCCTTCTCCTGAGCTTCTTTCTGCAAGAACCACAGGCAATCTTCCTCATCATCATCATCATCATGTTATTTCATTATCAACACATTTTCAGCAAATAACACTATTTAAACAGAGAGCTGACACTTGCATTGAACTACCACAACACCATGCCTCAAAATGTGAAATCTGCATTTTGAGCATCATCTATGTAATTATGCCCCTGATACCAACTATGTTGGTACTTATGAAAGACATAAATCCACATAGGTGGCGAGAACCTTTTTCCGATCAGCTTCTAAAGACAGGCGGTATGCTTCGTCCTGCTCTCTCTTCACCATCTCTCTGGCCTCTCTTTCATCCTGGAGGGAGGCAGGGAGAAAAGAGGTCGAGAGAGAGAGAGAGAGAGAGAGAGAGGGGGTAAAGAGAGGGGATAACAGGGAGAGGGGGACAGACAGGGAGGGGAGCAGGAGAGAAGAGGAGGAGAAAGTTGGGAAAGAATTTGAGGGAGAGAAGGAAAGAGAAATGGTGAGGGTGAGGTACAGGAGAGAGAGAAAAAAGGAGGTGGGGTTTAACAGGACAGGGGGGAGGAAAAGGGAGGGTGGAAGGTTGGGCGAGAGAGGGAGAAAAAGGACAGGGATGAAAATGATATCAGGAACATTAGTTTATGAACTGTAAAACGTTCAGGATGTGATGTATCCCGTCAGCACTATGCTCCACCTCATCCCTGATGTCTTCCTGCTGCTGGGCTTTGAAGATCTCCATCGCTCCGATCATCCTCATCATCAACTCATCTACTGTCGTGTTACCTAGCAACAGAAAGACAATGCCCATTATGATTATATCAATCGACTGAGGTCATTGCAACTGAGTTTAGTGATGTGCAATTTCTCTGTGCACATCCCTACATTCTTGGTCATCACTCTTTAAGACTCTGAATGAGAACGGCTCCCTGTTACAAAAATTGAAACCATCTGATTGATTGATCAGATGATGGATAGACACTGATCAGCCAAAAAGCACCAGTAATTGAAAAGAAAAGAGGACAGATAAATGTCTCAAGTCCACACTTCATGCCTGCAGACGCATTTCCAATCACACAAACAATGAAAGTGGAAAAGTTGTTCTGTGGTTCCAGACCTTGGATGATGTTCAGAACCTCGTTGGAGGCCCGCTTGCCCATGACGATGAGGAGCAGAGGGAACTGGTCTTTCTCATAGGAGCGCACAGACTGGGACACCACACTGCCAAAATGCCTTGTGCACATCGTCAGCAATCTGAGGAAGGGGAAGACACAGAGGGAGGGAGGGAGAGAGGTGTACCAATTAGGATTTAGCTCAAAATATTCAAACCAATTACTGAACCAACTGCATTACACGGCAATGGAGCATGGGATCTGTTTCCCGTCAGAGCCCCCCACGCACACTCTCAGAGCTGGCAAAGAGACAGAGGCGCCAGGCCAGCAGACGTCGACTATACCTGGATTTGTTGGCCTCTTTGGTGACGTCCCAGGCCCAGGTGATGAAGTTCTGACAGAGGTAGGAGACCACGGTCTCTGCACACAACATCTGAGAGCAGAAGATGTTGGAGAGGACGCTGTCGTCGTTGTGGAGGTAGATGGCAAGCAGCTTTCTCTGTGAAGAGACGGCATTAAGGCTTCATTAGTGAGTGGGACTGGTTAAGCAAACAAAACACGCCAGGAGGGGGCAGTCTCTGGTGAGTGGGTTTCCATGTGCTCCCTCAGAAGGGCCTTCCTTTAGCCTTTGTGTATTACGGTACATGCTGATATGTTTGTCCTTTTTTACACTGAACACAGGGAAGAGCAGTGCACTCACATCTCGAGCTCTGCCGTAGAACGCCTCCTGAAACGCTGCCTCCAGGGACCCGATGAAGAACACAGGATGGCACTCTCCATACCTAATAAACAAACACACACGCATGCGCACACAGACACAGACACAGACACAGACACACAGACACACACACTGTCAAGCTCTGAGTTTTCAGAATACTGGACTGGGCTGAGACGTTCACTGGACTGCAGTCCGTTATACTGGTATTGCCCTCTGGTATGAGACCTCACCTTGTTGTGAATTCATTTGTAAACTGCATTAAGGCCTCCGCTTCATCTTCTGCATTATCTGGCACTGCAGGGTGGGGGAGTGATCAATCAGATTCAAGAAAATAACCATGTCTCTTTATCAAAATCAAGAGCCATGCTTCTTTATCAAAATCAATAAGCATGTCCATTCATGAAAATCAATAACCACGGCAGCTTTTTAAAAACAGGCTTTAGGAATGTTTATGATAATCAGTGACTTCGGGACTTACTCATAGGACACTTGCGGGAGTTAGTCGTCCCGTTTCCGAAAATCTCTGCCTCGTCCACTCCGAATTCAGAAACATCCTCAAAGTCATCCCCCTCGCTGTCACTCTGCATGTGGACATCTGTGCTCTGACCACACACCCACACACCCACACCCACACACCCACACACACACACACACACACAGGCCACACAGGAGAGTTCTTCATCTTCATATAAGGCGAGCATTTTCCAATCAGATATTGGTATTCACACTATGAATATTACCATTATTATTTACTTTCTTAGCAGACATGCTACAGGGTAAGTGACACAACATTTTTTTACAACTAGATATTTCTCGAGGCAATGAAAGTTAACTACATCACCCACCGCCAGTACACCACCAGGGAACTGAACCTGAAACCTCCTGGCCGTAAGTCTCATTGCTTAATGACTGCAATACTACCAGATGCAAGAGGCTTCAGTGCAGATAGATCTCCCCCTTCTATGGCACCCCCCTGCTAGCCTGATGCACCCCCAGGTGTATGCATCGGGCGGGGTGAGGATCTGTACCTCGTCCGATGGCTCTCGGGTGTCACCTGAGGCAGGTCTTCGGTACACGGTCAGGTGGTGGCAGGGGTAGCTGATTCCCGAGGCAGCCAGTGTTATCTAACACACACACACACACACACACACACACACACATATCAGTGACACCACTGACTCAAAAACAGCAATCATTGATCTGATTCTGTATCTATAGCATCAGTTTTACTCAGCGCAGATCGCTTTTTAACTAGTGCTGACCTTACAAAACTTTGGCTTGGATTCAATCAATAATTGTCCTCTGACCCACAATTAAAGAGCTCCTTTCATTCTTCTCTCAATCTGCCCCCCACCCCCTTCAGCTGAGGGACAAAAAACTGCAGAGTGTTCTGGGTACTTGAACACCCACTAGGGTGAGGTGTTAGAGTGAAGCAGGCATGGTTTAGGACATGGCGACTCACCGACTCGTCAGTGGCGGAAGCAGGCCAGCCCTCCCATTGCTGGTGTCTTACTGGGATGTTGGTCAGGTCTGACACGTTCCTCTTCACCTGGGGGAGGGCAGGTATCAATGGGACAACTTTGTGGGGGGTAATACAATGCTCTACATCATTAACCTTATGGGGGCAGCACTGTGGTGTACAGGTAAGGAGCAGGTCTCGAAACCTAGAGCCAGTTTGAACCGGCGTGACACTACTGTTGCACCCTGAAGCAAGGTACTTATCAATAAGCAGCTGAGCCTTAAGCAATCAACGAACAACAAAACAATCAAGCTGCTTCAGTAAAATCCTTTGTCCCACCCATATGAATAACGTACACAGTCTAAGCAATCGTCTTCTGTTAAGAAAACAATGTAATTTATTTCACATACACCATTATGCAGGGTGCCTTACAGGTGTACAGCTGACATATTTATACATGGCTGAATTGATTCTACTTAAGCAGTACCCACCGCACACCTGGCAACCTGACAGTTACAGGCTGCTCTGCTTGGCCGCTCTGCTTTTTCAGACTCATATCAGAGTGGGGAGTTTGGTACGAGCCCCTACTGCCAGCCCCCACTGACAGCAGCTGATAGATCAGGGCATGCTGTGCACCCGTACCCAGCAGCCCTGCTGCCTGCCACTTCCCTGGCAAACATGTGAAACATTGGAGACATCGCATCCCCAATCACTATATCGGGGGACAGTAACCGTCTGTCATGCTAGACATTCAACAGTACACTTTAAATTATATTACATTATTGTAATTTAGATTCTCTTATCCAGAGCGACTTACATAGCTTACAATTTTATCCATTTACAGCTGGTTATTCACGGAGGCAAATGCGGGTTAAGTACCTTGCCCAAGGGTACAAGAGCACTGTCCTGTCTGGGAATCGAACCAGCAACCTTTTGGTTACCAGTCCTGCCCCTTACCACTACGCTACACTGCTGCCCTTCAGCCTCTTTGTTGAAAATGTCAGAATGTCAAAGCGTGGAGTGGAGTGAATTCAGTCCCTCAGCCACAAGCATGACCAGAGCATGCTCAGTCCAGAAAGGACAGAGAGGAGGCTGCCTGCAGCTCACCTCCTGGATCGTCCTGTCCCCGGGGAAGTTGAGGCTGTAATCCCGCTGTGCTTCACGATGGTTGACGATCAGCAGGAAGTTGCGACGCAGCGCTTCCTGCTGAGTGCTGGAGGAGCAGGGGAGGGAGAGAGGAGAAAAAAATAACACGTTAACCCACTGATCCTAGCTCACCCTGGTGTCCTTCCCACTCAACACATACACACACACACACACACACACACACACACACACACACACACACACACACACACACACACACACACACACAGCCACACTGACCCTGCACTGCACTCAGAAAAATCTCCTATCAAGTCCTGCATTGGAAAAGGGATATAATGAGCCAGCCTGGTTCCAGCTCTACAGTGAGAAAGGGGTATACTGAGCCAGGCTGGGTTCAGCTCTACAGTTGGAAAGGGATATAATGAGTCAGGCTGGTTCTAGCTCTACAGTAAAAAAGAGAATATGGCTGGTTCCGGGATACAGGGGACAGCAGGCATTCAGCAGGGTCATTCGTAGATCCTTAGAAGTGCCCTTTTCTCCACACAAACCACTTCAGACAGACCGCCTGAGACCAGCCTCCACTCACTTGTCCTGGCTGCTGGCCGTAGTGGGGATGTCAGGCGTCAGAACGTACAGGCTGTTGTTCTTTGGCAGGTGCAGACTTCTCAAAACAGTCTGTAGAGAAAGGAAATGGAGGATACTTAAACACAGCAGAGAACTGAGACTAAGGCCTTGTTCACACAGCACAAAATACAGTTACGAGTCCCCCTTTCTGCCCATAACATAGGCCAGGTCACACACAAATTACAATGAGGATAGACAACCACTGTTGTTAGGCCTGCCAGAAAAAACATGGTTGTCAGTCCCGCTTATAAGCTAATGGACGTGTGTGGCCAGGGATCATATCTGAATACTGCTGCACAGTAGACAGCTGAGCAATTATACAATAGGACAACTTCAGTGGCTATCAAATTCCTTTGGGAGCCAAGATGAAAAATGCAGTCTGACTGGATTTGCTATCTCATCCCCACACACACAGAAACACACACCCACACACACACTCACAGTGTCAGACACATCGCCGGTCTTCCACCCCTTCAGCTGCATCTTAGACAGGGGGATCTGCAGCTCCGTCTGCAGGATCTGTTTGATGTCACCTGAGGGAGGAGAGAGCCCACGTGGCGTGGAGAGGAGAAACAGATGAAGCCCTTTCACATCAGCCGTCACAGCTCAGCTCTGACACACACAGGGGTGCACGAGCATCCCGCGAAATGCTTTAAAATTTAACCACATGGCTGAACCTATTTCAGGGCTCACGCAGAGCTTGCTGTGAACTCCCCACTGCGGCAGCACCGAGCATTATCAGTTTAACGCTTGATTTTAAATCAAATCAGCTTTGTCTTCTTATCTCCCAGCCCGTTTCAAAGCACTCAATTTAACGATTACGATAACAACATATTTTCTTTAAACCGCGCTTTTCAACACGCCCTTATGAGTCAGCGTAAACAGCAACAACAGAAAAAAGTATGAACTACCACACAATCTAAACAAACCAAGCAATACAACAAAAACAGTAATAAGAGCTGTCTCCACAGGAGACTGAAAAGTATTCAGAAAAATATGTCTGCACAATAGTCTGCTGGTACTTTTCTCCTTTTGTACTGAATATATTTTGGTTGCGCATTGAGAAGACAGAAGCACAGGGGACTGTATTGGAACAGCAATAAGTAAGAAAGTATTTTTGTGTTGTGACTGACATTTAGAATTGTGTATGCTGAAAACTTGAGTCCTAGCTTGGACCCCTGATGGTACTTTTGAGTCATTGGTACTCTATGTGCTTTACTGAAAGGCAATCACTCTTTCGGTCTGAAATCTGAACACCAACTATGTGATAACGGGGCAGACTGATGTCACATTTTCAATTTATTTCAGTGACCTGAAACTGTGGTGTGTGGGGTATGTTTTTCAAATTTCATAAAGAAAGAGTGATTGACTTTCAGCAACTCTCAGTAAATATCCAGGTGTATAAATGGATAAAAGTGCAACCTACTTGAAGTTAGACGCTCTGGATGAGAGCGTCTGCTAAATGACAATAATGTAATGTGAATTATGTAATGTAATGTAAATGTAATGTTTGTTACGGGCATGGCCGTGACAGTGCTGACCCACACAGACAGCCGCCCACACTCACCCACTGTACTGGCCTCCTCCACCACCACCTCCACGCAACGTCGCCGATACTCCACCCGGAAGTTCAGCATGCGCGGCTGGCGCTCCACAATGTTCCTCTGGGGCCGGGAGGGGCAGAAAGCAGAGGACGAGGAGGAGGAGGAGGATGGAGGGGGGGAGGAAGAGGAGGGAGGTGGCGTAGCGGCTGGCGGCTCGCCGTGGAGTCCAAACAGGTCGGTCTGGGCTGCCTGGCTGGAGAAGTTACTGGGAAGATCAGAGGGTGTGCAAAAAAAGGACAGAAATGCTTATCTCTAATCGCACACAGGCACGCAACTGTTTTATTTTCACACAAGGTTTGCAAGGTGTGTAGACAGAAGACCAGCGTCCAATGCATCGTGAGGACATCACCTATGCAGGTGGCACTCAAAGCCCCTTAGTGCGTAGCACACTATCCTTCTGTATCTGTTCTGCACTTTTCACCCTACAGAAATGCTATTCTTCACCACCAAGAGGAATTGTCCAGCGTCATCTCTTAGTGGGGAATGGCAGCTGCAGACCCTCATTCATAAGTGGTTGTGTCACATTGCGAAATGTGCTTTGCTCCTTGTATGACCAAGCTGGGTGGGATGGAGCTACAGGAGCCTGACCCACTTACCTCTGTAAGGCGCCATTTTCCTGTGGAATCACCCCATTGATCGCTGCCTGAGAAAAGAACAGGGGGTTACGTGGAACAAGCACTAATTTCACATAAAGAACTACTGAAAATGTAAACATGACATATTCCGTGTGAGATGTGTCACAGCTTCATCTGTAGCTGTAGCTAAGATCTCCATTTGCAAGGGACACCACCCACACAACTACAAGACCCATGCGTCTCCATCCAAAGGATTACAGAATGCATGGGTTGACATGCAGAGGGAGCAGCATCTCTCTGCAGAGAATGTCTGTGGTGTAAAACTTTGCATGTATTACAGTAGACATTTGGTGTGTATGCATGTACCAACAGGCACACGTGTCTATATATAATGATTCACACAGTTTGATGACACAGGTTAAAAGATAGGCTGGACCAATTTGACAAATGTAACAATTCCAGGGATGCAAATCTCCCCGGCAGTTTGGTGTTAAAAAAAAAAAAAAAAAGTCATAGCTGGGTCCTGCTGCAATCCATTAAAATAACCTCTTAAAAGACAGAGCTCTAATAGATGTAGTTACCACAGTGATGGATACTTTTTGATCTCATCTGTAACCATGACAGCAGTGCCTGTGTGTTGGAAAACAATGCTCTGTGTCTGTATCTGACAACTGACACCTGTCAGTAACACCAGCCTAATCAGTAGGCCACACCCGCTGCAAGCTGTGAGGGCCATGATCTTCTCTGATCTTTTATAAAGTGTCTACATCCTGTGTGGATAAAACACTACAACACAGGATGCCTGGGTGTTTTTCCCATGTCTGAATCTGCATATTACTATTTTATGTGCCAACAGAATCTGAGAGAGTTATGCAAATGCCAGTCCACTTCACACAGAATGACACTGTGGTATAGCACAAGAGGTTGACAGTGTGAATTTTCTCTTCAGTTTTGCCATTTCAACTATTCGCGAAGACAGACAACTTGTGTGAAAGAGCTTACCACTAAATCCCAGTTGTTCAGTTCTAGGAGTGCGATGGCTTCTGCTATGTTGTCGATACCAGTGCAAGCCTGTAAATTAGACAGCAAACACCAAACAGCATTCAGCAACAGCAGCCGTCTTTACTGACTGTGTGTGTGCGTGTGTGTGTGTGTGTGTGTGTGTGTGTGTGTGTGTGTGTGTGTGTGTGTGTGTGTGTGTGTGTGTGTGTGTGTGTGTGTGTGTGTGTGTGTGTAAAGTGAACAAGCAAATGAAAACCTTGGAATAGTACATTGTGGTATTACAGCACTATTTATTTCTTTAACACATGTCCTTGTTATGGATATCTGTTAAGCATCACACACAGTACCTTAGTTTAAACCTTGGATTTTGAGCATGACTTTCTGGTCAAAAATTCCGTTCCCTGAACTCCACCCCACACTGTTTGCAGCCCAATCATAACCTCCCACACTTACATTTACATTTATTCATTTGGCAGACGCTTGTATCCAAAGTAGTTTACAAGTGAGGCAGAGTAAAACACAACCAAAAAGCCATATAAGGAACTAACAACATAACTTCCTTAATGTTTACATATTAACATCATTTTAACACTCTTGGCTGGTCAGGCGGGTCACTGAGGCGTAGGGTACTTTCATTTTCAGAAACTAAAGTATGTCTCCACTAATTATTAAAAGCTAATAAAACAATCTGGAAGTTAAGACAACAGTTTGTCAACGAAATAAACGTGATTTTAGTTGTTTGACGTAGCATTTCATAAATTCTAATAGGTCGAGTTCTGTTCCTTATAGACATTCCGTGAAAGTAGATAATGTTTGTTATGTAACTTTGCTAGGACCAGATCTCAATTTATCCGTGTTTGAGGGGGGGGAAAAAGCCCCAGAATATTTGCATGTATTAAAAAAGAAAATGAGCCGGGTCATATATCCAGTTGAACCAGTATACGTGTGAAAGAATGAAGCTAGCCAGCGACCTGGCAAGCATAACATTTCTCTAAGTTAGTACTCTCTGTGCCGAGAGCTCGTGTGTTTTTACTCCACACGTAAACAAACCAGCCCGACATCTGAGCCTGGAGTGAGTCTGACCTGGCATGAACTTTAGCTAGCTAATGTAGATAGGACGCCTTTTAACTCACCACTTTTAACTTTTTTAAACTCAGTCAATGGTTACAAGAGGAGAGACAGTCTCTGTGGCTAGTCAAGTCACAATTTAGCCGGCTAGCCTTCTCCTTTACATAGGAGTGTGGATAATTAGCTAGCAAGATAATACAGCAATCCCTGCTCAGTCAAAAATAAAACACACAAACACACACAACGCTAGTTAGCAAAATCAGCCTGTCATTTCACCTCAAAACCAAGGCAAGAGAGTGTCTAACGACACTCTCTCTTTGTGTTGCCTTTATGTAATATAACAAATCTTTGCGTTGAACACGAGAGTATCATTACACGTTAATCCATGTAGTTTCCTACTAAGGACGACCCAAGTGTTGACATAGACGACCCACCTGAAAATCTGCCAGAATAATTTCTCTGTCCATGTTGTTACCGCTGTCGGTGGCCATTGCAATGACTGTCTAAATGCCAGCGAGCTAGCGTTCTTTCTCTGTTGAAAGGATGACTACGGCTTCACAACAAAAACATCGCCGTAACTTCAACACAAAAAAACACACCCAAGGCAATCTGGGGTTTCAAAAAATACACGCACACAGAGCAAGGTTCTTTCCGCACCTCGCACCGTACCCCCTAATCTTTTTTGTTTGTTTCAGTCTCCGGTGAACCGTCACTTTTCTTTTTCATCTGTGTTCACAACCAGCACTCTTGTCTTTTTGCGGCAGTGTCGTGCGTATTTACAAATAGGAAATTGCTTTCCGGCTTGCTTTCCGGCTGTTTCCAGGCAACAGAAGTCTAAATGAATGTAAACAACGAAGACTTTTAACGATTTTATATACATGCTGACTCACGGTCAAATTCTTATTGGCAGAAGTTCCTATAGATACGTCTTCATATGACCATAGAAAAACGTAACTGATTTCTGAACAAATTGCATGAGCATTTTTAAAGGCTTAGGAAGTCTTAGATTTAGGGTAGTATGGTAACGTTACATAGCCAACGTTAGCCAGATTGCGATATGACTGATATTAGCAAGTAGGGTACATATTTAATAATAGCTAATGTTATATGGTTCTACTACCACATCTGCCCAGACCTGAGGGCTTGATAGATGCACTTATTTTATATCTCAACTAAGCATGTTATCTTGCAAAGCTACATTTTGATAAACAACTACCGTGAGTTAGCTTGCTGGCTAACCACATTTGGTTTAATTTTTCTAAAATGTTTTGTCACCGAGAGCATTCTGGATATATATCGGATGTTAATGTCACTGAAATGGAAGCTTTGAAAAATACAGGGGGGATTAGAGATTGACAGAAATGAGACGCGAGAAAAAGGCTCGAAAGGATGGCAGACTGTATAAATGGAAATGTATTTTCTGTAATGTCTGGTAACTTTTTTCTTTACTTAGCTGGATCGCTACAAACTTTGACTTGTATGGCTTACAAGTGACAGTTCCCTGAAGATCGCTTGCACATTCAGACACATTTTGTGTGAATGCGATACTGTTTTGGACATGCACTTTGCTTACATGTATAATTCCAGTGATTTTGGACAGCTCTGGTTGCTAAAATGGGTCTCCAAATACACTCAACGTCTGCACCCAACAACTGTCCTTTGCCTGTAAATATATATTCTTAACATGCGAAATGAGGCGTGGTTACGAGAGGAATACTGTTTTACTGAATGAACAGACCAGATGACAGAGGACAGTTTAAACTTATGTATGGGCCTCTTGTGAACATACATACGCTTAGATTTACAGATACCTTTTGGGACTTGTGTAGGCTACATGTAGCCTGTTTTAAACAGACATACTCTTGCTAAAGCAAAAGACCTTCATTTTGAGAAGAATGAACATAAAGAACTTTTTATCTTTTAAAGTCAAAAACTTTATTATACAGTGCTTTCATTTTTCCAATGCCATCAAAGTTTTTATGTGACATCAGGCCATACCCCATCCTCTTTGACAATGAAATGGCAAAGTGTGACATTCAATCCTGCCTTTGGGTCCTCTCCCACAAGGGAAACCAGCCTCTTGTATCTACTGATGGAAATGTGACACAAACCAAGCTGTCTTTCCTCCCAGGCACACAGAGAGAGACAGGCAAACAGAGCTGGGAGCAGGCCCAGTGCAGACAGGCTGGGTGGTGAACAGTGACAGGACTTTAGGTTTAAGAGGAAGGCTGTCCACATTTTATCAAGACAAACACACTACAAACTATACAAACGTAAGAAAAATAGACACCATATATTCTTGTGCTTTCATTTATACACTTTGGACAGGAAAACGTTTTTTAAGCAGAAAGAAAGTACTGCATCATATCACTGGTTTTCAGTGAGTCTGACATCTTGGAATAGCTTTCACAATCATATAAAAATCTTAAGTTTAAGATAACCTTCACTGAATGGTTTCAGAATTCTTTTCTCTTCTCTGTATGCAGTCACTTCATATTTTTTATTGGCATTAGAGAAATAAACACACAAGTCTGACTCTTACAGTCATGTCTCAAAGATGAAAGGGGCACGTACAGAGTATACATCACACCTTGTCTCAACAACCCACTTTAGTAAGCGCATCCATGAATAAGTACAAGTGCTGGTGGAAAAAAACATGGACATGAAAAAGAATGGAGCAGCCACATACAGCTAGAACACCTGTTTGTTTCATTAAAGCATGGGGAACATAACTTCAACCCACTCATTCGTCATCAGATTCCTCTCTGACCTGAGTAGGACCAGGCAGGTGTAAGTGTGGCCTCTTGAACAGTATCTTTAATGTTTCACCAGTTACGCATAATACAGACTGGACTGGAAAGTAATTCAAAGGCATGAGCAGCGCAGGATTCAGGTGATGAAGATAACCTCCAATCAGTAGGTGGGGGGCTTCTAGAATATCCCTAGACTCAGAGAAAATTGTCGTGGGCACACGCTGGGGGATGAGGAGAAAGGAGCGAGATGTACATGGAACGGCAGCATTAGAATATTTGAAAAGAGCAGCTCCTGAGCAACTCAGTCAGCTAAGGCTCTTATTCCTGACAGGTCAAATCCTACACACAAGACCAAGGTTTGAGTCTGACCTGTCATTCACTGACAATAGCTGAGAGTCCCTTTCAGTGGAACACAACTGGCCTCATTCTGCCACAGTGGGGTGGGTGTTGTTGGCCAGGGCTCCCACATAACACTGCTCTCTCAGCACCCCTTGACTCGTCAGGTGCCTATGAGTCACATAAATGATTTCAGGGAGAATGGGCCCATCTTCATTTCTGCATTTGCTCTCCTGGTGTATTGTGGGAATTATAGTGTGAAAATAGTAACTGTTGGAATCAGATGACTGCAATGCTAAGCGGTCCAGCTCTACTGTGCACAAAGAAAGGATTCTCACCATGTGATAAGCCAAATGAACAGTGATTCAACAAAAGGGGGAAAATGTGAAAAAAGGATCCTGATGAAATTAAAAATGCAAGAATTTAGGATTTTTACTGCAGTCCAAAGAGGGTGCTGAAGTAAAGCATTGAATCTCCTCGACCACTTCTCTTCTCAAACTTGGTCAAACAGAACCAGAAACACGGCAAAACACTACCAAAACACCTTTAAAGAAAGACAATCATTATTATTGCTACTCCACACACCACCACTTTCAGTGAAATTACAAACTAAGGGAGAGACGCTGTCTGGGGTACTGCAAGGCAGCAGGAGAGGATGGGGTGTTCTCAGGCACAAAATGCTTGGACGAGAGCAGGACCTGCTGCCTGGCTACACAAACACACACAAAACACCACCCACCTGGTGTCTATGGGCCTCAACACATGCACTGTCTGAGAAGGGGAACCCAGACATCCGGGCAACCACACCTGATCCCTCACTGCCGTTCAGAGGAATCTGGGGATGCAGAGTGGGGCAGCCCTGTCTTCAGTCTATGTAGCTGTGTTTGTGCCACCAGCTGATGCAACTTCAATATCCTGTGTGGCTAACTGCATTATGGGTAGCTATGAACTTCCATTGTGCCAAAAAAGAAAAAATATTACAAGGCTGAAGGCATAGATATTTCCACCCACTAAAACCTCTCTTTATACCGATATACAACCTTTTTTTCCATTTACTGTCCATGTGCAAATCACTAGTTTTGATACATGTGCAAGTATCTGTAATTGGTGACGTTTTGTATTGGCCCCCCTCCGAGGGTGGAGGCATGAGTGAGCCCTTTGGCAAACTGGCCAGAGATTAACCCTTCCCTCGGCCTCAGAGAGCTCTGAAAGAGAAGAGGCGTGTCTCTGGGCGGAACAGAGCACTGACAGCAGCAGGGAAAGGCTGTTCGTCGCTGCTTGTCAGGACAACAGTCAAGTTCATCCTATTTTTTCCCAATAGCAAACACAGAAGAGTCCACAAGGTGTCTCTCTTTTTTCCTTCCATTCTAAGTGGCTGAGCACTCCTAAACAGGGCCGAAAGGTCCTGTCAGTCTCATTTCTGAACGGTAATGTACAGCTCCATTGCTCAGCTCTCCTCTTTCCACATGGGATTCTCTGACCAGCAGATCCCCCACCCAAAAAAATAAAGAAAAGACATCCCAGAATGCAGGCCCACCCCTCCCCCAAGAAAAATTTCCCAAATCCAAGGTCCTCAGCATTGGTCCCCTAGTGAGTGAGAGGGTGGGGAGGGGCAAACCTCCCCTAGCACTCCCCCAATTCTTGACACTCCTGACCCCGCCCTCTGGATTCTGTCACCTCTGGGGTGGAGGAGCTTGGGCGGGGCCAGGTGGGGCAGGGCTGGGTGGTGTGTGTCAGGGCGGGGTCAGTTGGTCTCGTAGGTGGACAGCAGTGCGGCGTCCACGGGCTCCATGCAGGACGGGCAGGTGAAGGAGCGCATGAGCCAGTCGTCGATGCAGTCCAGGTGGTAGATGTGCATGCAGGGCAGGAATCTGATGGGGTCTCCGTACACGAAGTCCAGCATGCAGATCACGCACCTGCATGGGGGACAGCAGGGGGCGCGAGAGCGAGAGGGCAAAGTAGGAGAGCCATCCATTACCACATGAAATGCACAACTTCAAATTGCAGAGGTGATTTTTATGGTGAAGAGTACAGAGCACATGAAGCAAAGAAAACTGAAATTACATAAATAACAGACAGACACAAGGGTGTGTCAGTTCTCCCACAGGGTGACAGGATAATCAAACAGAACCTGTGTCCATGTGTGTGTGTGTGTGTGTGTGTGTGTGTGTGTGTGTGTGTGTGTGTGTGTGTGTGTGTGTGTGCATGTGTGTGAAGAAAGTGTGAAGAAGTATGCATCTGTGCGTTTGTGTGTGTGTGTGTGTGTGTGTGTGTGTGTGTGTGTGTGTGTGTGTGTGTGTGTGAACGCGTGAGTGAGAGGGTCAGTGATGCACTCACTCTCTGATCTTCTTTTCGGAGCCGTCCTTCCCCCCGTCGTACACGCCCTTGGGGAGGTGCTGGATGAGGCCGATCCTCTGGGCGATCCGGACCTGCTCCTCCTCCGTCAGCTGGGAGGCCAGCCGCGTCTGACTGGGAGTGGGGTGGTACACAGGCACCTCCGGCTGCTCCTGAAACACACACACAGAAACATCAGGCCAAAGCTCCAACCACCTGCAAGCATTTTACTGGCAATGGAGATGAGGATGTAATGAAAGCTAGAGTCCAGCAGGGGGAACGCTCTCCATTCTTCACAACAACTCCGCTCAAATTACCGCCACTGCACACTCTGAGCATTTGTGCGTGCCTGCATGTGCTTACATCACCCCTTATTTATACTTACAATAAAAACAAATGATTATAAAACAGGGCTTGTCTCATTCGGTTCAGCACAAATTAAACCATACCCCCACCCATTCATAAGACACGCTTATTTGTGCATGAGTCTACTGTTCAACAACAGTTTTGAATTTTGCTGTTACAGGCCTGTGCTTAATTTCACAGCATAGCATATAATAGCAAATAATGTGATGAGACACACAAAGCGCTTTCATTTGACACCAAACTTGTCTATGCATCAGGTGTAGATGAGAGGATTCAATTTAGTCAAATTTCATACAGAAGACATGGCTGGCAAAAAAGGAAAAGAACTTCAATTAGATTCACATTACAGAAACTCTCAGAGGGTTACGCACATATAACTCTGAATAACCCACATTTAAGTTGCAGAAATTTCTCAGATCTTGGAATTAAATTACTCTTAAAGACTGCCACTTCAGAACTGTCCAGGGTAACTATCCTCTGCAATGTGGGCCAGAAACAAAACTGTGGTTGGTTCTTTCAAGTGAGCTTTGCTTTTTCTGTTTCTCAAACACAAGTAAACTTATGAGACCTAAACTACAGTGGAGTAAAATAGGGCTCCTTTTTATTTTCAGTATTAGACTGCTGACATATTTTGATTCACTGGTTCACAGCAAGATTTCTCATCTGATAATAATTACAAATGACAAAGCTGATTACAAATATTCTTTATTTAGTAGATAGATTGAGATGTTATCAACATCCGTGACATTGTTTTCTCTTGAGAGACCTACACAAAGAGTTGACTGTGTGAAAGGTACATGCATCCTTTCCTGTTGAGTCTACAAAAATAACACCCCTTCAGAGTTATTTCTGTCAGAGCTGCTACCCTGCAAAGCTGAGTCCAGTTCAGCCACTCTTTCTGTATTCCCCAACAGTTCACACCGACACTTTAATCGGGTCAGTGATATGACTGATCTGGGATCAGAGGGTCACAGATTGACACTAGTAGCCTGATGCTGGCATGCAGCTGGCTGTACTTCTGAAGTCCGAGAACGGAACAAGCCTGAGCCTTTGACAGGCGGCCATGAGATAAGCTCATTTAGGGCCAAATGAAAAGCCCTCATCTTTGTTTCGTAACTCCCACAGGGGCACGAAGGGGACAGGCCAGCTGTAAAATGGCAGCCAGTTTGGACTTTGAAGCAGAAGGCTTATCTCTGAAACCGCTGCACGTACACGACACCGTTACCCCGGTGACGGCTGATGTAGGTCATGGCCTGGCTACGATCTCCTGTTACAGCCGTTGTAGGTTTTTGTCGGTTTTCTCCCCACATTATGGCTGGGGTTAGGGCCAGGGTGGGATGAGCTGATCCTGGGAAATTAATGTTGCAGAAACATCAGAATATTTACATAACACCAGTGACCCACACTGCCCAATGTCATGGACTTTCATCACCGCAGGGCTTCAGTTACTCTTCTTGTAAAGGGATACTGTTGGTGATATCCAATCACCAGCTGGAGGCAAAATCACATCCTGACATTGTTGATTTTGTGGTGCAGAAAGCTCCAGTTCCATGCAGACCTTGCTACACTTTACCAGTCAGTGGGAATGTACTGGAAAGCCACTCCAATAAAACCTTGAAACTCCCTTGAGGGGTGTGGCTTTGGATCACTGAACACCCTCCTGCATTCAGAAACACTGCGTCATTCCAGTTCTGATGGACGCTGGGTCTTTATGCAGGGGAATTCCAGCAAAAGGGGCCTAGCTAAACACGCTCAACACGGAGCTCCGCTACTGACCAGGAATACTGTACATACTGTACCGACGGGATCCTCGCGATAAGATCTTACCTAAACAGTGTTGCAAGCAACATCCACAGTGCTGTTTTCTATTTCAATATTAGTTTAAGACATTGCCGTGTGAGAAAGACGGTGGAGGGAAGGGAGTGGGGAGGGGTAAGAAAGAGAGGGGGAAGGAGAAAAAGACAGGAAGAGAGAGGAAAGAGCATATGTGGAGGAGAAAGAGTCTGAGCCACAGCGTTGTGGAGGTAGCAGGGAGGACAGCGCTAATCCAGTGGGGGCATCCTGTCTCCAGCAGCAGCCCCCAGACAGCGCCAGCTTCCAGACTGGAGACAGACAGGGTCTGACTCCAAAACAATGAGTCCCCCCTCACTCTGCACACACACACACACACCCCCTGCAGATAGACACACACACACACACACCCAGAAAACACATGAATAGCACTCCTGATTTCTGCACTGCATTTTGCACCGACACGTTTTCAAATACGGCTAGTAGTGTCCTTGTTTGTACAACACTTCATGCCATTTTGTTAAATACACTTTGTACTAGCATTCAGAAGATGCTGTGGATAAGATCCTTCTGCTGAATCTCAAAATGTAAATGTAATGTAAATATACATATACAAACAGCACACACAGACAGATACATGCAACACACACACTCATATGTAATCATACACAACACACACATACATACACACTCATGCATGTGTAATCATATGAAACACACACGTGCCTGCAGTCTTGCTCGCATACACACACGTGCATGCACACACACACACACACAACTTCAGAAACACAAACACCTGTTGTCACACACTATACATATACATACACACTCCAGGGATATACACAGAAGTCCTGGATAAGCATATGTGCCCAGGGAAAAACGTGATGTGTGATTTATGCCAAAGCCTGGGTATCACTTCTTTTCTATTCTCCCTTACTGTCCTCCCACTGGCCATGGTATAATCATCACCTGGGAATCGGGCGACCTTTTGATCCAACTGCCCATGCTGCAAGTGAGCTTTCTTACTGAATACAATACACTTCCAAAACCCTGAAGCGTTCACTTTCTCACCCAAAACAAGATTATGGGAACAAGGGCAAGACCTGGGTTCCATATAACTGTTTCAGACAGGGTTTTCCTTCCAAGGACTCCGCTAAATCTGTCGAGACAACAGCAGACATTTATAAACCAGGAGGGCACTCCACACACCCTCGGCAGAAACCCAAAACACACCACGGACAATGCAGCTCCCTATTTCCAAGGGGGGGGAAAAAAGCTCTTGTCTTGCCTGGAACATTCTTGGCAGGCGTTTCTGGAATGTGTTAAGACTGAAGGGTATTTGGGTTCTGAGGCAGGCCATCTCTTTCTGCCGCCCGTGCTTCAGAGACCAGCTTCATTTCTTAAAGCCAAAAGCTCCAAAGAGAAGCAGGAGAGAGTCATAGCTCCTCTGGCTGTAACAGTGCAGCTCACTGCCCACAGGATGCCTTCACCCCGCTGTACACGAAGCCGAGAGCTGTCGAACTGGTTTCCTCTCTCTGGTTGGATTTTATAACAAGGTCAGGTCAGTTCCTGAATACACACTAAGGGTCGACCGATATGGTTTTTTCAGGGCCGATGCGATAATGATTATCTGTGACAAAAAGAGGACGATAACCGATATTTCAGGCCGATAATTGAGTGCTTTCAACTTGTTTTTTTTTCTTTTCGGTGTGAAAAGAAATAGGCTGTGACAATACGGACTTAATTACAAACCCTCTTTACTTAGTCATATGTTTTCAGGCATACATCACTCACCACTATGACAGTTAAATAAAGAGCAAAAAGATCAAATGAAAATTATTTCTCAAAGATAAACAAACTAAAAATTGCAATAACTAAAATGTGCATTGTAACATTGACGTTGTGGGTAAATTTCTCTATGGTTATCTTATTTTGGCTACGCAACAGATGCCTATCGCTATTTCAAAAGCATTCAGTTATCGGACGAACGATGGCAATCATTGCGTAAGAAATACAGCGAATTGATGCATCATTTAGGCTGCATTTTCATCATGAAGTATGAAATATCAAACCTTAAAACTAGCCTGTGCGTCCACGCTTTTTCTGAAGCTGCGGGGAGATTCTAGGTGCCCATTTGCTCATAAATCATTTATGTGAAAAATGGACAGCTCATTACAAAAGTAGGGTACCGTGTGGAAGGACTGTGATAAAGTTAGCGAAAATACTGTGAAGTGCAAACCGTGTGCTGCATTTTTTTTTTATTTTAATAGCTCGACTTCCGTGATGATGATGAGGCCAAATTAAGAAACATCAAAGCGGCAAACGGGTATTTTCAGCTTTGCCGCGAGGTTCCGTCATACAGTGCAACCGCAAGTGAGCTGAAGTTTAATTTCGTGAACAGTTACTTGAAAGACGACTGCAATTCAGAAGGGCTGTGCTTTATGGTAAATTTCTTTGAGTGTTTCATTTGAAAGAAAAAATATACATTACTATTTGTTAAATGTGCAGTGTCAAACTGTTGCAACTTATAGCATAAGTGCAACAGTTAGTCTTTATTACAAGTCCTTATTTCTTTTATATTCCAAGCTTGTTTTTTTAGCTTAAGCGTAGACTACTTATACTGATTCAAAAAGGTCCAATTAGCCTAGTGCAATTTGGTTAACGGCATGGTTTGAGCACAACGACCATTTTACTGGATACTTAGGCTACCTTCCATCCTTGTTTCCAGCAGCTGAAAACGTTTGATTCTCAAGGTCAGATAATGTTGTCTGTCTCGGCCAATGAGGGAATTTTGTGGAAAGAATGTTAGCCAATAGCATTTTTTTCTGACAGAGGAGATGCGTCGGGATAGTACACGCATTGCTTTTAAAAGTTTTTTTTGTTATCAGGAATTTAGATAAAAATATACCGATGACCGATAATCAAAAATTTGCAAATATCAGCCCCGATTATCTAACGACCCGATAATCGGTCGACCCCCGTTACATTACATTATTGTCATTTAGCAGCATGAATAAATTTATCCATTTACACAGCTGGATGATACCAGAGGCAATTGTGGGTCAAGTTCCTTGCCCAAGGGTACAACAGCAGTCCCCCAGCAGGGATTCAAACCAGCGACCTTTCAGGTTACAAGCCCTGCTCCTTACCACTATTCCACTCTGCTACCACACTGGTACAGTGTAAGGCCAGCAGCCTTCAAGAGGTCAGTATGACCAATCCAAAAAAGCACAAACCAGGACAGAACACCACGGCCAGGGAGGATATTCTGCTGTGAGTAGGGACTTGTAGAGGCAGCGCTGTTTTAATTCAGGCTACAGACGGCAGATGGTGAGGATAACCCACACTAACTCATATGCATCCCAATTTCAGCTTCAGAGAGACAGACACACACATCCACCGACCCAAAGAGAGACAGAGAAATGGAGTGATTCAGATCTGACAGATGATTAAAGACGCTGTGAGACAGCAGTCCGGTTACAGAAACAGACACTAGTGATGGGAGGGTGAACCTTCATGAGCCCCAAATGGTTAGAGCCATCACATGTTACCAGCGACTCACTGTCTTGAAGCAACCACAGTGTTTTGTTATAGACAGCTAAGTCTTTGTCTGGTTCATCTGAGTCAGTGACTGATGGTGGCCGGTAGCTCCATCCATAAAGGCCTTTAAGAAGCATCACCCTCCATCACAGAAACTGGGCGCGTCAAGATCGCTTCTCACAGAGAAAAGCGGGGGTAACTTCTCAGGTGTTCCACTTCCTGTCCCACAGGAAAACTTGCTCGTGTGAATGATGTACAGCATGACCGTTCCTTCTAAAGGTCAGGGCTTCTCAGGCCTTTCCCTGACAACAGTCACACCACAACACCATAATCCCTGAAGATTCAGACCCTTGTCACAAAGATCCAAAACACATGCGAAAATAGAATAGAATAGCAAGGGTTTCATAAAAGGTGAATTTATTATTTTATTCAAGGCACATGACATACGATCATGCTTTTGGATTCATGCTCCTTCATGTTTAGTACCGCGCAGTTTGAAAGTCAAGGGTGATGACACATTTCCTTTAGACACGCCCACTCCTGCCACTTCCTGGTTTATAAGACATAGGACTTGTAATATTAATACACATTACCATACTGTTCGTTTGTTGTTTTTTTTATTTGTTCTTATTTGATCTTGGCATAAATGTACAGTAACAGGGCGCTGCGCTGTTTCTTTACAACTAAAGGGTAAAACAATACTTCCCTTAATGGCGACATCAGTCCTTTAAAGCTTTGTAACGGAAAACCATATCCTCCTTATACTTTAGTGACACAATCCAGCCAGCTGAAGCGATCTGCCGTTTTAGAGGTTTAGACCTGTTTACTTTGCAGTCACCAGTCTTTGGACAGTCGACAGTCTACGGACGATGTTTGCTAAAATGATAACTGGTGAATCTAGGCCAATACATCACCCTGAACTCAAAGCCCTCGTTATTTTAGACATAAAGTGTTCCCTGCGTAACAGTAGAAGTACGTTCGTAACATTTAACATTGAACACAACAGCTTTCGTACAACTTACGGGAAGTAGACTTTTTTTCAAATGCTAAAAGTAAGAGCGCCTCGCAAATTCAGTTAAGAGGAAAAGTACACAACAGCAAACGAGCTAGCTAGCTACTCTTTGACTGCTAGCTGGACAACCAGAGATAACGTTAAATTAGAAAACATTAGCCTGATGTATACCTTGACAATATTCGCAAACCAGTGTCAAATAGCTTGCTATCTAGGTGCCACCACACTTAACCATCAAGAGGCCGTTAAGCAAAGAGAGTGGTAATCAGTTAGCTATCAACAATGTATACTATTGATTTATTTGATACGTTACCTGGTATGGAGGTGGCGGTTCCTGGTCTGGGTCGGGCCCGTCACCATAACTAGCTCTGTCCGACTGGGAATCATGCAGCAAAGAGATGTCATCCGAAGTAGGAGAGTTCAGACAGTTGCCCATCTCCCCCTCTTCGCACCCCCGTGTAACTCTGTCGTTTAACTCACCAGCTGAACTATTGCTGCGGCAACGTTTCCCAAACTCCCCCACGCCGAAATCTTTAGGAGACTGTGCTAATCAGGTCCCCCATGCATTACGAATTATCAGAAACCCCCGGGAGCAGGTCTATTCAACACAAACAAACCATCTCGACACAAAGAAACTGGAGTTAGCCACAAAGCAAGCTAGCCAGCTAACTGGCAGTCTTCAAACAACCCACTGAGACCGAACGGTGAATGCTGCCTCTTGTCTTACACACGCTGACATAAGTTTTTTTAACCCTAACAATAAGGATTTTTTTCAAAGCCTCACTACACTGCTTGTCGTTGATGTTGTTTTAGCCAACAAGGAAAGCTCATTTTCTTTTTCCGCCCATAGAAAACTGAGCAGCTGTTGGAGACATGGGCACAACGTCATCGTCTGAGCTTTCGCGTATTACGTCAGAGAGGAGGTTCAAATTCCAATTTCGGCTGGACTTTACGAGGGCCCTTCCTCGGCACATTAATTGATTACAAAAGACTACTGCTTGTGGAACAGGTTCAAATTGTTCTATCGGTATGAAATAACAGGCCCTTGAATTCGTGGTATGCGGATTAACAAGGGATAATGGCCTTTGACCGAACTGGTTATGATCGTGTGCAAATTACTGAGCATAAGTTTATATAATGACGATACAATTAGCAAAACACTTACATGTTTAGTGAATAGACCTAAATCAAAAAGATTTCATAGTATTATGTTGGGAAACTCAAACCTAAGTATCTTAATGTGACAAATTGTGCTAAAACCCCATTGTGTAGCTGCAATGGAATCCATATAAATATTCTAGCTAAACCCTCTCACGGTGATTTAAGACCTAGATCACCTCCAACTGAGCTTTACAGAAACAAATATTTGTACAGTAGGGTACATGTCTGATTGTTTCATCTACTCAAGGTCAAGTGTGGTATTTAAACACTGTGAGTCCCTGTGTTACATGTAGCACCTCACTGGTAGTTTTACGAGTTATCAATGTAAAAGGTCTTCAAATAATAAAAAAGGAATCTACTCTCTGATGTTGGTATAGGATGGACAAACATCCCTGATTCTTATCTGAAAAACTGAAATGACTCAACCTTTGGGGCATAAAAAGCAGACACCCACTAAAATGGGGGAACTGAACTTTAGTTTATTGCACCCAAATGACCGAGTGGGAAGAGTAAACTGCTGGGCCATTTCACCATCAGGCAAGCTGTTGTGTCCGATATGACGGGCTGTGTTCTAGCCAACCTTCTTCTTCCTTCTTCTTCTTTCTTCCTTCTTTTTTTCTTCCTTCTTCCTTCTTCACTGACAGATCATAAACCTGGTTGATGATATAAACATACTGCCATCTATTGAACCAGAGAGACCAAAGGATAAAGACAAGTGGTTAGCCTCCATCCTCCAATGCTAATGTACACAAAAATGTAAAATAATCACAAAAAAGCCCTGGAAATCCACACAAGTCAGTCACTCCTACCCACCAATCCTCACATTCCTCCACAAAAGAGGCTCATACAGTGATCAATACGATTCCTTACATTGCAACAGGCCTATTTTTGTTCAGTTAAACAATCATTTAAACCACATCAGTTTGTAAAAAAAGAATTCTTACCATGACATTCCACTCAGGCCATAAATTTTACAAAGCAATAAACAGATAAGGCATAACAGAGAAAAATAGAGGAAGCTCTATGGTTTTTATTTTATAATTTAGATTTTAAATAAAGTAATAATACAAAAACATATTTACAGGAATGTTAAAACTGTACATGCCCTACAATATAGAACATGCACATTTATATGCCAGTGCCTGCAGAGTCAAATTTATCCACATCTGTTTAGTGGTTGGCAAGAAAAAAAGAAACATTCCTGTTTCATAATGAAACAATGAAGAAGATATCAGAAACATACTATTGCTCCGCATCAAGCCAAATTGAATATAAAAAAAATCTACACATCTGTATTATTTCCTCCACCTTTTCAGAAAAGACCTCACAACTGACACCAGGTCAGTTGTTTTTTTTACCCCATTTTTATCCTCTTTAAATTTTATCTAAACTAATGAAGTACACATTCTGAGCTCTAAAAGGGAACAGCGGGAAAAGCAGTTTACAGTGAATGGGTCTAGACACTATTCTACTGTAAACATACATAAAACCTACATGGCTCCACAGTCAAGTGCCCTCTTTCTTCACAGATATACATCTGACGCTTCTTATGAGATTAGAGCTCTCACCTGGTTATTTAATCAGGAGTTGGAAGTTGAGTAATTAAAGGTACACCTGATAAGCCTGTGCATGCAGCAGACATGGGACCGGTGTAATGTAAGTTCATTCATTTTAAAACCCTCTAAGTAACAACTGCCAATTATCTGTTTTAGCCTGCCCCTTTAACAATCAATTTGAGCATGTAAAAGAAACTTAACATCCTCCAGAAAAGGTTCTTTTGACACCAGCAAATAATAAATTTGATTAGATCTACAGCAATTTTGTTCATGCTCCAACACTTTCGTTTTCCATAGGTAGTATCATTGGACATCATGACCATTTAACTGTCATAAGGTTTGGTGCAGTAGTGGCCAGTCAGCTACAGACAGAGGCAGAGTCACCTTTAAATTGATAAAGCTCCTGAACCTCTTTTTTATTATTAACATGCTTGACAAGTAAAGTTCACCCATCAGCAGCTGATACCTTTTTAATTAATAGTATCTCATAGGGTAAGTTTATCGTTGTGCACATCACCATAAAATTGAACTATAAGAGAGACTGGGTTACATTTAATGTTTTTCTCACAACAAAGAGATCATGGATTGGTTTTAAATTGTGGCTTGGTATTCACTCAAAATCATTACTTTCTGCTGTAAATAAAATGATTTCTTGTAGAGTACACAAAGGCATAAAAACATATTAGCTACAAGAAAGGAAAAAGGAATCAGCTGGTTTATGTGTTAATATTAAAGAACAAACTTAAATAGGTTCAGGAAAATTACAAAAGAAAGATAAGTTCTCTGCCTTCTGTATCTGTAAGTCACTGGCTAACTCTGACTTGCGGTCATGTTCAAAACATGACATGGACACGTTTTTATGTGAAAATATTGAGGGACATTTGTTATGACGTGATTAGGCACACATTTGTCTGAGGTTGCTGGAAGGACACCTGCTGGCCACGGAGGAGAAACCTGTATCATCATGGCTCTACTTTGATCAAATGCATTTCATGCGTCAGTCTTCATCTGACAAGTTTATCACTGTGCTGTGGTTTTCCAGCTGTAGAAATACTCCTGATAATCGAGCAAAAAAGTAAAACAAAAAAAAAAAAAAAAAAAAAGATCTGCCTATTAAAGACATTCCTTCCAATCAGATCATGTCACCAGCTAGCGTAAATTTTTTGAATTGGGAGGGCAAAACTGATCAGACTCAACTTAGCTCCAAAAGCAGAATAGTGATGCTGATTGTGTGTTTTTGCTTGGATGTATACACGTGTGTGAGACTGTACACATGTATATTTGCTAATATGTGCACGTGTGTGTATTTTCCTATGGGCTTGTCCGCGACTGTCTGGGCTTGTCAGCTGTTGGCATTTCTCTGTCTTACATGTCTGTGGGTTTTCCTGTGTCTCTATGTGGTGTGTTGTGTTTGCCTGTATGTGTGTGTGTGTTTGTGTGTGCCAGTTACTCTGTGGTTTTGTATGTGTCTGTCTGGGTAGTCTGACAGCCTTCTCCAGAGGTTCAGTTCTGCTGTGCATGCTGGGAGACTGGTGTGGTATGGCTCCTGGCCAGCCTGTTCTCCCGGGACTGTTCTCCACAGGTCAGCTGGGCTCCTGCCCTGCTCCACTGCCACCGGTTACGGACTCGATGGCAGCGGGCTGTGTACTCCATTTTGATCTGTGGCTCGGGCCTTGTGCAAAGCGGCCTGGATCCGGAAGTGTGTCCGAGACTCCATGGAATAGTTCTTATAGTTCTGCCTGAAAGTGTGAAAGACACAACATCTCATGACTGTCCATTCAGTGTCTATCAATGTCCATTTACAAAAGTATTGTTTAATTCTTAGGGACAGATCTGATTTAGCAGATCTATACATACAACGATGGAGGAGTTTGTTTTTCCATGAACACTTCCTGATTTCATAAATATTGAGCTAATAACATTACAGTAAGGTAAGTAAGGAAATCATGGTGGGGAGTCCTTTTAAAGCTTACTACCAGGGCCCAGGACTGACAGTACTGCACCTAGGCTGAATGGATATTTACATGGAGCAACCAATTTCACTTCCAGGGGTGGCAGACTAGCAGGCTAACAAACAGCAGTGCCAATGTGTTTGAATAAAGAAAGAAGAGAGCTGGACTCAGGAAGCAGGCCTGTCAAACCCACACATCAATTAACTCCACCATTTACTTCACTTTGAAAAACTGCCATCAAATGTTCATTCAGTCTTTCTATCAGCCTTTCTATGAAAGTCAATGAAGCACATGGAAGTATTTCACGTGATTTAGAGATGTGTTTATCCAGGCCTCGGGAGTATTCCTCTGATTTGGGACAGGGCGTGACTCACTTGGCTGCCTCCAGCAGTCTAACAGCCTCCTCCTTCCTGCCTTTTTCCAAGCACAGCAGGGCGTGTTCCAGCAGCGCGTTGGGAACCAGGTAGTGATCGAACTTGATCTGCGTTTCACTGCCGGCAGAACACCCAGGTTACATTACATTGCATTTATACATGTTTGTTTTTAGATTACATACTATTTTTACATTATGTTGCTTAACAGAAAAATACTTATACATAAATCATGAGCAATTACTGTTGACAACAAAAAAACATAGCTAACCTATTACATACTATCTATTTATTCATTTGTTTTAAATGCCTGGATGTTTGCTGAAGCAAGTAAGTTTGTGTGTGTGTGTGTGTGTGTGTGTGTGTGTGTGTGTGTGTGTGTGTGTGTGCACATGCGTGTGTCTGTGTATGTCTGTACCCCAACTGTATCTGGGAATTGTATCAGCAACACTGGGGTTACAATCCCCACTCTTTACCACCTTGTCTGACTGCTGCCTAGGTTTTATTGATGTTTCGCTTTGGTGGAAACATACTGTAAACCCCACTGCATGCATGCAGGCCTGGGGTGGCACTCACTTGCAGAGGACCAGGGTGAAGTAGTGCTCCGCCTCCTCGTGGAAGCCCAGGTGTCTCAGACACAGGCCTCTCAGCAGGCTGAGCAAGACACTGGTCGTCTATGGAGATCTCTGTCTCTGGGGGAGACAAAGCTAACTCTCAGAGAGCTTACATCCACCTCCTGAGGAGCAGGACAAGTAACAGCAAAACCACGCCCACAACCAAAGCAGTAAACAGATAACCACACCCATACACTCAGGAGTAAACAAGTAACAGGATTACCATGCCCACACAGTACATGACATTATTGGCATTTAGCAGACACTCTTATCCAGAGCGACTTACATCAATTACAGGATTTTTTTTTTGGTTTTGTTTTTTTTTTTTTTTCAAAGGGTACAGCAGCAGTGCCCTTGTGGGAAATCAAACCGGCAACCTTTCGGTTACAAGTCCTGCTCCTTAACCACCATGCTACACTGCTGCCCCAAGTCGCAAGGAGGACACTCGAACCTCGGTCTCCATGAAGACTGTGGCTTTAATGCAGAGTGTTATACTGCTCAGCCACATTAATGTCGCAATATGCAAAGGAGTAAACACCATGACTGCACACGCACTGAGTAGTACACAGAATTTGACGGTTTTGTGTTGTGTCATTACTTGGATATAGCTCTAGCTTTTTCTGGGCTTCGTCCAAAGTCTGCAGCATCCCTTCTGTTAGGTCCTTGCGCTTCCCAATCACAGTGTACCCGTTCCAGATATACATCATCTCCTGCAGTCAGAGACAGAGAACCCACTCAAGATCTGGCACACTGAACCAGCACAGCCCATGATAAATGTGCACAGCTGCAAACACAAAGCTTCTGCTTCAGACAATGAAAACCTCACTGGCTCTGGGAAAAGTCCCGTCTGGGAAACATGCTGAGGAGTCCTGGCTAACTAAAGACATCACGTCATCCTGAAAATAGCGTTCCAGTGCCAAAACATCTGTGTCTTATTTTATTTTTGTTTATTTACATACTTACTAATGGAATCATTTTGGAGTGAGGGTGTACAATTTTGTTATTATTTTATTCATTTTTAAATATTATTATTATTATTGGAAATTTACTGTTATTATATTACAGGTTAATTTTAAAGTATCTGAATTCTTTGATGATCTCAAAATGAAGTAGGAAATCTTTACCCGTGTAATATTGAAAGCATGGTTTAGTGTGAGGGGGGATAGTTACCAGTGGCGGGACAGGAAGAGGCACGGGGTTCTCTGCCAGGTAGCGACGGGCTTTTCGGATGGCAAATTTCTCAGTGGGCAACGACTTCCCAGCTATTTTCTGCTTCAGTCCCGGTACCTGTCTGGAGCAGGAGAGTGACCATAAAGGAAACAATGCTTACCGCTGCATGCAAGGACAGACCAGAGACAGGCCAAACACCAGACCTAACAATTCAGAAAGACAAGCTAGACAGTAAATGAGACACATTCTCACACAATGAACTGGATGTCCTACCTGAAAAGTTCCTCCTCTTTCTCCCCAAACACTTTGCATTCCTCCGTGGTCATCATGCTCAGGTAGGCTCCTTTCATGTAGGCGTAGGTGGCCTGCGTAAGAGTCATGCATGTGTGAGAGTTACACGTGTGCAAACATTCTCACTATGACAGACATCAATAGTCTGCAGAAGAGTACACCTCCAATATCACAAGGAAAAGGCAGTGCTTCACTGAAGGCTTATTGGGAGAGCTCTGGTTTATGTTGTTTTTATTTCTTTTTCATTCTGATGAAAGTACAGATTTTTTTCCAATTCAAAATTTTGCCACCCTGTGCTCTGTACGCAATGCTTACACTGCCTGTGAGTGTATCTAACGGTCTGAAAGTGTGCAGCAGTGGTCAGTGTGCAAACATAAAAAAACTATAAAATTCTGTAAACGATAACACATCATGTTCATTATATTAAATTTGTCTAAAAAATACACACACACACACACCATGCACATGCTCAGGGGTGCATGTAACCACCACACACTTGTGCAGTCCTCTCACCTTGGACCAGGTGTTCTCTTTGCTCAGCAGGTCAGCATAGAAGTAGGCCATCTTCCAGTGCCTCTTATAGGTGAAGCACCACATCAGCTCCCAGTAACACATGTGGTGGAACTGCTTCCACTGCTGCTGGGACTCACAGCATGCCTCAAACCGCCCAATAGCCTGAGACACATGGACAGGCAGACATACACACATACACACCAACATGCAAACAGACAGACACACAGAAAAACACAAACACAGAGACCCACAGCCACTTATTAAATGCATCAAAACATCATCAAGGTTATTATGAATTGATTTTCCCAAATAAACACTCACAGCATCAAGATTTCCTTTGATCACCTCGATTCGCCCAGCGAAAAACAAGAAGATCGCCCCCTAGAGGAAACAACAGCACATGAGACCCACAGCTTGCCTTGTTTTTTTGTAGTATATTCAGAATGACTATGCAACTTTTCTCACCTTAGGGTACTGCTTCAGGTAGGGCTGCAAGAGTTTCTCAGCATCCTCTATGTCACCCTCCCCAGTTCCTGCACACACAGGATGTGACATCAGCAAAGCCTTGCACACACAGCTTTCTCTCCATTCCCCAAGTCCACACAGGGACCTTACAATCTGCAGGGTTTATCACAGGGAATATTCTGCCTGGGCTCTTTATCTTCTGGTGCAGATAATTACTACTTTAACAGAACCCATTCCTCAACTCCCAGGCTACAGTAAGACTCCAAACAATCCGCTAGACTGAAGACATCCAGGACCAGAACAGGGGAACCCATGGTTTAATGCTCCTTATAAAAATAAATGCTAACTCACAGTCTGTTATTTACAAAGGTCGCTCTGTGCTTTCAGTGTAGTATGGCCGAATCCATGCCATTTAGTTAGGGAGTGGGGGTGGGTGTCAACTGGGCCAAACTACCTTTAAGAACCACCACGAGTAAGAAATGGTTGTCATAGGTTGAAATGCTTGGTTGAGCCAGGAAAGTAGTTCTGGCTCACCCAGCCCCTCCTGGTCAACTGGGCCTGCAGTGGAAGTGCTAGCAAGGGATACATGTGGGGGTGGAGGATAAAGATGGGGTGCAGGTGGACAGTCAGGGCTCACCCAGGATGAAGCTCATGAAGGTGTGGTAGCAGAGCAACAGCATGTTGCACAGAAAGGCCCGGAATGTGTGTGTGACAGAGCCCTCCTCCAGCTGCTGCAGGCCGTACTCCTGGGTAACACAACACACACACGAGCACAACACACACACACACACACACACACACACACACAAACAAAACAAAAACAAACATGCACGCAAACACACACACAAAGACATACCAGTCAGTCTGTAGCAGGACTCTCAGTGCCAGTATAGAAATCTCTCTCTGGATGAATGCAGGTTAGGGAGAACTCACCTTATTCCCAGAAAATCCCACAAATTCCAACAACCGGAGGATCCTGGTTGGCAACATGGAAATCATCTGGAGCAAAGGGAAGGCACAGGGTGAAAAAAGTGGGGGGGAAAGGGAGACATAGAGGGGGAGAGACAGACACACTTTAAAACATATCAAACTGAAAAATTTGATTTTTAAATCTAAAACTTTTTCAAAATCTACATATCTTTCAACAAAATGTAGCAAACCACATGGTTTTCACAGCCATTAAACTGCCACAAACATTTTACCTCCCACAAAGCTTTGATAAACTGGCTCTTACACCTCTACCTTATAGCTTAAACATGTTTTCAACAGAGAACAGTGTCATGGCGTATTATGATGATGACCCATCCCAAAATGCATTCAAATAGGCAGGTCCACAGGAGTGACAGCAAATGTCCATACAAATTTTATTAAGAACAATGTCTCTGAAGAGGTGGGTAGACACAAAGACACTGATTTATGCATCAGAATCAGACACAGACAAATGGCATTATGGCTTGTTATTTAACAGAGATTTGAACTGCAAGAAGAAACTTTCAGCCCACCAGATTGAAGGATCCTACTCCAAGCTTGACCCCTCCCTCAAAGTGGCCATGATTGTCCCCTTGGGTATAGCCAGAGGACTTCAGGACATTGTGGAGCTCTCTAATGCGGAATGAGACAATTACGATTCAGACAAGATAACGCTGCGGAAATGCAGAGGCCCAAAGTGGGCATTCGTCTGTACATTGACTGCACAGACAACTGCAGTCATACAGCATGGACTAAGGTATGAACAGGAATGCTTACTTATATGTCTGATAGCTGTTTCTCACTTTGATTCCTCCTTTGATGAAACTGATCATGTTTTCATCCTGCAGAAAACATAGAAAACATTACAATAAATAAAATACACATCATAACTAAGATGACGTTATACAGTTAGTGAAAGTACATAACACAAAGACTTTTCAGGATTCCATTTAGATGTTTAAATGAATACAATTTAAAAAATCAAACAAGATATTAATAAAGCAATTAATGCAAACATTTAATGAAAATGATCACATCTGCCTAGACAATCTACAAAAAATTATCTAAAGTAATCCTGTTTTATGCCTGGCATGTGGTCATGTGTTTCTACTAAAGTAGAAAGAGAGGGAGGGAGACTGAAATCAGGAATTAAACCATAGGTAGAAGTACACAAAGGCTATTTACCTGAAGAAAAGTGAGTGCTGCCCTCTGCAGGAGACACTCTGCATAGCACACTTCAGCATGGAGCTCCTCTGAGGAATGACAACACCATTACCAGACACCCTGCTACCACCACAACAGCACAACTGAACAAGGAAAACACAACCGTATCACATTTGATGTAGACCATAACATCCAGGGCTTGTAGGTATAGATGTATTACAAAAATGTTAAATAAATGTTGAATCAACATACAGAAATTTCTCAAATACAGAATGATGGATATCTAGTCAATTCTCATAATCCATATTAAAATAGTGGGTATATTTTAACAAGGTTGGAATTGACAAATACTTATGATCTCAGGACACCACTGACCTTCAGTGAAGTTTTTGTTTGTCAGGGAAGACTTTTTGCGGAACCTGAAAAGGAGCACAGAATCTCATCACTGGAATGCTGTCAGCTAGCAGAGAGGCCGTAGGGGGAGGAGTCAGTACAGGGGAGGAGCCACTGCAGGGGAGGGGTCAATCAGGGACAGTTGAAATTAGGTGACTAAAGAGCCTACCTCAACAAGATCCCAAAGTAACCCTATTGTCAGACTCACAGCAGATGCACAGAGATAGCTGAAGAAACAGCAGACGAACACATGATGTCTGCCTCGGAAATGATGCTATTTTTTGCAGAGTTTATCAGCTCTGAAGTTAATATTTGCAATTCATTATGATGGGGACACTTTATGCCTCACTGTACACTTAACTGATGTAAGTCCCAAGCTTTTAACCATGAGAACATAGAGATGGCATAGGCAAACCTCAATAGCCTTCTATTGACAGCAACACAGGATAAATGCATGACGTCATTCTGAATTGTTCTACAATAAGTCTGTAAGCAGACATAACTCTCTTATTGCATTGGTGAGGGCCTCAGGCGATGGGAGGAGTTTGCAGAGTTTGTCTTTACTGTATGTAATCATGCCTATAGAATGAACTGTAAAAAAGATGAAGGGCAATTCTGTACCTGCGCCTCTGCAGGTATTTTCACACAAAAGGTCCTCTCATAGCTGGGACATTTCGTTCAGAAACACGAGTCTCACCCCAGCGCAATCGAAAGCTGATCCAAACAAGATGAAAGAGGCACATTTGTTCTGTGTGGGATAAAATTATCCCACTGCCAACAGAGAAAGGCACGGCTGACATTTAGATGTCAGAAAAAAACCTGTTCCACCTCTCCCTGACACCTTAGGGCAAATAACAGGCAAAACTAAATGGGTTCAAAGTTCAAAAGTTTTATTTAGGAAGCTATTTTTGGGTCTTGACTGCTCCGTGAACACTGAAGTTGCACTGAATGATTCAATCTTTCCATATACATATGAAGTTATAAATCATATTATAATCACAAAAATGACTGGGTATGTATTTAGAAATTATGCATGTGTGGGGTGAGGGGCTGACAGCAGTCAGGGAATGTGCCTGCTGTAGGCAGCTTGTCATACACCCCTTGACCCTCCCTTTGTAGCAAGTCCCTCTGAAGTTCCATCAGGTAGTGAGATCTAATTCACCTTGGTGATCTGTCCATACAGGGGTGTCTCAGAGCACTGCCTTGAGAAAATATCTCTCTACATATAAATATGCTCTCTACATTTTGCATGAAACACATCCAGCACATACCCTCTGTATGGGTAGACAGTAAAGGCCTGCAGAAATGGTTGACATACAGTATGCAGCTCAGTGATGGACTATGATTACAATGATGTACTATGATTAAGAAGGAACAAGAGGGCATACCTCTGGCACAGTGCCTGGGCCTCTTTCATGTTGTTTCCAGCTGCCAGTATATCCTCGTGGTTGAACGTCATCATGGCTTGCATCTCCAGGATGGTGGCATAGGTGAGGGCATGGTACATGCTGTCTTTTGTTCTGAGAAACAAAGAGGAATACACATGCTTGAAATGTGAGCACACCGAATCATTGACAATCTAAGAATTATTCAGAACCTCTTATCTGTAGACATTTCTGATATTTTTGATGAAGGATGACAGCCTTGAATGGCCTGTGTGTCCGGTAAGCTGGGAGCTGGAGCTCACACCAATGTGGGTGGCAGCATGACACTGTGGCCAAAGAGATCAGGTTGAAGTTTATAACTGGATACGATTCAGGGTAGGGACCAACCACATCATCATATTTCTCAATTTCAGTGAGTGATCAGGCACCACACAGAGAAAGAATGAGCATTAGATTTCAGCAACTGACTTCCAATAATGCACAGAGTGCACTAATAAGGTATGTCTATCCAAGGTAATGGATATATGGATATCCATATTAATCACAAATTCTACCAAATGCTAGAGTCATGGAGTTTCCTCTATGGAACGGTGCTTGTTACAAGAAGACTGTGGTGCCAGATGGGACAGTGGTGTTGTACCCTTGGGTAAGACACTGTCTTTATGAAAATGTTTTATCTATATGCATTTATATCTATATGCATTTATGATCCTAACTGTGGAGCTGGAAATTTCCTGTTAGGACGTAACCACAGTATCTTCTGTGCTCGTTCAGGTGTGTATTGAATTCAGTTCTCCAATCCACTCACATAACAGCAATGATCAAACCATCACTACCCACAGTGCACCAGTAGAACAGATGCTGAACAGAGGACAGGTGTACCCTCCTTATGGCATCTGAGAAGCTAATAGGCTTCTGGGGAGTCATTACAGGGTCATAATGAGCGGTGTGATGAGGGGACCCTGGCAGACGAAACCCACCCCACCCCCAGTGGAATGAATCAGAATCAACTGTGGCAGCAGAAGCAGGATCAATTATGTTCCCCCCGTACATAATTGAGTCCCAGTCATTGTTGGCTAATGACAGCACTCAGCCTTGAACTCGGATCTAGGCTCTACGGTTCAGGTTGTGCTCAGAACAAGAGCCTCCCCTCAATGAGAACTCTGAAACCCAGCAAGGCACTGTACTTAACCAGGAGAGCTTCAGAAAAAATCAATAATAATAATAATAAAAATGTAATAATAATAATCCTACTACAAACAAGGCATCACACAATGCCCCTCATGTTTCATTTTCACCAGTGCAACATCATCTAAAGAGGTGCTATGGAAACAGCCCCTCGCTCCTAGAGAATGTGACAGAATGCCACGTTGCCAGTTCAACATTCCATCTCTGGAGTTCCGACCGACTGGGCCCCAGCAGGTTGAACCAGAACAGCAGCAGGGCTGCAGTAGTGTGTGACAATGATGCTAGGGGGGAGGGCCCGACCAACAGGATTGTGTGTCTGCATGCCTCCCATTCCAGCTGCAGCAAACGCCAAAAATTCCAATCACTGTCAATGGAGGGGAACAAAGGTAATGGTTTGTCTACGTAAGGGAGTCATCGACAAAATGAATGGGTAACTTTCCACCCAGATGGAACCGAAGGTCTTTTTCGATAACACTTAAATAGCATGTCAAATTTACACTTGAACGATGACCTCACAGCCTGAGCAATGGAGCACGTGTATTACCACTCTACATAACTTCAAACACAAAAATGCAGTTATCAGACAGGTGCGATGAAGTAAAAATCAAATGCAGAAAACAAATTTCTGATTTATGATCATGATTACTCCACAAGGAAAGTGTTGCATATGCCCTGAACATGTTCTTTCTCTGTTTCAGTACATATCTGAGGCCCTGAGTACTTCAGCTCCACACACGGAAACTCCAACAACACCAGTGTGTTGGAATACTGTTAAACTTGAACGGATGCATCTTGGATGAGTTTACAATTGTTTATCCCACACTTTCCTCATTATTTTCAATATTTTATGAAGACAGAATGACTAAGAGAGGGATGAGCATCACAGATGATACCACACATCCATTTTTAATCACTGTGGGTTTTTTGTACTATCTGGGCCAAGAATTCGCATGGCAAGTGTCAGAACTTACAGAGAGCACAAATCCTTTGTAACCACCCACAAGCATATCATTTAATAGTAGTAACAGTATAATTTACAGTTTTGTAACAGTACTGGTAATCTACAAAGATTTCTAGAGCAGATCAATACTCACCAGGGCTATATATTGTTGAGTGACAGCCTATAACCCAGTGTTTTATATATGCTAAAATATTTAATATCCACAAATATGTTTAGTATGTTTAATAATAAGTATGTTTAATAATATTAATTTTTCAATAGTGTTTTAAGGTTTTAATGTAACATTAATTATAATTATTGTACTATAATGTACATTTCTGTAAGTTTAGGTAATTTGCAATGTATCTGTTTTCCTCTGTACACCAGCCACTCTGCAAAGTAAAGAAGAGTGGCAACAATCTGTAACAATCTATAAAAATCTGTGATTTGTTCTCCGACTGTCACTGTCACTCCTCATCTCCCATTCCATTCAGGGCTATTTTACTTCGGTGCTGATGCGCCGTGCTAAGTGCTCAGTGACCGTTCCTTCGTTAACAGTGGCAATGTAGCTTAGTGGGGCACTGCTGCTGTATCCTTGCCTCAGTAAATATCCAGCTGTATAAATGGATAACATTGCAAAAAACAAAACAAAAAAAACACTGTAACTGATGTAAGTTGCTCTGGACAAGAGCATCTGCTAAATACCAATAATGTAATGTAATGTATAAATGTGAATCTGGCCGTGCGGCCACCCTGACCTCTGAGGCACAGTGACTGAGAGGGGAACCCTGCCTGACTGTCGCCATCGGCTCTGCCATTCACGCCTGCTGCGGAGGAAGAAGAGGAAGAAGAGGAAGAAGAGGCCTTGTGTTGCGAGGCCAGTACATCTCCTGCCGGGGGCATAATATCCAAAACTGGAACATTTAAGTCACAAGGTTCTGGAAGGCATGGAGGCTGAAAGGCTCTGAGAGATATGTCCATTTTATTCCTGTGTTCTGGGGTGTTGCAACAGCATAAACCTGAGGGCTAACAGGGCTGACTGGCTGCCTGAAACAGAATGAGGAAACTCATGCCGGCAAATAAACTGCCAAAAGGGAAATTATGAATGGGCATAGTAGTAGGGAAGAAGCCAAATTTTCGCCTGGATTCAGAGGTGTGCAGAAGTAGACCCTGGAGTCCACTGCAGCCTTTTCACAAAAATTCTTTCAGCTGAAAATGTTTTCCTGTTTCTTGCTTCAGATCAGCGTTTTAGCAAGACTACTCATGTACTGCAGGTTGATTCTTGCACCAGGTACACAGAATGCCTACATCTTAAAATGGGATCAGGTTGCTATGCAACAGGGACCCATGTTGATTCCCCGTCTTGCTCAGCCTGTCAAGCCAATCAGAATCTGCACTGTTGAAAGGTCTGACATCTGGCCAGGCCCCTCACAGAGGTGGTTCTTGTGTGTGTGTGTGTGTGTGTGTGTGTGTGTGTGTGTGTGTGAACATCTTTCCTCCTTGTCCTCACTGTGCTGTCAGCCACGCCCTCACCTTTCAGATTACACAAGCTCAGCATGTCCACACCCACCACATTCATTCAGCACTGTCAGGAATGGGGTGGGACAGTAGCTAATTACCGCGCTCATACCTCACATGTTTGTAGTTTTCAACAATCAGCTGCTGCAGCAGGAATCACGGATCTTATTCTACGGCGTATATCACATTTGCAGAACAAGGCAAAAGCTTTATGAACCAGCACACCAGCCAGCAACTCAATTGCATCAGAACATCAATATTCAAAGACAGAAGTCAAGGACATAGTCAATCAGTAATGGTATTAAGTAAATAAAACAAATATGTAGTTAGTGACACATGCGCAGAGTAATTCAGCGCAATACGTGCTTGAAACTGTCCAACTGCAATAGCCTGTCTATCACATGCATGGAAACACAATTCATCCAATCACAGCCAATAGCATCAGCCAACCCAATCTACACTGGACTTTATCCAACTCAGACTTCACAAAAACTGCATTTGAGAGGAGAGCATAAGAGGAGACACATCATGACCTCACCAAGGACAGCCTCCTTTGTCTGTGTCTTAATTCACTATGACTTTACTCCTGTGTGAAGTGAGGCTATCCTACACACCCCGCAAACCCAAGCAGTTCCTCATAAACTGTTTCCTCATAAAGCCATGTAATGATTAAAAACTTAAAGAGAAGTAGTCAATGTAGAGCCGGTGCACTGGCCCTGGTTACTGTAATCTCCCTCTCTCTCTCAGGACCCCAGACCCTCTTCAGCCCTCAGACTTGGCTGTACTCAGGGACTTGGGACTTGATTAGGTTCACTAACCCATCACCTCTCACTGGCAGAGAGGACCAGCAGTGAGGACAATGGGTAATACAGAAAGAAGTCCCCAGAGTGAAATATTTCCTTTGTCTCATTCTGGTTCCAATGTGCATGAGAAACACAAAATATCACCTTACCGAATACAGAGCCTGGGATAGAATGAAAAGGCTGGTGTAGAAATGTCACAGGAAATGTGAGATTGAGGAAGAAAAGAAAAACTGGGACAATAGTGGTGCACCAAAACAAAGAAAAAAAAGACTGAAGCTTTATATACAGCATAAAGAAGAAAGAAAAGAAAGAAACCTGATAAAGCAATGCACACTGAGAGTCACATTGAGACACAGTGAGACACAAGACTCCGTGAGACTAACACAGAGAGTGACTAAGACTTGCACTGAGATCCTACAGTCTTGGTCTCACCTGCACTGGAGCCTGGACAGGGCCTCGTCAAAGTCATTCTGCAGGAAGAGGTCCAGCGCGGCCATGCAGTCCTCCAGGGCCAGGGAAAGGTCTGACCTCTGTGACCTGAGACACAGAAGATGTGGGTGGAGAGGTGCAGTGGTTAGAGAGGGGAACACCACAACACCAAGGTCAACAACAACCCACTCACTGAATCCAAATGACCCCTCAGTCAGGTCAACCATTCTGAGTAATCCTTGCCCAGACACATGCAGGTACTGGCGACTCACAACTTCTTTTGGACTAGCCATTGTCTGACAGGTGCACTGACACCTGAAGCTCTCCTCACTCCTGTTTTAAGTTGTACTTATAGCAAACAGCTGGAAATTGTGATCTGTACTAGAGCTGCCACACTGAAGACTTTTTAAGTGACTATATAGGTTGTATTATATAGGCTGTATTTGTATTCTCAGCCTTTTTCAATGTTTTTTTTCTCTTGTAAAGTCACCAGGCCATCACTACCTTTTACAGGTACCTTGTATAGCAGCATCTTCACAAAAATATATAATTTGCCTTCTTGACATAGCTCTTCGCCTAATGAGTGAATTATCCTGATGATATGCAGGAACTTTGGCCGTTGGAAAGGCCCGTCACATTGCAATGGCTGAATCAGTGAATTTCAGCTGATTTCAAACTGGTGTCTTCAAAAAGCCAGTGATCAAACAGCAGTCAGGTCTCAGCACACTGTTCTGTGGTCATGGGGTGGTCAGAAGGCAGTGAGGAGAACAGAAATGACATGCTGGGTGTTTTGGGAACCCCCCCACCCCCAATCACCCCTATCTGAATGAATACAGTGTAGTTACCAATCAGAGCAGCCCACACAATGATGCTTACCAGAACAGCCAGACAGACTCATGAACAAATTCATACACCTGTCCGCATACATACATTTAAGCACATGCACACACATTCACACAAATACACATACAGCATCACATGCAGCTTGCTCTGTTCACCTGGGAGGCAGCAAAAAGCTTCCTACAGTACTTTTTCAGAGAAATAACAGTTAAAGACACTGATGCAACAAACTGAAAAGCTATTCAACATGAAGCTCCCATGTCACCCTGAGGATGACCCCACCCCCACAAAAAAGAGCCATTACAAAAACAGCTATAAAGAGTTATAAGATCAGACTTCACTGGTGAGTAAAGCAGCATCCAGCATTGTCAGTTCTGCTTGTGGTTTGCCCACATTCACGTGGAGAGACACTGTCACTCTGCTGCACAGTAACAAGCCCACAAGCTAACGGTGACCAATCTGCACAGCCCAGAGAGATGGAACTCACAGACAGCCAGTGGCAGCCTCCGGCACCTCTTTTCTCTAGAGTCTGTGCTTCCCCTCACTGACTCCACAGGGCCTGTACCTCCCCTCACCCAATGTGGAGTCTGTGCATCCCCTTACCTGCCCCACCGAGTCTCACCTATCCCACAGAGTCTGTGCCTGTCCTTATCTACCCCACAGAGTCTGTGCCTGTCCTTATCTACCCCACAGAGTCTGTGCCTATCATTATCTACCCCACAGAGTCTGTGCCTGTCCTTATCTACCTCACAGAGTCTGTGCCTGTCCTTATCTACCCTACAGAGTCTGTGCCTATCCTTATCTACCCCACAGAGTCTGTGCCTGTCCTTATCTACCCCACAGAGTCTGTGTCTGTCCTTATCTACCCTGCAGAGTCTGTGCCTGTCCTTATCTACCCCGCAGAGTCTGTGCCTGTCCTTATCTACCCCGCAGAGTCTGTGCCTGTCCTTATCTACCCTGCAGAGTCTGTGCCTATCCTTATCTACCCCACAGAGTCTGCACCTCTCCTAAACCCACCCCATTGGGCCTGTGCATCTCCTCACCCACTGTGGAGTCTGTGCCTCCCCTCATCTGCCCCACTGAGTCTGTGCCTCTTCTTACCTACCCTGCAGAGTCTGTGCCTCTCCTCTCTTGCCCCACAGGGTCTGTGCCTCCCTTTACCTGCTCTGTAGAGTCTGTGCCTCCCCGTTCATTGCCATCAAGCAGAGTCCAAAAAGCAGGAGGGGAACACAGCGTACATCCCTTCTCTCAGCAAAGCTGTTCGGACTGCAGGTATCTACTCACAATCAGCGACACACACACACACACACACACACACACATTCTCTTTTTCTCACACACACTCAGACATCTCCATACACACACACACACACACACACACACACACACACACACACACACACACACACACACACACTCCCTGTCTTTTGCCCTCTTTCACACACTCCTGCACACCCACACATATACACAGTCCCCCACCACACACACACACACGTGCACACACACACACACACACACACACACAGAGTTCTTTTTCTCTCTCTCTCTCGCTCACTCTCTCTCACACACACAGACACACACACACACACAGCCTCTCTCCTCCTCTCCTCACACTGCAGAGAACCTTATCTCCCCTCTGATTGGCCGATGAGCTGACGGGCAGGCTGCGATCAGCAGGAGTTCAGCCAAAATGTTCTAAACTCAGAGATCTGCGGGAGCGACAGAGCCTCCAGAGGCACTGCGTCAGCCCAGCATGCTGTGCCTCAAACCACAGAGCCTGAGCCAATCACGAGGGAGGTCACAGACACACACCAATCAATTAACTGATGCGAGAGGGGTCACGGGCACACAGAAATCAATTAATGAACAATTAGGAACTTTGTTTGCCTTTGCGAAAGCATTCTGCATCGAATGAGGAAGAGGAGGGATCAGTCGTGTAAAATCTCCTTCTCCGATCTGCTGCAGTGATTTCAGCCTGCCTGCAGTCCCTATTAGAGAGGCAAAGCCATGATGACAAACTAGCTGACAAACAGAATGTGTGTCTAATTATATCTCTGTTAGTGGGAATATAAGCCATTATTCTTTTGAAGCAATTCTTTCATACAAAAATAACAAGGAAGAATATGTTAGTAGGTTAGGTTAGTAGAATCCATGTTTACAGATCACCACATTCAAAGCATCAGTCTGCATTGACTCCTGACAAACAACACCCACCCATCCATCCATCATCTGCATCCCCTTCATTAAGTATGCAGAAATTATTTGACTGGTCTGTTTCTTTTCATGCAAATGGTGGATAGGTCTGTTAAGCAGAGAGTGGTCAGTTATTTTCACATAGCCCCATCTGCATTCCAAGCCCACTGGCTCTCTATTGTGAGTGATCTCTCCATACTGTGAGAAACAACCAGACTTTTCCAGGTTACCAGTCTACTTTGGCCAGGTCTGTAAGATTCTTTTTTTCTTAGGGCTGACGCTGACGGGACAATGACGGGTATTGGCATGAAAAACACTCACTACATTTTCTCCTGTGATGTTGTCAATTTTTTGGTATTTTTTTTGTATAGTACAGTACTGCAATGCTTTTCCCTGCATACAAACCCTACATTTATTGCCTGCACAAAAATTCACTGCGTCCCCCGGGACACAAAGTTAAACAGTATACTGTTCAGTTTTTGACAGCTGTAGTGCTGAGCAAAATGCCCTTTTCTTTTCCTTTTTAACCAGTGATCAATGGAGAACTTAACAGACGTGTCATGTGATGTGCAGACGAATACACGCTTTCACTATGCAGTTAATGTGTGCTAGACATCCCCCTGCCCCCTCTGGGCAGTCCATCCACCAGCTGCCCTGCCCCGCCCTCCCTTATATACTCTCAATGCAGAACCACAAAGGATCATGGGAACTTCTGACACAAAAATTATAACGGGTTATTTGTAAGACAGAAGACAGAGCAGACATTTTTGTTTCATAAGCTGCAAGACAACAAAAATTTCAAATTGAGATACTTATATAAAGGGCACTTAGGGCTGTCTCCTGTTGATGTATCAGTAATTTACTTTAAAAAGGTCATTCAGTAAGTACAGTTTTCCAGAAAATGAAATAAATTCCTCAGAATGAACCTGATAAATAGTGGTTAGTTGGACATGCCAAGCACTCACCCAGGCTGTGTTCTAAATTGCATACTTGCAGACTAACTAGAAAGGACAGAAGTTCATATTTTAGATGCCATATTAGGGACAGTTCCAAAACTCATTTACCCGACAGCAAGAGCTGAATGAGTGTTTTTGTGCGCTTGGGCGGACCAAAATGCTTGTTCTTCCAGGAAGTCCTAGCAATTTAAATCTACCTATTCAAATTCACACAAAGGAGATGGCAGTGACAGATGATTTTGTTTACAAGAATGTCAAAGCTGTCAACAACTATTTTGTTTTCTCTACCTACTTAACTAGAAATATCACTCAAAATATTAATAGACTCTATTGAAATTACTGTATTCAGTCAATGATTTATAAAGCTTGGTATGTCCAGACACTTTCATTCTGAGTTTTGCATTCTTTTAGCATTATCCTCTATTAGCTGCTTTTTAAAAGTATGCATGATACAATGAATGATCCATTGGTGGTAAAAACATTAATAAGTATGATTATAAAATATCTATATAAATCTATACAGAAGAAACAGCAGTCAGGAGAAACTGAAAAAGAAAATGTGGAATAAGTGCAATTTGATGAAGAACCCACACTTTCTCCATAATACTTTTGTTAATAATGTATAATAATAAACTTACAGTTTGGTCATTGTAAGTCAAAAGTCAGACAGACAACGTTCCATGACAAACCTCATCATCTGATCATCTTAACAAGTAGTGTCTGGGTTTGAAAAGTTGCAGTTTGATGAGTAAAGCTCTTATTTGGTTTTGTCAACACAATGCCCAGTGGAAAACCCTTTGAAGCTGATTGTTGGAGCAATCTTAGAAAACACTGGCAGAAAGGACTGAGAGAATTCCATCGGGTCTATAAATGGCTTATGTTTGAGGAAGACCATCAGGAGATTCGCTGGGGGTTGGTGGAAGGGGTTATGGGGTTACCACTGAATAGCAAAAATGACTGTGGTCGCTGAAAAGTAACTACTCAGCACTTGTTGTACATGAGTTTTTGTCCCACTGGGTATTTCTTAAAGTACTTAAAATTAAACGTCTTTCTCAAGAAAACAATGGTAGTGCTCCTGGGAATGAAATCTCAAACCTCCAAGTCCCAAAGCCAGCTCCTTAATCACAATAGCATATTGCTCCCCCTATAACACAAACTCTGCCCTTGCCACTAATTGTGAAATTCTTCAGAATGGTGGACACTGAAAGATGAGATTGTTACAGTGGTCAATGAATGAGTTACTGATGTTTTGACGGCCCCCAAACTCAGACAACAGATCTAATTATCCTTCCAGGGTGATGACACCATCAGCCACTAATCAAAAATACTGTTTAAATCTGCCAAATTTCATCTGTGACAGTTCACTTTTGACCTAATTTTCACATTGTGTCCCGAATCATGTTCAGTATCAGGAAGTGATTCCATGGGTTGATTCATGGGTTGGTTCTTTGGTATCGTATTGGATTTCAACCCAAATAGGGTACAGATTGGCAAGCAATAGCGACAGGGAACAAAATGAAGCCAGGCGACTGCGTAGCAGGAATGATGTTGCGTGGTGACAGCGGGGGCGGCGTTGAAGTCACCTTTAAACAGAATGCAATCCAGTAAAAATCAAGTGCTGACGTGGAAGCCCTGTTAGCACTGCTAAGGAACTAGCCTTTAATGCAAAAGTGCTAAAGATGACACAGTTGAGAGACAAACACAATATACCAGGATTCCTTTGTGTTCGGGTACAAAGAGAAGATGCCACACCTGGAGCAATGGTTTTGTTATGCATGAATGCGTCTTTGAGCCCTCCTGAACAAAGATAGAGAGAGAGGGACACAGGGGGCCCACAGAATTGTCTGGGAACGGGAACACTACAAGATTGTGATCTGTTTTTATATGGGTCCAAATTCTGAATGTTAAGATTAGCTCACCAAACTGTGACTTTAGCATATGAAACTACAAAACTCAAAAGGACATGAAGTCTTATTCACCTGAAATCTGATATTTCTGAAAAATGAAAATAAGAAAAAAAAACCTTACTCTGCAGAAGGTGCTGTGGCTTTGGATTCCCCAGTGGAGTCTGCCAGATGTAATCTAGAACAGCAATAAGAGTCTTAAGACTTTTAGTGACTAAGCAAACACCTGTTTCTGTGTGAAAAGAATCTATTACATAAGTAATAAACTAAGTAATACGATATATTACTGCAACATGAGTCAATGGCTTGACACAGATAGAACCAACATGCAATAAAACAACAGAAGAATGATCTGTACTGTCTGGAAGAAAGCTCAGATTTTTTGCTAAGTATTCTTTTCTGCAGACCTACACTCTCCTTAGGGTGGTAGCCTATAGCTACAATGGCAGAATCCAGAGCAGAGCTTGCAACAATGAGGGATCCTACCTGAAATCTGGTATGACAGGATCCGTTTCTTTGTGGTTTATGATGGACAACCTGAAAATAAACCCATCTATCCATTGGTGTGACAAACAAGGCATTCAGACTTCTTCATGTAGCATTTGCACATTACAGATTTAATTTTTGTCATATACATTCACATGTGTATTTACACCAATTACACCACTATTAATCTCTGACGTTTCCTCTCTAAATTTTCCCATTGTCAAATTAACTATGGGTGATGGTGGAGAAAGACGTACCGGGATGGAGAATTAGGGCTATCGGGGCCCTCTCCAGCCTGAAGGATCTTGCTATAATTAAAAGAAACAGCATTTTAAATTCTGTTGAGATCTACACATCCTCAGTACTATGGTAAAAGGATATGGCTCCACTCCCCAGTCCCTAGGCCACTGTGATGTAATCATTTTCCTGCACAGGTAAATGGCAGGTTCTTTCACATGGACACCTGTGACATTTTATGTAGGTAAAAGGTGTAGAGGAAATTATGGGTAACTCCTCTAGAGAAGGGTAATGAAATGTCATGAACGAAATAATTGGTGGAGCTACCACATGCTGTCAATGGCTAATTCGTATGAACCAATCAAAAGACTATGCTCTCCATAGCAAAGCACAACAATGCGTTCAAAGCAGGGACTCACATGACACGCAGTAGCTCCACCCTCTTTTGGGGTTCAGGGGACTTCACCTTCCCGTCATTAGTTTTTTTAACTGGAATTTGAGTCAGCCAGTCACCTAATTAATACCTCCATCAGACCAACTCAATACCTCCCAACAAACCAGGATATGTTCTTACCAACTCAACAGCAGCACAACTCCGTATGCTGAACACACAGACAGGCAGTTAAGCAGTCTCACGGCTACAGCCCATCCATTTCATTGCATGGATTCAATTTTCACCAGCAAGTCATTTTAACAATCGTGTGTTTTTGGACCCAGGAGAAAGAGGAGCAGTAACAAAACAGCTGTTGTCCTACAGATTGCAAAAACACTCATAACTTGATTGTTATGATCCATGTCTTCCTTCATGCTAGCACCACTGCACAGCTTACTTTCCAAATTCACACACTCCATATCTAGATTGGTATTATGACAGGAATTACGTAATGCAGTGTGTTGCTTTTCTGCTGCTCAACCGGAAGTTTCATCAGGGTTGTGTGCACTCAAGAAATCATTCACATCTTCTGGTCCAGCCCAACCACCAACAGCCTGCATCTGTCTGTTGGGAGAAGTCATGCATGTGTGCAAGGGGCTGTAGTGTATAGCTAAAATGAGAGGAATAATGAGGGGTACCTGGAGGGGGATGTGGGGCTTTCCACACTTCTGCCAACGGGCAAGGAATTCCTGAAAGAAAGAAGAGAGAAAGAGACAACGAGAGACAAAGAATTAAATTCCTAGTTCCATTCAGACGGGGAAAAAGTGAACTTGCAGTTTACAGAGTTTTAATCCATTCAAGGGTTTAATCTTAGCTCAGCTTTAACTTTGTTTCTTTTTTCATGTTCCAGGCATACGAGTCAACTGCAGCCATCTGAGGCTTTACAGATTAATCTTAGCGATACTATAAAGGTAACCTGACAGAAATGTTCACAACACTGTGTGTAATCCCAATAAACAAGTAAGAATCCCTCCAGACTTGGGATGCAAAGACTACGGACATGTCTGACATCACACTATGCCATGTGGTACCCCCAGTGTTTACAGTAATAGGAGGAAACAAGAAACTTCCTATTGAGAAAGAATGTGAGCGCAGCTCCCTCTGCAAAGTGAATTTCTTGAGTCAGGAGGTTTTGCTGGAACATGTCTCACGCTACAAGTCAGAACACTGTATATTTACATCACGTGTTGAAATGGGAGAGACATCTGATGTTCCAAACATGCCCGTGTTGAAGGCAGTCGTTGCCACAGACTTAGAAGTAAAACACTTTTCCAGCAGAAACTGCAGACTGTATCGGGGAAAGGAATAGCATTTAAAAAAAGCATTTCTTCTGTTAGAGATGACAAAAGGACCTTTATCTTCTTTTAACAATTCCTGGAATGCTCCAACATTAGCAGCATAGGTGTACACATGACGTAGCTTTAACAGCACTGAATTCTGACTCTGAGGGCTTGAGTGGGTTTGAGTCCCAGATATCCTACACTGACTGAATCCGTAATAATCTCCAGACAGGCACAAAACTATGTAGCATGATATAAATACTTAACAATAAACATAATATTAATAAGACATATCTAATAAAGTTATAAGCAAACATATAATAATATGAGATTATTATTAATAATAATAATAATAATAAGAAGAAGAAGAAGAAGATAAATGTAAATAAGATGCATCACACAGAGATGCCAGGCATGCTGTTTGAGCTCAGTGCAGGCCGTCATCTGATCAGAGCTCAGGAGAGCGTGCATAGGCTGGAGCTGCTGCCCACGGCTGTCGGCTGGGTTACAGAATGCAGACTAACCGGCTCCCTCTTTCCCTTCCACCTGCAATCTATGTTTGAGGTGTTTTGTTTTTTTTTCTCAATTTTCTTTTTCTGAGGTTTTGAAGGTGTGGAGACTTATCAGTCCGTGTCAGCTGCCTCTTTACATCGCCAACCCCCAGGGGTAGGCCTATATCTGATATAAGATTCTGCACTTCTGTAAAAATAGTAGATCTTTATCTATGCCATGTATTCCAGATTTGGTGTTGATATGGACATCCATAACTTGGGTCTGAGTACTTCTAAATCGAGCTATGTCTGTATATTGACACGTTCAGCTCTTCCTCTGTGAAGACATGCTGTACTGGTGCATCCTACAGAACTAATTCTTCTCAGTCCCTTTTCCCGGAGTCAATTCATGCGTTGCCCTTTGGGGTTAATTGCAAGAAGCAAAGAGGGGCTGCACACCACGAGTTAAAGCCACTATACCACTGAACTCCACTAGAACTAATTCATGTCTATGTTTAGTGGTCGACGGTCTAAGAGTAAACTGCTACACCAATTGCAATTTGCCCATTGTGTTAAACTGCCCCCCACGTGCTGCAATTGTCTTTTGCTGAAATGCCAGCGCGTCATCGCTACTTGACATCACGAGGTTTAGGTTTCCAAGTATTAACATAATCTGCGCTGATGGATTTATGTCTACAGATGGATTTATGTCAAAATGATTAGATTTGGTGCATAGTTTTAAAAACTTAATACAGAAAGACTGGGAAATTGACATATTATTCAACCACCAAAAATTATATAAGCCATTAATTCCTTCGAAATTTCAGTAAAAACGTCAAGTCGTCAAGACAAGAGTTATTTTGCGACGTGAAATGACGTGAAATGTGCTTTTACGTTATCTGAAAAATATCTAAAAATAAATTACATTTTATCTGATAATTAATCGTTTTTAATTATCTGCATAACTGCAAAATTTAAACTGCAAAATCAGTTTCGCTGGTTGGTTATTGGCAAACAGCGCGGGCTGGATATCTTAACTTGACGCAGGCAGATAACTGCAGACGAGAAAGATAGTTTAGCAACTCAAGTTTCAAACATCTAACTTTCTATATGCCTTTTAACCACACGTAGCCTAGTGTCGTGACTGTAACTTTGCATCGAGGAAAATCTTTACCTTTTGCTGTCATTTCTCTTCAGGCTCCGTCTCAAGCCGGAGATAAAACTCATCCCACCGGACAACGCCACAAGCAAGGAATATCCCGTCAGTAACACCGCTGTGCAGTGCGTCAGTCAGCTGCCTGCACCCGTCCCAAGCATTCGAGGTTTGCCCCAGATGCGGCTTGTCTACAGTAGAAAGGCAGATTAGTTGCGCTGACTTCTGTCTCCTTTGTGAAGTAAGAAGGCGTGTGGAGTTCTTCTCCGCAAAATAATTAGATCCCTTTCACCATGTGTGATGGAACTTCTCCGTTGGCAACCGCTGGGTCCTAGAGCCCTGAATTTTCTGGAGCGCTCAATCTTCTGAGATGATCTTGTGTTTTAACTTTTTCTCCTTTTTCGTCAAACATACATCGTTAATTTATATTTAAATTTACATTGACTACGCTGTGTACCATTATTGGGATGTTGCATACAAAAATCTTCAACAGCAAGCTACGCACGTGGCAGTAGAAATACACCTGCCAATTCCAGCCTGCTATTCCTCGCAAACACCAAGAGTGCATTGAAACGGTATGCACACCTTAAATCATTCAGTGGCAGTAGCGCACACGAATGAATGACCATAGCTTTAATATAACAACCCTTAAACACACAGCTTGCAAGATTTTTCTCTTGGTGTATCGGAAGTACCAGATTAATAAGGAATGCAGACTTCACTTGTATCAGTCCATTTCAGGAGTTTCGCCACTGACATTAATTTCAGTCTTACACATTTATTAAACAGATTTTCACGACGTTTACTGCGCTACTGGACAGACCAGCGTGTGCTTTGCTTTTATTGCTTGTATCGAACTTATTGCATTACAGCGACATTACCAGCTCATTGAAATAGGATAATAACATATTCGTTGCAGTCAGCAATGTACCGTCTTCATAATCTTGTTAAAAAAAAATTTAGAGGTCATCTAGCCAAAATCTCTGCAGAAAAGATCTAGAAAAATAAGCTAACATCAGTTTGGCTTCATGCAGACGATGGAAACACAGTGGAGGCGTATTGTGAAGAGGTTATGCCATATTATTTTTATATGTAAACTATTTTAATTACGTTCAGTGAATGGAAAGGTTTTACGTTGAAGAATATAGTCTCATATATCTTTTTGCCCATGTACGGCGAGTGATTTTATTTGTTATTTTATCTCAGAAGTGTAAGTCAGTCCAGATACAACAGTGGTCTGAATGTAAAATCATTCATGTCATTAGTAAAATTAGATATTTAATCTGCTCTTGTAAGTACTGAACATTTGTTAATGTTGTTATTATGCCCATATATTTTTTTCCTTTTGATCTAATATATTTTTCTATTACATTTAGGCAAATAAAGGCAATTACAAGGACAGCAAGAAAACGAGGCTTTTGAATCGACTTCCACAAAATTTTCATGAAGTTGACAGTACATTGGCCTACATGCACACCCCTGTGACAAGTCCAACACCCAAGCCAGAGATGATCCAGAAATGATCAGCATATTTGCATCTTGCAGGTAGGGAAGAGCAGGGATATACACAGCCAACCCAGAGACACAGAAGTGATACATATAATAAACAAATCACAGGCTGTGAGATCTCTGTTCTAAATGAATAAACACATGGTTAGCTGTTCCATCCAACAGTGCATCCTCTTTTGCTGTAGTTTCCTTAACACAGACAGATGGGGTCAAAATCTCTTCCTCTTAGCTTTATATGCCTGCCCTGTTCAGCCGGTCTTCCATGTAAGCCTGACACGTGGCTGGTAACGAAGCTAACTTCCTCCTGCCTCGCTCCACTGTTTCTGTTGCTACAATAGAACATACTGTCCTGGGCACGGCCCTCTTACTGCGAGTTATTTGTAGTCCTGAGCATGCTGATGAATCTGGCATTATGTGTAGCAATCGATACCCTGTAGCGCAGAAGAGGACTGAAACAGGTCTAAAGGTTTTCAAACATCAATTCCACGTTCTGCAAGTGGATATGATTCAGGACTGATTCGGTCCACTGTTAAGGGGTCTTCCACCTGTTCAGTCAATGGATAACTTGGGTCATTTAGATTCATATTTAAATGAAAACTTCACTATATGTGTTGTGTACAGTGCCCTTTCTCTCTTTGGTGTTTTCAACTTGGGTGAGGGAAGAGAAATGAACCATTGAGCAGTATTACCAGTGGGGGTCACTGTTTTTGCAGGTTATATATGCAGAGTGCTTGACCATTTATTCTGCCTTGTGGTACATTCATGTGGTCAGATCTCATTTTCATAGCTAGTTCTATTTCTTACAGTTTTTTCTATTTGTAGAGATGACACTATCGGTAGTAAATCTATTTAGGTTTTAGGAACTGTTCTATCTTGCATGTAATTTGTGTTACATTTTATTGCTCTAATGGTGGCACAAAATACATGCCTTGACAATTATGCCTGACATACACTCTTTCTACTGTGTCTAATTAGTATTTCTCTCCCTGTGAAGTGCTGTGCTGTGAAACATCATTGTCTCAAAGAAATTTTACCGCAGCTGTGGGTGTCAGTCTCTCTTTTTCAATACCTGCAAAACCTAACAATGCCAGTTGAGGGAGCCATTGGAAAGTGACTGTCAGTTAACATAAGTAAGCATGTAGAAGAACAAATTACATTATGACCCAAGTAAATGACAAGAGGTCAACTTTGACCTCTTCAGGAGTGCAGTGGCCATACGGGTGAGAGGAGACAAACATGGATGCTGTCTTCTTCTCCTGGTGCTGGTAGGCTTTACAGATTAGCACCTACTTAACAAATCTGACATTTCAATTGTTTTAATCAAGAAATACGCACCCACACCATGGACTAATGTACATAGCTATGCATGTCTGCTTGCAGCACAGAACAATCAGATGTGCAATTCAATAGGCTTGATGCCTAATGATCATTTAGGGTTTTTAGAGGTTCCTGGCCAGGGTATCACAGAATGCAACCAACAATACAGAAAAGAAACAGTACTGGGCTCAGCATTACATTATTGTCCCAATAAGCACCAGTCACCCACAGAAATATCTAAATCACACCAAAGTAAAACAAAGGGACTGACGCATTTGTTTTATTTCATTTTATTACTGTACTTGCTGTTCTTCAATGGGAACCTCCCCCCACATATATAGTACAAAATGTATCAAAACAAACTAACAAACAAAAATTTGGGGATAAAACAAAAACAAAAATGAAAAAAAAAACTAATCTTACATCTGGTTGGAAAATGTTTCCTGTTCAGTGTACAGCAGTGCAAAGTCACATTGGAATTAGAACTTAATGCACAACACAAAAAAATAAAATCAAAACTCAGGATGAATGACAGTCTGAGCCAAGTATCACCACCAAACCACTCACTTCCTGCCTAATATGAGTTCACTCTCAGTTCAGGGCGAAGACCCGGGAGACGATGAGGAAAAGCAGGTCAGAGCTCTCAGGCTGACATGTTAAGTAATGTACCTGTGATATAAAGGACCTTTGACCTTGTTCTCAGAGCAAATCAAATATTTCCATTAGTGGCTGATTTAGTACCTGCAGCTCACCTGGAACTACTGAGACTAACAAGGATACTATTCATTCTGGGTTTGTGAGAATTAAGACAATAGATTGAAATGGATTTTATTATTTATTTTGAATTCCATGTTGACTGCAAAAATGGATGATGAAATGTATCAACTTTACAGGACTGTATCCAAATGTGCCTGGTATTAGATGTTAGTGTCATTTCATACATTTATCTGTGAGGAACATGCTGACAAGGCAACCTTTTAAACAGAAAATGCCATACCTAAATCTTTAGATTTACAACATATATGAAAATTCAACTTTCTATTGAAAAAAATTCATATTATCATCCCCTTACCCAAAACCAACAACAAAACCAGGGAAAATTACTGGCACTCTCCTCAAACACAGTGAGCACACAGTGAAGAGCTGGAGGTACTTAACCCATGCTACAACAGGCATGGTAATTCAAAGGCTCCCTGACCTCTGACCCCACCCGACACTGTTGACCAGTTGGGATAACCTGGCTTTGCTTGTCATCAGCTTCATAGTAATTAAAATAAAGGCTGTGGCATGACTAAAATAAATAAAAACAGAAAAAAAAAATGCTGCCAATTTTTTTGTGTGGAAACCACTCGATCCACACAATTAAGGTCAGTCTGCACTGTAAAACCAACATCCAGCAGGGCCAGCCCCCCACAGCCCAGCCCACCCCTCCCGTTCCCCACCCCTGCCCCCTCGGCCCCCAGACTCCCCTCATGGCTCATAGCAGACAGGGCACCTCTCACTCAGTTTGTGTTTGCATCTAAAGCTCATCCTTGAGGTTAGAGTCTGTTTCCTCTTCTTCTTCCTCCTCCTCCTCCTCTTCCTCTTCTTCCTCCTTCTCTTCCTCGTCTTCATCCTCCTCTTCATCATCCTTTGCTTCTTCCTTCATATTCTTCTCTTCCTCCTCACGCTTCTTCCTCTCCTCTTCCTCCTGGCTCTCCTTCATCTTCTTTTCTGGGTCCTTCAGAAAAACAGTAGAAAATATTCTTAACACACCACACCACTACTCAGATAACAAATGATTTTGGCTGAGAAAGATAGCAGGGCTGAAACATGCAAGAGCACCACAGGAAGATACTTTCAGCAGGAATGACCTGATTAGCTACAAATCAACACAAAAATAATCATGGACACAACAGTCTTCAGGAAAAAAACTGTAAGAGCCTCTCATGCTGGTAGTGATTGCAAAATAGACATTTCTACAATCACCATTCTCAAACATCAGCACATTGTCAGTCTAGCTGCTTTGGTGTCTCATTTCAGGATCAAAAGGGAAATGCAGTTTAACTCAAATTTTCAGGTAAGGGTACAGCCTTAGCAGCTTCTGTCGAACGTAGATGGCAGTTCTCATAAAAATGGGTGCAAAGTCACTCACCTTGGTCACACCCCAGGTCTCGTTCCCCACCTCCTCAGCCAGCTTGGGGTCGTTGGTGATAAGGAAGTTATCAAAGATGGTGCCGGACTTCACCTGTGACACAAACAGTCTCTTTAGTTCAACTGCATAAACAAAGACTAGCTCAAAATGACAAGGACAAAGACGGAGGACGGCTGCAGTATTAGTAGCTGTAAACTGATCTGACATCAGTGCAGACTTTGTTTTTTCCTGACTTCAGTGAATCCCAGTACCTGCCACAAGTCCAGCCCAATCACTCCGATGCTGTCGTACTTGTAGATCTCGGGGTCTGCTGTGTACTCGGGGTTGTCGATTTCGGGGTGAACCCATTTGCCCTTGTAGTTGGGGTTGTCGATCTGGCGAGGTTTCCATTCGCCCTGGGAGAAACACGGATTGTAACAGCAGTCAGATCACCGATGCCAACCGGTATCTAATTATCTTCCTAAAGGTCCTGTCACTAAGGTTGTGTTAAACAGCTTGCGAACAACTAATTTACACTGCTCAGGTAGCTAGCTAACGTTCTGCTCCAGCTGAACAAAATAACGCTGAAACACACCAATGTGAAAGAATTAATACAGTGCAATTCGCCCACTAACCCTTTCAGGTAAATATTTATATTTCAGATTTTACTCATACGAATAGGCCATTTTTAAGAGAAGTCACAAGCAAGTACAGTTGTATTTTCAACATAATGGTGAACAGTTTCATTTAAATGTTAAAATGCCCATTCCTTCATTTCAGTTAGCCCTAAGTAAGCTGAACTGACCTCCCAGTTGCTCAGTGCTTGCTAAGCATTGTCTGAAATCGCTGAGTAGCGCTGTGAGCAACCCAAAGCAGGTACAACTCAGCAAAATCTTTCCTTAAACTAGTCCCTATAAATCCTAAGCTAATCCTGGGAAATGGAGTAAGTGCTCTACACTACACTACCCAGAATGCACATCACTACTTTGCTCACTTTGTATTCAGGGTTTGTGATCATAGGGGGCTCCCACTCGCCGTCCATTTCATCGTCCCAGTCCTCTGGCTTCTTCGCATCAGGGTCGGGGATGTTTTCAGGTTTGTCCCAGTCCTGTTGGGAGGGGGATGATCATTAGGTCATTCATTCATTCAAACTGTCTCACTGGCACACTCTGTGGTTTCATTTCTGACCAAAATTCTTTATTCTAAAAGGTCATGAGAAATGCATACCTAATGGAAAAAAATAACACCAAATGGTATTTGGTGATATTAAATGACAGTTTCAGTCTTGTGACTGAAGCTGACTCACGGTGGTGGCTGTGTGGTGTAATGGCATGCAGCAGGGCTTGTAACCCAAAGATCGCAACTTTGACTCCCAGGTTAGCCACCGCTACGGTACCCTTGGGCAAGGTTCTTAACCCTAATTGCTTTAAATAGTGTCTGCTGAGAAAAATGTAATGTAATGTCACATTCTTAATTCTGAATGCTGAAATGTGGTGACTCAAACTCACCTCTGGTTTCTTATCGTCTGGGTCGTCCACCTTCTCACGCTCGTCCCAGTCCTCTGGCTTCTTGGCGTCAGGATCCTTGATTTTTTTGGGGGGCAACATGTCCCAGTCCTCCTCCAGACTCCCTGACTCCACCTTCTTGTTGTCGATCTTCACCTCGTAGGTGTTGTCAGGGTTAACGATGAGCGTGTAGAGGTGGGTGTACTCGTCATCCTGGTCAATAAAAAAAACCACACACACATAATGTAAAAACACTGCCTGCTACTACAATGGCTACAACAAAATGCAACCCATCTTGCAAGAGACCATCACACATATGATAACAAACAGTGGTACCTCTCTGCCATTTACTCTAGAAAGGCCAAAAAGCTATATTCCCAACCTGTACATTTGCAGTTTAGAAAATGTGTCATGTCTTTAGGAGCAAGCTGACCCTGTCAGTCAGTCCTCCATTAGACACAGGGGGGGAAGAGTGTATGGAAACTAGAGTGAGCAACTAAGAGTGACTAAACAGCAGGACAAAAAAAACTCAAATCTGTGAGCAAATGTTTCCATTTCCTTCTACAAGGAGCATTGACAGGAACCTGAGCTGTGACTCACCTTGCATCTGATGTCTTTGTTGATAAGATGGTTCTTCCCCTTGTAGTTAAAGATCACATGGACCTTTTTGGTTCCTGGGCCACAGATGTCAGGACCTGGGAGAGACAGAGAAAAGAAATACCTTTCACGTCTGACCTTCTGGGCTGCCCAACTGCAGGTGCAAGGCTTTTAACACAGAAGAAAGAAATACAGCTACACCACTGGACACTCCTCAGTCATGACCTCAAGGGTCAGGATGCTGCCTCACTGCATTCCATGCTAACCAGCTAGTGCTAACAAAATAAATACAAAATGTGGAAATCTTTCAGGCCAGCTATGTCATGCCCACCCCGCTTCACTATTTCAGGTTCTTGGACAGAAATCCTACCTATCAGTGTCACTTCAGTCAATCTGATAGCAAGCCCTGTCTTACCTCAAACAGCACTGCTTGCATGCAACTTGTTTAGAATTTAAGGTCTTAGATCTTAGCCTTATTCAGCTCTTTTCTCTTAAACAGTGACAACCTGTGGAAGTCAGGCGAGTAAAACACGCAAAAGATTTTGTAGCCAATCAGCTGTAGCGGGGAATTTAGGGCAGTGGCCGGACCAAGAGAGCCAGGCTGGGACTTTGACCAGGGCACCATGGTTAATACCCCTTGCTTTTTGTTACAGGTGGGACGGTACAAGCCGAGGGCCTACCGAACATTATGTTGTATGTGGACTCTCCGTGCATGTCCTCCTGGTTGAGGTCGGCGGGGAACAGCTTGATGTAGCCGCCGCCACAGTCGATGCTCTGCTCGTGCTTGACAGTGAACTGCACCACCAGTGGCTTGCCCTCGCTGCTGAAGGCCTCAAAGCGCGATGATGCGGAGTAGAAGCGGGCGTCCTGGCTGGTCTGGAGGCCTGAAGGTTCACAGAAAGAGAAAGAGAGAGAGAGAGAGAGAGAGAGAGAGAGAGAGAGAGAGAGAGAGTAATGTAGTGAGACAGAAAAGAAGAGGGACAAAACAAAAGAGGAACAGAGTGAGAGACAGAGGGACATCGAGAGAGAGAGAAAAGCAGGAGCAGAGAGAGGGAGGGACAGATAGAGATGGAGAGGTAGAGAGGGAGAAACTTAGTTCACAGGAGCGACTAAAAAGCAGGACAAACTCCAGAGTGTATGCATCAAGTCTCCTTACAAACCTCCCCAGAAAGGCTTGCCTGTTGTCTCCATGTACTTTGTGTCCAACACACACCACAGATCTAGACACTGTGATCACGCTGACCAAAATGAGGCTGAGGTCTGGCAAAACCCAAACTGATGGACCTTATATTGTGTGTTCTGCTGCACGGTCAGTATGTCGTTACTAAGTCAAAGATCATGTCTCCTTTAAAACAACTCTTAACCACAAATACCATTGCACACATCTCGTTTTGGAGTAAGGTTATGCTGTGAGAAGTAGTACAATACAAATTATTTCTAAATTTTTAATAAATGTTACACAGATTACAGCATGGCTCTGATTTATGAGTTTGATGGGTCTGCCACCATATTCCCACCTCTTTCCTCTTGTTTTAAAGTCTTTTAGAAAAGAATTATATTTACCTTTGTCTTTTTCTGCATCCCCGTAGAATTTCCCCGCAGAGAGAACAAACTTTCCATAATCTGACTTGTGCTTGGATTCCACCCACCTAGTCTTCCACGCGTCTGCAAACACACATTTCAACATCATTTAATATCATTTAATCCTTCCATCCCTGAAATATTCGCTTAAAATACGAGTCCATTACCAAAAATGAGCCCACATTTAGAGATATATGTAGTGGTCACTCCACTTTGCATCCGTGTTCGCCGGTTTACTAGTCAGGCACAGAGTTACCTACACCTAATGTTTATGCAGGTGACCACCTACGTATTGTTTACATGCCACAGGTATGCCGCTAGTCAGCCAGCCGTCCAGCTACCTACCTACTTTGATTAATTGTCATCAATACATGACAGCATCTACATTAGCTAGCTAACTGATTTAGCTGGACCTTGCGCCTTCAGCACTTAAGTGGCTAGCTACATACGTGAAGATACTAAGTTATCAATAATAACTTAGCTATGTACATATATAAACATACAATTTCAACGAATTTCATAGTTCAGCTGGCTAGCTTGCTAAAGACTCACATCTATCGAGCTAGCAAGACTGCAACTAGCTAACGCTAGCAACCTATCTTATAGTAATTCAGTAGCTACATAATACCTGGAGTGCAGTCAATTAGCTTGTCTGCAAACAAAAAGCGAAAACTATTTTGCTGATCATTTTAAATCAACCTTTCACTGGGAAAAAAACAACCATTCAAAGGACAGACCAAATTCAGCTTACCCCCATCTTCAAACTGCTCTCTGAAATACACCGTGGATTCTGCACATACCAGTGCAACCAATGATGCCAGCAGCACAAACGCTCTCATGGTCGCGTCAAATGTAGCTACCTATATGCAGCAGCTTATTTTACAATATATTAAATTAAGAATATGTAGTGTTTATAAATCGATATAAATAAACAGACTAAACTACCAGGCTGTCGCTGGCTCTGTCCCGCTGCCCGACAACATGCACCGGTCACCGCTGACACAGTAGCAGGAAGAAATCGCCTCTCCGCTCACTACAGATGTCTGATTTTCATTGGCCAGCGGCTGCAGGAGGTTGGACACATGTCCTGAGCCAATCAAAATGATCAGCTGAGAGTCCGGGCTGAGTCATTTGAGCCAATCCACGCTCACCACGCATTGCGCTGTCACCTACTCGTCCCCGTCCTGTATCCGACTGTCCCGAGAAGTGATGCGTCAGTAGTGAAGATATGATGATACCTTATTATAAAAAAAAACTAGAAATAAATAAACTTGATGACGCACCTCTTCAGACTGCATCTTGACTCACTCCCATACGTTATTACAACTTACAACTTCTTTTTTGTATTATTGTAGGGTATTTCTGTGCTTGCAGTTCAAATATATTGGTGCACCTCTGCATTTATGATGACACTAGTGATTTCATCATTGTGACGGATTGACATGCTCAGGTGTAGCCTGTCCTTGTGTTTATGAAACTTTATTAGATGTATCCTCTGAAAGTCGTTATGGAAACGAGCATCTGCCAAGTCTAAATGTGAAATGTGTGCAAACTACGTTAAATGTATGGTGTTGAACTAAACTGCTGTGTGAAAATTTAAAGCTACGCTTTTCTTAGTTTCTATATCATCAGAACCATGAAACATTCTACACATATCACATATGTCCTTAAATATCCCCAGACTATTTCAAGTAACATAAGTCCAGGCACTTGGTTTTTTGGACAAACCTGGTCCCATCACACAGGTGTATAGTGAATAAACTGAATGCCCAGGTGACAAGGCATTTAACATTAAGTGTTGAATGCCATGCAAATATTGTTGAATGAGCAATGCATCACAAATGTGCATTGCTAAGATCACTCATCCACCCAGTGGTAACACAGAAGTGAGGCAGCAAATACATAATGCTGCTGCTACACATTAGACAGTAAACCACTTGACATCACACACCAGACATGTACTAGTTATGCCAAGATCATGCTAATTAGTGATGACCTGAAGGTTACCCATATTATGCACTGGTAGATTCCAGAGAGCAATTCTATTCTGAAGCATCACTGCATTGAGAATGTGGATGACTGATTACTTACTCATGAATGAACCCAGTGCTGAAGCAAGACACAATAGCACTGAGATGATGGGCTTGCTCCAGTGGAGGCATGAAGCTTTTATAACTTGCTTGGCTTGGTTGTGATGTTGCCAGTGTTTTAACATTTTAATTCACAGGTACAAGAAACAAACTTGCCTGTGCTTTATTACATTGAAATAGTATTTCAACAATAAAAATTACCATATTTTTGTACCTAAGGGTGCATAACATGGAAGCGCAGAAAGGCTATTGTGAATCATAGGATTACTGGCGGGAGAGGTTTTTGCAACCCAAAAAGGGGTTTGACCACTTCAATGTACATTTAAGCCAAAACCCCTAAACAGCTCAGCTGAGCCTTGTGAACTGGGTGCTCAGAATGACAGCCATGTTGCAATTTCCCCATTCAGTATTCATAGAATGTTAGAGATTGGAGGACCCCCCCCCACACACACACACACTTCCACACGCTTTATAGGGTGAGAATATTCCACATACACACTGACCTGAAACACTGCAATTTAGTCCCTGGTACAGGATCTAATCCACATCCACTAAAGATCAATGAATCAAGTTTTTACATGATTTCTACAAACTTTGTTCCATGTACCTCTTTAGACATCACAGGGGTAAATTGAGAATCATTGCAACCAAGTTTCCATTTTAAAGTGACATAATCAGGCAGTTTCAGTGGGGACACTTGGCACTTGACTTCAAACCAGAGGTAGTGCAGGCTGCTGATACTCTTCCTAGCTTTTGGAGGGCTGCAAGCTCAGTTTACACCCTTGTGGAAGTTACCAAACTGCAGGTCAGGTATTAACATGGGTCACAAGATGTGAATCCTATACCCCTCAGACATTAAGGCTAAACCATGAATTACCATGAAGATTTACAACCATTTGTCATTGAAGGGCATTTCCATATTTTGACACAAGACTTATGTAGTTCAAAGTATTCAGTGAACCTTCTGCTATGTATTAAAACAATCCCAATGCTTCTGATTAACACAGGATGTCTTCCAACCACTGCTTCTCCTTTGAGTTAGTCATTTCAGCCAGGACCAATATCTCCACTAGAATATTAACAAAACCTATTCCAATTCTGGCTGATAATGGTACAACAAATTCAAGCCATGCTAGTTCAAGATTCAATTAATGTTTATTAACAGTACAAGAAACATCCACAAGCACAGATCAAGAGATGACTCCATATGAGGCAGACATCTGGACATCTTCAATCCATCTGCTGCTCAGGGGTCATGCATGGTCAGCCAATCCCTGAGGAGGAAAAAAACAGGTGTTTTACTGGTGAAGTGTCATTATAGTAACACAGATTGGGAGAAACAGGGTAAGGTCAGAATTCTTACTGTCATCAACTGCTCAGTGAGAGAGTTCAAGAGTAAGTTCATCATTCACTCCCATAAAGCTTGGGGAGACTGCCCCAAGCACTGCTCTAGATGTATTCTAGCTGCAATATTCAACTGGAATGCATTTATGGACTACAGGATTCTATGGAGGCTTTGGCAAAAGCAGTCCTGACTATGAAAGCAGCTGTAGCACTTTGACACCCATTTGCCCAAATGGCAGACAAGATACTCACCATTGTGCATTTTGGTTGCTTCACCCAGGCTCCAGACCGGCTGAAACAAGGTGGTACTTTAGAACATGGGCATAAAACCCCATTCAAAAACAATGTTTAAATTGTAACCTCAGAAATAAATGGAACGGTAAAGGTTATAATCAGTGTTCTCATTTGGCAGAATCTCTTCATCACAGGTTACACTTAACAGATCACCGTGTACAACTTCCAAGACTCACCCTCTGGGCTGAGCAGTACTGCAGTTTCACATCCACAATGACTCAAACGCCACTACAGCACTATGACATGTTCCACAAGACTTCCTGTCAAGGAGAAAGGACAGAACAGAACATTGATCTTCATCTGCCTAAAGCCATTAAACTTAATCATACCTGAGACTCAATCTCAGTCAGAATACAATAAAGTCCTCAACAAGATCAGAGACCTGATTCACAATACATCATTTCAGAGACTGAGCAAAAACCACACACGTGCACTATCCAGTCACTAAGGGGCAATCTTACCTGTCACATGAACACTCCCAGGCTCCTGTAAGACAAAGGAAGGTCATTAGGATGATCACACGACACGTGCAAGTGCTCAACATATATGTGGCTGATACGTCAGCTAGGAGCGAAAGACAATGCTGTTTATTCTTCACGGCATTTCTGCTGAACTATGCGGTCATCATTGTATCAGCACAGTTTGCTACACCACAAAGACTACCAAGGAGAAACTTACCAACTGACAGCTCCCCAGGTGTAGACATTCCGTCAGAGTGGGACAAGCTGTTGGCAGGAAAAACAAGTCAGCCTCATGTCACACACTGAACAGTCAGCAGTCCCATGCAGTGCACCGTTTCAGTTCAAAAAGTAGTCTTTCACTCTTTTTCAGAGAGATTCCCATTGTCTTTTTAAACAATCATCCTAAACAGTGCAGGTAATCAATATCCTAATTCTCAACCTGTACTTTTGAAGAAAAAAAGGCAAAAAATGTTAACTGTCCACATATCCTATGTAGACAGGGTCCTTCAGGATACAGTTGAGTTACCTCTTTAGAATCTGTGTCAAACTACCCCACCCCACATAAAAGCACATTCACTGGACATTTACCTGGATTCCACCAGAGTGTCTGCAGGGATCCATCTAGAGAGAGGAAAAGAAACACTGTTGTAGTGACAGGTGAAGGGAAACCCTCAGTGATACCCAATACTCTGTGCCTCAGATAATGCAATTGGTGGTTGCAGGTCTCGTCATCCTGGATGGTCAAGAGTAGCAAATAGAGGTCATCACTATGGCACAGAGCACATGGGCTACATTAGGACTGCAGTAATCTACGCACGTGGCTTACATGTGCATAGATTGCAGCCAGATGCAGAAAAGCAAGCTTAAACAAATGCCTGACAAACAGGTTATAGCCAGGGATAGAGTGACTTGTAAGCAATGGAGACACTTCATCTTGGGAAAATTACCTCTGCAATCATCCTGTGCGTTGTGGCACCTTTAGGGCATCCACCTGCAAGGAAAAGAAAATATTTAGAGCTTGCAAGCACCAGTCAAACATTTGAAATTATGCAAGAGACCTCAGAAGCAAAAGTTGTCAGAAATCCTTCCTGTCCACTACTCTTATTCAAATACATCACAGGTCTTCTAGAGTTGATGAACCCTGCTGAAAGGAATCTTACCAGCAGTCAAGCCATGGCCTCTTCAAGGAACAGCATGTTAGCCCGCTTGGATCAATGTGTCAATCCAAACAGACGCGCGCGACTGTTGCTCACGTGGGGAGGCGATCCAGTAGCTGCAGCACCGCATCTAGAACAAGAAGCTCAGATAAGCAAAGATTCCCCAAATTATCACCTTTCAGAGTAGAGCCTCTCCAATAGCCGAGCACTGTCGCAGTCAAATTACTAGAAAATTTAGTCCAACTAATACATGTGTCGGAAAACTCGCAAAATGTCATACCAAATCGTTAACCAACTGGCTGCTAATCGGCCACTCCTGGGCCAGCTTGCAAAATTGTACCATGCGATGTCAGAAAGGTTGGCAATTCATCAGATATACTCAGATGTCCCTACCAACACATGTTTCATCACATTCAACATGGGTAGCAAGCGAGCAAGCAGGCAGGACTGCGTAACCAAACTAATTACCGTTACGCAGCAGGGAAGTAACTGCTTTTGGCAACGAGGTAGCCAGTGAGAAATGATGTAAACCAGTTTTCTGGCTAGATAACCTGCCACATGCTGTACACTGTGATAAATGTAACGTAAAATACTGTATAGGCGTACGATGTAAAATAGCCAGTGGCGATTACGCTTTTAATGCATTTCAAACATGGCTGGCCTGCAAGCTTAAGCCTCCAACACAGCACACGTGGTGTGGAATCGTCTGCACATTTAGGTAAGATCTGCAAGCCACACACAGCAGGTGCTCATATTTATCGTTAACTTCATATGTCTTCAAGAGTAAACATTTTAATATTTTTACAGTTTACATAGTGTATAATGTAATAATATATGTAATAATGTACATATAATGTAATAATTTCGACGAACTCACCTCCAACGTCGAGCGTGGAAAGGAGGCTACAACCAGGGCGGCGGGTGGTTTTATACCAAGCCGTTCCTGTTGCATCATGGGAAATTTTGAAGATTTATTAAACAACTTTTTCATTTCATTTTTAGAATATTTGAACAAACTTAGACAAAATAATAAGTAATAAATTTCTATTTAACATCGTAAAATAACATTTAAATAATGATAAACATTTAAATCACTTGCGTGGAGGTCAGGGACCGATTACGTCACACACTCGCATCGACTCCTCCTAGCAGAAAGCATGAGGTCTCGGGGTTACAGCAGCGCATGCGGGATAGGATAGTGATGTAGCCCGCTGATCAACAGGGGTTGATGAAAACACACGTTGCAGAAACAAGTATGGAAGCTGATTGATTTTTCTATGAACCTTATACATTAATAGTTATGTTTTCATTCACGTCCATTCACAAGAAATGATTGTATGACTGTGAAACGTCGTGATTTGTCTTGACATCACACCATAATGAAGTTTGGATGAGTTTCTTCTTTCCACTGTTTTTCCAGATGTTAGCTTGCTATTTAGATACATGCAAATAATGTTCTTTTGTAATGTAATGTAATTTATTTGGAAATGGAAATTATGTTTTTGACATTGTTAATATGTGTTCTTTATATGTAATTAAAACGAGCGCAACTGTTACATCTAGTGGTGAAAAAACTAACTGCACAGGAGGATGAGGATGCAGGAAACCAGGCGCATCACGTTTTTTTTTGCCTCAGAAAATAAAACTTACAAAATATACGATCATAATCTTCAAGAACCGCATCAGATGTCCATATATACTGTGTATTACATAACAGAACCATAATAGAATTATTCTACTGCCCATACTGTTGTGCACTATGAGACTGCCCAGATTAATAAAATGAATGATTAAGACAGAGATTCAGCACATAGACAGCACTTACATGACGATAATCAGAGCAAACACTAGCTATATAAGTACCATGGGGCACATTACCGTCAGGAGAGTTAAATGAAGAACAAGAACATAGACTAACCCCACAGTAATCCCAACATGGGGCACCTCAAAATTAATGAAAAAAAAATTAACAGGAAAAACCGTGAATCACAATTTCACATGACATCCCCTGGCAAGCACAGCTGTTCATAATGTATCTCCTAATAATGACTCTCCTGCTTGTTTTACCCACATCTATTTTCACATAGACTGCAACTGCTTTTCCAGAACATTCATGCAGCCTTGACCTCTAGTGGTGAAGCAGTAATACTGTACCTCCTTTGATGCAGACAGACAGACAGACAGACGAAAGAAGGCAAATGCAATATCCTCATGTTTAAGGCACTAAGGTATCCATACTGCATAGATAATATAGCATGTTCAGCAGGTGTATACAGGTATAAATGATAAAAAGGGGAAAAAAATGAAAGGGTCAGTCAGCTGGAACAGCAGAGGCTTCTGGTAAACGTGTGTGTGTGGTTATGTGACATTTCAGAGATCTGAAGGTCCCTTATAAATACTGACAGGTTCACATTTCAGACTTAACATCACTGCACCTGACAGCAGTCTTGCTTGGTCTTGTCTCTGTGACAGAAGGAGAGGAAGTGGATGATCACACACTGGACAAGGCTGAAGAGGGGCAACTGTGTTTGACTTAAACGGTTACAGCTGCCCCTTTCTCTGAGAGCTCTGCCAGTATCTGAGTGCCTGACATGCCTCTCATGGCATGATCTGTTGGTAGCAAACAAATTTCCCTTTTGTAAATATCCCTGCAGTACTCAGGGCATGGCTCTGCCCTCTTCTCACCATGACAATATCTGTGTATTAAGTGTTCACCAATTTTTTCTTTTATTTTTTTTGTTGTAGATGTTAGCATCTACCCTGTCTGTGTTTTATCCTTTGCTACAGCTGTAAAAACAAGGGATAATCATATGCCCTTGTAACCAAAGCAACAGGCTGAAAGACTGGCTGTCCCACTGAGAATACAGAGACAAAGGCACCATCTGGACTGCAGGAGTGAGGCTGCCAGTGACAGCCTGCCTAATGATATCACAGGGCAAAGGTCAGGTGTCACGGGTCACGCTGTTCAAACAAGCTCAGAGGGAGACTTTCACTGTTACAGTGTCACATTCGATCACTGTAATAAAGGACCCCAGTCTCTATTGTCCTCACAGCACAACATGTTCACTTGTCTACAGTTGGCAAAGTCATGTGACGTGGAACACTTAGACCAATCGAGACGGGATGCATTATTGTATAGGAAGAGAAAAGGAATGTACTGGACACGCCTTTTGGGCCAGGTGGGTTATGGTGTTGTGTCTTTGGAGGATCAATGGTTTATCATGGAGGGAACAGCTGGGCCACAGTCCAGATGGAGGGGAAGGGGGCTTCACAGGTCACAGACAGAGGGCATTTCACACTGTCCAGCGCTCTGTCTGGGGTTTGTGGCCTGTGAAAGTCCCTTTCATCGTACAGCTGTCCTCTCACATTCTACCATTTTAAATAACAGCCACAAACAACTAACAAACAACTAACAATGTTAACTTCACTATAATGATATAACTCCTGCAGTCCAGATGGTGCCTCTGTCTCTGTATTCTCAGTCTTCAAACCCCATGTTCTGTCAAGATCGCCACGCTCTGCAACTACAGGGAAACCAACTGTCGCTTCTCTCAGACATGATCCCTGTCTGCACTGGTCCCTCAGTGGTGAAACTCCCCACAGAGGTTAGCACAGTGGAATCGCTGGCCCACCTCTTCGGACTGCACCTCAGTTCCACATCAATCCCCACCCCCTGATACCTGATACCTCTAGTATTTGATACTTATTATACATGCAGTGTTGTGATGTATTTTGGATTCTGTGTTCTAGGGACTGTTGTATCGTAGTATACTTGACCTCCATTGCACAAGTTAACCTGTGGCAGGGCTCAAATAGTGTTATGCTCACACTCAGTGGTCTGGGAGTGTTGTTAGCCTGGTCTGACACTGTTGCTAGTTTAAATTGAATGTATACACTTATGCTCTATTGTGTTGGAAGTCGCTCTGGATAAGAGCATCTGCTAAATGCATGTAACGTAATGTAACGTAATGTAACAATGTGCTAAACTGCTCAGTGAAAACCATAGTGCCCGGGCATTGAAGACAGCTCCCCTCACTGGTAACACTAATGAGAATCATAAGCACACAGGGCGTGGTTATGGCGGCGACATATGCACAATATTAATAACAGAAAGTAGGTGCTTCGGAATGCTGTGGCTTCGGGGTGTGGGGGTGGGGTTGCCATACTGTAATTAATTAGGAACCCACAACTGTTCTTTCAGAGAGGGCAGCAGTGTGGAGCCAGGTCTTGGATTGCAGTGCTGTGGGGGTTGGAATGGGGCAGAGGACCGGGGGGGTAAGTGGGGGATGGTTGAGCCATGATCCATGTCTGATTGCATTTTCGCCACTCCTTTCGGCTCCCTCTTGCAACACGCACCTGCCCTTCACCAGACAGCCACGCCCTCCCCGGCACCCCTGCGGCTCCCCCTCTCCCGGGGCGGTGCGCTCAGCGTGGGTGGGAGCGAGAGATGGCGCGCACGCCTTTAACGCTACGCCCCCTCGATTTGTGCCTGCGGGCGTGTGCGTTTGTGCATGTGCATGCATGCGCGTGTGTGTCGGTTTGTGCGCGAGCGCACACAGCTGAATATTTCATTGCTGCGAGCATGTGAAAACTCACACACGTGCGCATTAAGGCCTTATTCAGCACGGATCCTCCGCTGTCTTGTGATTGTGCATTCTGTATGAGATCGCAAGCGAGTTGCTGTGTGCATGAGTCTGTGTATGCGAGCGGTTGTTGTGCATGTTTGCTCTGCCTCTGGTCACAGGTGTTCTCCAATGGATCTGTCAGCTGCTGCCAAATCATCTCTGACAGACAGAGAGGCACACCAAGCCATTCTCTGTAACACATGTCCCAAAGGACAACTGGAGGCACACAGAGACCCTCACTCTCACATAAAGCCTTGTAAATAACCCCCCAACACTCCAAAGTTACACTTCACTTGTAATTGTGAACTTGTGACTTTTTCAAAGGTTTTTAGTTTTGGGTTTGTTTGTTTTTTTGAGCTTTGGGGTTTAGGCAATGAATCGCACATTGTAAAAAGTTATAACTACCAAGTGTAATGGTAGTCAGAAACCTGTAACCTCTAACAGTAGCCAAAAATCTTTCTTTGTTACATATCAGACCTGGCTGCTTTCAAACCTTAATATTGAACAGAAAAAATACAGGTACCATACTCATCCCTCCTGATGTACATAGATGACCTTTTATGTGCTTGTCTGTTGTCTTCTACCAGACCTAAGGCCTGGTATTTTTGCTTGCAGTGTTTTAATCACAAGAATCCTTAGTTATGGTGCATGCACTCCTCTAATGGGATTATGGTAGTGATGGGAGGCTGAGGTCTCACTAACCCTAATGGCAGATTCCGGCCTCACAAACTCCACACCGCACACAGAAACCCTCACAGACAAACTTCCACATTCAAGCACACACTACCACACACACATATACACACAGATCCTCTCACACATGCTAGAAACTCTCTCACGCTCACTCAGGCTAGTAGTCTCCCACAGTGATTGCGTTTGTCTTATGTCCAAAGGAAAGTGGTAACTGTGTGCGCGCACACATGCATGTGTGTGTGTCTGCATATGCGTGTCTGTGTTTGTGTGTGGTTTTTTACATATGTGTATTTGTGATTGCGTGTGTCTGCAACAAGACCACAGAGCATTTTTTGTAGTCAGAGTAAGGAAATGAAGCAATCTCTATAAAGCTTGCTTTATTGTTTAAGTACAAGTGAAAAGCTACAACTAAATAACTTAAACCATTCCCTAACGTTACTATGATCGTTACCATACATAACAATTATAGCAATAATAGTACTCTGCAATGTTTATTGTCGAAATCGACTTTGGTAAGAGCTGGTGATGGTTTTCTAATGTGACAATGCGAGCTACCATGGAAAAAAATCTCTGACCCGAGACTCTCCAACAGTAGAATTAATACACAGAGAACTGCAAATTGTGGAGTGACACTGTGACTGTCTAACACGTCACATGAGACTTAGGCCTGTTTCTTCTGGTAGTCCACTCAGAAAGTAAGTTCAGATGGCACGCATTTTCATTGGCTGTAGGAATACAGTGTGTCTAACCAACCAATGAGATTCTACTTCAGCTCGTCTGGAGAGTTCATATCAATGAATCACTGTAGACAAAGCATCAATGGAGACCATCCAACAAAAGCACAGGATTCCAAAAGACAACCCAAAACCACATAAGGAAAAAGGTGTTTTCAAAAAAGGGAGCAGTCAGGAAAACTTTACTGTTCAGTCTGTTTTACCCATTAAGTAGAAATGAACCTGTGGAAAAAAAGCTTGTCAAGAAAAAAGTCAAACTTGCCAAGAAAGTTTCATCCAAAGAGGGCACTCATGAAAAAAGCAGTTCAACTTCCTCTCCATCCAAGTCAGTTAAAATTACCATCCACTCAAAACTACTGTTATACAGCCGGTGACTTATGTCCAGGCCAATCAGAGAGTTTGTACTAGAACTGGGAAGAGCAGGGACAGATGTTCAGCTCCTCTGATTGGCAGCTTGTGAGTTGTGTAGTAGTGAATGACCTCTGGGATGGTGTCGAAAGGTGGGCTGTTCTGACCCAAGATGTACTTCCCATCCTTGGACATGGTGAACTTCATATGCATGAAGCCCTGGCAACTCCTGAGACAAAGAGAGAGTGACAAGAATGAACAATAATCGAATAACAAGCGATCCTTGTCAATTGATTTATGATTAAAGCATTTAATCATTATATCTGTTCATTTGGTTACATTTGTAACCGTTATTCTCAATTTCTTTTTTCTATTCATGTATTACAGACCTTGCTTTGGCATAACAACACAATGTATATCATGTCAATAAAGCAACTGTGAATCTGAATTTGAGACAGAGTGAGAGAGAAAGAGATACTGTCTTTTTAAATATTATCATTATTTTATTTGTGTACATTGACCTTTTACTATATATGTGCACATTTTAAATATATTTTCATCAACGGATAAATCCTGCATACTAATAAAGCCAGTTTGAATCCTTGACAGCAACACAGTGAAAAGAAATGGAGAGAGAGAGACAGACAGAGAGAGACAGAGATGAGGAAAAAATGAGTGGTATAGAGGGCAAAATGTGTATTCAACCCTCCTTTGTCAATACAAGCACTGAACTAACAAGAGCTTAAAAGCAAATAAATGAAGAGCCCTGAAGCATTAACTCACTGAGTCTCTCTCTCTCTCACAAACACATGCAGACACCACATACACACACACACACACACACACACACACACACACACACACACAGAAACACCATCATACATGCACGCAGACATGTAAAGATGCATGAAAAGACATGTACACACACAGGGCCAGACACACATGGAATAACACACACTCCAGTACACAAATATACACACCAGACACAAAGAGGGATTAAACAGGAATGACTGGGGTCACTGCACAGCTCTAGGCTCAAACTAAGAGGGACAGACAGACGGAAAAAAATGTACATTTGAAATTATCTTTTATATATATATATATATATATATATATATATATATATATATATATATACACACAGACACAGGAAGCAAGATACTTATTTACACTTCAAATTATATGTTTCACATATGATTCCACAGAGTTTCTGGCATCACAAATTATTCTGAATTGCAGACAATGAGAGTGTGGGAGATGGGACAGGAAAATGGAACGAGAAACAGTGACGGGGAGGAAGAGAATACAGGTGGGATAATACAGGGAGAGAGAGGAGGGAAGAGATGGAGAGTGAGAGAGGGTGAACCACACCGCCTTGGGGCTGCACTTCCCCTTTAAGAGAGAACGTTCTGCCATTTTGGTTGTTCCAATTATAGAAACTGAAGGAGAAAGGAGGGCTCTAATTGGCCGGCTACAGTTGGTCATTACACTCGGCACAATCCTCAGAAATTCAGCAAACTGTGGGAAGACAACTATCACTCATTTCCTAACTTGCACTTTTGATCAAGAGCACAGAGGACGGTCCTGATCTATCACAAAGGGGCAGAGAGCCTGACTTCAATGTCGCCTCTTTTTTTTTGCATCCTCTATTTATCAATAAAAGATCTTTGGTCCACCAAAGTACTCAGGATCTGTGGTGGCAGCTATTGCATATTCTCCCTGTCCAAGGACAAAGCCTGAACAAACAGAAAGACAGAAAAGAGGCTGTGTAAACTGGTAGACTGCTGTGTGATTGTATGTGGATGTACAGTAGGAGAAATTCTGCACACGCACATAACATTGGGCGACTCTGCTGCTCAGACGCAGCTGTGGCTAATTCTAGTCTTCGTTCAGCCATCACAAACATTTTCCTGTAACAGCAATTTGAGCGCACGGCAGATATTTATACTTTCGGCGGATGAAACGCCGCACCGCAGCTCCAGAAAATCCCACGTGGCCTCGGCAGAAACTGCCAGAGGGCACGGCACAACATCCCAACATCACAACATCACAACAGCTAATGAGTGTCTTAATGCCTGCGTGCCTCAGGAGCATCTGTGGGAATGCCTGTCAGAGAGAGCATGTGTTCTTGTGCGCGTGTGTGTGTGTGTGTGTGTGTGTGCGTGCGCTCTGCGGAAGGAGATGAATATTCATTAGAGACAGGTGGAAGAGATAACGAATGTGTTTACCCGAGCGATTCACACTGAAAACAGAACAGGAGATGGGGGCAGAGATGTGTGAGGGGTAGAGGTGATGGTTCCATTAGATATGCCCTGATTGGCAGAGTAACACTGCAGGAGATTGTACTGTGGGCGTATTTGTTTAGGTTTGTTTCAAGCATAGTCCCTTCATTTCACATCTGACTTCTCTCAATACAAACCAAGACAGAATGAGACAGAAAGAGAGCAGTGGTGAGTGTGTGTGTTTGTGAGAGAGAGAGAGAGAGAGAGAGAGAGAGAGAGAGAGAGAGAGAGAATACCTGAGAGAGAGGGAGTAGTCCGAGCGGCAGGTCTGGCTGTGCCTCACCAGGTAGCTGCACTCCTTACACAAGGTGAGCAGTGACTCAGCCTCCGAGCGAGTCAGAGCTCCATGGTACCACCTGGGAAACACAAAAAAGAGAAGAGGAGGAGTCTTTTACTGTATGCAGCTCATATACATCTACTTCAGCAGAGCTTCCATGGACTTCACAAATACCATTTTAAGATTCTAATTAAAAAAAAATTGATTTACTGGCAAGACCATTTAGCTTGCATTGCATCAGCTATGGACACAGAAAAATATAAAAAGAACAATACAAGCTTACAACATGAATAAAACATTCACATTAAAAAGTATCCCCACTCCCCGCACCAAAAGACATTAAAGTAATTTATTCAGTTGTTATTGTGGTAACCACCATTTTCCTCCATTGTGTTTTGGCAGGAAAGTGCTAATTAAGCTGCCATGACTGCAGTTTCAGTATCCCTCCAGTGTCAGTATGTTTACCCTGTCTATATTAGGCAGAAGTAAACACTGGTTGATGGTTTTGGATAATTTGGGCAGATCTTTCTAATGGCGAGGTATTTGGGGGTTGCAGGAAAGCAGGCAATGCTTCTTTGTCTCCTTGCATGACTGTGACACTGTAGAGTAGGCAGTATAGCCACAGATATTCTACATATTGACCAGGCAGTCAGCTCCTTGTTCTTCACGTTGAAAGTTTCTTCTTTGCCATTGTTGAGGCTATACCAGTTCTGATTTGCTGGATGTGGTCCATAACAGAACATCCACAGATACAGATATGCCAAGAACGATGCAAAGAGAACTGGAACCTCCTTTAACTGGCCAGAACCTCCCAAAGATCTGATCCATCTGAATAACTGATCATAATACTGAATATTTTTCATATAACTCTGTATCAGGATAAGGATATACCAGGAAAAGAATGTGTGGAAGCGTTGTTTTTTGCTTATGAATATTTCAGTGGTTTTCAGTGGTGCTCAGGAGTAAAATGATAAGCTGGACAAACTGGTGCATCAGTAATGCACGTTTGCATGCGCGAGTGGCTTAAAGCAGTGCTGTACGTACACCTGTTTCTCCAGGGGCAAGGTGGGGTCCACTCTCTCTCCCAGCACGGGCGGGGTGTCAGAGGCTTTGCGAGATTTGACGTTGCTCCCCACCATGGGGCTGGACCTGGAGGGCCGCACGCGCTCAGTCTGGGATGCCGAGCGCTCCCATTCCGCACTGTCGAACTGCACTGTACGGAGACGGAGAGAGGGAGGAAGAGGAAGAGAGGGAGAAGGAGAGAGGGAGGAAGAGGGAGAGAAGGAAAGAGGGAGAGGGGCGAGACAGAGGAAGAGACAGAAAGGGAGGGAGGAAAGGGGGAGGGAGAGAAGGAAAGGGGGTAGAGGGGTGAGAGAGAGGAAAAGGAAGGGGGAGAGGAGGGGAGAGATGGAAAGAGGGAGGGGGTGAGGGGTAAGAGAGAGGAAGAGGAAGGGGGAGAGGAGGGGAGAGATGGAAAGAGGGAGGGGGTGAGGGGTAAGAGAGAGGAAGAGACAGAAAAGGGGGGAGGGAAGGAAAGAGGAAGGGTGAGATGAGCAAGAGGGAGAGATGGAAAGAGACAGAGGCAGAGAGAAAGAATGGTTTGTGAGCTGGGTGTGGCTTTACTCTTCCAACAAAATACAACAAAATACTTCTGATTTCCCCACCACTATCTGAAATTCAGAAAATGAGAATCATCTTATGAGACAAGAGGAGCTGTGTGCTTTTTGCAGTTCAGTACACAGTCAACCATCAAAGCCTGAGGGACCACTGAAGCTTTATTAAATATGCCATGTATTATTAATGTCACTGTTATTATTATTATTCCAATTAAGCATGGCAGTTGTTGTTACTTATTCTAAGCTCTGGCAATAGGTGCAACACAAGTATGTTACTCCAATAAAGAATTATGGCTTTAACTGAACTGCTACAATAAACTGAAAGCACTGGATGACCAACAGCAGGAGGTCATGAGTAGAGAGATGCCCCAGAGGACTGTGGGAAGTAAATAGGGCAAATCCCTGCATGGCTCCAGTCAGTAAACATTACACTGTGCATCAGCTTGTGCCAGTAAGCATCTTGTTAAGAGCGCCAGAACTCCATGTCACTTGGGTATATTGTCCAGTGGTCTGGAAACAGTTAAACTGGAGTGAAAACAGAAGTGTGCATTCAGTTCTCAACAAGGCAAGCATGAGCATTCAATACCCCAATTCAAGGCTTTATCAATACTGCCCACAAATGTGAATAAGGTTTTCTATGTCTCTCTGCATTGAGGAGGTAAACTTGTGCTGATGCATTTGGCAAAGTACTCTTTTGTGGCTGAGACAACTCCCATGATGCCTTTCAAGAGACCACGAGCAGAACCCAGTGGTGCAACCTGTTCTGTGCTGACAGGCACAGCAAGAGAGGTCAACAAACCATATGCCAATTACTGGTACTTTTCCTCTCACAAATGTTCCTGCAATATATCTCTCAGAGGATTGCTCATTACTGCATTTGCGACTGCGAGCAGGGTATTAATGTTTCCTCGAGGAAGCCTTATGACATCACTGGTGGCACTCTGAATTCCATCGCAAATCCCACAGTTAATAGAGGAAGGAACTCTGACAACGGGCAACACCCATAACAGACAGTGGAACCAGAGCATGGAGAAAGAAGCCGGAGAGAGGGTGACATCATGGCACCGTAACGAGATTCCACATTCTCACCCCTCCCTTTCCCCTTCCCATCAGACATCAAAGACAGATTAGTGGCCATTTAGAAAACAGAAATGGGTTTTCCATACATAACTCCAGCAGTCAGTCCTTCCTCGTTAATAATTGAGCAGACACGCCGCTGGCCCTGCCTGCACTCTCAGTAAATCATTAATGTACAACACAGTACAGAGGTCCCCGTTCGAGATCCAGAGCCCAGCAGAACACAGCATTGGAGAGTGACTCAACACCCCATCCACCAGAAACCCTCCCATCCTCCCCCTCCCTCTCACTCAGGACACGATATGAGGGGGGGGCACAGCAAGATCACACAGAAAGAACAACACATGAGAGAGACAAAAAGAGTGAATGAAAACCAGAGTGAAGAAAAAAAAAAAAAAAAAATGAAAGTGCACTTCAGTGGAGCCAGGCTCTTGTCTGTGTGTGTGTGTGTGTGTGTGTGTGTGTGTGTGTGTGTGTGTGTGTGTGTGAGCACAAGACCCACCCTTGAATCAATCCTTTCCACCCTACTCATGAAACATGACACCACTGTTCTAAAACTGACAACTGTACCATTATGACACATTCATAACAATGATAAGTATACCTATGACAAATAACTGTTTTATTGCCAATGAATGTCATGACTCTGTCAAGTCAACTGGAATACTTTTAACCAAAGTAACTTCACAAACAACTTAGTGCACTGCAGGAGCCCTGACACATATGTGCAGTTCAACAGCTGAGTCAGTCCAGCAAGTTATCAAATTGTTTAAACAAAGTATGCCAGTAGGACAGTTTGTGTACATGTTTCATGTTCTTGAGAGTTGCCAGAGATGTAAGGTCTAAACAGAGACATGCAGGAGAGACTGACCTTAAAGAGCAGGAGTATGCATCTAACTCCTATACAGACTCATCTAACTCCAGCACAGACCCATCTACATCCCATACAGACTCATCTAACTCCCATAGAGACTCATTAAACCCCTCTTCAGACCCATTCAACTCCTGTAAACACATTCCTGTAAACTAACTCTTGGCTCATTTATGAATCATACTCAGTAACACTGATACAAACTCACAGGCTTCTTGCAGCCAAATAAAACACAAAAACAGACAATACAGAACAAACTCTGACTAATTCTTTGCTTGTTGCCCTTTCTTATTTTGTCCACACATGAGGTATAGCACACATGCACACAGACACAACCTGATCTTCATTCACTGCTAGCTTTTTCTATGTTAACGACAGACTATTAACACCCTAGTGCAGTGTGATAGGCACACGGCCTCCTGCTCATTGTCCAGGGACCTACAGGAAAGAGACACACCCCACTCCCGCTTCTGCAGTGGAAACTGTGAAGTGCAATCAATGCCTGCTGCTCACTGACCCAAAAGCCAACCTCTCGATCCAAACAAACTCTATCTTATTGATGTTCCCCATCAGTTTTCTCCATTGGGGTTACAAGGTTTAACCCCCGCCTCTATGATTTAAGAAATACCCTCTCGTTGCTCTCTGCACCTCTATTGACGTCTCTCTCTGGCTGAATATGGCTGTATCATTATCATCACCTTCATCGTAATCATGTAATCATTATCTGCCTCGTTATCTTCTCCCTACAGCCCAGTGTCTCATTACACAAAGACAGTGAATTATAGAGGATCACAGAGGTCATGGTTTTCCATTATAGTTACCACATACATATGGGGGAGGGGGGGAAAGAGAGCCAAAGACAGACGGACGTGGAGGAAGATAGAACAGAATCGGTTAATACAGCTTGGCCACAGAGACCTGACTTTCTAGGAGGATAAGCTGTGCTAATACTGATCAACAGAAGGTTGACATAGACCTGCACGCAATCACAAAATGTGAAAAGCAAAAAGATATAAAGGAAACGCATTTCAGGAAATTAATAAAATTCACACTTTCCTTTTACTGAAAGGCACTGAAAAATCGCCCAGTCTTCCTGGGGAATAAAAAGAGACGTGTGCCATAATTTTGCTGACATGTGCTTCCTGTCAAGACAGAGGGACAGCTTGCGACATACAGGGGCCAAGAATAAATTTTATTTGGGGATTTTTTTATCATTTGACAATTTTATTCTACATCCCCCATCCATGTGATTAACTAATTACTTTGTAGTTGTTTTTCCATTGTGTTTTTACTTGCGAACTTTTTATATTTAATTCAGCTTTGTACTGTTGGACTAAATGAAATGGTGCTCTGGCAGAACAAACATTTCTTTGTAATGCCAATAAAGCGACTGGAATTGAGAGAGAGAGAGAAAGATGATATACTGTGGGAGAAAAAGACTGATGGAGTGGTTGTCACATCCAGCATATTGACAGAGACATGAGTCAGCCTCTCTAGTAGAGCAAAAACACACAGTTCCAGAACCGCACACACACCACAACGTCTCTCCGGGGGCATTTTAAACCATACACACCAGGATGTCTAAATGAGGACATTTCAGAGCAACACTCACCAGGATGGCTCTATGAGCGCATTTTAAACCACACACTCCAGGACATTTCTCTGGGGACATTTAAGAACTACATACACCAGACATCTCTCTGGGGAAATTTCACAGAAATTTTCCTTCAGTTTTTTTTATCTAAATGTGCTCTGAAATAATTACATACAACTGATCATACAGCGACAGATTTGGAGAGTTCCACTAAAGCCTAGCGTACCTTACAAGGAGCTTGCTGAACTAAAAGCTCACAAACAACTTTGCATGACGTACTTCACTGTAATAAACATATTTACGATTTCCAAATTTACCATCAATGTTCCCAACCGATGGCACGACAAATACATTATTAAAACAAAAAAAAAAAAAAAAACACAGGATTATGTTCTTGCTTCACCAAAAAAAATATCTTAGGGACATAATACAGCACACCCACACACAGACTCACACAAAACCCACCATGCTTTCTCACCCTCTCCACACCTGAATGACTGCCTATAATTAACACTGCAGAAAGGAGTGGGGGACAGGGAAGGAGAGGCCAGATAAGGAGAGAGAGAGAGAGTGGAGGAGCTACTGCCAGGAGAGAGACTCCACTGTGTTTCTCTCTATCTGTGCATGAGTGCCTGTAAGTGTGTATGCATTGTGTGGGCATCTTTGTCTGTGTGTGTTGGAGCAGGTGTGTGGATGAGGTTATAAGCATGTGTTCATGACTGTGTCCATATGTGTGTGTGTGTGACTGTGTGAGTGTGTGAGTGAAAGTGTGTGTCTGAAATGAGCAGTGGTGGAAGGCAATTATTGCTGTGGAGATGTCAGTGTCACACCCCTGTGTGACAGCATTCCTCCCCTTCCTGATGTCATTAGCCTTCTCGTTCCCCTCGTGTCTGGAGCTGCTGCTGAACCTCAAAGGCCAGACACGCAGCCACAGTCCTGACATCTAGTCTGCTCTATTCCTGGCTACTGCTTTTCATCTTTAACTCAGGCCTAAGGTTAACATGAGTGTGAGTAACTCACCTTTTGCTCAGGCCTGAGGTTAACATGCCTGTGAGTAAACTATCCTTTACCCAGGCCAAAGGTTAATATCCCTCTGAGTAATACACCTTTTATTCAGGTTGAAATCAAGATTAATCCCCGTGAGGTTTTAAAGTTTTAAACACAAGCAAACCTAGGTAGAAAACTGGTGACCACCAGCTGCTGAAAAACCGTTACAACTTTTTTAAAAGAAGCAGGAAGCTCAGGTATTCACAAAAAAGTGCACACTTATTACGCACAGAGGATATCATTTATCTCTGTACAGTGCTCTGTGAGAGCAGACAAAAACCTTCACATAAGCTAATGCCTCCTTACATGTGCATTGGTTCTGTGTTACATCAGCCTTGTGCCTGTCAACGCAACTCAATTCAGTAAGTACAGCTCCCCCAGTGCTGCCGCATACTGCGTGCAGATCTGCTACTCACACACACACACACACACACACACACACGCACATACAAACACATACAAACACACACACACACACACACACACACACACACACACACACACACACACACACAAAACACACACACACACACGCGCGCACACTCACTCACACACACACACTCTCACACACATACACACACACACACATGCACACACACGCGTGCGCACACTCACTCACACACACTCACACACACACATACATACGCACACAGATGCATGCACGCACACTCTTTCCAGAATAACACATACTCATGCCATACACATACCACACAAACAACTGCTACACACACTTGCTCCATATAAAATTACATACACTATCTACAGAGTCACAACTGCTGTAAATATAACTTCCACTGCCAAGTACAAACATGCACCATCTGTGTGCATTTATATATATCTAAATGCGTGTGTATGGCTGTGCATTTCTGTATATGCATGTATGTGTGTGTCTGTGTATGCATGTGTATGTCTACCTGTATGCATATGATTGGGTGATTTCTTGCATGTGTACGTGTGTGAATGTATGTCAGTGGGTGAGCCTCTATGTGTGTATGTGTGTGTACACATCTGTGGCTCTGCGAGTGTGCACATGCATGTCTATATGTATGTATATGTGACTAAGCATGTGTGTATGTCTGTGAGTGCATGAGTCTGTGCGTCAGTACCAGCGAGGGCCTTGGAGATGTGGTCCTTCTTCCACTCCCAGGGCTGGTCGTACTCTTCCGGGGGCCGCTCGTCGTCCTGGGGCAGCCTGCTCTCACGCCCCTCCTCAGCCGGGACAGCCCGGCTCCGCCCTCGCTCCTCGTATGGGGTGTCATAGAGCTGGGCCCTGCCCCTCGACTGGCCACCCCCCGTCCCGCGCTGCAGCTCTGAGAGACAGAGGGGAGGGGCATTTCACACAGGTCAGTCACTACATGCCCACCATGACAGCCTCCATAACGGTGAGGAAATAAAGGCGAAGAAGGCGGGGGGGGAGTCACGTATATGACCCTACCACACCTTCTTTAACACTGAATATGGCTACTGCTCATCACCATGGCTCCAGCCATAACAACAGGCACATTGCACTTGCACAGGAAAGCCAGAGGATTACAAAAGGAGAGTGACAATAACAAGGATACAGTAACAGGGTGATTTTGAGAGGGTTACAATGAGAAAGCTACAGTGAGAGGGTCACAGGGAGAGGGTTATTGGTAAACAGTGAGAAGGCGACAGTAGAAAAGTGAGAGACAGAGAGAGCTATAACAGGAGGATGACAGTGAAAGCTGTATAATGAAAGGGTGATTTTGAAAGTAGGCTATTACAATGAAAGGAAGAGAGAGAGGGTTACAGTGAGAAAGTTACAGTGACAGCTACAACAAGAGGGTAACAGTGAGAGGGTTATAGTGAGAGGGTGATTGGCAAACAGCGAAAAGGTGACAGAAGAAAGGTTATAGAGGGAGAGAGAGAAGGATGACAGTGGGAGCTTTACGATGAAAGGGTGATTTTGAACTCAATAAAAGGAAGAGCCAAAGCTGGTTACAGTGAGAGGGTAGCAGGAGCCCATGAGCTCAGCTGAGTCTGTCGTGTGAGACACTGACAGACTCCATCTCCAGCTCTGCTTTAATTATGCAGTATAGTACAACCTCGATCTGTCATTATAATTTTCATTATATTCACGCCTGAAGAATGGATCAGACACACGGTGGACTTCCAAGCACGGAAGCAACATTCTTATCATTCTGATGGGGGTGTGTAGAGATCAAGGAACAAGTTGAATTCCTGTACACAGAAATCAATAACTGCACTTGCAACCGAAATGCAGTTATCAGCTGCTATATTTACTTAAGGGTGGAATAAAAGGGTGGAACAAAAGCATTTAAAAAAAAAAAAAACAGTAAAACTGACACAAGAGGGAGAGGAGATCAAGAGGAAGTAGAATAATTTAAGCGAGAGAGAGAGAGAGAGAGGGTGAGAGAGACAGACAGACTGGAAAGAGAGAGAGAGAGGCAAACCAACTTCAACCTTCATATGACACTCCTGCTTGTCTCCATGGTGACAGCAGAGGCTCTGGGGTCAGATTTGAAAGCAGGGGGAGCTGGGGGGGGGCTGTTTTTGATGTACAGAATTTACATACAGAGAGAGCACTCCTGTACCCGAACTTCACAGTGTCAGAGCTACAAAGACCAGGGAAGTTAACATGCAAGTAAGGCAAACTGGCACAAACAAGTATTAACCCACTGGGTGTAAACGGGGTGAAAGAGGGGATTTAAACAGTGATGATGGAATGAGGCTACACAAAGGCTACGTCCCCTTCACGCAACCATGTTTGGATTTGCCAAATGTTATGTTTGTTTCACCCCAACGACCTCTGCATTCATAATGAAGTGAAATGAGCGCAATCCCGTGATGCACTCGCATACAGACAATGGCTATTTTTCACAATAAGTCATACACAATGCACTGTGGTGGAGTGGGTGCTCAATGGATGACAGGTGGTACTCCACTGACATCATCTGAGCAACTCGCTGCAGTGAGACCAGGAAACCTTGGCCAATCTACCCAACCCTATCCCCAGCGGGTAAAAAAAGATCATTTGTAATGCCATTGTGGGATCATTGGCAAATGACACAGTCGGTTTCAAATCCAAGCAGTAAGACTCAAAGCAAAGGGCTTGGTGACTGAGCCACTCGGGACCATGAATCACAGTGTTTTTCTGTGGAGAGCAAACCCTTTTGAATGGCTAATATGAGTATGTGATTTGTTTTCCAGATGATCACACACAGATGATTAAAGTCCAATCTAAATCTTTGCTAAAGACAACTTGTGAGTCACCGCCAGTTTGAGGCCAAGATTTTTAGGACATGTCTACAGAGTATGGAATCGCCCTTCTCCTTTTTCCCAGAAATCTGCCCTAAAATACACACCTGGTTCCACTTATTATGCCTCTGCTTTTAACAGCACCCCCTGCAGACACACTAAAGAGACTCAGTCTTGGGTTGACTGGATCGGTCAGGACAGAGTATCAAACCTCCCTGTCTTACTGTTTTCCCATGTCGAGTGACTGTGAAATGTTTTTCACGAGGTAAAGGTGAAAGGTTAACGTTAGCAAGCAAACTGGGACCCAGGCTATCTAAGGGCAATCAATGCAACAAAGTGTGTAGGAAAAGGACCTGAAAGGAAACTGTGTCAGGCCTCTGGTGCAGCACACAAACTAGAGAACTCCCAGGCACAGCTGTTTTGAAATATGAAATGCATTTATCAGTGTGCCGTTTCCCGGGATTGCTGTAGGTAGCACTACACAGCATGTGAACGCACCCTGAGACTCACTGGGAGTGTGGGAAAGGGGAGAGGGCAGGGAAGGTTATTCTCTGGAACGACTGGCTAACTCCTTTCCAGCTAATGGAAGCAGCTTCAACTCTGTGAATCTGTACAAGGGGGAGCTCTCAAAGGGAGTGTGAAGAACAGGATTCAGAATAAAGAAGAGCAGGGAATAATGATTCTGAATCAGATGAGATCAGATGAGCAAATGAGAGAGAGAGAGAGAAGCAAGAGGGAAGAGAAATGAAAAATACTTATGTGGTACTTGTGTGACTCAGAGAGCCACGGTGAAACACAGAAAAAAGGGAGACAGAAAGCGTGAGGGAGAGAGTGACAGAGAGATGGAATAGTGAGAAGTAGCAGAGAGAGAAACCGAGACACAGAAGCAAAGATACACTTCACAGGCTGAATTTCACAGTAGATTAACACCGTGCACTCCAAGCGGAGAGAGAGAGAGAGAGAGAGAGAGAGAGAGAGAGAGAATTTGGCCAAGCACAAGATCTATTTTTACCATATTACCACTCTTGGCACATCACCATAATCTAGTGCAGGGCCTTTAGGTGGCTGATTGCTCTGGAATGCGATATGGGATGAGATACATGATACATAAGACTTAGCCCTGACTTACGGGTGATGACCCTCTGTGCCTCGTAAGGCTCCATGTAGCCGTTGCTCTCAGGCGGGGCTGGTTCCAGTTTGGGCACTGGCCGTGGGTCCGGGCGGGCGTCAAACGGGTCGGAGTAGTCCATGTCTCCTGCTGCTGGCGCTGAGGGGACAACCTGAGGGGCAGAAATGGACAAATGAAAACACTGTGCTGAGAACATAAGCACACACTCCGGAGGAGAGATGGGTAACGTTTTCTCTTAGGTGTGTGATTATAAAGCATTATTTAGCTTAATTAAGGCATTCATACTACTTTCATGATGCATCACAAAGCACTCATAATACTCTGTGATATTTCACATAATGACTTGGATACACTCATAATGGCCTTGTAATGAATGCAGTAATTAAACTACATGATGCGTTAGAAAATATTACACAAAGACTACACAGTCAATCTTCTGCAACACTCGCTTGCGTAAAGACTTCTGTAAACTGGAACACACCTCGCTCTTCACAGCACACTGCTGGTACACATTAGTATTCCGTGTCTGCCTGAGAGGTCAAAATCCATGATAACACTTCCACGTGTCAATGCATGTGTCTGGTTCTCACTGTCACGACACCGCAGGGGAAGCGCTTGGAGAAAGCACCAGAGGTCAGGTGGTATGCTTAGAGACAGTGTGTGACTGAATCACTACCAGACACTTGCCACCATTCTATCCACCCCCCCCTCCCCTGCCCCATGCATGCATACACACAAACACACACACCCACACACACACAAAATGACAATCATTCAACCAAAGCACATGACCAAATCTCCCAACAAGCTCTCTCTGCCCACACACTGCTTCATCTGTTCCCTTGCTGATTCTTTAACAAATTATCAACGGGCAGCAATCTGCTGTTAACTGGTAACCATATGTCTGTTTGCCGCCCCCCAGCATTCCTGATAGGACGCATCAGACTCATTTACAGGAAACTAACGAGCACCGTCAGGCAGCGACCTGTTCTGTGGGCCTGCATCGAAACAGCAGATGGCTGCTTAGAACTCAGAGCTCTCCCAGTGAAAAACCATGGGTTAAAGCTAACGACTTGGACACAGTCCCGTCTGACTTGTTAACTCACTCATCACATTCCATATACCAAACTTTCCATAAGGTGAACGTGCATTGAATGTGTGTGTGTGTGTGTGTGTGTGTGTGTGTGTGTGTGTGTGTGTGTGTGTCATTCTGTGTAAATGTGTGTTCATATACATACAATCTTCCAGCCACTAAGGAACTCCACACTGCCTGGTTTCTTCATTCACAGCCAAACTGTGTGGCTGAAAAGAACCAAGCACCATGTGCCTGCAATTGTGTAAAATTCAGTTTGTGTGAGCAACTAGCCACGGGGCTATTAGTGGCGATATGTGTGGGTTAATGCGCGTGAGAGTCTGAAAATCTGCATCCCTGGATTTTTCATTGGCTGTGAGAAGCTGGAACCTGAGTACTTTACCATGTGTATAAACTGTGATTGCATTCTGCTTGCGTGTGACACACTTTGTATGTCTGGGTGTGTGAGAGGGAGATAGAGAGAGACACACACAAAGAAAGAGGGTGCCTATAGTTTCAGCAGGTCTGTCTGTAAAGTATGCATACATGAGGTGTCTGGGAAAACAGTAGCGAATTCTGAGAACAGTGCAGTTGTGCACTGATTCACTGCCCTCAGCACAGTCTACATGGTGACCAACATTCAGACATCCCTCAACAGCTGCATACCACACCAACTGTGTGCGTGTGTGTGTGTGTGTGTGTGTGTGTGTGTGTGTGTGTGTGTGTGTGTGTGTGTGTGTGTGAGAGAGAGAGAGAAAGATACACATTAGTATGTGTGTTTTTCAGTTTGTGTGTGTGTTTGCAATTACACTGCACTGATACTCAGATGAGTGTCCTGTTGATACATTCTTGAGGTTTTGCATAACTGACATGTCAGCATTTGTTAAATACGCTGGCCATTAGATGCCTATTTTTTCTTGCTCTGGCAGAGAGTTCTTAACCCTGAGGCTCAGAATGCAATATCACCTCAGTTTCAGATTTGCGTGTTGGTGCCTGAATGCTGACTCTGCATTTGCACTGGGCTTGTGCATGTCGAAGCAGTGATGAACACACTTGAACGAGCAGCACTGAGCATAAACCTCCATCCTTGGGTGAGGGAGTGGAATATCTCTAAGAGTGACCAAACAAAGGGCTCCTTTCTAATGCTCTCTATGCCATCCTGGACAAAGGTGTCTGCCAAATGAATGAATGAATGAATAAAAAGTGCTTTTCACAGAGAAAAGGGCTACATCTCCTCCAAAGGGATATGTGCAGTAGCACACAGCCTCACCCTGCCTACTCCATGTACTCTAGGAATTCTCAGCAGGCTTATCACACACACACACACACACACACACACACACACACACACACACACACACACACACACACACACACACACACACATTACATTTAGCAGACGCTCTTATCCAGAGCGGCTTACATCAGGTTTTTACAGTGTTATCCATTTATACAGCTGGATATTTACTTCGGCAATTATGGGTCAAGTACCTTGCCCAAGGGAACAGCAGCTGTCTGTTGCCTTGTGGGGAATTGACCCGGCAATCTTTTGGTTACGGGTCCTGCTCCTTAACCAGTATGCTACACTGCCGCCCACACACACCAACACACACACACACACCAACACACACACACACACCAACACACACACAAAAAAACAATATTCCTGCCCACAGTGAGAGACGAGAAGAAGACAGGAGATAACTGGAAGCCGAGTTATTTCTGCCAAGTGTAACATGTGTAATTAGGAGGGCCTTGATGCTCTCAGGTATGATGATGACTTGGCCAATTACATCAGCCACAAAGTGCCTTCTCAGGCTCAATATGTCACCAACCCTCCACTGAGTGGAGCAAGGGAAGCAATGCATACCACCCCGCCAATTATCTTAAACATATTGTTTCTCTACTTTAACCTGTGCCTTTGCATGCATCTGCATTAATTCTAGAGATCATTTAACATTTCCATCATACTTTCGTTCACCAGGTGTCCTCTCCAAAGTCATGGCTGTTAATGAGTGGGGGTCAGAATGAACTGAGTGCAAAAGAGATCCAGATGTTTTTTAGAAATACCAGTGGATATGCACACACTCTGCTCAGTACAAAGCAGTGCTGCGAAGATCTTTCTCTACATAATGTCGATAGTCTCATATAAGGCAAAGACGATTGAAATAATGCAATATATAAAAGTAGGTCTTCGTAGCCCCTGGTCTGAACAGAGACCTGTGAGGAACTAACCCACTGCTATCTTGGTGTTTTGATGCATATGTGCTTACCATTTTCTATGAACAAAAATACTTTCAAAGTAATAGGTTTATAAAGACAAAACCCATAAAAGATTTTTTTCTGTATTAGTATAGTGAGTGATGTGTGACATAGTATGGAATAAAGTCATGAAAGAATGCATATAATCATATGAAATAAGTCCATATGCGTTGGCCAAAAATAATTTTCTCAGAGACGCTGAACACCGTGTGGAAATGCATAGAGGGTTATCGCAGAAAACTCACCGGCTCCGGTTCCTCAAAGGATACGGCGCTCAGGAGGATTTTGCTGCGACCCAGATCCTGCGACTCCACCTTGATGAGCCGGTGTTTGGGTGACTTCATGTCCATACTGGCAGACACAGGCAGGTCTGCCATTACAGAGCCGTTCCGAGCTCGGTTCTCCGCGTTCTCGTACGGATCTTCGAAGTCCAAGCTTTTCTGGATGCGGTAGGCTTTGAGTATCTCGCTCTCGGTATAGTCTGGTTTTGGTGGCTGAGGAGGCACTCGCCGGTTACCGAAACTCAAATAATCTTTCAGCCACTTTGCCATGGATCTGCTTAAAAAAGCATGAACCTCTGCGAGCTGCCCTGAATATTTTATCGTTTTAATCGTTTAAATATGGTAATTGCGGTATTGGCTGGCTTTATCCTGGCGAGGTACAATGTGGACTGGCAAAATGTCGACGAACAACTTGTGTGAAAGCTTCCTGGATGTCTGAAAACGACGCACATGGAATTCGTTTGCACTCATACCTCTGTTGGTTTGAAATCCATGCCAACTGCCCCCATGCACAGCTGAATTATCCTCAGATCCACCGCCTATAAGTGCACGCAGAAAGTCTCCAGCGCACAGATCTGAGGCGAGACGCGACGCAATCAACACTCCTACTGCGAGATCTGACAGCTGGCATTGATCTGCGTGTCGCGGCTCCGGGAAACAATGCCAGCCGAGAGTGAGTCTGGGAAGTCCTGTCAAAGCTCTAGTGTTTTTTTGTTTTCATTGGAAGTGTGGCTAAACACGTTTTTCTCCGCTCAGTTTTTGGGTAGGCGTCAAATATATTCTTCCTGTAAGGCGAAAAAGCAGGATACGGTTTCACGTTTATTAACAGATGCAGCCTTGTTTATCATACCTCTTACTTCTATACTAAATATAACTTTGTTCCTGCTTATCCTCACTTTTGATATGATTAACATGAGACTTGCCGAATAGTTAAAATACAGGTCAACGGCAAGCCATTATGTCCAAAAAGTGTTTTATGTCTGCCTGTCAAGAGCTAATTAACAACAAAGTAGCCCAATCGAGCAATGAAGCTCCTTAAACGTTAATTTAAAACAGATAAAGACAACAGATTATTGCATGCAGCGCTGAAACCGCAATTTCAAAGGTAAGACACTCACGCTTACAATGTCCCGAGAGTATGAAGACAGATGGGCTACGCCAGGAAAAAAGCAACGCAGGAAAAGTGTTTCCAAAAGTTAAAACTTTATGCCAAATGTCCAGCTTCTTTTCTACTTTCGGACGTGTTGCACATTTCTGCCTTACATCCTCTCGTCGGTTCTTCAAGACATGCATTCATATAATAGGCAACAAAAAAGTATTTGATATCTGCAATACAGTCTATTTCAGATATCAAATAAATCACCACGGGACGCCAGAAGTTAAGTAAATTCTAATCTCTCTCAAAATGTGAGAAGTCGGCAAACAAAAAATTTCAAGTGTGAAAGCACACCGTACAATCCTTTAAAATTTCTCTTCTGGCCAAGAATGAAAGGTTTAAGAAACAAACGTAGCTATATTTTTCACAGCTAGATACACATATTGGGTTGTAAACAACAAACGTTTATCTTGCTACCAAAGATCACCCCACTCAAACCGGTGTTATTTTTTGTAGTTGTTCCCCATGCATCCTGTGGTATTTATTCCATCATCGGCATTTTTTGGAATAGATCACGCAATAATTCACTTAGCTATGTTGAAGCTGTCGCCTTCTCCAGCGATATGCGATGCTGTGCAAGTTTGCATCCTCAAGCACAATGTAACAAATGCATCCACAACAATCTCAGATTGACTGGTAAAGCGTATGTGCACCGAGACGAGGCGACCCCCTTTCTTCTGATACACTTGTCCTCGTTTCAAGGAAAATTCGAATGGATAAATCGTTAAAGTCTCCAGTCTTGTGATGTTTTTGTTTGTTGTCTCTACGTAGGTAATTGGAGAAAAACAATCAACTCCGGGATTGTGGCGAAATAGCCATTCAGCGTTCCGCCAGGAAACGAGCGATGGCAGAAAGCGAATGTGCGAGAGCAGAGACCGTTCTCTTAAAGGGGAAGAGTGCCGTACGTTGTTTTTAAATTTGCCGACATTTAATCCGTGGACCATGTGATAGATATATAGTTAGACAGATGCATGGATAGTAACGTCTGTCGTCTTCCATCTTTGCAGCCATTATATGACCCAGTTTGCCTCCAACTCCCATGGGCAGGACCAGCAGTATGCCCCCTGGGGGTATTGGGCAGAATGATTTTCCTGCTAGGTCTTGTATGATGCTTTTTGTGAACACACATGGGACTGTAAATACAGAGAGTAGACAAAACAGTGGGGAAAAAAACAATATTTGAAGATTTATTAACTAATAAGGAGAGGAGTTTCCCTTTGCCTTCAGAACTGCTTCAGTCCTTGTTGTTATACAAATTTTCAAACAGTGGGATATTGGACCATTCTTCAAGAAGGAAAGTGTCCAATTCTTTGAGATATGAAGGAGGTGGAAATCTGCTCCGCACTGTGTTCCAGAACTTCCCATAAATGTTCAATAATGTTTGGATTTAGTGACTGGAGAAGCCATGAAAGGCGTTTTACTTCATCCGGGTGTCCATGAAACCATTCTTGAATCTGTTTGGAAGTGTGTATGGGGGCATTATTGTCTTTGAATATAGGAACATTTTGAGGAAACAATGTTTGGACTATAGACTGCATCTGGTTGCCTTATACTGGCTTTGTACTCCTTGGCTGTAATTCTACCAGAGTATCAGATCCAATGACTTCCATGAGATCCACCATAAGTAACAGTCAGGAGCAGGCAATGCGGGTTGAAGGCTTCCTTTAGCTTCCTCCAAACATAAACCCAGTCAGATGTAGGAAAAAGAATAGAAGACCACTCATCAGACCATACTGTTTTCCCTTTCACAGCTCAGAATTCCAGGTTTTGTGCTTAACCTGGGTTATGAGTTGTTACAATTTAGTATTGTTTGCAAGCAATTTCCCGGTGGCAGCCCTACCATAAATATCTGCTTTGTGAAGCTCATGACATATAGTTTTTGTTGAGACAGGGTCACCAAGATATAGATTCATTCTGTGGTAATTTCTGAGGCCAATGTTTTGAGGTTTTTAGCAATGATCCTGTTAAATGTCTGTCTGTCCCTTGGTGAGCTTCAACTTGTGAGCACTGTTCCTCTGTCCTGATGTAGGTTTTCCTTATTTGGAATACGCTCAAAGTCCTTTTCGGCTGGTGTTTCCATAATTTTGTCAGCTGCCTGTACATTGGTAGTGCTTTTTCAATTAACTAATCAAATTTCACTGATTTCATGGCATAATTACATAACAACTGTTGTGTGGAATGGACCACAATTTGTTCGTATAACGTATTCCTCAAATGCTCCATAGTAAACTGTTATAAAAACACTACAACCTTGCAAAGATATGTTAATTACTACAATAAAATCCAAACAAGATTTTTTTTTCTTACAAAACCTTTGACATTTTACAAATCTTACTGATTTAAAACAATTATATTACAGGGGCAACTTTTATAGGAATCCCTTTCCCACAGTAGACGCAGCTATTTAACAATATGGACTTACTGCACAGTGCTAAAATGATGAAAAGCCCATTAAAATCCCTTTACCATTGGTCCGATCTCACACTCTTCCAGGAGTCATTCAACCTTTCACTCATCACATTTTTTTTGTATTCCACTCCACACTGCTTTTCGTCCATACAATGGATCGAGAAAAACAGTCCGACATTATTACTGTTTATTTAAAACGCAAAAAAATGTGTCTTCAAAGCAGAGACAACTATAAACAGAATTCCACCCCTTCTGACTAAAATGTTTTACTTTAAAATGGATTATTCCTGCACACATAACACAAAAACCCCACTTTATTCCTTGTACAGACAAAGCCTTTCTAATAATATTAGCATTTAACTTCAGTAATTTTGATGTTTAATTCTAGCCACTCTTGGAGAGACAGAGACTGGACCAAGGTGAAGTTTCCACATTACTGTTCTCTGTTCTATTAGCCATTCATATTTATTGCAATGTCATGACCTGAACATAACTCAGACATCAATAAACTTGATCAGAGCTGCAGCTCTCTCATTCGCTGTCATCACTGTCAGAATATGCCCCCAACAGGCTGAGCGAAGACCCATTCTGTGCTGTGATTGGCTGGCTGGCGACAGCCGGAGGAGCAGTACATGAAGATGAGGCTTTTGGACCATTCGCTTCTGAAAGATAATAAACAGCTTGATTAAAATGTAGAAGTGACTTGATTAGCATTTATATTATGTGGCTCTCGATAAAGCAGATAATCAGGGACCAATTCATCTGAAAATAATATCAGCCCTATCATTAAAAATCATTCTTTAATTTGAGCATTCTATTTGTATTCATGGAAGAAAAATTTTACTCACATGTATTTCATATAATTTATAATGGTAAACCAAGAATAACTCCAAACCGTACTATTCTGTGCATGACTTCAGGAAGGTTGTTCAGTGAACACCCTCACTGATGCACATAAGCATGGTCTACACTGCCCTTTAGTGGTTACACAGGTGTACTGCACCCACAACATTATGGCATCAATTATTACTGCACACCTCACCACGGACTCTTCCAAAACATACACTTCCACTCACCTCTGGTATACCTGAGAGTGACCCAAACTGTATGCTTCCAATTACATTATACACCTAGTATTCACTGTGATCATGGGTTGAAGCAGGCTAGTAAAAGCAATTCAGAGTAGGGAAGACATGCCACCAGGCAGGTTCGCTGAACTGTCCCTCACAATAACACTTTGTTCATGTTGCCATGTACTGAGGTGCTGAGTCTCACAGCAGGTCTCACCTGACTGGACAGAGTGGTTTGTGGGAGGAGCTGCCACTTCAGGTTTAGGGGCAGAACTTCCTGGTTTCTTCCTCACCACCAGCGATCCTAGTGCTCCCCCACCCAGCCCCCCTACACTCCTCTCCCAGCTCTCCCCCCGAGGCCGCTTTACGCCTCCTGCTGGTGGGGCAGAGGCCTGGAAGAACACACAGCAAAGGGGGCTCTATAAGGTCTTGCACATGCTTACTTTTCACAGGTGTGCGGTGCATAAATGTAACATAAACGCTGCAACCTCACTTAAGCATCAGTTCAGTGACCACCAAAATGATTGCATTGGTTAGGTAGCCAGACACTTACAGATTCACAAGTTCATTGGTCAGTTGAGTCTTTTGTCTCTCACCTGCTTTTACATTAGCTATACATTACATACTACACATCATATTAATTGTACTAGACTCTGTGTCCTGACAGGTGAGTTTTGCAGTGTTTTCCTATGCTTATGCAGTACCTGTGCTTCTGTGGGTCTGTCCGTGGTCAGGATGTCAGTGGGTTTGTCTGTACTGCATCTCTCTGCTCTCTCCCTTTGCTTCTCTCTGTCTTCATCAGAGTCAGAGTCTGAATCTCTCAGTCTTTTCACCAGGGCTCTGTCCAACATCTCCCTGCAAGTGAAGAACAGAAGTGTGAGGCAGAAGCACACCAGAGAGAAAACCTACAGCACTGCCTTGTGATAATGCAGTGTTCTATGGTTATTGAAAAGGCACCAAGGGTGAGGACATGAGAAATTAAAACTCAGGGAAAGCACTTGAACACAAGCACTGATAAACCAGCCTGCACAGGCTGTGTCTGACTGCAGCTGTTTGGCCCCCAGTCCCCTTGCTGCGAGTGGATGTTGGTGTCATGTGTTGCTGACATGACGGCAGAGATTACTCACAAGTTAAGGGTTTAGGGTATTGGGTTTGGGTTGGCAGGGCTTACCAATCATATCAATATAAAGACAGTCAATGGGATATACTTCCCCATGCATTGGAATATGCGCTACCAACACACCTTTGAATAACTGCATGTCCAACTTCAGGTTCTAGAAAAGCACTCGTGCCATAACGCTCCTTACTGTAGTAACTAGCAGCAAAGTAGTGCTAACCAACCACCTCTGCCAATCAGAACTCCCATCTAGTAACTCCTACCACCTCATTGGCCAGTCTTTGTCATTCCCTCCTCCCTCACCTGGTTTCCCGCTCGTCCTCCTCCTCCTGCCTCTTCCTCTCGTTTTCTTCATACTCCTTGTAACGGTTCAGCATGCCCTCAAAGTCCACCTGCGCCTGTCGCTGGTTCAGCTCCTTCAGCTCCTGCAGGTTCTCCAGGACCTCCATCTCTAGCTTGGAGTCGCGCGTTCTGTTCTCCAGAACCTGACCAGAGCAAAAACAGTGTGTTTAACCCCGCCTTTACCACAATATGACAACAACCCTGCCAATAACACAGCAGGAACACCAAAATGTAGCCGTCACTCACTAAATGATGGTCATGCACCATCATATTGTGCTTCTCCTTAGATCTCAGAGTGCTCTCCCCCAAGGACAGCACTCTGAGATCCCTGACAAAACGCAAGTCATCAACACTGTTACGCATTTTTGAGGTTACCCACAACAGCGAATACTTCATTATTTCATTCTTAGTGCTGTTTACTGTATATCACCCACAAAAACATGCAGATCACACTGAGACGAAACCTGTGCCAGCACACATAAAAGTTGAAGCACTGGGACACTTTTGTCCGTGTCCTTCCTACCTTCATGGGGTTGTTAAGCTCTTCCTCCTCCCTCTCTCTTTGCAGCTTCTTCTCCTCTTCCTCGATCAATTTCTCCGCCTGGAAATTCCGCGTGGCGCCGTGCTCCATGGCATAGTCTGTGTTCTCAGGATCAGTCTACAGGAAAGATATACATTCAACATCACAGTCATTTGCCTAAGTAAAGTTCCCATTCCTGATTCTTTATATAACATTTTTTAGGCAGATCACAAAAAGCACCAGAATCTCATAGTATCTCACAGTACCGCCAACACTGATCTTTGGCTACATGTGAGGGACTGCGCGAGCCTTACCTTGAATGTGATCTCAGCCAGGCAGCGCGTGCACTTGATGTAAAAGCGGAAGATGGGTAACCCCATGTATAGCTCGTTTTGTACAGTCTCCTTACGGGCATTGAACTTCTTCCCCTTGTAGATGTACTCTCCACAAGTCTTGCATCTGTTGGAGAAAGACATTTCAGTGCACTCATGTGTGTTTACGAATGTTTATAAGTTGACATGATATAAATTTTGAGTCGTATGAATTTACGTTGAACTTTTACGGTGTACTCCTACCTCATATTGAATGGTGCCATCAACCGCACAACATACTGACGATCTTTGGGTAGTTTGAGTTTGGGGATTTTAGAGGGATCAAAATCTGGTGGGTAGTATTTCTATGGGATAACACATAAAAAGAGAACACATACTCTTAAGTTCAAGTAACTTCAACAATAAATAATAATGACAAACTCCTCCATAATGACACCTTAACGTAACGTACTAAACACCTCACTAGCTAAACCTAAACCGTCGTTCTGCAGACTAGTTATCATGCCATAAATCGTATTGCCTGAACACTGGAGACCGCAGCGTTAGCTAGCAAGCAAGCTAGCTAGCTAACCCTTAATCCATTGTGCGTTGTACCCATATGCTAAAATAACAGAAGTGTTAACCATATCACCAATGTTGTTAAGCATTAACGCGCTATCCAGTGTAATAATGTCCTTATTCTCGTGGACAGGTAGCTTGTAATTAATTTTGTTTGGTGGCTGGTTTGCTAAATGCAATGGCGCCTGAAATTGTGAGACAGGTAGTAATCCCAATTCTTTTACAAATCGCGTTAAAAACTTACGTTAAGAACTTTTCTTTCCGACATGATTGAAACAAAATCAAAGTCTACACATACAACAGTGCCCGAAAATCATACGACTGCTCCACGACGCCAGCTACAATTTCCACACTTCCTGTAGTAGAACAAAACTTCCTGTCGTTGTTAGACCCGCCCATGATAACGCTCATTGGTCAGAAGAGTAATCCATCTTCTGAGTGAGTGTACTTCTCCCAGCTGCTTAGTAACTATTGCAAAGGTATGCTTATGAATAAACTGTTACGTATAACATGTCCGATACTTTATACAACGTAGTGGACTTCATGGATCGATCTATTTCTTTCATATTCTGAAAGTATTCATTTTCAACTGGCAAAACCGGGACGATCGTAAGAAGCTGTCTGGTGTTAATCAATTTAACCTGGTATCCTTATTTTGCAATGAAAACAGGTGGCTAGTAGTAGTAGTAGTAGTATTAAATATCTATGTTATAAAATGTTGTCATCACTAAGGAATCTCACTTTTTTCTTGTACGTGTACATATTTGAATGTATTATGTAATTTTCCATCCCTGTGTGTGCAAACAGTCAATTGACAAGCATGCAGATGAGAGTGATTGTGCTACCTGATCAAAGATGAGGTGTAGGATCGGTTTTTGTAGATCCTGGTGGTGTCAGCTCATGAGCAAAGAAAAACAGAGAGGGAGAAAATATACCTAAACTACAAGCGCTGAATGTGTTTTTGGTTGCCACTATAATAACCCATCAGTAACTGACATTAAATATGGATCTCTGTAAACAGAGGGACAACACAGGTGTTTGGAAGATTATCAGATGATAATGATATTCTGTGTCTGTCGATGTCATTGACGGACAGGTTCTTTTAATAAGATGAGTACTCCAGCCTCATTTTTTTCATTTTATGTGTAATTACCTCTATGTAGGCATAGAACAGCAGTGGAGTCATTTGAAGTGTCATTTGGAATTGCCACCAGGGGAGTCCTTCATTACTGTGCCTTTAAGTAGGAGTAACCTACTTTTTGCCATTATGAATTTGTTGCCAGAAATCAATCATCAGAAAACACAGTGTTATTTGTATAGCTCCCTCCTCCCTCTCCACAACCCGATAACCCTAGTCCACAGAGCTGTAATAAACACATTCAGATCAAAGAGACAGGGACTGTACATTTGTCAGCGACAGAGTGCATATACTCAGGTAAGACTGCCCCTTTCTCTCTCCCTTTCTCTCTCCCACTATATAGAAAAACACTCAGAACACATTATTTTTAAAAAGATCATTTTCAAGGATTTTTTTTACCATCTCTGTGACCTTCATCAGCAGATATGTCACCGGCATTTACATATGTAATCAGTCACCAATGATTTACAGCTCTGTAACAACACTGCTCCCCCAAAAAGGATGTGGATGCAGTTTAGAGGTCGGTGGATGTCAAAGTGCGGTCAATGTTTTAAACTCAGCCTAGCCAATTTCCTGCTTGTGTGCACAGTGCCTGCGGGATGTATGTCTTGTGCACAGTGCGGTTATGCGTGGTTGTAGTCCTCTTTGGCTCGATGCTCTACGGTGACACAGCCCCCACTTCGGTGGAAGACCAGTCTGTGAAAGGTGAGACAGAAATCCTGTACTTAGGACACCTCTTTGGTCTCTCCAAAAGAAGACTCAGGAGAGTTTGACTGATGTTTTTATATTTCCAAAAAGGGATTGTTAAAATGGGCTAAAGAAGCTGCTTCAAGCTGAGTTCATCAGCAGAAGAAGAGGGTATAGGTGGTGATTAGATAAAGATGAATTTCTCACTGACACCTGGAAACATTTTTTTAATGCATAGAGTTATTAAGCCAGGAAATATCTTACTAGGATTGGATGCAGAGACTATTAGTGTTCAAGACCTTGCTTGACACAGTGATGGATACAATGTAGTCTATGGGCAAAATACGGAACCTGAATGCATTGAATGGCCTTCTCATTAGACTTCTTATGATCTTACTCATTATGTTTTGTTCTCTCTTTCTCCACCTCTTTCTCTCCACCTCCATTGGCTCCCTCTCCCTGACCCAGAGCTGTATGTAGCAGTGGGCTCTGCCGTGAATGTGCCCTGTGAGGCTAAAGAGGGTGAGGAGGTGCACTGGATGCTGAATGGGGTGGTGCTGGACTCAGGCTCTGTCCTCTCTTTCCCTAACATCAGCCTGGAGGACAGAGGGAACTACAGCTGCCATAGCAACAGCAGAGGCCTTCTGCAAACGCTGTCACTGCAGCCGGGCTGTGAGTCCCTTCACCAATGACCAATTGCCCAAAGGAAATGGATGGGCCTCACAATCTGTTTGTCAGCTATAGTCTTTAAGAATCGGTTTGTCTGAATGTCTGTTTATATGTCTGAGTGATATGCCTAAAATTGAGTAGTGTGTGTGAGAAAGAGAGTAAGAAAGAGAGAGTTTGAATATGTCTGCATGTGTGTTTGAGTGTGTACATAAGTGCCTGACTGTTCACAAGTCCTTCACTGTGTGTATACTTGACATGCTTCCCTCAGTCCCTCCGTCTCCACCAGAGGTGACATGCTGGTCACCCAGTTACCCCTTAAAGACGATTTGCTCCTGGAGCCAAGACCCAGAGCCTCTGCTGCCAACACGCTATATGGCCATCTACATGTCAGGGAGATGCCACAGAGCAGGAGAGTGTGGAGAACACATGTAAGTATGGATGTCTCTGTACAAAGCAATTGCACAAAAATCATGATCAGGATGGTAGATATGTCATCCAGCCAAGTTACACATTGGCAGTATACTGTCAAGCCTACACAGTATAATGAGGTAAGCCCTTTTCAGGGATTCTTACAGAAATAACCATAAGGCCCCTGAGGTGTGACTCCCTATCATCATTTTCTCTTGAACCATCTAAGCTGAATTAAATGTAAGAACTGCAGAACTTCAGAAGTTCTGCAGAAATGCAGAACTTCATGTAACCACACCACAAATAGCCAAACTTGAAGTATTTTGCACAGGTCCTCCAGAACCCTGAACAATGTACTTAATACCAATGGTTCACCATGTGTAGAGCCTAAACTTTATGATATTCAGCCAAAAGAAATTCTCTTCATCACAGAATAGTCCAAATAGAGTGTGTTTTTCTACACAGTGATAATTGTCAATGGAAGTTAATTTTGAAATACATATTTTGAATGGCAGACCAAATGCTTGCATTTGAGATTTTTCTACATGTTATATAAGAATATGTTGCATAATAAATATGTGGTCATCACCATACAGATACATTGTATTGGCCTGTATCAGCAACAAAACTGAATATCCTGACATGATAGCTGTATCATACTGAATACAATAAATAAGCCTACCTTTGTCAATAATTCTACCACATGAACTTTCTGTGTATCTCAGTGTGGTCACAGCCAAGATGTGGCTCCTAGTGACTGACCATTGAGCCAAAATGGTGACCGTATTCCTGTTATGCCTCAGTCTGAAGGGGCCCATGGACGGAAAGCCGTGTCACCCTGTGCCCGGACTGAGCCGACACTGCGTAATGGAGGGTCTGCAGCTCTTCCGCCTGGAGCCCTACATCCTGAACGTCACCGCCATAAACCCCCTGGGCTCAGCTTCACGCCTCTTCATCTTCATCCTGGAGGATATTGGTGAGATCTGCACCTCTCTCATTCTCTCAACATCAGCTGAACACCTCTCTTACAATGGAAAAGGCTCCAAATGATAATTATTTATTTACTCAGCAGAAGATTTTGTTCAGTTAACTTTACATAGCTTATATATCATACATACATACATATATACATACATACATACATACATACATATATACAGCTGGAAGCAAAAGCAATGCCCCACCTAGGAATCAAACTAGTAGCCACTGTGTTCTGAGCCCTGCTTCTTTGCACAATACCACAATACCAAGCTCACCATATTTATAAAGAAAGAGAAGAAAATAAATGTGTGTATACAGTTTGACCATTCTGTGAAACAAGCCCCAGCTTTCTTTGTAATGCTGTCTTCTCATTCTCAGTAAAGCCAGACCCTCCAGTAAATGTGACAGTGATACCTGGGCCGGGGAGACAGCTGTCTGTTGAATGGGCTCCGCCCCCAACCTGGACTGAACTCGACAACTTCCCGCTCAAATACAAAGTGCAGTATTACCGCGGCATCAATGAATCTCCCCGCACTGTAGGTGCTGCTTCCTCCGCTCACATTCCTGCCCAAAATGTAAACCCATTCAACATTCAAGCATTCAACAAATACACCTCTGATCACTCATTTTAACTTCAGAAAAATCAAGTGTCAGTCTTGCTTGCTAAGCCCGGCTATTCAAAGAGTTTCCAGGGTCGCTTCGCTGAAGAATGATTGGTACTTTAACTTACTGTTGCATTCTCATATGTATACCTTCCCGGAGCGTGAAATTAATTGCATGTTTTGTTTTTTCTAAAGCCAACATGTACACAATGAGAACAAGTATAAGAGCCATGAGCCATTCAAGACAGATGTCTAAATGCTTAAGGCAGCCTGAGTTTTACTGTCTCGTAGAACCAGCCTGTGTGCTCTTTAAGCTCTGATATCTGGACCCCATGTGACTCTTGGTTCCTGTCTCTCAGGTGGGCCCGTACGAGTCAGAAAAGGCAGTAATGAAAGGACTGCGGCCTGGGAGCACATACCACATTCGGGTCTCTGCCCAGGACCAGCTGATGGGACAGCGCAGCGACTGGAGCCAGCCTGTCAGCGCCACCGTGCCTGCACACTGACACACAGACCAACACACAGCACGCAAACACACATAACTGCACACTGACATACAGACCCATACACCTCAAACTGGCTTGGACATGTCATTCCCTTTAGTTTAGTGCATTGAAATACATTCATACAGAAGACCCTGATCCATACAATGCACATATCAGGACCTTATACCCATTCCCACATAAGCATACAGCACTTTATCTCCTGTGGTCATACATACAGAATTACAAGTGTATGACTATGACAGTGTATTAATGAAGCCATACTACATTGTTACCACTTATTTTAAAACTGCTATTATGAGAATGAATCATTTTACTTACCCACAATTAGCTGAATAAACAAACAAAAGTAGACGCTGGAAGCTCAGTCTTTACCTAATATTCAATAATGCGGGAACAAGTACTTTTATGAATCACAAAATGGATGGAGCTATCATGCGTTACTAATGACTCACTGATTTGAATCAGTCATAAGATATTGATATAGAAAGCAAGGTGACTTATTTGGGTCATATTGGTCAGGTCATGGTAGCTCCATCCACAATGGGCCTCATAAAACTTTACAGGCCCACCTTTATTAATAATGTCACAGACTACTTACTCAAAAGCAGTCTTCATTCTCAGTACATTCTCTGCAGAGCATTTGTTTCTATGAGAGATTGCTTGAAGGTTATATTTCTAACGAGTCCACACACACAGAGTGCAGGACAGACAAACCAAATGCAATACTACTTGCAATTGTTTATCACAAAGGGATACATACGTAACCAGGATAGAAGAAGGAACAACTCTACCATACATCAGCTGTCACTGATGTGACTCAAGTTCCCACAACAAAGACTGAAATCCATCCCGTCTGAAACAGTAGTTCTGATCCTTTGGTATGTACAGTGCCCTCATATCCCTGATAAAACAGGGGACAAATAACATGCTGCTAAAGAAAAAAAATGTAAATATTGGATCATTTTTCCTACTTAAAATATTAAAATGTTATACTTTAATCTCAATATTATTGCCCAGAGCAATTTCAGATTGGTCACATATACATTCTACGCCAGAAAACATTATGGTCACATTGATTTATATTGCAGTAGGGAACCTACACAGAACAAGCTAATTAACTAGAAAGTTCTGGGGGGTGTTTTTGAGAGGCCACTGTCATATTGCTGTGCATCTTTTCACATATAGTTGTCTCTAGTGTAGACATTGCCTCGTGCTGTGTGTGTTCCTGGAGGAATAAACAGGGGCACACCAGCATGTGTTAGCGTACCAGCACTGAAACCTGGTATGAAAATTGCATTTACCTCTCCGTGGAGGCCCAGACGCTCACCATGATCAGTCAAGCTGCCATGTTTGAAAGTGTAAGTTACAGAGAGCAATGGCCCCCGGCACCATGAATAAATTAGGAGCATGCTTCCGACAAGGAGTCAACCTGCAACTAGAGAAAGCTGCAGGGGTTCATGGGTGCATGTCTGTTTGGTTTCGGTTGTTACTTTTTGCATTTTTACCCCCTTAGATGTGAGAACAGGTGTAGTTGTGTTGTTGTCATGTCTGTGTATGTGTGTCTGTGTGCTCTTCATTGCTGTCTGAAGAGGAAATGCATGTGCGTTCATAAATATTTTACCACACTAACAGCCTGGGCTCCTGTTGCCCTTTTGACTATTGAGAAAACACTACAACTGAGAAGAACTCTAGTATAACATTGTTCAGTTGTCCAGGTGTATGAGTAAATATAATAATCAATTTTGCTGATATTAATATGCACTGTTAACTTAGTTTCATCAATGTTGATTGATCTATTCTGTTTATTATTATTATTATTATTATTATTATTATTATTATTATTCACTTTTTTGTTCTTTTTAAAGGGTTTTTTACTGACTTACACAGAGTAAATACTTAACACATAAGTAACTTGGGATGTTTTCACCCTGAAAAGGATTTTTTGTTTAAATATTCAATAATTACAGCCCAAAAAGGCGGTCCGTCCGGCCATTACGTAAGTCCAATGACATAATCACCTATTTTTATTTTGAAGTCAGTTAAGAGGTCCTTCTGTCTAACTATCGTGTTCCTGTCCGCATCTATGTACTCAATAATGCTGAAACATAATGCCGATTCGCTCTAATAACACATAATTTAGAAACCGTTTTCCTGTCGTCGACATTGTGGACCATATGTCACAGAAGTTTGCACAAGCACAGACACGCACACTAAGAGCCAAAATGGCGTCGATGTCCCCATTACTGAAAAGGCGGGGCGATGGGCCGTTTGTCGTAGCCCCGCGCGACTTCGCCAATCCGCGGACGCGGGAGGTTTGAGTTTAAATTCGTAGCTGCTTCTCTGACTGCTAACAGTTGGGAAGGGATCGAGACCCTGCGACTCGGAAAAAGGCCACCGAATAACCAGCTATATCGTTTCTATCAGATTAAGTATTTGAAAAGGACGGTTTGCTCCTTAACTAAAAGAAGAAATGTCGAAAAAACAAATATACTACTCCGACAAATACACAGACGAAGAATTTGAGTACAGGTAAGTTGGCTAACCTTAACTGTCAGCTATCTTAACGGCTAATATTCGCTAAGCTTCACTAGTCTATAATTTATTTTTGTTGTGCTTGCTAACTAGTTATCAGGCTAATTTTCAGATTTGTTCAAGCTTGCTAGTTAGCTGTCCCGAAAGGTGTATGAATAAGCTAAGGAGTTGTTTAGCGCTACATTCACTTGCTAACTAGCAGATGTTATCTTGCTAATGTTTACTGACCGTTAGCTGCATTGCGATTTAACTTGGCTAACGTTAACGTTAGCTAGCTAAGTTAAACTACTAGTACAAAAAACCTTAAGCGAACACAACTCGATTCCCCAGAATCAGTGATTTCCCCTGACCAAATGCATATTTTTGAGGGTTAAAGTTTTAATACGCCAAGATAGCATATTTTGGAACTGTAGTAGTTCACTAGCTTGTTGGTTGAGTTTAAATTTCTAGGGTGAAAGTGATGCAAGTAGAACCAATAAAAATAATATTAACCTTGATGTGAAAGAGTGATTGGATACCAGGTCCTACACCTATTGTTCAGGTTGCACTTGAAAGTCTTGACCATTACAGGCGCAGACGTATTTTTATGCTTTCTTTGGGGAAAAGAGGTCAAACCCGAATTTTTAACTTGGCTAATGTCAGAGCTAACGTAGCTACTTAAATGTAATGTATATAGTTCCGTCTACTTGCTGATACGTTTTATTGCACTTAGTGCATTTATAATCAGACGTTCGTTCTTGCTGTAAAGCTTAACCTACATAACATGGGACAGGTTTTAGCCAAACGTCCTGGGGTAAGTTGGAAAACATATGGGGCACCGCCTCCATTTTTTTCAGACAGGATGGCAGTCTTTAGCTTCTCCTGTTTGGCACCAAACATACTGCCAGAAGTAATGAGCACAAAAGATAGTCCCGAGTGTTGTGAAGAGGCAGTTTGAAAAAAGGAAAAATACTATTAATAGATTGGTTCTAAGGAGTTTATAACAATGTTAACACAGGTATTGGAAGCTTATGTAAGATTAAGAAGCTGTCTTTGAATGTTCTAGAAACGAAGTTAAAACAAGATTTTGCAGGATTTTGATTGCAATGTCAATTTTGTATTTTTTAAGATATGATAATGCACTTAAAACTAGTTTCAGTTTCTCTGTAAAAATCCTCCACTTCTTCTGTACTATGGATTTATGTTTTAAACAAGGCTGTGAATAAATGTCAAGGCACTGTATGCATTAGCTACATATATTATGAACTTAGAATGAGAAGGATCTGTCAAGCAAAAGCATCAATTGAAGCTTTACATTTCTCATAACATGTCTTAATTGAGAATACTACTATATTGTAATTACTATTAATCCCTCTAATTTAAAGGGGTCTGTGCAGAATTTTCCACATTTGTAAAGTTTGTGTTTAGTCAGTTTTATGTGTAAAGGAGAATGGGGAAAGCATTCCTATGTGTAAATTTGTTTGATCAAATTGTGTTTCATTCTAGTGCCAAGCAGCTTCTAGTATACAGCCAGCTAATCTTATTACAGCTGTACTACTTCTGTGTGGTAGCTATCCTAGGTCCCTTGAATAGCTTTTGGAAATACAAAGTGAAATACAAAATGTCTTACTTGCTATTAATTGTGTCCCTAAACTAATGTTACAGGCATGTTATGCTGCCCAAGCAGATGTCAAAACTGGTGCCTACATCTCACCTGATGTCTGAGGAGGAGTGGAGGGGCTTGGGTGTACAACAGAGTCAGGGCTGGATCCATTACATGATTCATAAGCCAGGTGGGTGCAACGGAACTGCAGAAAATCAGATTTAATCTAGAAATATCCATCTAAAACATTTTACATTTATATGTAATTTACATATATATGGATTATTAACAGAGGAAGGCCGTTCTGACTCAGTTTTACATAGCAAATTCTACATAGCTCTACATTTTTAATTCAGTGTAAATTTTTATTCCTTTAGAACCGCATATACTGCTGTTCCGACGGCCTCTCCCTAAGGAATGAAAAGGACAGAAGACTCAGAACATAAATCTCTCTCTCAGATGAACTGCACTTCTGTACAGACCATGTGTGGCTGTGAGCATTTGATTCATGTAATATTTGCCCTTTATTTGTAGTCTTCTTAAGTACCTACCACATTGGGTTATAACAAAATTATACAGAGGCAGCCCAGGGTCAGTTCAAGTAAAAGGCAAGAAAGGTAACAACTTGAAAAGTAAAGCCAGAATGTAACAAACAAAAACCTTTTGGTGTGTGAGTAGAATATGTCCATGAAATATTTAATCAAAATATTGTAATGGTCAGAATTCATTGTATTATGGAAAAGTAAAGTGACATGGTGAATATGTCCTGCTGAAAGGAAAATATTCCAGAAGCCTCAAAAACCAAACCATTGGCTACAGCTCTGCGTGAGCTATGACACAAGTGGTTGTTGGCTGCTATGAAACATTTTGACAGGTGTAAACTGCTGGTGTGTGTTCACTATCTTCAACAAGGCTGTTATGTTGCCAGGGCAGTGCATTGAAATAAGTATTTCATATATTTCTGTTTCAGGACAGTACCGTAGTTCAGACATAGTAGGTTGTCCTTAGTTTAGTGTTCCTGTGTTCAGTGTAATACATGCTGTAAACAGAATGCCTTGCTTTTCTCACTTCTTTGGATGAAGAAATATTCCTAAACCTGATTTCCATGGAATTTTAAGTAGAAATGACAATGTATTACAGTTTCTGTCACCTGTCATGACATGCATGACAACATTTTTAAAATTATTTTTAATCAGTATGAGTGAAGGGTAAGATGAGTTTGTTGCTGTCTCACAAGGCAGTTTCAGTTCTCGGTACACTCTGTCTAAAACATACTTTCCTATAAACAGGCATTTGTCTGACTAGATCTCAGGCTCAGTTAATTAAAATCTTCACTGAAGGGTAGAGTCTGGGCAATCAGAAGCACTTCAAAACAGGTGGTGAATCTTATGGAGAGGTTTTTCCCAGTCTGTTTGATTCTGCTTCACAAAAAGAATTTCATGATATCATTGCAACTGGAGAAAACTGTTAAGCAACATGGTGGCTGGATGCTTTTCTTCATAGGTTTGGAAAAATTCTGATAATTGTTTCCAAACGTATTCTGGGCCCTGTCAAAATTCCACATTTTCTGAGTCTGCCTTTTAAATTACACTTGTTTTCTTGAGTTTAACCTTGTACTTCTCAACTACACCCTGTTGGTTGTCAAGATTCCACGCCATGACCATCTTTTCAACTTCATACTGTCTTGTTTCCTTTTCTGTTTCATGCTTTTTTTCCGTGTGCCACACTGCACTGCTTCATTCTGGTGTGTATTTCAGTATTTTACTATTATTTTCATTGTAAAAATGGAGACAATTACATTAGTGTAGTTTTCAATGGAGTGGCAAAGGTCATTTTTTGTTTGTCGTGCATAGGAAATACCATCTTGGTGAATGTACTTGTTTGATATGCTTAAGTAACTTTAAATTAAATGGTAAAGAAAAAAACTCTTGTGTCAGTGTTTTTTTTTCTGTCATTATTTTATTTTGTGTCGTCTGGAAGGGAAAGCGTCACTGAAACCCACCCCTCTTAAGGAATTTAAAGTTAATGTGATTTTTTTGGGGGGGGGGGACGGTAATATACATACTTCAACATGTATTTTACACCATATAAAATTTTTGTCTAACATGGTTATGCTGGGTTGGGATCAGAGGATTGCTATTGCTTGGAAAGATAAAATCATTAGAGGAATATATGATTTAATATGTGGTAAATCAAGTCAGTTACTGAAAATGCATTATTAAGTCTGCTTTGTCTTCAGAAGTTGAGTTACCAATTTTATACATGCAGACCTCTTTGAAAATGGACAGTGCTTCTTATAACAGACACAGTACTGTGGTTAAAATTGTGTGGAATTTTCTGATTTTGGCCATTTAACCTGCTTTCTTTCCAGGGCTGTAGTTATTGTCCATTTCTCTCTGTCCCCAAGGACAAAAACAATATTTTCAAGGATTTTCCAGGATTTCGGAGGATTGGAAAAAAAGAAAAAACAGAAACCAGAGAGACTTTAACTGAGGAAATCAAATCCAGGAGTGGCAGAAAAGGTAGGTAAGGCAGATAATAAGCCACAGTATTCTAATGGTGAAGGGCTGTGTTTAGTCCAATACATCCACTACCAGTGGGGTGACGAATTCGGAGTGCCTGATGCCCATGGAGTACGACGGTGGGCGGGGCTTGTGTACCATGACCTTCTCTGCATCGTGAGTGCCGGGGCCCGGCTTCAGGGTGGCGTCGCTGGGCACGGTGAAGCGGGCCAGCATGGAGAAGGCTGGCTGCCTTCGCAGGTAGACGCTGGGGTCTGTGCTGTTGTACCTGCCGGGCCCCGGGGTCATGGCCATGTCTTCGGATGCGCCCCTGGACTTACAGTGCCCTGAGATGGTGTAGCTGGGGCTACAAGGCTGGGTGGGCACGTGGGAGCCCATGAGAGCGGGGAGGGTGTATCTGTTTGGGGCGGGCACAGCGTCTACGGAGCGGTAGCTGGTGCGGGCGCCCATCGTGAAAGAGGGGGCTCTCTTGTGCAAGTTGAGAGGCGGAGCTGCCTCCGGATTGTAGGCCCCTGGTCCCGGAGTCTGGAAAATCCCAGCTACAAGAGGGATCAGGCTTTATTACCATTTTACTGTGAGACTGCACCAACCAGTACCAGGAACCGCATGTTATCCATGCGTGAGACGCATTGTTGAGCTGGAACTTTTTACTATGTCTTGTGCACACAGTCAGCAAGTGGACCAGGTTTACATAAAATCTCACATCAGTACCCTTTGTCCCTAACTTTGAATATCAAAGTTGTTCATTTTCTTTTTGTTAGTTACACAATATGATTCTAGAAGTCACTGAAATTAAAAAAATGTGTAAGTGAAAAATATTAACCTTTAACATGGTAAATTGACATATAGTCATAATATAAGTCATAACTAATAGTTTAAATTAGACTAAGACAAAGTAGTAGTTAAAGTTGTCGTTAGAAATCTGGACCTCATTCTCTCTTACAGTTATCAACTGCAGGTTTCAAACGAACAGGGCAGCTTCTGTTAAAAACAGACCTTTCTTTTTTGTTCTGAAATTCAGTTACAACAGCTGACGCCAGAGGGGCAGGCTAGTCCTGTCACAAACAGTTCCATCAACATCTGCTTGCAGCTTTGTGTGATGTCAAGCAGCACTCTGAAGAGCCTTCAAGAACAGGCTTAAATACAACCAACAGGCTGCACCAACTGAAATTTGTGATCCAATTTATCAACTAACTTTGTTTCACATTGACAGTAAACAATGGATGCCTTGTGTGCATTATTCCCTGAATACATATTTTACACCAGCAATACCAGCCACTCACTCAAGTGCTGCTGTATGCATCTGTTACACAATACCATCTCAACATCAAAGCAAAACAAATGTACTTTGAAGTTGCTCCTTATCTTACAATTTAGTGGATACCAAAACAAATTGCGCAAAACCTCTCCTCTCAAAAACTCTCCCTTTCACTTCTCTAAATTGTACGCGCTCTGTTGCTACAACTTTACATTTTCTCCCTCTAGTGAATTCAGAATGAATGCAAATAATTTCACACAACCTGCAACAAGTCAGTATCTTTATGGCTTTATGGTTATGGAAGGAATTATGCCACTTTATTGTTGTTGATGTTATTATTTTATGGAATTTCAGTGATCACATCATCATTGCTGCCCTCTGTCTCAAGTCCCCAGCACGCACAGCTAGATCCAGAGAGCGAGAAATTTGGCAAAGTGCATTCACGAGACTTGTTTCACAAGACTTCAGTTGCTGTAAATTTAGTGTAGTTAGGAAAGGTGAGGTTGAAATATGTGCAGTTTATGTTTCATGAATGCTGCTGTACAGAGTTCTTACTGAACCACCTGAAGGAAAGGGAGTGAGAAGGTGCATTTGAAATGATTTTAACATTAAACAGACGGTTGATGTGCAGTCAAAGTGAATATCTTAATTTGTCCATGTTGTGATTTTTTTACTTCTATTATTTGACTTAGTGAGAGATACGGGAGAATGCATGTGTGTGTGTGCGTGCGTGTGTGTGAGTGTCTGTGTGTGTGTGTGTGTGTGTACGTGTGTGAACAGACCCACCTGAGCTCCTTGCTCTGCCCAGCATTGAGTAGGAAGGTGTGCCGTCCCTGCCAAAGCGTGTCATTTTCGCATCAATGCGGTACTGTGGCCCAGGGCTGGAGTCTATGGAGTACACTGCACAGCCAGACCGAAGAGGATCAGTGCACAACCTCACACAGCTTACATCAACATGTGGAAAGTGGCGTTGCCCTGGATTCAGGGTGTCAGGGTAGCGTAGTGGTTAAGGAGCAGGACGTGTAACTGAAAGGTTGCTGGTTTGATTCCCCACTGGGGCACTGCCACTCTACCCTTAACCCACAGGTACTTAACCCACAATTGCCTCAGTGAATATCCAGCTGTATAAATGGATAACATTATAACCTATGTAAGTCACTCTGGATAAGTGGAGTCTGCTAAATGCCAATAATGTAATCTAGTGGATTCTTCTTGTCTATAGTAACCCTGTTGCTTTAATCTATAATACTGTCACTAAAACCCTTGTTTGCAAGTGAATGTAATTTTGATGAAAAAAGCCATCTGATCAAATGCAAATATCACATTTGTTAGTAACTGTATCAGATGATTAAAATGTGATGTGACTGACTGACCTAAACACGAGGCAGGGCATGAAACTGTTACCTTTTTAGTATGTTGTCTCCCTCCGGTGGCTGAAGTCTGACATCACATAGAGTTAGGACTACACAATTTACTTCCTCAAAGAAAACACTAATCATGATATTTACACGTATTTAGTGAAACGTTTGTTTTTACTTCTTGGTGAAAACTGCATACCTTATATAAGCTAGCCTGATAGAAGAACAATAAAGTCACATGTACAACAATTTGTCTTTCTCAACTATTGCCCATTCAAGGTTAATACATTACAGCCATGGCATGTCACAGGGTATCTTAAAAAAAATGAACAGATAATGATCCACTATCTGTTGGTGGGTGGCCATGGAAGAGGTGTGGCCACTGCTGGCCTTTCATGTTTGGAGGACAGGGCACAAACAATTGCCACAGAGTAAGCATGAACAGTTGCCCAAGTGTGGCGGAACAGAAGGCAGGGCACTCACAGTTGCTGCTCATCCTCCGATGGAAGGAGTAGGCGGGGCTAGTGGGCTTAGTGTAGTCATGACCGATGTAGCCTATGGTGGGCGGTAGGGCATAGCGACCTGGTCCAGGCCCTGGAGATAGACACATGCATGAAGAGTCCAGTCCAAATACAATTGATCTCCAGGAAACTAAAAAAAAATCTGTGCAGAAAAGTGGACAGATGACACCTTAGTAAGGTGATTTCATATAAGGAGAGATGGTGATTCTGGTTCTGGGCATGAATATGGTTCTGCCTGGTGAATCAGAAGACCAGCCTTTGTCCGACAGCAACCCTGAACGTCACTCTCTTTCTCTTACATGTAGTGCCTTACATTCAGTCATATAGATGCTCAGTTAGATCTCTAAAGATTGTACTAGCCTTGGTCAGGCTCAGAATTTTATATGATGACACTGCTATTGAAATTACAACAGACTGGAGATAAAAGACAGTGAAAGTACAGGTAAGTACTAATGACTTAGCCATACATGTAATATACAATTCAGCTAAAGTGTAATTTACCACAACTTCTGAAGCATAGGTACAACTAAGCTGTGGACATTTTTCTGTTAGTTGATGGGTCGCAATGGACCTTTACCTGTCTTGTTTTTATTTTGTGTAAAACTAACTAAACCATAACAGGGATATAAATATGCACAACAAAGACCAATGGCAGTTTGCTAGTTTACTACACGGTCTAATGAGAACGGAATGGAGTGTAATGATGTGTAATGTGTCACTACAGAACGAATGGAACACAATCTAGCACAGAGGGTTCTGGAATCTTACCTCTCTCGCGTGCAGCAATAATGGGACGCTTTCTCTCCATCTCCCCCATTGGGGAGCAAGTAGACTCCTGGAGCAGAGAGCTCAGTAAACATCTCATTTTACACTGCAACCAACCATCAGTCTTTCAGGAATACAAACCACAATCCTGCAACCTGGATTACATCTGCAATCTATCATAGAATCCACTATACTCAGTAACTTAACTGGCACCTGTCTATGTTAAGTAATTCACATATTACCCATCTGAATGTAGCGGAAACTCCCACAAAAACCTGTAGCATGTAACCCGTACTTTTCGCCAAATATGTGTTATATGCTACATACATGCTTTACAGTAACACAGAGGGTGAACAAAGACTTTGTCAGTTGAAGAAACCACAAAGAATCTAGGCTTGATTTTCCCATTACAGCCTAGAACTAGTGCAGCTGTAAAAGAGAATAAAATATCCAGTTGGTTAAGAGGATGTGGAGACGGGAGAGATCCTTCCAGCCAGACAGATGAGTGTGCAGTGCTTCTTGGCTAATGGTCATGCCTGTCCCTCAGTGGCCCTCTGTAATCACATTTCTCGGATGTCTCAGTGATGCATCCCTTCCTGGCTAAAGCAGAAACATGCAGCCCGGTCTGGTCGCTTCCGGAGCAGGACGGAGAGCGACCCCTCTGGCACTCTCCCCTCAAACCCCACCCAGGAAGCCTCACCCGGAAAGTAATTAAGTCTCACCATGCAATCAGTACACGAACACAAAGGCGCGCAATCTCAGGAAGCTGCTCGGGTCATCGGGGTTATTCGGAGAGGTAAAGGTGGGCCTCCATCTCTCCCCTCTTCCAAAGAGTCCGGCTGTAGAAGACCAGAGTGTTAAATACCCACTGTACAACGGGGGAGAGAGAGGAGAGTGTGGTGCTTAGAAACAGTGTCATCACAGAGATTCAGTCTCCTGTAACGTTATCTGTGACACTCGGATCTCTCTCTCTCCCCTGTCTCCCTCCCTCTCTCCATGTTGCATGGAAACAGTATCACTCTTTAACCAAGCTAGACAGTTGCCAGGGTGACTGCTGAAGGGCATTGCATTACTATTGCCCCCACTCGCTGTTACCCCACTCCCTGAAGTACCACTGTAGGGCTATCTCTGTACTCAGATTTCCTTTCTTGGTGGGGGGTCCTTTCCTTTTCTCAAGGCACTGACACAGACACCATCTGAGAGCGTGGGTTTATGCTATTCTGTCAATGGTAAAGCAAGGTGTATTTTGTGTGTGTATTACGTTGAACTGTCATCAGATGCGTTTGAGCTCACCATCCTTCCATGAGAAATGGCGGACGCTGGTTTTTGAATGACTGTTGGCAAAATAAGACACTGAAAGTTGTAAAGGGCCGTGGTAACCAAAAACTCCCGACTTCTGTCCTGACCAGCAAACAGATATTAAACATTAACGGGCTCTAACTCTCCGCTGGCAGTGGCTCTAGGAAACAGGACCCTGTGTGTTATTAACAGGGGCAAACACACAGGGGCTGACCCGTGGCAGGGGGCCAATCAGAGGTCAGCGGTGTCGGTTTCCCGGAACACAACACCGCGCTGCGAAAGATTGAGAGTGCACACCTGAGCACAGCTCACTGCACACAGTAAAGGATCCTGTGGTTGACAAAGAGTCAGGCAAGACTCCCACATACATTACATTACATTACATTCATTTAGCAGACACTCTTATCCAGAGCAACTTCCATCACAAAAGAACAGAAGTGTGTCCATTCAAGCTGAATGAGCAACAGTGTCAGACCAGGCTAACAACACTCCCAAACCAGTGAGTGTGAGCAAAACACTACTCAAGCCCTACCACGTACAGCAGTATAATCGTGCAAGAAAAGCACCAACAGCAGTTTCATGCACAGAAATGCCCGTTGACTCTTAACATCCTACAACACAGAGCTGTTGAGTACAACCAAAACCTGGGGGGGGTGACACATTGGTTCTGGTTGAAGTTAGTAACCCCCTGCACTGTAAAGTACTCTGACCTCCTTGGAAGGGGTGAAAGGAATTATATGAATCAATTCATGTTGGTTACCCTCAATCCCTTACTTAATGATGCAAGCCATGTGGTATCTGAAATTTCACTGGCTTCTGTTTCTGAACAACACATTTTCATACCAAGTACATTCCATTCATATGGTATACACAGTACAAGACTCCACTCTACTGATCCAATGCAGTTTTGTCCTCATATTTCGGCATCAAAAGTCAGTAGCTCTTCCTCCCCATAAATGTTACTTTGAAAATAGGTATGTTTATGAGGATCCTTTAAAAAACTGACAACTAAAGAGCTGAGGATTTATCCTCTCCTTAGTCCTGTTCTCATCCCTTCCTCATCCCTTCCGTTCCTTATTTTTATGGGCCCATTTACAATCCAACTGTCCTGGGAGACTTTTTTTTTTAATTCAGTCACTATAGAAAATCCAAGACCCTTGCATAGATGATCCAGAGAAAATGATCTCCTTAAAGCTTCTGAATGCAGAACAGGCCAGTCACCAGACACCACGAGCAGACACTCCAAATAAAGGCCTCTTTTTCGTTTCTCTATCTGCTATTAAGCATATCAATTGCCCTAGGGATGAAAGAGACACGGAGTCTCTTAGTCCTACAAACAGTAGCCCTGAAACGCCGACCTGAGGGCAATAGCACAAACTCCCTCTGGAGTGGATGGTCCTGACAATTCAATATAGTGTAAGCCCTCCTAAGGACCTGCCTGTTATAAATGTCCAAAAGCTTGGCATGACTCCCACCTGAGATCTTACTGGCCATATTAACAAGACTTCCAAGTCTGTTCTTATTGGACAGATTTAAGTTACCAAACCATGCAATAATACAAAAGGTTAAAACAGATTCGATAAAACTTCTATAAAAGAGAGTCATCATCTTAGTAGAAACGTTAAAAGAATTCATTTTTCTCAGAAAATAAAGTATTTGCTGGACCTTTTTTGAGGTAGCATCGACAAAACACAGTTTGTTATCAAGAACGACGCCCAAATATTTACAGCTATCCACTAGGTCAATGTCAACACCCTTTATAACAGTAGGCAGAGTGCATGGTTGTGACTTCCTGAAATCAATGTTCATGTCTTTCATTTTTGACACATTTAAATGGAGGAAAGACTCATCACACAAAGCCACAAAGTCATCCACCACCGGTCCATGTTCCTGTTCCACCCCTTCAAGAAGGCTAACAATAACAGTGTCATCGGCAAACTTTAAAATGTGTCTGTTCTCATGGTTGCTGCGACACTCATTAGTGTACAAGATGTAAAGAAGGGGGGAGAGACAGCAACCTTGAGGGGAACCGGTAGATGAGTAGAGCCGGTTAGAGAGAGCACCGTTAACTCTCACACACTGTGACCTATCACACCACAGCACCACAGGAGAGCAAATGGGGAGGCTAAGTGCAGCCTCTGACCTACTGACATCACACAAGAAGGTGCTCAGGAGCCTCTGAGAAGCTCTGATGATGTCACTTAATGATGTTACTGAGCAGTGGAATGGGAGGACACTAGACAACAAAAACCAACCAACCCCCTATCAGATTTTGCCCCATCACCGTAGACACCAAGTAGCTGCCGGCTCATGACACAGCCCAGACTCAGACTGGCAATGTTTTGGACTGTATGACTCAGCCTGTGCTCGGAACAAGCGTCTTAACCAACTGAGTCATTTACTGCCACAACAGCGCCTTCTTTGTGGCCCGTTGACCTAGGCATTTGAAACGGTACTTCCAGGCCAAGCTCCTGTTTCAAAAGACACGCCTAATGAATTCATTCCTTCTGAGAGGAACTGTAGGAGAAAGTAGGACACAGAATAAGACAGCTGGTACTCTGATTTTGATATTGTTTTCACGTCCATGACTCCAGTTCGTATATGGCACAGATATGGTGGCAGGCACAATATATGGTTCAGCAGGTTACACCTCCACTGTCTTACCTGTTGTTACCACTGTCATCCATGGACAGGCAGGGCAAGAGTGCACTTTTCCAACAGGACTGTATTGCATGATCTCATTGAAACACACTATTAACATTACAGCACACCCGTCAGCCTCATTAGTTACTGTGATCAAGAGCACCAGCCTGGGGAAACACACTGGTAGCAAAGGAGTCCGACTGTTTAGATCTTTGGCGCCCTCAAGTGGCTGTTATAGTACCATCTGTTTTACAGAGAATGGCACTTGAGAATAGCAAATCTAAAGATTTTAAATTAAACATGTTAATCTATAAATATGATCACTCACATGCTATACAGTTCACAACCCCACTCAAGCCTGGCCATTACTGTAAAACACTGAATAGGATAGATCACTCAGGGCCAGTTGTGTAGCTTACCACTTGTACTACAAAAGGCCTAAGGGCTGTATTTGAGCCTATCATTGTCATTCTTCTGAAATTACTATTTCAGAAGAATGATGACTCAGCAACTTACATATTATATATTATTATGTATTATATATACACATGTATATAAAATATATAAGAAATCCTCAAGTATGAGGAAATATTAAATAATGACAGACAATGGTACAAAAGTTACATTTATTAAAGTTTTTTGTACCAAACCATCACTCAGAGAACTGACAAACGAAGGACTGAGCAAAACATACAAAGTAGCAGCAGAGTCCAGGCCAAACACAACCACCACAGATATTCTATATATTGACCAGATATTTAGATAAAGTGTGCTCGTGTTGATGAATGAATGCAGGAGCCAAACATCTGGTCATAAAACAGAATATCTGTAGCGGCCTCCCTGCTGCAGCCTCACTGTTTCGGGAGGTACAGTGCTTGTGCCAAGGGTGCCCCCATGCGTTCCTCCTCCAGGGACTGGTGGATCTGGACTGTCTGTCGGCTGACAAGGGAGGACAGCTCCAAAAGTTCTGAGAATCCCCTGTGGAGGAGTCAGAGGAGTAAATAACAAGCCAAATGCCTCACGCAGTCAACAGTTATATGTATGACGTCAATGAGGAGACGACCGAGTGTAAATGGTCATGAAAGTAATTTTTTGTGATCAGATCAGGAAAGTACAGCCAAGCAGTCAAAGATTTCCAGCACATGATGCATTACATCATAATTCATGCTACTTTTTAAAAGAAACCTGCTTGGCTTGCAAAGGCTTTGAACAAACTGTTATAATGTACTGTGGTGTGTTGTGTCACTTTAGATATCTGTTACTGAACATCAGCTATTAATCAGACCTTTTACTGGCCAACTCATTTGAATACTATTGCAAAATTTATGAGATTATGTCATCATATATTATATTATACATTATGCACAATATGTTATGCACAAGTCCATGTAAACTTATAAATGGCTGTGTGACTGAAAGCAGTCACAGCAACAAGGTCACACTTAGAAGGGCTTTGCTCGAGAGCAGTTTTCTGCCTGGGAGCGCGTAACCTGAACTGCTGACAGTTCGTCACTGCATTCCAGACATTTCCGTATTCCACCTGCTCTCGTCAGGCTTTGTGACGGTTTACCCAACAGGAACAAAAACCCCAGCGATCAATCTGTCAGCAAGCGTTAATCAGGGCCCTGAACCGCGGCCAGTCCCCGGGGGACGCGGGCCCTACCCTGTGAGCTGCTCGTGGAGCTCCCGCGACTCCCTCTGCATCTCCTCGAGGAGCTCCAGCGCCCGGTCGCTCTCGTGACGGGCCCCGCGCACGCACCCCCGCAGCACGGCCTCGCTCTCCTTCAGGCACGCCTCCGCTTTGTCTGCGCGCCCCGGGGGAGGAACGTTCGACACGTCAATCACCTCGCAATCGCTGTAGCTCTGAGTTTACATTTAGCTGTATAGCAGGCACTCTGTTATCCAGAGAGCTCTTATCCAGGCAAGATGTATATGCGCACATAACCAGGCTGTGTGTTATAACAAACAGTGCCAACACACTTAAACAGTACCAACATTACACACTGAATAAAATGCTAAAATATTCAAAACCTCAGTAACATACCTACAATGTCTATGTATAAATCAGTAAATAAACTTAAAGTGCTATACAAAAACAGCAAGACTGCAACATGTGTAGCAGATCAGCCAGTACTAACAAAAGGGGTGAAACATAAAACAAAGCGGGAACGTTTCCTTCTGACTCTCCGCCAACTCTTTTTCCACCTTGAGTGCACATTACATTCACCATTTACCCAAGACAAAAAGCATAAAACGAACCCAGGAATTCCCTCCTGTCTCCCTCGATGTGGAAGTTCTTGACGGGCAGCTCGTGCCGTGTGGTGTCCACCGCTGTGGCGAACGTCTTGTACTCCTGGGTGAACTGCTTGGCGGCCGCTGACACAGGGGCTAGTGCTGCGCTCTGCACAGATCAGCATCCAGGCATAAGCAACAGATTCTAATTGCTGGTTGCTTTCAGCAGCACTCACCCAGCCTCCATGTAGGGTTTTAGTCATGATTAATGGATAACAGATTAACAGAGGATTCGACAGCAAGACATTAACAATCACGAATAAATGCAAAACAGCTATGCAAGGCAACTGGTTGAAAAATGCTGCCATTTTGCTGGAGTCTGGCGCTGTGTGAATGGGGGTTTAACTGTTATCGACCTGTGTCAGACAGACTAAAAAAAAACATGTGACCTGTAAGTCCAGTAAGTCGTTGAGCTGCTTGTGCTTCTCCAGCAGGAGATGCTGTCGTTTCTTTTCATGAACTTTCTGCCGCAACCTCGCCTCCTCCTCCATCACGAGTAGCAGATTGTGCTCCGCCTCTGTGATCAGCTTGCGTGTGTTACTCTCCATCTGTGGTTACGCGCACAGATCAGCACAGGGACAGCGTAACAGTAATGTTAAAGGGGCATCAGTGTGGTGTAATGGTAAGGAGCCACGGTTCATAAACCAAAGCCATTTCAATCCCCTGGGGTGGGGTAAGGCCACTGTAGCCCTCAGTAAGGAACCTAATCTGAAATGCCTCTGTAAATACCCAGCTGCAGACATGGAGGATGCGTTAGGTGTGCATACCACTTAAATGACAATTGTGCATAATCATGAAAATGACGACATGCATACAACCACAAAACACACACTTGCTTTGTGAAAAAGAACATATTCTACAAAAACATAATATTTACGTAAAATATTATAATGATATACAGCTGATTCGTTATCCAACAAATGTAATATGGTTCAAATATGTATAGTGTGGAATCATATGTATAAGTCTACTAAATATGCATGATTATTTTATCCAGAGGCCCACTCTTATAAAGTCCCACAGTTAAATATGAAATGACAACAGGGTCTTGGTTTTCTTACCTTGGCTGTGAGGTACGCCAACAAAAATGTCTGATTTTCCAAGATCTCCTTCTCATTCCCTGGTTCCACAGTGTTCTGTGTTGCTGTCTTTTCTGCAATGCAATAAACCAGACATGTGGATCCTGTCTTCCTCACAAGCGGTGAACATCAGCGTGATTAGCATCGAGAGGTTATTATTCACCTTTTATTGCAGAGACGTCAAACTCCGGTCGGACACAGTGGCCATCCAAGATGGTTGACTGGAGGACATTACCCCCTAACATCGAGGGTTCCAGAATACTGGAAGTCAAGGCTAGCAGAACAGGATACAATAAATGCATGCTCATTCTTTTTACATCACATTGAATATTAGATTATGGATATTAAACTACATCAGATGACATACATTACATTATTGGCATTTAGCAGACTCTCTTATCCAGAGTGACTTACAACAGTTACAGTTTCTTACAATGTTATCCATTTATACAGCTGGATATTTAGTAAGGCAATTGTGGGTTAAGTACCTTGCCCAAGGGTACAGCAGCAGTGCCCCAGTGGGGAATCAAACCAGCAACCTTTCAGTTAGGAGTCCTGCTCCTTAACCACTATGCTACACTGCCGCCCCAATAGAGATACACATAGAGATACACTTTACCCCTTTCCCCCATCAAACTATGCTCCTGTAGAGAGTTAACTGAATGGTGTATGCACTAGTGAACACCTATGCAAAAAATGCATAATCACAGGAGAGTGGATCTCGATTCATCACGAGTAAGTCACTTACACATACGATTAAGGACTGACTGGCAAGCAATAGATCGCCGTGGGGAGGCGGTCAGAGGTTGCTTGCGGCCACTTTCTACTTTAGGCGACGCTGGTCTCGGAGCAAGGTAGGTAGACTCATTGGCTGAGTGAGTCTGTATGAGGGCAAAAGAGTAGCGACGTAAATCAAAACAGCATCAACACACCATGCCACTCCTAAGTCTGCCACAATTGTTTAAAGCACTAAGTAAAATAAATGTTTCATAAAATGATAATAATAATGATCATAATAACACGTGGAGATACGATTAAGGAATCGCTGTACAAATGAACAAGAAACTCGGTAAAATGCGCTGAATATTATTATTATTATTATGTTCCGAATACAGAACATCCCTACAACTATCATTCAAAGCAATTACCAGACAAAGAACTGAGCTTCTTTTTGACAGCAAATGAATTCGCCTACCTTCGGTTGCGACTTCTTGTCAGCTGGTTGAGTCTGCAGATACCGTGACTGCACTACCTTTCCAGCAGCTGACATGTTGGCCAGGAACAAAAACTTGTTACCATTATCGTACTAACATTATCAAGACCTATTTTTCTCAGTTACTCGCAACATGTTATATGCTGGCAACTTACGTTTTGTTTTCTTCCTTGTCCCACTGCTGTTGCCACTGTTGTTCTGGCTTCCATCCTCTGAGCTACACAAGACAAATGCTGAATGAGCCAGATAGTTACATGCTTAACAAACCGTGCACTAAAAATGTCTGCACAAAATGTGTTATCTCGTCAGCTTGCGAATTTAATTAGCTAGCTAGCTAAACACATGGACAATGGTGTAGCTTCGTAAGTTGGCTAACTAGCTAGCTAACGTCCAGTCTAGTTTGTAGTTGATTATATTGTATTGATATGGCACCAATTACTTTGAGCTAACTTCCATTGCAACTTAATTTTGTAACACTGCTCAGACAGCTATCTAGCTTACTTATTTGAATCTCCGATGAGAGGCTTCTGCAATCTGTGGACAGTCGTCAGTCTCCTGGACGCCATTCTTTTTTTCGAAATGCGCCGCTTTTTCAACTCTGTCAGCCGCCCATAAAATGTGGACGGTTTTTCCGCGCTGTGTGACGCACACAAAAAGGGCGTGGTTTGTAAGCTTTAGTCATGTTCGGGCTTTCTGATTGGAGCTCATTCGCTGGGACCTCCTACATTCTTGTTTGGCCGAAAAAGTCTCACATCCGGCTTGTGAACTAATCAGCTAACGAAAGGTATGTATTGCCTATGCAACTGTGACTGTATAAACGTATGAATTACTTTTGAGTACAATTAACGTCAAAGCCATGTACGCTACATGTGTATTCGACCAAACAAATGAACAACATGTAACTGCTACAATGAAAGCAAGATTTTCCGTCTGACATGCATGTCCATTTATTGGCACATTAAAATATAAGAACCGGCTAAATTTCGTGTCTTGATTGGTTCTCATGGAGAGCAGCGTGTGTTCATTGGATCTGGATTTGGAACATGTTCCGTTCACACGCATTTTGATTAAATACCAAAACAGTGATTACTTTGCGCTTGTGTCTACGTTGAAATCACCTATAGGCTATTGTTTAAGCGTTTTTATCTAATATTTTGCTTGTCTCGGCGTGACATTAAAACTCATCGAGCGGTTTATAGGTAGATTATTTTACACTGTTATAGCTGGTCCCAAATTATAGTCTATGAAAATGTATCCCCTCTGCATAATTTTATAAATGTTTTCAGTTTACAATAAAATATCAAAAATCAGAAATCAGTTGTCTGGCTTCCCTGGAAGTAACCTTACAAGCGAACTAGCAAGCCATTTATCATTTGTCATGCTGTCTCTGTGCTACCATGAAAACGCTAACAGGAAAACAAGCAAAAGGCACTGTTTTCGTTTAAGATGCAGTTACCCGTATTGTTTGGTTGTTCAAGGACTTTTATCTTGTTTTATTTTGTTTATCTTGGTGTGATAGCATCTATTTAATCTCATAAAATGAGAAATATCTGATTTAAGGGTCTTTGGTCGTTTTTCAATAGCACATATATTTTTCAATGTTTATGTATTTTTATATAAGGAGCTATACTTTTCGACTACAACAAATGGTGTGGGATGAATGTACAATGAACTCGCCACTAGGGGTCAGGTTTTTGTGAGAGAAAACAGGATGCTGCTGGGTAACCAAATATTTTACGGGTTATACTGAGATTTAAAAATTCAGGATTGCGGGAAATCAATTGGAATTATGCCCTCAGTATCAAGTGCTTGAATAAACAAAATTCGTAAATTCATAATAATAATAAGACAAAATTATAAACCTACACTTACCATAAGCAAATAAATTGCCAGGTGTGTGGAATCGGATAGTCACAAACGGGTGGAATTGGATGAGATTTGGTATATGAGATAAATAATTGGTTAGGGTCTGTGTACATCATGTTGGACATGTCGGTGATGTGAAAATGGTAAAGCACCCATCTGATTCATGCATTCTCCTTGAATAAACATATACAATCCCATCATCCCCTCATTGGGCAGCCAACCTGACCCCTAGTTCAGTTTAGTAGAGCATTTTAAATATAACAGGCACATCCAGTTTTACACTGTTTTTTAACCTTTAAAGGCCTTTAAAGTTTTTTAACCTTTCAGTATAACAGTGCTTACAGTCATGTGTGCAGGGTTCACCATAACGGTCCCATCCCACACAACGACACAAAGATTAAGAATGTGTAGAGGACAGTGAAAGGAACCAGTGAAGAAAGGAAGAGAGCATGTAGAACTAGTTCAGGGAAACAGGACATCCTCCACATTGTTCAATGAATATCAACAGTCAGTTACCTACTTTAAGTGATGCGTTTATTAAGAAGTTATTGAGGAGCGCTAGATGAGGGATCAAAGCTTGGAGGTTTATACTCCTAGTGTAGTTCAGGAGGTATTACCACGTAACACAAATTTGCCTGCTGTAGTGAATCTGATCTTTTCTATATGTACGAAATGCAGCGCGTCCTCTATCCGTTTTGTAAGGGAACAGCGAGCATCTTGTTTCCCAAATAAAGACTCAGGCTTCACACTAAAACAGTGAAGCTAAAATGCTTCCAGCATTCTGAGGTTTGTTGCCCAAACTGCAGTGGGTAAAGCGGAACACTCTGGACCACCTTGAAGATTATGGCTGTCGGGAGAAGATCCAGGGGATCAGGCAGGAGCGAATGCAGATTTCGCTTCTCTTATTGCCTTCTCAGTGCCCAGGCCTTGGCTAATGTGCGCCATACGTCCGCGACGGTAGCAGAGACCGCTGGGGAGTTTTGTGATTCAACGCAAGTGCAAGGGGGGCGGTTTCTCACGCTTTTGCAAGGCTGCGGTGGGTGAATCAGCGCCGTTACGGGGCTCAGTGGTTCCGTTACGCACAGTTTTTCCAGCTAAGCGTAGAGAGGCCCCGAATTCAAACAGCGCGGTCATCAATTGGTAGCAAATGTTATCGTGGTGATATCCTAAAACATCAATTTCTGTAGCAGATCTAGCTATAGATATGAAACACGCTTGAAAACAAAATCGAATTAGGCTCTTTATCAATATAAATTATGTGGCTGCGTAAATCACTGGAGGAAAATTTGTTTTCCCCGTCTTTCTCTGCAAATCGGACAACTGTGTTCCGTTAAAACGTCCTTTTAAAAACACAAGTAATACCAGATAGCCGACCGCATAGTGTCTTAACCGGAGGAAACATGGTTTTTTTCTGTATTTTCATACACTTCGTGTGGGTCATGTCACTAATCAGATTGTTTTTTCGAAGCGGCACGCTAAATTCCGAAGGCGCTTGGAAGAACTGTAGCTAGTCAGCTGAAAGAAGACTATGCGCCTTGTGTGTCCCGAGGTATAGGCTACCACGTCGTTTACGACATAACTTCAGTAGGGTACATTATTCATTTTCACAATATACCACAATACATGTGTATCATTCCAACCCCAAGTTAAGCGCACAGAGGATCCAAAAAGTGATGTACTGTACTTTCCTCCCACCCCTTTCAGAACAGTAAAATACATAGGCTACAGGTTCAAAGCGATATTTTTCAGGAATACATTAGACTCTGAGAGGCCTGTGAGTAACAAGGGTATTCTCTGGGGAGCGGCCTCATGACAGGGAATAATGCACACCACCGATGGACGTCTTTTCATTCGTAACCGTCATTATCTGGATACAATTACAAAATTCCTCTGCAGTTTCTCTCTATTATGGTCAACTGTGCGGCCCTTTGTCAAGAAACGGAACAACTTTTTATTGTTAATAGTAATTAGATTCACTTTTGCTATGAATAAAATGTGTAAGAAGTACGATGGTTTCATACATAAATAACAAAAATAAAACTGCAGGGTTAATTCATAAGATGTGCAGCGTTCTGATGAAAACATTCAACTGCAACTTTGTCTTAACAATATATTTTTTATTTTATGAACAATTATTATTGTATAGTTAACACAATCAGTGTTATTATTGCTACCTACATATAACTTAAGGGACAGAAGTATAACTTTAAGTTTTAAATATGCCATTACAATTCTGTTTAAAAAAAATAAAAGGCAGTAAAAAGTGTCTTCATACTGTGCATGAACACAATCATTCGCACACAGCTATATGTCAGCATTTGTCTTTGGAATCTCTCTACACAGCTGTCTCACACCACAACAAAGACCACACCCTCATCACCGCCAACCAATCACAAATCATGAAGGCATCCTGACTGACACCAAGCATTAGTCTTTGGTATTTCCTCAATCTGACCATTTCCACCGCCTTCAGGAAAGCCCAGGGCATAACAGGGGCAGGCTAAGAAAATGGCCAAAACAAAAGTGCTGCCATCTGCACACTCTGAAGCTGTACTTTATGCTCATCCGCCTAAATTTCACAGCTCAATTTAAGTAAATGTTTAGCTTGGCACTGGAGCACCTACTATTCTCAGTCGCCGAGATTCAGCATGAATTGAAATTTCTTTTAAAACTGTCCATATCAATGATGTTTCACATGAGGTATACATATTTAGTCCACTACGTAAGTCAGTTGTTTTAATGAATACTGCAGTACTAGGTTTTTTGTATTGTGAATGCATGACAAAACATTGTGGTGCCTTTTGAATGATCTATACCTTTTCAAGGAAACTTCAGTGAACACTTAAAATACAATAAGTTACTACAGAGACATTAAAAATGCTCACACTGGAAAACACTCTGACTCTTGCCTGCGTGAGCCTTAGGCAGAGAACTAAAGGGTGAGAGTGGAGGAAATATTTCAGACCAGACCAGCATCACAACTGTCCCACTGTTCCAGCTTCCTCTTTACTTCGACAGGCAGCTGCAAGCCGCACTTGGATCAGAATGGTTGGGCATGGCAGCAGGGGGAGGGAGAAGAGGAGCTCAGTCTCTGACTCAACACTCCTTGTCAATTCCACGGTGTGCCACACAAAGGCGTATCTCTTCTTACACAGTCTTTAGCTGGTATTATCCCCCTCCAACTTCTGGAAGGAGGATAAAAAGGGGGTCCCGGCTTGTGCTGAGAGGACTCCAGGCCTGTCAACAGCATGGCCTTATATATGCCATGACTGATGCAATCCCACACTAGGGCCTCCTCTCTGCCGGATCTGCAAACCAAATGATAAATGCAGCAGATAAATGCTTACTGATGCTGCATGCAGACTCTCGGTCTATTCAGCGTTCCAGAGCATGAGCATAATTACATCAGAAAATCTCATTCAGTAAGACTGTGCGTTCAGAAGACATTTTGAAGTCTGACGGGCACGGTGGTGAGTTGTTCCGGACTCCCCGTGGTCTGAAAACAATTCTGCTTGTGGGATCTCTGTCTCAACACCATGGAGAAAGTCAAGTCTGTTGCAAGAGTTCCTTATGCAGTGCACCATGAGGTTCTAGAGAAGAGTCATTCCTCCACAAAGGTTTGTTTGCTGAATGTTCCACCTGGATTCAATCTGGGGCGGAACCTTTGCTGTGTGGAACCCAACATCATTCCAGAACAAGGGACCTCTCACTCAAAAGTTCACTTTTTTGTCCATATCTTGTTTTAGGAATGTGCTATGATTCATCGCCTGGTAGAATCTGAAAGAGAAAAAAGAAGACTCTTGTAATAACGTTAAATCAAGTCGTGTTCAGGGAGACTAAAAACAAAGCTAGTAACACCACCGCATGTGACCTTGCTTTGTGCCAACTCAAATAAAAAACCTGACAGCGAAAGGAACTTAAAGAAAACTTTGGTCACAGAATTGAAATATGTCATCATGCATGTATAAACAAGTTTTTTACATCTAGGAAGCTCTCGGGTTTGAACACTCAGCCCACGACACTGAAAGCAACGAGATCCAACAAAACAAATGACGACTGATAAGGCCCCTGTTTCCAGGGCACGAGTGAAGGACAAACAGTGGGAAAAATGCTCCTTACCGACCTGGTTGCGTGTTTTGTGGGACTTCTGCAGCCAGACGCGCCATTGGTCATAGAGCTTGATACTCATGCTGTTGCAGCCGAAGGCGTGCTTGCGGACCCAGCCAAAAAACTGCTTGAGTTCCCGGCGCAGGGTGGAGTTCTGCTCCCCCGACTTGGGATCACATGACCCGCTCTGTAGGCGCTCTGCTGGGGAGAGGAGGAGGGAGAGTGTCCCTGGCGTTACGGTGCGTTCACACTGAATTAGCGTCAAGGGAGGATCTGAGCTGGAAAAAAATGTCTGTTCCAAGGCAATCATCAAATATGTTTGGGATGTTTGAAGACAGAGAAAATGAGCATCTTATCCACAGACAGACAGATAAAGTGTAATAATTGGTTTGATTGATTAAATTCCCCTGTCATCACCTCATTGGCTGGTTCATTTCTCCAGTTCAAGCAAGAGGAGAGGCAAATAACTTATAGAGAAATATAGAGAAAAGAGGACCTACAATGTCAGTAAAAATGCAAATACAAAATCAACTGTGAAAAGTAGTACAATTATTATTCCTGTCTGAAATAAAACTGACTAACAATGTTTGATAAGAATTTACAGTTTTCTTCCCGCTGCAAATGAATAACATGTTGCTGAAGACAGTAATTGATACATATTTTTGAGAAATTGAGTTGAGCAGTAATTGAGTTGACTGGCAGTGTTTAACTTCATCCATCTGGGAATATTTAAGAAAAAATACACTGATCAAATGTCCCCCACAGCCTTTTTTTCCAGGCTGCTCCAATTATTTTAATCTTTCCATGAAAGATGCCAATCACATTATTTTAAGAGTTTTCTTCAGGCCCAAAGCAGTGAGGTGCCTCCGTCAACGAGCAAACAGAATCGCATTACTGTCTGAATCCCATTTTAACAGGATACTGTTGCCCCATCTAAGAATAATTCCAAAATTATAGCCTTCATTCTGTGCAGTGTATAATGTTATTAGGGTTAATACATAACATATATTTAAGCTGAAGCTGAATATGTGGACATCTGGTGAAATTAAATCTTTCACTCCATTCTCTGTTCACACTATTCATATTTCAAATATCGGAATTAGTCTGCTGAGGTGTTTTTTTTTTCCTCCTTCTGGTTGACAAGGTCAATGAAAAAAGCACTGACCCATAGCCTTTAAGACCCTGAGACAAAAAAATCAAAACATTCAGTAGGCATACAGCTGGCAGTCAACCGGTCTGGTCAAAACGTGACTCTGCTGAGTGATACCTCTGCATTGTCAATTTCCCCCTATCCCCCAAACCCCCCCCCCCCACCCCCGGCTCACCGCTGTGGGGGGTCGAGGCCGCAGTGGGGCTGCTCCAGTCACTCCATATCCCAGCATTTCTGGAGCCATAGATTCCCACTGGATTACAGCGCACCTGGACAAAGTAAACTGTCCCTGACCTCAGACCAGCCAGCCTGCAGGACGTCTGATTGCCAACATCCTTCATAACCTGGTAGGGTGAAAATATGAATCACACGACAGGATGCATGAGAACATGAATCCCTCACATGCCCAAAAGCATGCTGATGTAGAATACATTCACTCGGAAGTCTGTTTATCCAAAGTCTCAGAGACAGTACACACACAGTACACACAAACACTGCACATAACTCACACAAACAATCGCACACACAAGTATGCACACACGCACCCACAGTGCACACAGACTGGCTTTTAACAACTAAACCTGCTAACAAGCAGGCACAAGCTCATGCTTAGGGCCAAAACACTGGTCTGATTTTCCGGGAGACGATCTGACATGTATTGAAGACAAAAGCCCACAAAGACATTAGCCTCAGACGATAAATGTCACTGACATTCACAAGCACACACACGGCGTCCTTCCCCCCGTTTTTGGCACAACATCACTTTGCATCTCACTGGTGTCTCCCACACTGCCCCCAGAGATAACCAGATATTTATTACTTATTACAGGTTCAGTAATTGCAATTCGGAAGACAGCACCGACAACAAAGAGACACTGACAAGCCAACGTCTCTCTTCACCTCCTCACTAATTTTCCCATAAATGCTACATGTTTGAACAAAAGAGCAAAAAAATGACTGAAATGCAGGAATGTCAGCTGCTGCAGATGGATTATCATCTACGTTAGCGAGCCGTGTGAAAGACAGACGATGATTACGTGTCTGGAACTGTGTATAGTGCGCTTTGCTCCCCTGGTTTTCAGAGTGTCTCACTGAAATGAACTTGTGATTTGTTTGTCCTGTCACTGCACCTGAAGTCACCTCAGTAATGAGACTCCCATGCGGACACACAGTGCGACAGTCCCGGCGTTCGTAAAGAAAACAGGTGAACTTTATTTCGGGGGAGCCCTATTTGATTAATGGCGAGCTTAGTACGTGATGACAGTGCGGTGCTTCGGCTTTAATACCGTTTAACAGTGTTTTCAAAAATAGAACCTTTGAATCTGATTTTATGCACCCTGAACGTCTGCCCACGCTGAGTGAAAACATGCACGCAGATTGAATCCAGATGAAAAGCACGAGCATTGTAAAAGCGCAGTTTATTTGAAGGCTGTCTTTTTTTGTTTAAATCTTAAAAAATTTCCAGCGCAGTCCTCAGGTACATAAAAGTGATAATGCCCCTTTGGGTGTGTTCACCCAAATTAAACTATTCACTATTCGCAAACTATAAAAAGTTATGCACTTCAACAAAAATACAGAGAAACACAGAGAAACTGATAGAGCAACATTTCAGTGTGAAGCCTCCATCAATGTAACACTGAAAGTCTTTTTTTGTTATTCTGAACAGGGAAACAATGCTGGACTGTGTTTGCCCTTCTACAGACAGGTCATAACCCTCCTAAAGCTGGAATAAACACTCACTCCATGTGCCTAAGGGTTACTCTAACAGACGCTCTACCCATCTTTCAAATTCTCAAACCTCCAATAAGTATAATATCTATTACATAGATTACAGGACATAATATACCCTGCCTAAGGGTGTCTGCCAAGCAAATTAAAAGAAACATACATATATAATGTAACATGTAACAGACATGTAGATTGTAAGTCCTAAATGCCTACGTACAGTAAAACTGGAGTAGGTATAAAACATCAGCTGCAAAAACACAATGGTTGGATATACCACCGTATTGTACTGTACTGTGCTGCAGTGTCGAATGCTGTATAACTGCATTATTGCTGCACTTCAGTGCTGTACTATGCTGTACCTTCCAGTCGGTGCTGTCCTCCAGCCGGTAGCGGATCTGGTATTTGGCCTGGAAGAGGAAGTCTTTGAGGGCCGGGGGGGTACCCCAGCGTACGCTCAGCTGGTCCTCCAGCTCCCCGACACGGCTCACGTGGACGTTGGCGGGGGGGTCTGTGGTCACTGGGACGAGAGGGGACACAGAACACATGGGAGGTCAGGGGAGAGGAGACGAGGTAACAGGACATGGGAATACGTGTGCGTGAAGTGCACACGCACACCACCACTGAGGCAAAGGTGGATGACTTACTTGGTAACTGTACCACTTAAGAAGTCCTTCCTTTTGACATAAGATTAATATATTTCAAATAAATTCTGCAGAGCCAGAGGCTGGAGCCCAGTGGCACAAATCAAGCTGCAACGCTGGTGTTGGCTGGGCAGGACCTTGGCAATTTGCAGTTTATTATATAAACACTGACATCAGCAATCACCTTTTCTTATTAACAGAGGCATTGTGACCCAACCTGTGCGCAAACCTGGTACACCTGTTTCCCACAGGATATAAGGAGAGAAATACACAACACATGTTCACCGGTCACTGTGAACATCAACCAATCACACTCTGGTGGCTGATGCACCTGTAAAAGCACCAGGTAAGCAAACTGGGTGTGGATGTCAAATGTGAAAAGCAAGTATGGACAAAGCAGAAGAGTTATGAGATGGTCACAAAGCCCTGTGGCTTGTGCTGCCTTTGTGTTCCCACAATGCCTTTCTCATTGTTTTCCTGGGCTGTTAAGCATGCACTGCAAAGCCATGACCTTTTCTCATGTTTGAGATTGACTTACTTTGTTTCATCTCTCTCAGCAGACTGACCATGATTCACATAATATTTCCACAGCCTCATTAATGCACATATGTCTTCAGTATGTAGCATCTAACATTTGTAGGTGCTTTAGTTAGTTTGTCCTTGAAACATGGATATGAGCGTTGAGTCTCTGCAGTTGTCCATGGTTCACACTAGTACTGAAGCTCTCCTTTCAAATTAAGTATGCAAACCCCCTACCCTCTCTTCCCCCCTCTCTCTCCCTCTTTGTTTTTCTCTCTCCCCTCCCTCTCTCTGTTCCCCACTGCTGTTTATTAATCCAACCCTGGGAACAGAAATCAGATCAGCTTCTGTGAAAAACCATCCAAGCCCCTCTAATGTTTACAGCAAAAGTTTCATCCTGAGCCTCAAGACATATTTCCCCATTTAACAAAAAAAATAAATGAATGAATAATCTGGGGTGCTTTGATGGCGTTAATAAAGAAATCCTCACACAAATATTTTTCATCACTGCCGGCTTTTGACTTTGTCTTTTGGTTATATTGCTTCTTGCCCACGTTCATGTTTTTTCTCTTAAATGCACACAGATGCGCTTTATTGGGTTTATCAGCTAGGAAAGGCCCCCGAGGGCAGATACTGGAGTCAACTCTGACGTGTCGCGCACCCAGGATGGAGGGGGTGGAGGCCTGATACGGCAGGAGTGTGCCAGGCCTTTGGCATCCACCCTCCTGCTTCCTCTGCCCCCACCCACAGGCTCTCCAGGGTGGGGCACAGAAGAGGCCAGGATGGAACATGAAGTCAATTACCTCATGGGATTTTCAGGGACACTGCCCTTTGTTTATTGGATTTTAAAATGATCCAGTTTTTTATTTAAGTTGTTAAATATGGATATGCATATAGGTATAGGTATGAGTGTTGCAAAAAAAATGGTGCCTAGGAGGCTTTTGGTCTACAGCCCTGTCACTCACTTAATCCCACTTTTTCCTCCCAGTATCCTACACTGCAATAGCTTGAGGGGTTTCCATGACACCGGGGTTAGCGGAGAGCTTGTAAAATTCCGTTCTCACAGGAAACAGGCGTGTGCCATCTGTGGGGGAGTCAAAGGTAGGATGCCTTCATCTATAGGGAAGGGCGGGGCAGCTGCAGTAATGGAGGCATTCGTCATGGACCCACCCCGTCCCCCCGGCAGCGTCAGGGTGCTCGCTCTTTTATCTGCTGTGTCATCTCCAGGAGCCGTGAGCAAGAAGCACCAGACAGAAAGGTGGGAACAAGGTCAGGGTTCAGCCCACTCACCCACATCAAGGATGTCTAGGATGATGACGTCAGAGGTGGCGGCTCCCAGCTGATTGGACGCCTCCACCCAGATCTCGTAAGGGGTGAAGAGAGCCAGATCACGGGGGATATAGCAGGTGTAGGGCTGCCCGGTGTTGTAATCTTCACATTCCTTTTCTCGCCCATACCACCTGCACAGAGCCAAACACTCAGACAGGTCACAGCACAAATCTATCATGCACCTAAAGCTTGCATGCTTTCATTCTCCTATGCCCTTAATTAACTTACAAATACTAGTGGCAGTAACTTTCAATTATTTATGGCAGATGCTTTTATCTAATGGATTTTATTTAAACTATGCTTACAAAAAATTAAAAATTCATGCATGAAAAGTAAAATTTGTTTCCCAAATTATGATTTTTTTTTTCCCTCAATTGTTTGATTGCTCTTGCACAACTGTGTTGACAGACAATAAAACTAAAAACATAAGCATGGAACTCCACTCCCTTTGTGTAAATACTCCGCAAGACCTTACTTTTAACATAAGATTAATATATTTCAAATACATTTTGCAGAGACAGAGGCCAGAGCCCAATGGCTCATATCAAGGCTGCAATAATGGTGTTCAGGATTTCAGCACAGTGCAGTAGACTTACCTCAGCTTGTACTTGAGGGTGTATTTGGTTCTGATGTAGGTCTCTCCCTGTCCTCCAGGAGCCCACTTGCAGGTGAGATCTTTTGTGTTCCGTGACCAACAGGTGAGGTTCACTGGCTTCTCGGGGGGCACTGGGGGAAAAAGAGAGAGAGACAGAGAAAAAGAAGACATTTTATTCATTGGTCGACGCAGCGGGGAGTAATCCACCTTTCATTTAAAAAGGTGAGAACACCAACAGAATCCACAGCACCACGCAGCGGAGACAGACACTGGGTGACCCCCCAATACGTGAACTTTAAAATAACACTTCCAACCCCGATGTTTAAGAGCTACCGATGCGAGACGTTAAAGCTGTCACCCTTATTTAACTTCTGGAACCTTTCCAAGGGTGCGTTCAGCCATGGAAAACAAAAGCGGCTACGCTTGAGTGTGGTTAGGGGATCATCCTCTGCTTTGCCGCATGACAGAGGATTTGGGGACGGTATTTAGAGGCTCGCCAACATGATTCTGGCATTCTGAAGGAAGAATGAGGTAATCTCACCTCTTTCACAGTTTCACACTGCTCATACAAAAGCAGTTTCATGGTAACCCCAACATGCTCTGTCACCGGCTTTGTGTTAAAGGACCACACAGGTCTTAAAAGCATGGCAGGGTAGCAGACTGGCTATTTTACAGGGTTTATGTAAGTGTACACAAGTTCACGGTGAAAACATTAAACACTGACTGCAACAACTGTGGGGTGTTGGCCTGGGAGGTGGGGGGGGGAGGCTGAGTTTAAATGGACTACAAAACCTCCAGTTCTGGACTTCATCTCCCATCAGCTCCCTCTCCAATGCATTCTGGGCTTCCTGCCTGACACTTACTGCCCACGTAGAGACAGGACCCTGCCAGCACGTGCCCCCCGCTACCGTGGCACACCAGGTTGTCCCCGGACTGCTGCCGTGAGCCGTTGAGACGCGGCAAAGTGACGCTCAGCGCGGTGGGGCTCAGCACGCTGCAGGAGCCGCTCGGCAGCCGCTTCCCGTTCAGCGTCCAGTAGAGGGTGCTGGCGTGCAAACCGAGCTCGGCGCTCACCACGCAGGTCGCTGTCAGGCTGGAGCCAATGCGCAGGGCAGGGTCCTGGGGGAAGACAGCAGCCAGCTCTGGGGGCGGGGAATGGGGCGGGGCAGATAAATGGAAGGGGTGGGACATAGCAAGGGATTGGCGGGGTAGGGCGGGGCAGAGACAGGAGAGACAGACAGATGAGACAGCGTTATTTATTACTCACAGAAATGGCAGTGGATTTATGGCTTCTGGTGCTAAAGCAGCTGTGTAATTACTACTGTACACGAAAAGTTCACACAGGCTTGCCCGTCAAAACCTTTTACACTTTACAGTACTGCTGAGGACATGTGTATCCAGCACATAATAAATATGTATGTGAAGAGCTCTGAAAAAAACAGAAATGCCATGCACTGGGCCAGACAGCAGTTGGTGTAGCAACCCATGTTCTTTGGGGTTGAGCTGGTGAGGCATTGTTTGCTTTGTGTTTTACATTAATCTGTACACAACGCAGCTCTGGTAAAATGTTCTGTTCTTTTGATTCCTAATTCCTTCTGTTAAATTTGCATTTTTCAGTTAGCATGAAGCTTTAAAAATGTGTTAGGCATGCATATTTCTAGGGAGAATTGGTCTACCACAGTTTCTACAACATAGGTAAATTATTTGACATATCTAGTGCCGTGGCGTTGTTAGGTCCGATCATTCGGGGCTATAGCCCCAAATATTTTAAGCCTAGCCCAGAATATTTTAGCCCTGAAAAAGGAGGTGTTTATAGCAAAACAACAGACAGACTTTGTAAAGATAAGTAGCATAATAACATCTGAATGTGTGTGTGTGAGATATTTATTTATTATAAAGGTAGATATAACCTCCCCAACCCACCAATGCCGATCTCCCTTCAAAAAAAAAAGACAAGCCCCAGGCAAACGACTTGTCCCAGATCTTTTCAATAGCTAGAAACGCCCCCGATATAGTGTATATACAGAATTTACAGTTAGTTATCAATCATTGTGCATTAGATTCTGAAATATATTGAAACACCACATTTAGCTTTTTCAAAGGGGCTTCTTTGGTCATACGAAAGCCAGACTTCATGCATAATATAAATACAGATATTATTTGCATTTAAATACTGTGATTAATATTGCTAACAGACAAAGGCTGGACATGTGTTCCCTGTGGCCTCTGTCAGGAAAGAGGAGGCTCTTCTAGCAGCAGAAAATTACAACTGGAAAATGATTGTGATTAAAACACATTTCACAGCACCAGAGGCCAGGAGGAAGGAAAAATACGGGAATATAAACGCAAGTCCTTTAATTCAAACATTTTAATGAGAGTAGCTATTAACTTTACTTATTTTCTCTGTTCTGTGGTTTTGTAGTTGGTGCCCAAACAGGAAATGTGCTATAAAATATAACATGTTTCAAACAGCAGGTCTCATGAAGTAGGGCCCATCAGTTTTAGGCAATGATTGCGAAGGCAACATTCTAACCCCAAAGCAAATACAAAGCTGTCCACAGTAAACCCCCGGATTACCCACAATGCCATGGTGAGGATGAAAAATGTACACCTGTTTTTGGTATTCTTGGCTGTGCTGTCAGTCAGCCAGGGAGTGTAATACACTGTTAATCTTCATGTTTGTTTAACTTAGTTTACTCAATGCCTTCAAACCCCAGGACCAAAGAACCACAATTCTAACACTAAAATTCAGAGGTAGACATGTAGATTCAAATCAGATCTATCACCAGCAAAACTTCCCCAGGAATAAAAAACACTTAAACACTTAAAAACACTTAAATTATATGTGATTTGATTGATTGAAGGTTCAACTAATATTTACCAAACACTGTAATCTACTTAACAAACTACATTCAAATATAACTGTGTTCTTGATTACAATGGAACAAGACTCCAAACATCGTTCTGTTCCAACAATGTCTCAGTCCCATTTGCACATACACACACAATCCATCTGATATTTGGCTAAGAGCTCATTCCCAGTGTTTGATTGAACATTTTATCATCCATTACACATGTTTTAAATTGTAACCCTATGGCATGCACTATGACATTTGGCTGTCTTTTGTCATATTTAGCTTATTGTAATGTGTTTTATGGATCAGACATTGTAAATAAGTCAAAGTGGGAGAGAGGCAAGTTAACTGTTCCACATTGAGTGATACATGTCAAAAACCCATTCTATATGTTGCTATTATTTAGGCAGAACAACATAAGGCAGTAATCAAAATATTATTTAAAAAAATCAAGACTCAGTGTTGTATAGTGATTTTGTATATTTTAAAACAAGTGTTCAGAAGAGTGCAGGGAAATAATGTTTCAAATGTACATGTTTCACATTTAAGCTGGCCTCAACAGAGGATCATCTAACACAGTTAACAATTATTAATCTATATTTTCTCATTCTTGACTAAAATTTGCACTTTGAGCAAAGAAATATCAGAGTACCAGGGAGGTCTGTAATACATATATTTCAATACTGCTGTACTGGGTAATGGAGATGGTGCACATACTAATGAGTTACCCCATCCCAGCTATTATTGCCATATTCCCCACTACAAACTGTATTCACTAAGAGGTCTTCTCTTAAAAGCTATTTAATTCAAAAAGAATTTTAAGCTCTTGAAAATGAGAAGATGAGAAGACCCATGGCGCCAGATGGACACTTGAGACTTTCACACAGTTGAATGTGGTTCACTCTAACGACACACCTCTGCACTCTCACGTGCTGAACTTTAACGCAGGACAGAAATGATCTGTGACAATATTTCAAAATCTCATACAAACACATTTACCGTTTTAACTGAGAATGAAAAAAAAATCAAATGTGATTTAATGATAAAAGATACAGTAAAATTGTCTCGAAACAACCTCTTATCTTTCCAATCTCCCTTTCATATTCAAGATGAAATGCGATAATTACAGCTCGGAATTTTGCAGGTAGGTGCAGTGATATCGGCTATATATAGTTTCAGCATTCCGACGGTTATGTATGCACAAGGATGTTCTACAATGTTTATAACGCAGCGACCGGCAATAATTGGACACGACAGGTTGCCGACGTTCTTTAAAACCAGAAAATATGATGTGGGCTAACTGGGCTCGCTAACAAGCCGCTCTGCTACACGTTAAAGCACGTAACGCTCCATGTGTTATAAGAATTATGGTACAACTCGTTGAAATTCTTACCCCAGAGTATTTCTCAACAGTGCATCTCTGTGCAAAAGTACAGTGTTTCAAATGTTCTTTTTCCCCTCAAGTGACCAAAGATATGAAAGTGTCCTTAAAAAGAACTTCAGATAGACTAACAATTCACTTTCACGGACTTGAAATCAAGAATAAAATGTATTGTTTCTTTTGAAAATCAGCATGCGAAGCTATTGACATTTGGCTATTTAATATCTATTCATCGTTACATACGTTTAAATACCAATGTATGTAAACTACAGTGTGTTATCATTAGAGAAGTGTGACGCCATCAGAAGTTTAAATCAATATTCAGCAATGCAACAGCTTGAAGATGTTCCACGTTATTGCAGTACTTACGCGTGGACGAAGACAGCACTCGCGTAACACACAACACGAGACACAGAAAGGTGATCATATTCAGGGAACTTCTTTTCGTTGCCGATTTCTCCGTCTTTCTTGTAGGCAGTATTACGCACACTTGCAGGAGAGAAACTACTCAAATATTGCTGGTGAAACAGACTGGTTTTTTGCGACTTGAGAGACCGAAAGTACTTACTAATATACGTTAGCTATGCTCCTACCTCACACCACTGTTTGCAAGCTTTCGATACCTTCAGCTTTCCCGTCAGTTGCTAATGGTTTGCTTTGGTGCACGCCTCAAAAGCTCTCTAAAATATACAAGTTGATACTTTCCACGCCCCTCCCTTGTCTTCCCACACAGTCAGGAGTCATTTTTGCCTCATTCTTTTCTTTTTTGTCTAATACCTCATTCCTCCCTCCTGTCCGGACCGGGATGCCTGTGAGAGTAAAAGACTTCGGCATTTTCCATAATCCGACCATCAGCTATTGACAATGCCGTCTGGTGGGCGCATGAGTCACTCGAATTCGCGAAACCTGTGCGGCGCGGTGGAAGGCTGACAGGCGCAGGGAAAGTTCTTAAGGAGGAAAAAAATTGCGTAATCCCCGTTTTTCTTCCTCGGTTATAATGAAAAAAAGAAAAAAACTTTGCCCCCGGCAACGAGAACAGTCGTTCAGTTAACGAAGGTGGCGGTGTATTTATTTTGATGTTATGATGTGTGAACCTTTCCCTCACCAGAAACACGTTTCACCTGGTCTCTATGTCTACAAATTTATGGAGCATGCTTCAGAGTTCACACGACTAAATAGAGCTTCAAAATTTGGCAGCCTTACTTCCAAATAAAACTGTCTTTTATCCTATTTGTAACATGTACTTGTATCATGTTGTAACGCTAGAAAACCTAGAAATGTCTGAATGTAATTTTAAAGTGTTGTGTGATCTGAAAGAGCATTGGGGTAGCAGGTAAAGAGAGAAGGAAAGGTCTTATCTGACGATCTTCAGAAAGTTTGGTGTATGTACATTAAGCATGGCCTAACTTTGCAACTTCTGAAATTAGTCTGTTGTTATTATGGACCAAAGGTAGTCTTATTTTGACTTATTTTCGACTGAGATGACTGAAATCAGTGAACAAGAAAAAAACACCCAGATTTATTTTATACCTCCTGTGTGTACAGCAATGTAGTACAGCATCCTAACAGAGCCATTGCACTCTCTGGCCTCTGTTCAAATGTGGTTTAGCAAGGGTTACCATGGCAACGTAGGATGCTTCAAAAATGTTTTTCACTGTGTAATTTTGGCATGGAGGCTTGGTACCCCAGACGGAAGTACTTACACTTTATAGTACTTGGCATATGGGGCATGCCTTGGCCCTACTGCACTCATAACACCACTCATTGAAATATTCTTGGCTAGCTACTCAGCTATGTTTTTTCTACCGCCTTGAGACAAATAAAGTGGTTTTCCTTTGATTTGATTATTACTTAGCTCACTATTAATTTATATGTCGGGTGATCTTATCTGGAGCGAGTTACAAGGCTGTCATGGAAGGATGCAAATGGTGCTAAGAGAAGCAAGAACAAGGACGTTTCATCTCTCTCACTGAACGATGCTACATGTGGAGGGCGGGCGAAGCAGGCTCATCTCGTGAAAGCTCTTCAGTTCTGTTTTCTTTTAAACGCAACTTCACTGCAAGGGCAGAGAGGGACAGAAAAGAGCGAGGAGAACAAAGACAGAGGCAGTTTTGGGTCGGTGATTTTGCTAAGGTTAAAAAAGTATGGGCCACCGTTGGGGGCTGTTGCTACCAGTACCACAACATTCTCACTTCAAAAAAAGTTCTTTAGTCTTTTTTTTTTTCTTTTTTTTTGCATGTTGAATTCTGGAATGCAGCCATGAGATATAGGCTGGCGGGAAAATTCTTAACCTGTAATCGTTTAATGCTTGGCCCTACGGTAGTTAAACAAACTGGTTCAAAGAAGACATGTAAATATAAGAATGTCTGCTGTTTAACCCTTTTGTTACTGGTGCTGATTTCAGGAGCAATATCCCAGAAGCCCACCGTGACTAATAAGACATCCAGGCACAGGACACAAGCGGTGCTGATTAGCACAGTGACTCACAGACCCAGTGCAAGTTTGGAAGATGTCTATATTTATGCAATAGCCCATGAAGTTCCTGTACAGTCTCCAAGTGCGCTGCACCACAATGACGTGCTTTGTTGCACAGGGTAGGATTCTGTTGTCCCTGCAAGTTAGTAATGGCCATCTCATGGTGAGTGGCCCTGGTGTATTGTCATGAGTTGGATTTCTCGTGGAAAGCTGTCCCTTCCCAGATACTGAACGTTTTGTGGACTGGAACTGTGATGTAATTTTACGACTAGCGTCTGGCTGTTCTAGTGCCCATTTAGTGAGATATCGACCCTGATTTAAAATAGCCCAAAGGTCGACTGCCAACCTTACAAAGAGGACAGCTGCAGTTCTTTTACATTTGGGTGGTGGATGTATGAAGGGACTGTCGGGAGAGTCAGATTAAGTCATTTCGATTTTTCCACCCGTCCTGATGTTATAGCATCTGCGCCACACAGGCTCAACTACACAGACAAATCAGTGATGATGGGTCTCCATTTATAGGTGACAAAGTACAATACTTTTATACATATTTCAGTAAATATTAAAATGTAAAACCGACACACGAGACTTGTGCTGTGGAATGAGGATCATGGAAGTGCTTAATAAATCAATCAAAATTTGTCAGCGCATTTTTCCATTTGCATTGTCGCAAAGTGTGAGACGGAGTGTGTTTTCCAGATGGAACTGGAAAACCAGACAACCTAGAGCCAGTTGGGGAAAAATGGGAAATGATTCCCTGACCCTTGGAAAGGGTGGCTGAGAGACACTCCTGGAACAATGGAAATAAAAACAAACAAGGGAACAGAAAAAAATGAAGGCCTGTAAATGCGTGTATCCATCTGTTCCTTGAATGAATCCAGATACTCTCATTAATTAATAAAAAACATTAACTTATCCGTTTCAGTACAAAAACATTTCTTCTCAAAGCACAGACCCCTTTTGCACAGGCAACACAAAAACAAGAGCAGACCCAACATCAGAAAAATGAAGAATTATCTACAGGCATGGATTCAGGGTTAAAGTGCTGCAGGTGAAGGCAATTAGCAAATGAAAACTGAAAAGAGTCCAGATGTGAAATATGTCAATTAAATTGGATTACAGAGTCTTGCACACTGTGGCATATTACTGCAGCACAGCGCACAGCATTACGGCAGCAGGGGCATGTTACACAACATTACAGCAGCACATTACACTGCATTACAACAGCATGTTCTACCACGTTACAACAGGTTCAGCCAGGAAAGGGAACATTACACAACATTACAGTAGCACATTACAGCACATTGCAGCATTTACTGTCTAATTGAGGCACAATATGCCACATTACAGCAGCATGTTACGCCACATTACAGCAGCTACAATTCAGATGTGATTGGACAGGGGGGAATATTCAGTCTATAACAGGACTTCCCAGACTCTGTACTTCCCCCTCCCCATGTGTGCCAGTTTTAGGTCCAACAAATCTCTTGACCAATTAAGGTAATTGACAGCATGCATTTAAGTGCTTCCATGATTTTGTCTTTAAAGTAATTTGTAACAGACTTCAGATTTGGCTCAGTACCATTTTCTTTCCTTTTGAACTTTTCCTTTTTTCTGCAGACAGGTGTTTAGCGTCAGTAACCAGAAGCTTGCGCCATCAACTTTTCAGATTGTAGAATGATTCTATCAGTTAATCAGTCAAGAAATCAAGCAAGCAAGCAGATAACTTCTTTCTAAAGGCATTGCCACACAGTGAACTACAGAATAAATTTGCTTTATTTGGCTGTGAACTGACATCATTGTCCTTGAATAAACATCAAATTATTTTCCCATGGCACAGATTGTCTAATTCCGACATTGGCTGTCTGTGGGTTGATCAATTGCACCTGAGGAATTACAGTTTTGATTACAACGAAAATCAGCATACACAAAGTGGCCTCAAAAACAGGTTCTAAAACCCTGGTCTACAAGGAAGCTTGTAGCCTTTGTGATACATAAATAAAACCCCAAACTAAAGGCATTGTCACTTTTGTCATTATCACTAGATTTTCCATTAGGTAAAAGAATAAATACACCCCTCCATTACCATAAATCTGTGATTTTAGGTATTACATTTCCCCCTCAGCTATCAGAACTTTTGTAATTAGCTGACATTTTCGACATGTTCGATTATCTACCTGACTTTTATACATCACACCCAATTTGTGGCTTAATGAAATCCACATCTAATCATGAGATTTTATGATAACCTTTAATTGATTGACATATTGCCCAGAAACCTCTGGACTTAATCTTTTTTCACTTTCCAAGCCAGCATCTGGCTGGGCTGCTATAAAATCATGTGCTTTTTATTACTCCACGTCAGAATAGCTTTCCTTATAATGAAGCCAAAGAAAGTATTCTATGTTATGTTTTCATCTATCATAGCTGAACACCTTTTATTATGTTGACTTTCAGCTAGAGAAAGATGGCAAAATATAGTGATAGAGAAGAATATTGTGACTGCATATTACCGTTATGCTTTACTCTCACTGTACCGCGGTTGACAAAGTTCTAACCCTGTAGTGTCGGTAAATTGTTTGCAGTTTGTAAATTCATGACCGAATGCCAATAATGCAACCAACTCCCTGATTTACATAAATAATACCATATTATTATTTTATCATGCAATCGGAAAATAGCGCAGGATGTTACTTTAGGTTCACTTCATGATTGACTTGCGAAATTAAAGGTTTATATATCAGTGCGTCCACACACGGCGAAGAAACGATTCATGCTGTACAAATATATGTTTAGGCCTACTCACTGTTTTGACAGTGATATTTGAGAATTCTTCAGTATAACCAGAAAAATTAGATTTGGAGAAACAGTGGGTTTTGTTTGTGGAAAAAAAAATGTAGTCATGATTTACATTGAGTGTGGATTTGCGTGTGTTGAGTTCCATTACCACCAGTAATGGTTTGAAAAAATAAACATTTAGATATTTATATTTTAAAAATACTTTTCATCTGTTTTGAGCTGGGGATTGTTTATAGTAATGGATTCGAACAACGAACGCAAACTGATATTTTTCGGATCCCATTTTGATGGGGACGTCGTAGATCTCCTAAAAACGTTTAGGAGACGTAGTTCATTCTTTACACAATTTCTGATCAGCTAAAATTCTTTGCAAGAATATTTTAGTAACTGCGAACTCAAAACACAAAAACAACTCTTTAGTAATCTTTAGCATCGTCTGCACTAAACAGTGAAGAATATTCCATTTGTGCTGAAAAGCGAATTAAAAAGAAACAATATTTGTATCTGATGGCACTTGTAATAGGTTAATACTACACTATGATTGCTGTTGCAGTAGACTCAAATGTGTGCCTTATTTGCGCAAAAAAATGTTTCCATAAAAAATAACTGGCACTGCCTCACACGATTTTTCACCTGAAAGGCATCCATTTTAACGGATGTATGCAGCCTTCTTCACAACAACAGATGTGCGAACAGGGGAGCGAGATTGTTTTAATTATCAGTCAGCAGTTTCAGCCAACTTACTCGTGGTTGGCGAAAATGTTCTCGCCTTTAATACCTACTGTGCTCATTTGGCACTGCACTGTGCTGTTACTCTTTGTTTGAACTCAATGGGTGCTCATTTTCCGTGTTTGCTATAACAGGTAGCATTCCTTGGGTGTGGGAGTGCTTTTGTGTGAAGTGATCGTCTATCTGTTCTTCTTTCGAGCGGTGTTATTTATCAGTCATTTTTATTAGGGTCAACACAGGTGACGCGCACTTCAATCGCTGAGCTGTGATTTTGTCGAACTGAAGAAAGGTAGTTTACAGGTATGCGTATGGCACTGACAGGCCACAAATTTACAGCAATCACAGCATGGGGGTTTATCGAACACAGCATAAAATGACTAACAGCAGTGCTTATTCAATATAACATTCGCCGTTTAACAGAATGTTTTTATTAACCTATCAGCTCATTTGATGCCAAGGACGAACCCACTGGCCTGTCAAAGGAATTCTCTCTGTCAGAACAAATGTTTCAAATGATTCAAATCCAAACGCACATTAAGGTATGCAAAATCACATAAACATACTAGGAAATGTGCAGTTGGGAAGTTTTGTTTCGACGGAACTGTTAGATAAATTCTAGAGAGAGGGGTGTGTAACCAGATGTTCGGTGTTAATTTTGCGCATGTGGCCATAATTGCCTATGCCGTTTAAATAAATAAACACATTTTTTGAAAAGAAAAGTGAATTGCAGAGTAGCAAAAATAGTAACGTTCGCAATATATAAACAAGGAAATAAACAGTTAACAAGTTAACCCTTAAATCAATTTGTCTTGAAGGGAGGTAATGTCTCAATAGGGTGCATTATTACATTGAGTTTATGTGCTTATATGTTCCCAGTCGCTATTTTTTTTTTTTTCAACAAAGCTCCTTTGTAAACCAACCATACATCTGCTGCTGTCTTCAGGGAGTCAATGCACTGTATGTAACAGAATCTGATAGAACATGGAGGCCATTGTTTGAGATGGTGTCGGCACATTTAATAGCTGACCTGTGTCACTGAAAGCTAACCATTGGGTGAGATGGCCGATGATTGAACCAATCCAGTGACCACACCTTTCTCCGTCCCCTCATCCTTTCATGACCCTGAGGATATGGACAGAGTCCCTGCATCCTGCTCTATCACTCTATGGCAGACTGGCTGGCACATAGTCACTTATGTTAATGGCTTATATGCCTCAGAAATATCTTGGCTCATATCTTGGCCCAAGAGTTTATTTTGATCACCTACTGCCATGGATCAGGGAATGGGTTTTTCATATTCAGTACCACCAAAATTCTTCTGATTTTTTTTTAATTCTGTGAAAAGAGTACACTGTAAATTCCTCCATGACATATGAATCTATAGCATGCTACATCAGATAAAAGTTGATTGATTACTGCTGCTATTTTGAGACTGGAAGATGAATTCCTTTTCCATAAAACAAAAGCTAAAGGCTTTGACAGATCTCAACAACGTTTATCAGATCCTGTATCACTAGCAGCATGTGATTACATTGTTCTAAGTGAGGATTAAGTTATCTTACGAGCCTTTTTGCTTTTGCTCAACTTATTTGCCGCTCTTTTCGGTCTCCTGCAGGACCTAGAGCTGAACTTTGATCAGCAGGGTTGCCAGCTCATCATGAATTGTCATAGAGGCAGTCTTTCAGCCCAGCAGGCAGCAGTACCAGGGATGCCGGACAGCTTGGCTCATAGCACCCCAAGGGTCTGGGTGGTAACAACTGCTGCCAGATTGAGGGGGTTGGAGCAGGATGGGAGTTTTTGGGGGTTGTTTGGGGTTTTGGCAGCTCTGCTAGCTGGATGTGCCTCAGTCTTAGTCTGGCTTTGGTCCAAAATTTCTCAGTGGTAGAAAATCAGACCACTGCTTCATATTGCATCAGATGAAATTTAACGCATTTTCCCTCCTTGCTATTCTGTGATCATTGTATATTTGCTTTGCAGATGCCTTTATAATGGGTGTAATTTATACTTTACAGATTACATTACATTACATTATTGGCATTTAGCAGACGCTCTTATCCAGAGCGACTTGCGTAGGTTACATTTTTTTACATGTTACCCATTTATACAGCTGGACATTTACTGAGGTAATTCTGGCTTAAGTACCTTGACCAAGGGTACAACAGCAGTGACCCATCAGGGGATTGAACCAGCAGCCTTTTGATTACGAGTCCTTACCACTATGCTCCACTGCCGCCAGACCCATTTCTACTGTTACATTTTCCTGAAGCCATTCAGGCACTTTGTTCCTAAAGGGTGCAACAGCTCACCTCGCCATTGAATCCACAGATGTCATCTTAAAATCCCAGCTCAAAACAGCATAAGAGTGGTGCTCATTTATCTGTTCATACCAGCCCTACATGTGCCTGGTGTGAGATGCAGGTCTGTTAAAGACAGAAGTTGGCCTGCAGTCAGCACAGATGGATGACAGTGGCTGGGTTGTTACTAGGTTGGCAGTGAAGCACAGTGGTAAGGAGCAGGACCGAAAGGCTGCTGGTTCGATTCCCCACTGGGTCACTGCTGTTGTACCCTTGGGGAATGTACTTAACCCAGAATTGCCTCAGTAAATATCCAGCTATATAAATGGGTAACACATAAAAAAATTGTAACCTGTTTAAGTTCTGTTGTGCTGGCATTCTACTGGGCTGGAAGTCACTGTGTGATAAGAGTGTCGGCTAAATGCATGTAATGTAATGTGAGTTGCTCTGGATAAGAGTGTCTGCTAAACGGCAATAATGTAATGTCACGGCGTCTGTGCAGGGATGACTGACAAAGCCTGTGTTGATGCTGTGTGTTCTGTGTCCCAGGAGGTGCATACCCAGCTAGGCCGCCAGGAGCCACACGGACTGTGTGAACTGGCGCTTTGTGGCTGGGAACTGGTCCCATCACCCAGCAGGGCTAATCCAATCCATCCTGTCGCTGGATCACTGCTAGAGGTTTCTGGGTGTGCAACATGGGTTCACACATTCAAATCCTAGCTGTATTGTATTATTTTTTGGATGAGCAGATGTGCCCATCCACATGTTACATGTTATTCATTTGTGCAGCTGATCATTCATCAAAGTGCCCTTGATCAGGAGTACAAATCACAGTTCATAGTCCAGGCCCTGAACCTGCAATGTTTGGATTCCAAACCCAGCTCCTTTGCTACCTTTTTAGGTCATCAGCTCACAGAGCTGCCAAACCCTGCTGATCCTCAGAAACCTCTCCTTCCATCCAGCACCCGAATGCCTCAGCACACACACACACAACCCCCCCCCCCCCCGACCCCCCAGCTGATGCAGTAACATTATCAGCTCCAGCCACAGCCTTATCTCCTCCACACACTTCATCATGCTGTTGACGAGGTAGTGGTGTACCACGTGAGTCAACAGGTGGCAGAGGGAAGAACAGGTTTCATGCGTTCAGGGCCATCCCAGCTCATCTGTGGCTCAAAGTGTGGAGGAAAATAAATGATTTCACAAAGGAAAATAAATGATTAAATGATGAAATAGCAGTGTAGATCAGTGACCAGGAAACTGGCCTCCTAACCAGAAAGAGGTTACAAGTTCATCTCCCAAGCTGGGCAGCAGACTCAAACTAAATCGCTTGAGTTAACATCCAAAGACATAAAGGGCTAGCATGTGGTGATGTTATATAAGACATCCTGTATGGGGACATATGCTGAACAAGTGAATAATGCAGGATAAGTTGCTGAGAGCGGCAGTGATTCAGGATGTGCTGTGCATGGAGGAGCCGTCATAGAGACGCCTCAGCAAAGGCTGAGTTTAGTTAGCCATGGGCAGAGGCTGGCATCCTCTTTAAGGACCCAATCCAGATTCATAAAAAAGTTCAAAACACAAAGAGGAAGGGGTTATTAATTCCAACCGCCATGGTGCTTTGTTCTTAATTTTGAGTAACACATTTAGGCAAGTATCTTTTTTTTTTTTGGATTCCCTTGAAATGTTTTTCAATGGCTTCCATGACCGCTGACCTCGTGATGATTTGTAAATATCAAAAGTATTTCACGGTTGCAGAAACTTTTTGCAGACTTTTTATTCAGAGTTAAGTGCAAAACGTTGCACTGGTCAGATCGATTACCCAACCAAGCTTAACTGTCCAGCTGACAGATGTAGCGAAAGAGAGCAAGCAGATCAATTCAGGGAGGAAGGTCTGTTCCCTCTTGGGTATAATATAACTGGAAACAGTACATGAGCTGGCGGTTGTACAGAGTACAAATTAAACAGGACATTTACATGAATAAACTTTCCAGCGTTGCCACACATGACAGTGCAGCAGACCACTAAGCCAAGGATGAGCCAGAGATGCTTTGATTGCTCTTGATTACAGAGGGTTCGTGGGCAGGAGCCGGCATGTGGAACAAATTACTGCCGCTCGCTCCTCGCTGTTGATTGCTTCAGGGAAATCTTGGGTCAGGGGACTGGATTGGATTCCCAGGTCAAGTGCGGTAGCCTTGTTACTTCTGAACTCGCAGCGTGGAAGTTGCGTTACCTCTGTGACATGCGCTCACTGCTGTTGTGACATCACAATCTGATGATGTGAGGTACGGAATTTTAACCCCATCAGTTAAAACCCATTCAGTTTGTTTGTTGATGAATCTCTGTAATTGTTTGACTTTCAAACATGAGGACCAACTTGGATGTCTTTGCTTAGAGGGTTGCCTGATGCAGTCTCCTGAAAAAAATGTCAAGTGGCTTGCCCACAATCATCATCTAGCATGCTAATATAATTGGCTATTTTCTCTAAAAAAACAGTACGGAAGTATTTGGAAATTAATCCCAGACAGAGGGTGAGGAGCCAAGCATGCGCCAGACCGGGTGGCCCTCTCTAGGCTGATTTTTAAATGGACGTCCAAACAAACACTCTCCCTGCATGTTCCTTTCACACAGATCCACATTAGGCGGCCTTTAAATGTTTTAGTGTGAGACACGCTCCAGTGCCTGTCCTCAGGCACATTTATTCATGGCATCTGTTCACACACGCGGCCTCTGCTGTAATGAGGGTGAGCGGAGAGGCTTCAGCCAGGACAGGAAGGCAAGGCAGTCCCCACGCCCTGAACGTGTAGTCACAGGACAGCAGTGCAGCATAGTGGTAAGGAGCAGAGCTCTTAACTGAAAGGTTGCTGGCTTGATTCCCCGCTGGGGCACTGCTGCTGTACCCTCGGGCAAGGAACTTAACCCAGAATTTCTTCTGTAAATATCCAGCTGTATAAATGGATAACACTGCAAAAAGTGTCATCTGTGTAAGTCGCTCTGGGTAAGAGCGTCTGTTATTGACAACAACGTAATGTAATGCAATGTAGTCACCTCAGATAGGGGAGAACACTCAAGTTAGAATCAGGCTGTGAGCAGTACTTGCAAGGCCACATGCTTGCAGCAGTGTTTCCTAACATGTAGAGGAGAGGAATACCTATTCCCCTCCCCCTGCCCCCACCCCTTTGAAAAACAAAAAAATCCCAGAAAGCCCAAATAAGGGAAATAAGATGGGTTCTGATCAGGTAAACGATCCCTCTCCTTCGCATAGTTTCTAAAGCCAGCAGATCACCTTTAGCATTTTCTCCAGTAATGGATGGCAGATGTAAGACCGGCCCTGTTGGTTTCACTGATGGCAGGGTTTCTCCAGTGTTCAGCCAGTTGTTATCCTCCCTGCACAACCTCAGGACTGCTCTGTGCTTTCTCAAATTCTGCATCTGCTATTCACTGTTCCCAACCATGGTCTCCACTCTCAGCTCCTGCTTCAAGAATATTGATCAATAACTTCCACTGATGATATGACCGCAGCTCTCATTGTTTAATGTGGCTTTATTTCGTCAACATAGTTTGATCAAAGAGAATAAAAAGTAGCCAATGTTTTGTTCAGACTTCACAATAAATGTACCAAAATTATTTCTGATGTTTTGCACAGATTCGTAGTTTGCACGGACAGCTTTTCTTTCTCTTAAACGCAGCTGTAATAAGCTTTCTCTTCGTGTGAGTCAAGTAATGCCTCCTGTGCTTAATATTAAACTGAAGCATGTGCCCCACAGGGAATTTAGAATTCATTGTGAAACAATGTAATACGACAAATCATTGCAGTTCTCATTTCATTTCAGCGGAGCAACAAGAAAAAGACAGAGCTCCTGGAAAATGTATAAAAAAATGGAAAAGTCACCCCGCTACCATTTGACTCCTGTGGTTTGCATTACTCTGGCCATCTGCCAATCAGGTTAAAGGAGGTGGTGTTACTGCCAGCGAAAGTGGTCTTGGGTAAATCCATTCTCTGATGGGCTAATGAGTCCGGGCTTTGGTGTAACTTTTAGGGCTACTTTTTCCTGATGTTATCGCGTTCTTTGCCTCATAGCCTGGAAAACCCACAAGGAAAACATCCTCTAACGCTGTTAATTTGCTTTTGTTTATGGCTGTGCTCCTGTTTGAGTTGTAGTTTTTCTAGAATGTGCCAGACATGCTGGATTGGAGCTTCTGAGTGAACAAAGAGAGGCTTGTTTTCTGTGAAACTGAAGATACACATGCAGATGTCATTAAGGAGGAATTTAAATTTAGGTGCGTTTTTAGAAACCACAGAGAGTAAGGTCCCACACAATGATGCATACATGTAACTTTGGAATGGTTATGTTTTGGGCAGCTCTGTATACCTACTGTAGATTTGCTAATTATACAGTGTCATGCACGCTATAGCTTTATAAGAGCAGCAGAACCTGACTTGAGCAGTGTGGCTGTCAGAGTTACATACTAAGGATCTGATGCCAATCAGCTACAGCTACAGGAAAGCCCAGGAATTCTGGATAAAGGGGAACATGGTCAGAGAGACTATCAGCCATCTGTCTGTATGTGTCCATTTGACATTCACCTCTGTTATCAGAATGAGAACTGGCCTGTTGGTTAGCTGTCACTCACATTGGGCAGCAGAGGATTACACTATTTATTCATTGGTTCTTTCTCTTCCTGTGATAAAAAAGCATTTTCAGCATTTCAGTGGATTTTCGAAATAAAATACAGTGCCAGTTAATACAGTTCATTTTGGGTTTTTTGTCTGATTTATGCAATGAGGAAATAGTTGTGTGCCACTGTGTGTAAAAGAGAGAGGGAGACAGAGAGAGCACATGTGTGTGTGTTCTTGTGCTCATGTGATTGTTATCCACAAAAAATTCATGATTTTCAGTTAGTTGGGGCAATATCAGAGCTTTGTTTTTTATTTTCTTTTTTGAGCATGTGTCTTTGTGTATATGTGAGTGGACATTGTGTGTGTGTGTGTGTGTGTGTGTGTGTGTGTGTGTGTGTGTGTGTGTGTGTGTGTGCGTGTGCGTTGGGGGGGTGGAAGCTTTGTGTGCATCACATGGTGGGTTATAAACTCAGCCGGTGGGAGAACACCTGCAATCAAACTGGTGGGGTTGTGCACCTCTTCACAAACTAAGAGCTCCACCAGCTGTTTGTCTTCCTTTATTGATTCATGGACACATTTCCTAAAGGTCAGAGGTGGAAAAGAAAACGGTTAAATGCTCACCAAATCGGTTGACATGCTCTAAATACAGATTGTAAATTCAGTGAGCAGTACAGCGTAGGAATGTGGGACCCGCTGTAGTGAGAAGTTAGCTGCAAGACAAGAGGGAAGTAGACAGACAAACGTTTTTCAGTCTCGGAGGCATCATGGCTTTCTAATTTTAGATTTTACGGTCCCTCAGTTTGCTTACACACGAATCCATTGAGATGAAACTATTGTGGCTCAGCAGATGTTTTAAAAAGATCCACTGAGTACTTACATGCTAAAATGAACAATCCTCGCATTCGTGGCCAGGTCAGAGTGGTGCAAAGTGCTGCTAATCTTCATAGGGTATTTATAGAAACTGGAAATAAATGTCTGAGGTCAAAAATTGCTGCATTCAGCCAAGAGAGATTTGAATGCAGTGTTCTCCAAGGGTGCATGGAACCTAAAATATGTAGAAAATTGAAAAGGAGTGGTTTGTACACTGCACAAAATATGCTGAATGTTCTGATTAGTTTTTTTTTTTTTTTTGCAACTCATCTTGTGAGCACAGTGAATCTCAAGTGCATCTGTATTTGTAGACAATCTACAAATCAGCTGAATAATGTGAAAATACATGTATTGTAAGATTGTAATAATGATCCTTACTGGATTATTTGGACTTTTGTTTGCTCTTGTGTCTCCCTGCTTCTGCTGGGTTTTTATCAACCTTTATCCACAAATGCATGCAATGATTTGTTCAAATATTGAGGGATGGTTGACATAATGATTGTATTTTCAGAAACAAAAGTCAAAATGTGTTAAATATCTTCTTCATAAGTATGAGTCTTAATGTAAGCCAGAAAAAAATATCTTTTTGCCCACTGCCTCTATAACCAATAACAGTTGCTGCAGTAGGCAATAACACTTGTGAGTAAAAGTTCAGTGTTTCTGTTTTGGTGTGTTTCCTTGCTGTTGAATTTTTCTAACCATTTCAAAGAATGAATTGCAAATAAAAAGAAACCAAGCCACATATTATTGAATGATAAAACAAAACATGCAAATAAATTAAAATTAATCTTTAAATGTACTGTGGTTATTTCTTATTTCATAATGTATGTGTATGATTGACAGAAATGACAAAATCACTTGATTATAGATTGTTCAGTGGTTTGCTTAATTTAATAAATTATTGCATGCATGAAATTGAGTAATTTCAAAGAGACCGCGTTTGCACAATTATGTCTCAATTTTTGGTTCTACAGTTCTGCTCTCTCTTGTAATATCTGTTATTTCACTCCCATCTCTCACCGTTGGAGGGCAGCGTTGACTTTGATGTTTAGCTAAATGCACAAACTGTTACCCTAACTTGCGCGGACATGTCATGATAGATTTATAAGCACTTTATCAACTATTTATCGTTGAGAAATATTGTGATTGTGTGTGTAAAACAGAGCCATACGTCACATATCCTGACGGGTTTATGGCCATCAATGTGCAATTTGTGCACTGTGGCAATTTCATTTTTAGGAATTGTGGGAGCTAGTCATCGCGAATTGGGGGGGATTTGTGTGGACCACCCCTTATTTAGTTTTAGTATAGATTTGCATTATATTTACAAAAGGCTAAATTATCACCATTCACAAACCATATGTTGTTACAGTCTTAGCGTCAGGTTCTGAGCTTGTCGGACCTGAGTTGGCGTGCATAGTCATACCTGCATCCATAAAACAGTGGATGTCTGTATTTTTGTGGTGTGTGCACGTGTGCGTACATGTGCTTGAGAAAGAGTGTGCGTGTGCATATTTTAGTGTGAACATTATGTTACCAAAGCTTCTGCAGTTTCGGACACATTATTAAAAATTGACACTATGATATTATCCACTTTGAAGAAATCTGCACAGATTTACACTGGAATGCTGTGTTATAGGGAAAGATGTCACAGAAAAAAAACAGGGGAGCGGCTCATCCGTATACTGCTTTGTCACAGTGATGTGGTGTACATTACTTCCTTGTGTCAACAGAGTGCATTGTCATTGCAAAGCCTTTGCACTGCACGCAAAACACGCGAGTAACACTGTGTTTAAAAACACATCTGCATCAGACTGGAATCCAACACCTCCTTGATGCGTAATTGTTTGCCTTTTACTTGCTTTCAAAAGCACTGTGCTAAGTGCAAACACCATAATGGAATGTCTAGAATTTCACCAGCAGAGATTCTGCTGAAATAGGGACGCAAGTATTTTTCCGTGATACGGAAAGACGTTAATTTACGATAGGTATCTTACGTTTTCTATTAGCCGAGTCATTGTCTGGAAGGCAAAGTAAACTCTATGGATAGCTGCCTTTGGCCTGTGACAACACCCTTCGGTTGCTCAGCCACACTGATTAAGCATGCAAGAACGATTAATCAGTCACTGTAGTCAGATGGACGGTCACGTAGAGCACACAGTCCGCTCGCTTTACGTATGCGATGATTCAGAACAATTGGAGCAAAACAAAAGTGGCTATTATAATCTCTGGCTGTGGTTTTAGGTTTAAATATAGTACAAGCAACGTTAGGACCAAAACACATTGGCGTGACTATGCCTTTTACAATATTGTGACAATTGCTGTATTGTATTAACATGCAATGTCAGACCTAACCAAACCAGCTTTCCAGTTCAATGTGGGATGAATTTATTCAGCGTGATTACACCAAAAAGGTTTTGATTGTGCAGAAAGACTTACTGGTGGTAAGTCACCATTGAATGGGACTGGCTGTACATAGTAATCAATATTGATGAAAGACTGGATCATTCTCAGAGATGCAGATAAATCAGCACAATTTGATGACACTTTGTTGGCAGGACAAACCAAATGTGTATTACCATAATAGGCACATACACTATACCAAAATGCCTAATTACAACTGCAACCACAGAGTAATATAAAACACACAGATTTACATAAGCACAAACATATTTGAGTTAAACACAAAAAATACAACAACATCAAAAAGGTATGCAAATATGGTATTCAATGGTAATATTAAAGGAAATATAACAGTAATGGCGTTAAGCAAGTTAGAACTATTCAGAGCCTCCAATTCCTCTCCCTAAGTGCAGGAGAGAGTATGGGCCCCTGAGGCAGTGACATGTGACTGCACATTAGGCTGCTAATGGAGCCGTGGGCCCCTCTCCTAGCATGACTGACATTTTTGTCTGTGTAAGTCATGTTTACAAAACGAGGGAGTACTGTAGTAGTTTTCCCTTTAAAAAGAGATTTACCGTGCCCGGGAATATTTATTACAATGTATTACAAAACGAGGGGCTGTCCCTTTCAATCAAGTGTGCACAGCAGGAGTGGGTGGCCCACAGTTGCGCAGTTCAGGGTTTGTGGATGGTCAGAAAAACACTTCTTCCATTCATGAATTGGGACGGCTTTTTATTGCCTTTTTTTTAGAGGATGCTGATCATTTTGTATTGTCGGGGAGGCAGTGTAGCATAGCGGTAAGGAGCAGTGCTAACTGAAAGGCTGCTGGTTCGATTCCCTGCTGGGCACTGCTACTGTCCCCTTGGGCAAGGTACTTTGCCAAGAATTGTCTCAGTAAAAAATATCCAGCTGTATAGACGGATCAAGTGTAAAACTGTGACCTGTGTAAGTCTCTCTGGATAAAAGCATCTGCTAAATGATAATACTGTAATGTGATGTACTTCATGGTAAAACACTATAATGTGCTGCAGCCAGTGTTGGTTTACCTCATCACATCGGACAATGATTTAGACCTGTTTTATAAAACACAGTACATATAAGACACTTTATGGACCACTGACATCGCTGTCCTGACACCTGCTCTTTCACAGCCATTGAACCTTAAAAGCCTGGTCTGGAGTTGTAACAGGTGGAGTGAACGCTTTCTCTCAGGCCTGCAACATGTGCAGTATCAGGTACAGCCTGAAGCAGGTTATCAGCATTGGATTGCCTAGTTTAGATCAGCTTGTATGTATCCATCATCATTATTCTGTCATTTAGCAGACATCCTTGGACAGGTCGACTTAATAACCACACCTGAGAAGATTAATTACAGTGCGAAACAAAATCTAGAACAGCAAAACTAGGCTTGACATTATCGAAAACAGCATTGCACAAAATGTATAGTTTGCATTAAAGACATTGGTCACAACTGAGATTCTGAAAACGTGTATCAACAGCATCTAAAAGGTAATTGGTTGTTGTTACAAAGGTAGATGATCAAAATTAGAATGGCATTGAGTGGTCTTTTTATAAAACCAATTAAGGGATTGTCGGAACCCTTGCAAAAGCCCGGCACTATCCCGCCACTTAAAACTTTTGTAATCATAAACAGATTTAAGAACCTGTACTTCATGCTTGTTATTCAGCAGTTGTTTCCTCATATGGACATTGTGAAGAGACGTAACACGACATAAAAACAGCAAACCTCAAAAACCATCGAGGTCATACGGGATGGCGGAACGAAAACCCCGGAAAGGGAACTCCACAGCGCAAATTTTTTAGGTGTGGTGAGCACAGTTTACCTCAGACTGATATGTATTCGCAATCTTTAAAATCTTATCCACGAAGCCATGAATGTACTACATTTCCACACGTTTGAATCACATATCTTTCCAGACCATCTATTATTGCTTAGTACTCTCCACGACATACTATCTTGCGCTGTACGAAAAATGTAGCTTATGACCCAGAAACGACACTAAAATTAAGAAACCATACATCTCTGCCAGGTTATAATTCCACACTTCTACTTTAATTAGGCGCGCTGGGGTGAATCATCTTTATTTTTATCCTTCCGTTGTGCGGTGGCTGAAATATATTTGTCAACCCACTCAAAACTTAATCGTTGCGGCCGCACACTAGTACCCTGATTTCACGCACACGTATTTTTGTTTATCGTATGACTGTCAGTGCTTCATTAGGCCTACATTTAATTAAAACGTCAACAGTCCGCTGAAAAGAAAATAACTGCAAACTGATTTGGAAACATTAAGTCCTCCACTTCCAAGCTTACATCGATAACAGCGGAACCCGCCGCGGGTTTACTTTCGGTTCGCACTGTTTAGCCTACGTGTGAAACCGAGCTGCGACGGCTGCGCCGACCCGCAGTAATGAGGCTTTGAAAGAATAAGTTGCCTAGTCATGCTGATGTTGAAATCGCGCACTGAAAGCATTCGGCGAAATGCCTGGAGCCAGAGGGCGCGAGCGCCGGGGACAGAGAGAATGACGCGAGACTGGGGCCCGGAAAAAAAGCGCTCCGCTGCAGACTTTGAACTAGGGAGGAAACGAGCCAGCGCAAAACTGCAGCGGCGCTCGCATTTATGCGTTATAAACCTACGGTAGTGGTATTCTTAAAATATAGCCATCTTCCTCTCGTAGCTGTCATTCTGGTAGTCTGCTGTGTCATCGAACTGTTGTTTACGATGTTTACAACTTTGTGTGTGTGTTTTTAAATCCAGTTCAACGAGGAAATTTTGGATTTTAGTTCCAGTTTCAGGTAAGTGACAGCGGATTACTCCGTTTTAAACTTTAATTGCGGTGTTGCCTGTTGCCATTATAGAGTTGGTTTCACGGTAGGTTGTCGAAATTGGGTGCAGAATAGAATTCTGTTTCCTACGGAAGGAAGTGAGTGATAGCATAACAGTTTTCTGTGTCAGTAAAATTGGGTAGAAGTTAGGTGATGATCGTATTTGCACGCCGCCCTGTTGAAAAGGTTTTTGAGCAGACTGCACCGGGCTAGCAATACGATGGCAGACGTTGCATAGTGCAACAATTATTACGCCAAGACAAGCTATTCCTATTATGTAACTTGTTTGTCAACTACATTAGCTAACTTGGAATTATTTTTTCCCCGTCGGTCGGTGTTTGTAAATGAAAGCACCGTTAAAACATAACAGTTGTTGCTAAATAATGTGACATGTTAAGGCTTTTTCCCTCTTCCATAAAACTGTTGCAGAGCAATTGAGCAGCCCGTACCTTCGTGTCAGTATGAATAATCAAATATGTCTACGTGTTGAATATTTAATTTGTTGAAATATAATATATGCATAAAGTCGGATTATGCAAAATGTTAATTGCAAACCATTTGAATCTGAGCTAGTGGGACACAAACGTTAGAATAGCACGTTTTAATTATGCTGCACACAGCAATTGTTTGCATGGTATTTCATACTGCTGCGCGGGGATCCTAAATCTTTGTTTAATCTTGCTGTGCACACTTTTGTTACATATTGTGAGTCTTACGTTTCAACAAATATGATCAAGGGAGTCAGCAGCACGCCCATTTATCCTGTGGAGTTTTCAGAGATGTGCATTAATCTCTTTAATTTGATGGGCGTTGCAAAGTAAACTCCTATCCATTAAAATAACGAGACGACAGTAGGAGTTTATTGGATGTTCTAATTGGGATATGTTGTGCTGAACGCTTAAGCACTCTTACACTGCTTAAAATGAGAGGTGTTGGAAAATAATTAATAATAATTTCATTGCATGTATTGTAAGATGTAGGAATATGTCAAGTTCTAAGAGAGTGTTCCTTCAAAGAAAAGATTGTTGGTGCTGAACACCAATGCACTTGGGTTCATTGTAAATGAGCAGTGTACTTTACGTGGGGATAAATTGGCTGTAACAAAAGATAGAGTGCTTTCAGAGTGGAGTTTCTTGTGCTTCACTGATCTGCTGTAGATCTTGTCACCAGTGCTGATTGACCAGGAGTCTCTAGAACGACAGCCCTACAGTACTGACCCAGGGTTGACATTTCCTTTCTCAAATCTTTGGGAACACTTCAAAATTTCAGTATGAGTTCTCTCATGGTTCTCAGGTCTCGATCTACAGTTCTCGCCAGCACACTGTTGAAGTGCCCTGCCCTTTGAGCACGCCAGGTAACACAGTGTTCCCACGACTACCGTTGACTCACCTGGTATCAGTAAGAGTCATCATCACCTGTCGGATGACTTATAATAATTCCTCCTGGTCCAGGAAATGGCAAAGAGATCATGCAGGCCATTGCCATGAGACATCACACAATCTGTTGTGTCTGAGGTGCTAAACTCAGGACATTACCAAAGGAGAGAGTTTTGCCGATACTCTAGATTGCATTGCATTATATTACATTCATTTAGCAGACAATCTTATCCAAAGTGACTTCGAGCGCAAGAGAACAGAAGTGTATCCATCCAGGTTATATGAGCAACAGTGCCAGACCTGGTTAACAACACTCCCAGACTGGCAAGTGCATGCACAACACCACTCATTGCAATACAACACTACTGTAACTTCACACAGGCCCTCGTTTTTCAAACATAGCCTTGTCTGGCTTGGCTTACACAGACGTTTGTACCATTTGGTGTGAAACTTAATGTTCTCTGTGTAGAAGTTGTGCAGTCTGAGCTGATGGACTGGTAACAGGCAGTCTGACAGACAGCCATATTGGAGCCAGGACCAAAGGACCTGCCCTGTCTCGTGGAGACAGATTAGAGCGCTGTGATGGTGGTGCCCTTGCCTTTTTCTGCCTGTGTGTATAGTTGTATGAGGGTGTGTGTTCATGCTTGTGCGTGTACATGCGCACATAAGTCTGTGCATGTGTGTGCACGTGTGTCAGGGTGTTTGTTTGCATGTGGTGTGTGTGTGTGTGTGTATGGGGTTGGTTGGCACAGTGGAAGAGAAGTGTGCAAGAGAGTTCCAGAGAATGCTGGACACAGCCTCCCCTCCCCAACACTCATCCACCACCTGCAGTGTTTCCCCTTATCTCGCCCCCCTACGGAGGCCTCAGTCTATGGCCAGCCCCGCCCCACCCTGCACACCGCTCGCCCGGAGTTGGCTGGTGGCTCTAACGTACGCCTTCATCGCCCCGGGAACGCGAGAGCACAGAGAGCGAGAGAGCACGGGGCGAAAGGTGAAAGCCCGACTGGTGATGCAACCCCGCTCCCTCTCTGCAGCCTGCTGCTCTGCCCGGGTTGCGCTGGGGCTCAGATGCACGGCGAGGGGAGCGAGTTAATGGTTAACGTTCAGCCCCCCTTTTTTTAGCACTCCTGATTGTTTGAAAGAGCCGGGCAGCACGCTCAGGTCCGCCCATAAAGTGCAGATTAGCGGTATGAGGCCGCGCAGCACAATAAGCCATTATAGGAGGCTGAGGTGGCGCTGAGCAGAGGGCTCCCAGGCAAAGGACACGATGGCTCAGGGTCTTGTGACTGCTCAGCCTCCTGGGCAAAACGCTGTGGCAAGATCCTTTTTCACTGCCATTTCCGAGAAACTGCAGACTTTTCCAGCGCTTATTAGTAACTCATACCCAAGGCAAGGGTTCACTGTGTTTGTGGTGACTAGGATCTTTTTCATACATCTCAGTCTTTTTCATATTGCCTTTTAAAATTATTTTCCCATTATTTATATATTTTTAAAGATTTTAAAAGTATTTTACAATAATTTTTAATAATTTATATGTGCCCTTATTCTTGGTGACTTTGTGAGTGCTTAAAATATTTAATGTCTGGTATGTTCTCTAAGTCATGTAAACATTTTAATTTTGTATTTTTTTACGATAAAGCTGAACTGCCTCATGCAGGATTCAAATGCATGAGCATCAGAAGAGTCTGAGTCCAGTGCTCTAAAATAATCAACAGTGAACTTGGATACTATTAGGTATTTGAAAAATAACTCCTGGATAAGTATCTGGTTGGATGTTTCGTGCACATATAAAGTCAGTGGCTACTCCAAGACTGATTGTAAATGCATATTATGTCCAATCACAGATTTGACTTGGGATTTTAACTCTGCATAGAACTGCAATAGGAGCCTTTTAGAATCCCATTGTAAAAAAATTCTAAAAGAAGCTTCGTAACAGAACACAGCTTGAATCCTTTGGGGGGAGTTCCACATATAGAATCTAACATGTGACAGAAGTCCATGTGAGAGGTATTTGCCTTATGTATTAGTTTCAGACCGTACGATGGCATACAGTGAGCTGAATGTGATGTAAGGAGATTGATTCTTTCCACATCAGGTTTGTCAGGGCAGTTCTCAGAGAATCCAGAATTCCAAGAACTGGGTCTTGCGCAGCTAGTAGTCGCCTTGTCCCACACGCACTGTCAAACCGGCTCCTACACAACGGCTTGTACAGTCAAAGTACTGCAAAGTCATAGCAGACAAGCAGTCTTGCTTAGTAGTTCTGAAAAATGCATGTAGTTGTTTATTGTGTCTCTGGTAATGTACCCAGGGAATTTTATGAAATTAAAAACCCCTGAGAGTTGTTTTTGTTAGATGTACCAAGCAATCATTTGCCTGAGTGTCAGTGGATGTATTCAAGTTTAGGGGGATTGTACCACTTTGACTTGAAGGTGGTGGTTTGTGTTGTTGACATTTACCTGCCCCCGTATGCAATGTGTCAGCAGTTTCAGAGGTCAGCCACCCCTCATATTGCTTCTATATGCCAGCTGTTAATGCAAGGAAGCACAGTAGGGTTTGCAAATAACTTTATGGAATCTGGCTTTAAAATTAGCAAAACACAGAAACAGAAGGAGGCAAAATGATAAAGATTGATTGATTGACATTTTGTATTCACCTCTAGCTTTATGTAAATGACTGGTGCCAGGTAGTTAACACTAGAAAGCAATGCAATTCTGTTTAATTATAGCTAAGCTGGTTGCAGTGAAATCACTCATTATCCACCTTCAGGTATAGTTTGACAGCAAGTTTGGTGAAGTAAGGTGTGCTAAAATCTGCCTCTTTGAGGCAGGAGTGACAAGGAGCTTACATATGTTGACATATACACCTGTACAAGATTACATGCGATAAAGTCAGAAGGAATCAGCTACTAATGGGTGATCCTTATTGAAACTGTCATGAGTGCTCGTTGAGCAGCGCAGTCAGAAATGGACAGCTGTCATTTTCCTGTTTCCTCTATCTGTGGCACACAGGCGAACACTTACACATCCATATCCTCAAGTCAACTGTTTGATGACTTCTGGAGGGCATGATATTAGCAATGGGGAAGTGAAACTTGCAGATTTGTTTTTTTTTTTCCTCCCTGTGCAACACCCTCACAAACGCTTTCCTTCTCAAAGTACGCTTCAAAGTGTCAGCCATTACAATCACAACATACGTTTCAGAATACTGCATTGATTCTGATTAATATAGCATTGCTTGTTCCTGTATCATCTTAAGGAAAGTACTTTTAAGTACTCTTCCACCCCTTTAAAGATCATCTGTAATTTACTTTGATTTGAACTTGTATCAGGAGATGTTAATGATTTTAATGTTAATGAACATGAACAGTATCAGTAGTTCTCATCCTTCACACCTGTTGCTGTGTTATGATGTTTTAAAAGATCATGTTCGCACACGTATGCTTTAAAGGAATGTTTGCATGGCTTTACGTTTATGCAGCAGAAATGTAAAGGGGTTAATGTATATTACATTACATTGTTGTCTTTTAGCAGAAGCTCTTTTCCAGAGCAGCTTACACAGGTTAAAATTTGTTGTACAACAGCAATGCCCCAGTGGGGAATTGAACCAGAAACCTATTGGTTACAAGCTCTGCTCCTTACCACTATGGTACACTGCTTCACAAGTTTCACTGCCTGCAGGATGTGGTTTCTAAAGTTCCTCTTCCTCTTTTCTTTTTTTTTTTAGATTTATGAGCATCTGGGTTATCATCGTCATCACAAATCTTCACAACGACATCACCGCTATCCTGCCCTGGGGGGGGCTGCTGTGGTCAGGGCGTGGTTGATGCGGTTCTGAGCTAGGACTCTGCGCTTGTTGTGATCCCTAACCCCCATGACAGCGGGACCAGCATCGGAAGATTAGCAAGCGTCTCTGAGGGACTCTCCTGAGTAGACATGGCTGACTCAGATGCCACCCTGCTGGTGATGCTTTGACTCTCCTGAGTATCCAGCCAAAGGAAGCAGCTGAGAACCAGCTGGCTGATGCCCCTGGTGCTTCTCACCGGCTCTGCAGCTAGAAGGGACTGAGAAAGTGAGAGAGATTCTAGAAGCGACTGAGAAAGTGAGAGATATTCTAGAAGCGACTGAGAAAGTGAGAGATATTCTAGAAGGGACTGAGAAAGCAAGGAGGCACCTTCACAGAGTCTCAGAAAGGGCCAACAACTGACTCACTGCCTGCTTGTTTTTATCTATTTTTGTATTGCTATTTTTGTATTCTGTCCTTTTATATTTTGGTTGTTCCTGTAATTTATTGAACGATGCCTTTGGGGTCCAAGAGGGACATGTGCCACGTTGGTCTTCTGTACAGAGAGAGGAAGCGCGGCTCAGTGTCTCCCAACGATCAGCAGCTCTGTTTGTTTTTCTTCATGACTCGTGGCTGGGTGTAGACGAATCGACTCGCGCCATCCTCCCCCTTTCCCCCCAAAAACTCCCAACCTGCACCCCCCCAAACCCTTCTCGACATCGCCCAGATACCACCCGCAGGAGAGAATGACATGTCCAAGAAAGAAGAAACCCACCAAAGATGAGGATTTCTCCGCCATTGTGGTGCCCTCCATGCGGGGCCACGGTTACCTGGACTACACCATCGAGAGCCACGCCTCCCGCGCCCTGCGGACCATGGACGAGCTCCGCCGCCACGAGATGCTGTGCGACCTGGTGCTGCGCGTCACCTACAAGGACACCTGCGCGGACTTCAAGGTGAGACCACTGAGAGTAGCACCGCCCACCCACAGCGAGCGAACACAAAGAGGGACAGAGAGAGAGAGAGATAGAGACAGAGAAGGAAACGGATATCCAAAGGTCAGATGAATCCCCTGGGGCAGGGACAGAGAGTGGAGTAAACAGCTCTGTGATAAACAGGAGGGCAAGCGGAGCTGTTCTTAGAAGCGCGGTCAGTACTTTAACCCACATTTGAAGTAAACGTGCATGTCTAATCCTGACCTTTTCTGGATCAAATCAGAACATATCTGAAGAGAAATCCCAGAGAAACTGTTCAGTTCCGCATGCCAAGCACACACTCAGTCCGTGGCCCTTACAAGTCTTTATAAAGGCTTGACTTGTAAAGGTTTGTCCAAACAAACACTTCCCCTTGGGATTTTTTTTCTTTCGAAAATAATCGCCCTAAGTGCCTTCCAAAAAGCTTTTGATAACAGAAGTCTGTGTTTGGACAGGCTTAGGAGAGTGTTACATCGGATATCCCCTCGTCGCGCAGGGCAAGGCGGCGGCTTGAGGTTCCGGATCTCGTTTCTGCCTCCCCAGGTGCACAAAGTGGTGCTGGCCTCCTGCAGCCCGTACTTCAAGGCCATGTTCACCAGCAACTTCCGGGAGTGCCAGGCGTCGGAGGTGACGCTGCGGGACGTGTGCCCGCAGGTGGTGGGCCGGCTGATCGACTTCGCCTACACCTCGCGCATCACGGTGGGCGAGAGCTGCGTGCTGCACGTGCTGCTGGCCGCCATGCGGTACCAGATGGAGGACGTGGCCAAGGCCTGCTGCGACTTCCTGGTCAAGCACCTGGAGCCCGCCAACGTCATCGGCATCGCCCGCTTCGCCGAGGACATCGGCTGCAGCGAGCTGCACCTGCGCGGCCGGGAGTACATCAACACACACTTCAGCGAGGTGAGAGGCGCCGGCCACAGGGAGGCGCTGTCGGCCCTCAGTCGCCACGCCCCCGCCTCCTCCCAACCTGGTTGTGATTTTGGATGTTTTTCTGGAAGTGAAAAATAAGAGCCACAGTCGTAAATTTACATAAATTTTGTTACTGTGTGTTTAGCTAAGTGCCCTTACAGGTGAACACATAGGCAAGCATCAGGTAACTGCAGGAAAACTAACAAACGCGTATTTATTTCAGTAGCACTTTTTATGCAAAATACAATTTGGTGAACACTGCCTGGCCTGTATATGTTAACAACAACCCAGCCAGAGAACACATTTGTTACCTGGGGTTGTAGTTAACTTACAGCTGTGCTGTGCCGTAGAGATCCACTCAGTAAGCAGCTGCTGGTGAGTTATGCTCTGTTGTCCGTGTCAGGTAGTTCTGTAGCAAGTGTTGTTGGTGGGTAATAAAAAATGTGAAATTTTAGTAACCTTGATAACTTTGATAACTTTCCTAACTTTGGTAACATGCTGGATTCAATCTAGCCAAAACCTTGCTGCGCTCACACTAACTTCATACCCACAACCCAGCTCCCCAGTTCCTCTACTGGTCCCTCCCACACTTCTCCCACCCCCCACCCCACCCCCATGATGATGAGTGACAGGTTCCTCCTACACCGTTACAATTTAGAAGTCTCCCGACTGGCTTAGTTGGTACGCTCCCAGGGTTGTCATCAGCTGACAATAACCAAGAGCCCTGCCTCTTTCTAGAGAACCCCCACATTCTTTCAGGCTGAGTTGTCTCTGGTTGAGTAAGTTAATGACTCAGTCAGCCGTGCTCAAAAGGTGTGTGGAGCATGTTCCTTCCAGCAACAGGGATCTGAATGTACGGCGTTGTTTCGTTTCGATTCGTTTTTTAGTGTTTGGTGTCTCCCGCAGGTGACGAAAGTGTGCGGAGTGTGTTCCTCCCGTCAAGCAGGGATTTGAATGTACTCCACGTTGTTTTGTTTTGATCTGGTTTTTCGGTGTTTGGTGTCTCCCGCAGGTGACGAAAGAGGAGGAGTTCTTCAGCCTGTCCCACTGCCAGCTGCTGGACCTCATCAGCCAGGACAGCCTGAAGGTGCTGTGCGAGTCAGAGGTCTACAAGGCCTGCATTGAGTGGGTGCGCTGGGACGTGGAGAACCGCGCCCAGTACTTCCACGCCCTCCTCAACGCCGTCCACATCTACGCCCTGCCGCCCAAGTTCCTCAAGCGGCAGCTGCAGTCCTGCCCCATCCTCAGCAAGGCCAACTCCTGCAGGGACTTCCTCTCCAAGATCTTCCAGGAGATGGCGCTGCGCAAGCCTCTGCCGCCGGCGCCCCACCGGGGCACGCAGCTCATCTACGTGGCGGGCGGCTACAAGCAGAACTCCGTGCCCTCCATGGAGGCCTTCGACCCGCGCCGGCGGACGTGGCTGCGGCTGGCCAACATGACCGCCCCCTGCAGCGGCCTGGGCGCCTGCGTGCTCTTCGGCCTCTTCTACACGGTGGGGGGGCGCAACCTCTCCATGCAGAACAACACGGAGTCCAGCTCGCTGTGCTGTTACAACCCCATGACCAACCAGTGGACGCAGCACGCATCGCTGAACACGCCCCGCAACCGCGTGGGAGTGGGGGTCCTCGACGGGAGCATCTACGCCGTCGGGGGGGCGCACGGCTCCGCCCACCACAGCACTGTCGAGAAGTGAGTGGAGGGGCCCCCGTGTGTCCGGTTTAACCTGGTTGTTGTTTGTTTTGGAAATGAAAATAAATTTAAAGTTTTCCCAATTGGTCAGACGGTACGCTTGCCTCGAACGCAGGCCGAGACCTGCGGTCCGGGTTCAATCCCAGCTGTGTCGTCAGCCGACAATAAACCAAGAGCACACAATGTTTGAACAACTTGACCTTGACCTGTATGGAATGTCAGCAGGGTTTTGTTGTCTCATCAACTAGATGCTCAGGTGGCATCAGCAGAGATGCAACTATCCTCCAATTAGCACCCACTTTGCAGTGGTACAGAGCGGGATGTGTTGTGTGATAAGTCTATAAGAGGATTGCATCCTTCTCACTTCAATGCTCTGACACAACTACAGGGTTTGTTATGGTGAGGCTAATGAGCAATTAGCGATTCAAAAATAGGGTTGCATAAAGGGGAAGAAGCATTTAATAAGTACATTTAAAAATGCCTCCTCGTGATGAATAAAAAGTGGACAAATGTCACCAGTACGATAACAGATGTTGAGGTTTTTAACTGCATGGCGAACTGCTTTCGTGGAATGAGCAATCGTGCAAGAGTATCTGTCGGTGGAGCTGAACAGACCGTGACCAGGCGATCTCAGGTGGGTGTCATCGTTGTCAGAAACGGGGATGTGACATCAGTGAGGCCCATCCCATACCTGGAGCTCTACGTGTGGAACGTGCATTCAGTGGGGTGGTTTCTGGGTCACGTCAGGTAAATGCACACCCCCCAGTGTGTATAACTTATTACAGTGCCACAGCCAGGGCAGAAGCAGTGCTGCAGGTTTGTCTCTGCAGAGACACATCCTGTGTTTCGGATGTTATTTCTATTCTGTGCATTTTTATTTGATTTAGCTATGAGGGATGGCGCACTTAGAAACATCCTTGGTATGCCATGCGGTGTATTGCAACCAGTCTTCCCACAGGCTAAAGTATGTGTAACATAGTAACATTGGTTACACATACCTAGCAACAGGTTCTGACCCAATAGCTCTCTATAGCTTATCAGACCTAAAATATAACAGTTCGGTAAACTAAAACCTGCACAGAGGGGCTTTTTCTGCTGCGGTCCAGACATGCCATGTGGGAAATCTGTCATCGGATCAGAAATGTTTTGACTCGGTTGGCAAGGCCCTCTGATAGCATTGAGGATGTGCTATTATTGAAAAGAGGCATTCAAGCGGAACAGGCCCAAGGCAAACATGTTATACAACCTGCATACCAGCCAGGTGAGTCCATCCACCAAGCCCAGTCTGACTGAGCCATGAAGCATTCCTCCCTCAGTTTCGCTCATTATTGTATGTCAGTGTGTGATTCCATGTGATTAGCGCTGCTGGCCTGAGGCACTAAGCACATGGACTGTGGCTCTGAGGATATTAGTGAGCCTTTTTATCATGCCATACATTGTTGCAGACCCCCAAATAAAATTTCTTGGCACTGTTTTGTAATCGTTCAGTGAATGAACGTTGATTGGAAAGTCATAACCTGCCGATAAAGCCCTTTCGTTTTTGCTTTTATGAGGGAGACTCTTTCCAGCAATGAGGCTTCAGTGTACATAGGTGACTTGACGAGAGTAAACATGCTTAGAAAGAGAAGTATTGCCCTCCTAGTCCCTGTGTCTAAGTAGCTGTTTCGTCAGCTCGGCAATTGGTTCCACTCATCTGCAGCACTTCATCCACTGTCTTAGTCATGCACTAACTTGGTCATTGTCATATGTATTTTTTCATTCCTTTTTTCATTGGTGAAATTATGCATGATTGCAGAAATGTTGATCCATTTGAGAGCGTGTGCCGGGCATGCACTGTCTCAGCTTGCTGCATGTTTAGTAACACACACCCATAACTCACATTCACACACGTGTAGAAATAAAAGTGAGTTTTCTGAGTTGGAAAATGAATGCAGGCTGAAGTCTTTGTGTTTGTTTCTTAATGGATATTTTAATACGGTAGAGGAAATAGTGTGTCTTCTCCCTGAGTTCGAAGAAAAAAGCCCCCAAAAATTAGACACAATAATCACGTCCTTTCCCACACTCAATATACTTTAAAAGGTGGGCTCAAGTAACACCTTTCCTCAACTTACCAGGGTAAAGCTAACCTGACAAATGGCCAGCCACAAGATCTTTCACACTACGTTCCAATAACACATACTCACACATACACATTTTTTTCTGGATCAGAATAAACATTTAGGGGTAAATGGTTTGGATTAGGTTTTGCCATAAGCAAGCTGATCTCAGATCTGTAGTTAAGGGCATAGACTGCTGGATCTAAGCTAATGTTGGAGCAGTGATGAGCCTCCTGTGAGCACATGGGCTTGTGGGATATGTCCTGGAGGAATGTCCTATTCTGCTGCACCCAGCCTGTATACTCGGATGATGGTGATGTGATGATGAAGATGGTAATGATGATGGTGATGTTAATGACGGATGACTGTGGTAATGATGACGAAGATGAAGATGATGGAGAGAATGATGAAGGTGAAGATGTTGACAGTTTCCCTTGTCCCCCTCACAGGTATGACCCGGAGGTGAATCGGTGGACGTTTGTGAGCCCGATGTCGGTGGCGCGTCTGGGGGCAGGCGTGGCTGCGTGCGGTGGGTGCCTGTATGTGGCAGGCGGTTTTGACGGGGAGAATCGCTGGAAGACAGTGGAGCGCTATCACCCCGACACCAACACCTGGCAGCTCGTCGCTCCCATGGGCTCGATCCGCAGCGGGCTGGGTGAGATGAGAGACCGACTCTCTGCTGCGAGCGTTAGTGCAGGACACGCGCTCACACAAATACACAAACCAAATACATAAGTACACATGTATAAACACACACTCACACTCACGCAGAAACACTCTTGCAAATACACAAGTACACATGTACAAACACACACTCACACAAACACACTCACAAATACATAAGTACACATGTATAAACACGCATTCACATTCACACAAATAAGTACACATGTACAAACACATACATAAGTTAAAACCTATAAACACACTCAGACTCACAAATACAAGTACACACATGCACACTTATGAACACACACACTCACACAAATACACAAGTACACATGTACAAACACACACTCACACAAGTAAAAACCTATAAACGCACACTCAGACTCACACAAATGCACAAGTACACAGGTACAGACACATGCTCACACTCATACAAATACACACACGCATAAGTGCAAACTCACATATACACACATAATTCATTGGAACTCTCACATCAGTAAAAGCAACCTTGGGTTGTGAAGTAATTATGATTTATTTACATCGAGGAATCTGCTAACGTGGATATCTAACTTGAAGCTCTAAATTCTTTTTGTTTCGCTTTTCTGTCCCCTTACAGGCTTGGTGTGTCTGGACAGCTACCTGTACGCAGTAGGGGGGTACGATGGGAGGGCGCAGCTGAACACGGTGGAGCGCTACAGCGTGTTCCGGGACGCGTGGGAGCCTGTGGCCTCTATGAAGCACTGCAGGAGCGCCCATGGGGTGACCGTCCACCGGGGCAAGATCTACGCGCTGGGTGAGGACACGCTGACACAGCAGTGCGTCAGCGCCACCGTGTGGTGATGTGAGAGTGTTGTTCAGTAGCGACGGGCAACTGAGGCTTCACGGTCCCCGCAGTGGGTGGAGCCGCCACGTGCTGTCAGTCACTGACTTGTGTGAACCAAAGAAAAGAGGTAGCTTGCCAGAGCAGGGCAATGGCATTGGTTCACCTCAGTGGGTTACCGAAAGCACATTTTGGGGTTCATGAAGCCTCACCACTCCCATCACTACCTGGGTGCATTCTGTGTACCGTATCTTAAATATAAAAGAGTGCTCCACCGCTCTCATTTCCTTCTGGCAGAGTCCAAACACACATAAAATAAGCTCTGAATTCAGCTGCCATTTTTGTTTTATTCATTAGCCTTACCATAACTGATCATCAGAATAAAAAATTTAGGATGGATGTACCAAGCATTTGTATGGCAAAATAGACACTCTCCCTGGGTTTCGTTGTCTAAAACAGCAAATGAATTGTCCCAGGTAATTAGGGAAGAAGTTCAAAAATTAACTGATATATACATTTAAGAAGCTGGTAAAGTGAACCGGTCCACTTAAGTAAGGTTTGAGGTAATGTGTTGTACCTGAAACACTGTGTTTTAGTGGTGTTCTAAAAGAACAGCATTTGATCTGCGGTTGTAGTAGCGGACCCACGAGTGTTTTGGAGAACAGCTGTTCATTTTGGTAAGGTGCAGGAGAAGGATGAACAGATCTGACCGAGTGATACAGGAGACTGATCCTTACGCCTTATTTTTCTCCAGGGGGTTTCAATCAGACGGGGTTTCTCTCCAGTGTGGAGTGCTACTGCCCAGACAGCAACGAATGGACACATGTAACTGACATGCCCATTGGCCGCAGTGGCATGGGCGTTGCCGTGACAATGGAACCCTGCCCGGGCAACCTACCTGAAGAGGAGGGGGAAGAGGACGGGTGCCAGTGAGGGACATTCTGCACCCAGAGATGCAGCTCATGGGCCAAGGAACTGAAATAAGCACACTCCCACGTCCTTAACAGCTCACTGGTGCCATCATGCCAATATGCAATTTGTTTTTGTCAGATTTTTTAGAACAGTTGAAGTCAGCAATTTAGCTGCATTTGCGATTGAACTTTGTTTATGAAGTTTCAGGTTTGGTGATGGCCTATTTTGCACTGGTCCCAAAACCCACATCATTTTCCACAGAAACATTAGTGGCTGGAGAGAACCGGATGGACAATTACATAAAAGCCCACAGTACTGGAGTGTGGGACTTAATGAGCAATATTCTGAAGGAGGAGTCATGTAACCAGTTTGGATGATGGATCCACTGCTTGCCACTGAGAGATATGCTATGGGACCTGCTTTATGCACTGCACTGTGGGAATTGTGGACTTGCTAAAAAAAAATCTTCCAAGGTCATTATGAACTGACAGGATTAGCTAGCTTGTTAATTTATTGATGGCCGCCTTCACAGATGTATTTTTTTTAAATTATGGGAGTACATATATTTGTTTTCTTCCCTCTGTGCAATTATAAATAAAGTCATTTCTGTACATAGTGCATGTAGTGCTGTTTCCAAGTCGGCTGCCTGTCCCTTGTGAGTGAGCTGTGAAGTGGGCAGGTATGGGCTCAGTTCAGCCACTAACTGATCTGAGGTCAGCTGCTGTGCCAGCCGGCACCACTCTAGACTGGTGCCCAGTGAAAGAGAGGCTATCCAAACCAAAATATCACTTTTTGGATTTCTTTGCATCAAAATTATTACAGGCTAAAACAGTTTATGCTTATTTATATATTTATTTATTTATTTTACAAATGACTTTCACAAGCACATATCCTTGTGAATACATCCGCTAGGAGCAAAACCCATTCCTCTCTTAACATCTGTGTGGTGTTTTGGGCATTTAAGTTCTGGTCAGTGTGGTGGTGCTAGACTGGTTTGGTGTAGGGAATGCTTTGGGTCCACACATCTAAAGCCACCTTCCATTCTTTGTAAATGTGTACTTTTTCACATTTGCTGTTGTACATAGCATGTTCACTGTAATCAAAAATGTTATCCATCACAATATTGAGAGATGCAGACACTTGAGCGAAACTGTAAGGCTGCAAACTTTCCTTGAGATCTGTCCAAGCTGATGTGAAATTTTACAGCGCTGAGCATTGATTGACATGGCTGATGCGATTCCCAAAACCGCAAGTGTAATTTGGCTCTGTGAGGGGAATGCGTTTCTGTTTATGACCACTAGATGGCACAAGATGTCTTCATAAAAACAGCAGAGAAGTAGGGTGAAACAAGTAGCAAAATGTTTTCAAGGGATTTGTCAGAAGTGGCCTTTTTATTCACCAGAACACAGACTTGCCTGTCATCAGAGCCAGTTTCTCAATGTTTTGATACATGTTTTTTTTTCTCATCTGGGAATGAAGGACTGAATATGCTTACCACAATCTCTTGTGTTGCCTTGTTACAACATGAGTCATTGTTCCTTCGCTGTGATGTACCAGCTTTATTTGAGTTCTTTTCCATCCTCTGTGTTTATCATTCAGCACCTATAGGCCGCAGAGACTCCATTGTGACGTAAGTATTTGTTGTATGTGTGGAAAAAGTGAAACCTACAAATACAGAACATTCTCCTGGCTCTCACTGTAGTATCTCTGGTAGTCTTGAATCTCTGTAGCGTGTAGTCATTTGCTTTAGTACTTTCCCCACACACCTGCATATCCATATGTGTTCAACATCAAGGAAGATCTGGGGGTGATAAGAAAAACAGTCATTGGAGCTGACAGCACATAATGGTGAAGGATCCACAAGGTACTGCTACATGGATTCTGGATGTGCAAATGCAATGTAATATGTTCCCTACCTAATCCCCCTTTCCACTTGAAAACTGTCTATATTGTTCCAGTTGGATTCAGGAGAATTTTTGTCATTTCTATGTAACTTGTTGGGGTTCCAAATCGGTTTGGTGTTTCCCTAACAAAAATATTTCATCCAATCTTAAAAAAAAAAAAAAAAGAAAAATTCCAGACAACAAAATAAGGTAGTAGAGGAAGCTCTAAGCCTGTTAGTTTGATGTGCATCATATGGAAAATACTGGAACCAATTGTTAGGGATATGGTAGAGGTGTTATTGGTTTTAAAAATGACATTATAGGGGATAGTTGCCATGGATTCTGAAGCGGGAGGTCATGTTTAAAAAAATCTGGATTTGAGCAAGTGACTTAGTAACGTTGGACTCCAGTTGGGCTCATAAAAAGCCTTCAATAAAGTACCAAATGAGAGTATAATGAAACTAAAATCTGTTGGAATTAAAGGAGCAATCTCCAGGTAGATTCAGAATGGGCTTCGGCATAGTTCAGTTAGAGTAATAATAAGCACAATCAGGCCTGATCAGAGTACTGTGGGGAGGAAGTTCCACAGGGATCAATGTTAGGACCTCCATGTTTTCATGACCTTGATAAGGACATTAATAGCAGAGCTAAAGTATAACGTGTTTGAAATGCTGGGAGAAAAAGTGAACAGCCTAGAAGCAAAAAAAATAATACAGGAAAATATAAATATATAGGTACATGGGAAAAAAACTGTCACCACCTACATATTGACAGTAATATATAAGATGTTTATATTTTGGTGTGAGACAAGAGTGTGTTCACTGAAAAAAAGCATGAGTGTTGCAGTAGATCCCCATCTGTCAGGAACAAGACATTGATAGAGGAGCTGAGGCTACACCTCTTCCCACCTACCCAAGTGTGGTCTTTTGTGTGTGTGTGTGTGTGTGTGTGTGTGTGGAACTTCAGGGTTAGGTGTAATCGTACATGTGGAGGTTTCCTTCAGGGTATTTGTTAGCATTGTGATTGGAATGATATAGCTCCTCTGTTGGGTGTATTTTGTGGTACTTAAATGTTGTAGGCACGCACTTGCAATCTCAGCACTATGTTTGGTGCTGACACATGTTCATATGTGGCTAGTGGTGTGCTGCTTGTGCAACTCTTCATGCCATTTTATTACATGCGCTTTTTAACTCAATCTGGGTGAGAGCATCAGATAAATGACAATAATATAGTAATAAGATAATTACAAATTATGTACTAATAATTAAAAATATTGTGTTCAGTTATGATCACCACACTGTAAAAGGATACAGAAGCTTTGAAAGATACAAAGAAGGGCAACAAGAGTTGTACTAGGTCTTATAAACAAGTGATTTATAAAGACACTTAATCTTTCCTCTTTAGTCTAAGTAAGAGGGGAGAACTATGCACGCAATTTCAAGCTCAGATCTGTCCACAAGACCAGACATCACAAGTGGAAATTTGCTCAAAATAAATTCACTGACATTAATAAACAATTCCTCACACAGAGAGCTGTTAATTTGGGCCATAACTTGCCAGGAGTTGTCATAAAAACAGAGACCATAGAATCACAAAAGACCATCCTGGAAACAGTTATGGTTTCACTGTAGTTTTGCAGTTACTTAATTAATTTATTATTTATTTAGTTTTTGCTGCTTTTATAATAATTAGTTATTTGCTTTCTATGTGCCCGTTGCTATGCTGTGTGTATTGTTACCTCTCTGCATTTTCATGCACAAGAAGTGCCGTAAATAAAATATGCTATAATTATTTAAGATACAGGCACAATGGCACAGCAAGTTGAGCTGAACAGCCTGTTCTCTAAACCATAGTGTTGTTATGCTCTTGTGGACCCCCATACTGAAATCGAGCCACTGCAAAACATAATGCTAACAGAAATTACCCAGCATTCTTATCTCGGGTGTCACCTCCGGCCTCTGATCTCGACATAATGAACAGTCCGTATGTTTCGGACCCTGGCTGTCATTATCTGTGCGGAGCTCCGGTCTGAGTGAGGCTGTAATTGCCTGCATTTCATTATCCTCACAATGGTAAGACTGCGCTCAAGACGTCATGAAATTAGTCACCGGGCTACGTCAGCGGCCTGTTTACTAAACCATCGCTGCAGTTTCTCTGCTGCAATTACTTTTCATTTTATTCACTCAGGGGGCATAATTCTCCCCGGAGACCCGCACATCAGGCTTATTAGATAATAGTTTACTGTATAAACAATGTTTATACAGCTGAAGATTTGCTGTTTAATTAAGTACCCTGCTCAAATGCAGAAGGGCAACACCTCACCTGGGAATCAATCCAATCAATGAAATTTTTATTTGATACAGCACTCTTAACAAAAGAATAGTCACAAAAGGGTATTTCACAGATAACATTTCATGTAAACAGTTCATGAGATGTCCTACAGGAACACCTGACTTTTATATATGTGTCATGCAGATAGGACTAGATAATATATAATATTACACATATTAATGATATATGTACTGTGAATGTAAACTTTTTGAGGCAATGAAAAAAATCCTCAGTGCTGGTGATGAAAAAAATAGAAAAGAAAAGCTACTTAAGAGCAAATTTAATTACTAGTAATGTATGTAGTATGTCTATGGGTAAATGCAGTTATGCCACTTTTCTTAGAAGAATTATATTTCAACAGATGCACACGTTCTGCATCAGTATCAGGTATTAACAGCTGAAGCAGAGGGAAGCAGACACAGGATCCAGTGAATAAAACCTTGTTTCTGTCCAGTCACTAGCCTTGCTCCAAAATCACACATAGCCATGAAAGGTCATAAGGTCCCACATTATCCAGACCCAACACCCATATCATCAGTTCTGTTTTCTAATCCTTACTAAAAATGTAGACCAACTTAAAGTATTCAGCATATTAACTATATGTCAAACATAACACTATGCACATTAAGCAGTGCGATGTTGTTTGAATGTCTGTGGAAGAGGTATAATATATTTTTCAAGTGACCCATTTTTGGATATATTTGAACTGACCTAACGCCATCTCACAGACCCAGCAGTGGGCCCCAACCCACAGTTTGAGAACCACTTCACTCTGAAGTCCGGAGAGTAGGATGGTGGCACCATCAAAGACACTTCCTTTACTATCAACCAAAATATTCATAGACAGGTCTTTGTTTCAGGAATGGCAGACTGGAGGCATTTCAGTGCTACTAGGAAGAAAGGTGCAAATGATCCCATTGTATCGGTCAACTTTTGATTGATTTTATGAGCACATTTTGTACAATAGAACACTTCGTGTAACACGTCCCAGCTCTGCTTTCGGAGACAAGCTCAGCCTGAACAGTTCAGCTCGGCCGGTCCTTTGAGGACAACTGAGTTTGCGCAGTCTTGCGCGTGGACCCTACCTGTGTAATTTAAAAACTATAACCAAGCCAGAAACTGACTGGACTGAGCGGATGATTAAGCGGAGCCCCGAGGGCTCTTTATGATAGTGGACCACGTGAAACAGAAAAAGGAGAAGCGGATCTTTCACAGACTCGAGCCAAAAGCGGCGGAAGATGACTCACTGAGCAAAGGTATGACGCACATAGCAATATTACTGCACGCGAAACAAAAACCTGCCAAGTCCCATTCAAGTGAGAGGGGATGACAGCCACCTCAACACACTTGCCAATTGTCTACTAAATGTTAAGGGGCGGTTTTGACAAAATCCCGCCGTCCCATTGTGCGGCGCTGCACCACGTGACCGAGGCTAAAACGAATGAGGCGGCTGTGGCGTCCATTGATAAAAACGATGGCTGGACGAGTCTGTCGGAGGAACACGCCAACGCTATGGAAATTCCGATTCCGATTAGCAAATGCTGTGTGGGGTAGAGTAACTTTATATGTGACTTTAAGTCCTAGATTTATTATTATGCATTCCTTTGACAGGAACAGATAAAACTAAATTTAAAATTATTATCCCTCGTGAATACACGGGTTGTAATGTAAAGTCCCATACACCTTAACAGTTTTTACATAAAAAATATTTGAATGTCAAAGATATAGTAGCTAATCCACTTCTCTGCTCAACTGTAATGAATCACTTCAACCACCTTGAATTAAAATGCCTTTACAGTGCTGTGACAAAATGTTAGTTACCGTGTAATGATATTTTCACATGGTAAACAGGTTTATGCCTGTTGAAACCCAAAGGGCAATGTATCCATGTAGCTCAATCTCGCTATTCTGTTGTGAATTCTATCAACGTTAGCTGCACCCTCACCCTTTTACCCACGTAACGCAACACGACCTGCCTCGTAATTGTCATGGTAACCACGTGTTGGTATCAATTGTGCGGTTCATGGTGTTATGGTGACCTTGTTTAAAAAAATGTTCCTCTGGTTATGGCACTGCGTACACCCACGCATCATCTTGATGCCCAACAGGTCTAGAAGAGCCATGGCTAAAAGTAGTTAACGTTTATATATCCCTTTACATTTATAACCCTTTGACCCACATGAGAGAGCTGTGTTGGCTCAGTCAAGCCAATGACAGGCTAGGGAGGCTGTGCCTGGTTCAGAGCCGAAGTGGTGAGAGATGTTCAGCGCACCTGCACTTCACAGTTGACATTACACCCCTCTGAAGAGTTTGACAGATGTCCAGTCATCGATAAGTCATCAAATGGGCAAACGAACAGCAGTGTGAGGTAGTGGTAAGGAGTAAGGCTTGTAAACCGAAGGCTGACAGCTTGATTCTCAAGTGGGCCATTTCTGTTGCCCGAACTGGCTCAGTAATAATCAGCTGGATGACATATAAAAGAAGAGTAAATAATGTAGCTAGGTTGGTCTGGCTCTCGATACGAGCGGCTGCTAAGTAAAAAAAAAACTGCTGCTCCGAAGAGTTCTGAAGTCACCGATAGATGCCTCGTAATCCAAAGAAAAATTGCACCGTCGCGTACGGACAGCATTGGGAGATTGCGCTATCGTACCGTCAGCCGCACAAAGGGGGAGCTCCAGAACTAAGTTTGAACGCTCCCGACACTGCGCGAACTCTCCCTTGGGCTGGAAGCTGCGCCTGGGCTCTTGTGGTTCCTCCCGCTAGAACGCTGCGTTTTTCTTATCTGGCGAAACCTGCTGTTGAAGTGAACCTGCGGTGTATTAAACCGCCAGAGCACAGTACAGCCCACTGGAAATTGCTGCTCCTCTCCGAATGAGGAAAAATGTGAAGAGAGGTGGGCGGCTAGAGTTGAAGAGAATAAACACTTGTCAAGTAGCCAGGCTTGTGGGTATGGCATTCTAAGCATTAAGATTGCGTAGCTTTTATTGTTCTTTCTCATCTTCGTGCTTTCCTCATCTTCACCGCAAACTGTTTTTTTTCCTGATGCGGAAAGAAAGAAACCAAATACACAATATGTCGAGTTTGGGCGTAAAAGACATTTTGAGTCCGAGTCTCTTCAGGGCCAAGGCCATATAGCTTGTCACACAGCGCAGCCGAGGCGACCCAGATCAGTGATTTAATAACAACATATGATCGCTAAGGTAGCCTAATTGGTTGGGATGCTGAAGGGCGTTCAAGTGAGTAGGGTTTGCTGTGAAGGTGACATTGCTCTTGCGTTCACACAACGACCGCATGGTCGACGAATGGTCACTGAAGAAACGTCCTCTTCGTTTCCGCAGCCGAGGAGATGAGAACGAAGCCGTTCCAGCTGAAGATACCATTGAAACATGAGGGAGGTACAAGAAGTGTGCAGACATTTTTTTGGTTGAGTTCCCAAAGGGATTTTCTGCCAAACGGAAAAGAAAACACACAAATATATTACTTGGGGTTGGGAAAACAGCAAAGATAAAACTTGAAGCAGTTGCTATTTAAATAAGTTCACTTGACTGGGCATTTTATGGTTAAATGAGTGTGTCGCTATAATAAATCCCTGTAATCAATATCGTGTATAGACAGATAATAGACACATATTGATGAACCAGAAACGTTGCTCCATTTATGACCCGGTACGGGCCAATCACAGCTTTTTATGTGCGGCATTGCTAAGATTCTTAAACTTGAGGAGCAAGTCCAAACCTGTCCAGTGTTGCCTTTGCCAGGAACAGCTTGTTTTTTAATCACCCTGAGTATTAAATCCCTTATTGAATATACAACCACGGATATACCAAACTACCGCAGTGATTAACTGAAATTGTTTTCTAAATAATGGAGATGAGGGGGTGATTTCCCTGCATATTGAGGAATTGTCACTGCTACTTGTAACACTCAAATGTAAATTAAACATAACGGTAGATTTTTTTCACATGCTTTAACTGCAAAACCACATAGCTTCAAGTACGTGAGTACTGTTCATTTCAAAAGAATTTCCAAAATGAGAACTTCCAGTCTTGTCGACGATATTATGATGCTTTAGCAAGTGACACAATGAATAATTTAGCATTACAAATCAATGGGCTGGCGGTCAGAAAATGCAAAGAGTTATCAATATTATGGTGAGCTTCCAAAGGTGCAGTCTCATTTGGTACTTTGGTACAAGTATTTGCGTTTGTGGAGACGAAGTATTAACTTTTGAACGGATATGCGTCTTGAGCACGAGCGTTCCCGAGTTATCATCCGGTTTGGGAAAACGTGCAGGTTGTGCATGATACGCTGTGACAGACATTCGAATGTATGTTTGTTCTCTATGTGCGTGTGGACGAGCTTGTCCATATTCATCAGTACACGGTTTTTGACGTATTGTTCATATTGATGTGCGCATACGTGCGTGTTTGCACAGAACGCAAAACATCTAAACACAGTGAGTTGTTACATTCTTTGACTTCACAAAACAAATTTGGCCAGCAGCACAAACTTTTAGTACTCTATAAAACTTATATTTGGCGTAAAAACAGTAACATCCCGATATACGTTAGAGAAGGGCCACATAAGACAGGATCCTATACTATCAACATCTGAACTGCCCAACTCGCCGCTCTCCTAACTCGGCTCACAAGCATGAGTTGACGGTTTCAAGCTACCCCCTCTGTGAATTGATTCTACTATGGGCCCGCTCGAATCGGAGGATTGAGAAACGGGGGATAAATATCGGCGGTTCCTTACACGTATCCTGAATTTATGTGAGAAATCAACCAGAAAAACACTAGTCTGATCTATTTTACAGTTTTCATGTGGTATTGGGTAGAAGTGTACGTTCATAATCCTGGACTTTGGCCTTTTGCGACGTTAAGAACATCTAGTGTACCTCGCCTTTAAAAATGGAACATTCCACAATTTATTCCAGGGAAAGACTGACAGTTTTTTGGGTCATGAAGCAGCTGTTCAAGTCAGCGTCCCTCACTCCCTCCGCAGGAATAAGAAATTAGTCCATTTTAAAGTAAATAACTAAATCTCTTCGCTTATAAGGGGAACGTTTATAAACAGAATTCAGCCTCTTCTTTACGGAGGAATGGGTCTGTCTAAGCTTGTTTTTTCTTGCAAATACGATTTAAAATGTGTAATGTTGGTTATTTTGTCATCACCGTTAAAATGTACTGTCCTCGTCCTCTGTTTGCCACAAATACACAGTAGGCCTCTTAATTGTGTGATAAAATACTGCTGCCCTGAGTCTTTTAGTGGTGGCATTAGTGTCTTAGATGGTTTACATTCAATAAGTAGCTTGATTGTTTATGTTAATGTGCGGTTCCTGAAAATATGGGGGAAAGAACACTAAAATCAAAACTGAGGACATCTTTATCAACAGCATACAGCTCCGTTCATCTAGTTTATTTCGTCTAGTAAACATAGTAGATCAATTGACAATCGTTGTGAGCAATGGTGTGAAAAAAGTTTAGTATTTCAAAGTAGATTTTGTTATCCAAAAATCATTCGCACTGAAATTACAAACTCTGGATTTAAGAATTTATTACAGAATGTGTTCATAAATTCAGGAGGTAGACAAAACAAAGGAAACATTGAAGAATATGTAAATATTTATTAAGCAATAAGGAATTGTGCTGCCCTTTGCCTCCAGAACAGCTTCAGTCCTTGGAATGCTGTTATACAAGTTTTGAACTATTTCTAGTGGAATTATTGGAACATTTTTCAAGAAGAAAAGCATCCAGTTCATCAGAGATGAACAAGGTTGAAATCTACTCCGCACTGCGTTCTGCATTCCAGAACTTTCCATAAAGCTGCAGTGATGTTTAGGTTGGATGATTGGGGAAGCCATGGAAGGTGACTGACTTTATCCTGATGTTCATGAAGCTGTTCTGGAATCTGTTTAGTGGTGTGCGTGGGGGCATTTTCATCTTGGAATATGGGAATATCTTGAGGAAACAATGTGTGTACCACACCGTGCACCTGGTCGTGTAAAATGGCTTTGGATTCCTTGGCTATAATTCAACCCTGCAGAGTAATCATTGGACCCAAGGAGTCCCACAAGATTGCTGTCTATACAATAAGAGATCCACCACCATGTTTAACTCTTGGGAAAAGGCAGTGTGGGTTGAAGGCTTCCTTTGACTCTCTCCAAACATAAACTTGTCCAGATGAAGGATACGGAGTAAAAGATAGCTCATCAGACCATATTACTTTCTTCCACTACTCTGAAGTCTATGTTTTGCTCTCAGTACACCAGGTTATATATTGCTGCAGGTTGACCTTGTTAAAAGTGGTTTCTAAATGGCATAATTACCATAAATATAACAATAAAGCTCAAAAGTACAGTTCTTGTTGAGATGGGGTCACACTGGTGTAGACCTGTGGTCATTTTTGAGACCGTTGTTTTGTGGTTTTTAGCAACTACCCTGTTAAGTGTCCGTCTGTCCATGTCAGTGAGCTTCGACTTGAAACCACCGTTCCTCTTTTCTGATGCAGTTTTTCCTTGTTTGGCATATGCCGTTATGATTTTTGACACCGTTCCCTTTGACACATTAAATAATTTTGTCATTTCTGTGATGCACATGCAATTCAGGCACCAATTCTTTGACCTCTTTCAAAATATGCTAGCTCTGTCATGCTGCTTTAGAGACTCATATATTAAATCTAACACACATTAAGCATAGCAAAAACATTGGTAATTAGTATTGTCATTAATATGATACACGTGTGGGCTCCTGTTTAACAACAATGTAGTTACCGTTTACATTATTTTGTCTACCCCCTGTAGGCTATATAGGTATTGTAAACAGTGTATACTGCAAAACAGTTTGTTTTACAGATACATAATGCCCAGATCTAAAATAATAGTTATAGTTATTTACATACATATAATATTATTAAATGACTGAAAATAAAATCTGCCAAAATACTTTAACAACTGTGTAGTCTTTGCTCACTTTGCTCAAGTAGCCAAAACAGACAACATAACCTTGCTGTCTTTTTTTGAGATCAATAGTTTGTCAGTCAGGGTACTATAAATGTCCATAGGTATCAGGGGAAGGTCCTGCTGGAGCTGTTACAGACATGAAACATGTAGACAATAAAGTTAGCTATTGTCATATTGTCACTATTGCCCTGAGTTGGGAGCCTTATCCTTACAGTTGGACTGAACTCCCATTGCCATGTTCTCCAGTTGCCTTTGGGTGTGCTTGACCTCTGAGATGGAGATGCAGGCCTGATTTTTTGGGGTCAGAGAATGCCCCCCTTTGGTTTGTATTTGGTTCTCACTTTGCCTGGCTGGCAGCCAGCGTTATTTAAGGCTCTTGCGTCCAGCAGTGTGTTCTGGGTATGTGCATCTGGTCAGTGCGAGAAAATGCCCTGTCCCCTTGGGAACAGCTGCAGGACACGCCTTTGCTTTAAAATGGATTAAAACATTGATATAATCCTGAGGGGCAGCATGACATTGGCCTATCGGTACAGTTCAGATGAGGAATTACAGGAGACCAGATAATCTCAGTGCCTGTTGTTGTTATTGTTGTTGTGTTAGAAGCCCACAGTCCTTCCTTTGGTTTGTTGTTTACCATTACAAATACCTTAGTTGTAATGAGAGAAATATTGTTGTGTTCTGTATCAGTGCAGAATGTGTTTAGACCATTATCGCAAACCCACTTAACTGCGGCAAACATGTTGAGGAGAACTAGCATGACATCATCGACTTCACAGGCAGTTATGTGCGAAGCTGGTATGGCATGCAAATCCATTGCGGCCAGCAAACCGCCTGAGTCTGTCCATTTGCTTATGTGGTAAATTTGTATTCCATTGCAACAAATGCTACATTGCTTCCAGCGCCCTCTGTAGGATCCTAAAGTACAAGAAATATAGTGTTTATACACATTTCCAAGTACGCCATTGCAAAGAATAACAAACGCATATTTTAGTTATAATGTAATGTGTGTGTACACTGTGTACACACTGAAGTGTAGTTGGCTGTTGACATTTACCCAACTGATCATTTTCTTCTGTATTTACTTGGGGGGACTAGTATCTAGAATTGTACAATCTGATCAGATTTTTTTGGGGATTGGGAGAAAGGTTTTCATGGGTCAAGTAAAACAGTCCAAACAAATTTACAGGATCCAGATCATTAGCCTTGGTGTAACTAATACACAGTCCATCAGCAAATTTACAATATTCAAATTAGTAGCCTTGGAGTAACTAATACAAGGGGAAGGAGCTGCATGTGAGCTGATGTCCACCTTTGATACTTGCATTTTTTCATTGCAGTAGGGATTCATTTTCGGCAATGGAGCTGACTGTGGATGAAGTCCTCCTTCTGCATCAGCCAGCATGTCACAGTGTCATATCAGCTATTAGGCATCTCATCCGTAGCTCCATGTTGGTTGCAATGGTGCCTCTTATTTCAAAATAATGAAAGGTGTTGTGAGGGCTCTGATAGCCAGCAACGAAAGGAGAAGTCAAGGACACAAGCTGAAATCTAGAGCAGGTGCCCCGAGGACTGAGAATCGACCTCTCTCGCACAAAAGGAAATCCCCAGCCTCTGGAAGGAACCCTTTTCACCGTCACCGCGGCCGATCCAGTGGAGCGACTCAGAATATGAATTGATAAGACCCCCGGATCAATGGCGCAACAGAGGAGCTTGGGAAAAGGTCCCCTCGTCATGTCCTTTCTGAGCGCGCCCGTATTGCCGCTGGAGTGGACCCCGTGGCCGTGGCGGGTGACCTGTGTCTTTAAGGACCCTGGGGGGTTTACCCAGCAGTGCTGTTCTCTGTCCGAGGGCCCGGGCTCCTGTGCCGCTCGCCTGGTCTTTATTAACACCCACCTCGCTCTCCCCGCCTGGCTCGCCCCATGCGGCGGAGTCGGCAAGCGGCGCGGGGGTCCCGGCTACGTTTTAATGGGGATCACATGTGAATGCAGGGCCTCTGTGTTCCCGAGCACAAAAACGGCTTTGAGGGTTTCACAGCGTGACCGCTCACAAGGAGCGAAACTACACCCTCGTACATCCACAGGACGGATGGGCACCCAAGGAAAATGGAGGTCCACATTCCATTGGAGGTCCAAATTCCAATTATCTTTTTTCTCTTGAATGAGGGGCTTCTCACCTCAGCCCCCCACCCCCAAAATCTGCTACACTCCTGACCATCCCTGTTGCAGCTGAGCCCAGTGTTTCTCACTGCCCCATCTTTGCTTATGCAGTCATCAGCCAGTGGGGAAAACAGCTTGCTGACTGCTGAGATTATTTCATACACACATAAGCATTTAAAAACCCTGTTTTGCATGTTTTGGAAATTTTTAAGGTGCATGTATTTCGGATACATTTTCATGGTAATTTTTGTTTGTTTCTAATCCTTGTACTTTTTGTTCCCTCCCCCCACCTCATCAGAGGCACTGTTCTTAAATCATTCCTGGAGGAGTCATCACGGAGAAAGCGGGGCCTCAAATTATCCCTAGAGTAGCAGCAGTAGCAGTCCAGCACTCGAATCATGCTGAGAGTAGCCACAGTAGCAGAAGACCAGCACTCAACTCATGCTTGGAGCAGTCATGGAAGAAGCCAGCAGAGACTTCAACTCCAAGACACTACCGCAGTACAGCTGTGTGCTTCAGAGAGGCACAGGCGAGGCAGAGAGAGCACTGCTCATCGTCGGGGCCCCTAGGGATCAAGATCAGATGCTATCTGGTTAAAGGGTGTCTCTGCCGAAGCGGCCAGTTTACGTAAAGGAATAAAGCGTGGCTCTGAGTTTAATCCACTGTCTGGAGAGCAGCCGTGTGGATTACTGCCGCTTAGTCTCACCTCTCCACTTGTTATACACCTCAAGACGTTTCTAATTGAGCTAAATCTCATTATTTATGCCTGGGTACAGAGACGACTACTCAGCATGGCCTGTAGTGTGTCTAGTGTGTCTTTATAAACATCACCTCAGACTGGCTGCCAAGCACAGGCACGCACACACACACACACACACACACACACACACACACACACAAACGGGTTGTCATGAAATGGTATTCAGGTAGGGAAGCCACACTTTGTTCACAGACAGACATGCACACACACACACACACACATACACACACAAACGGGTTGTCATGAAATGGTATTCAGATAGGGAAGCCACACTTTGTTCACAGACAGACATGCACACACACACACACACACACACACACACACACACACGCTCACGCTCACAGGTCTTCTCATGAAAGTAGGGGTAGGGGAATCATTCTTTGATCCAGTACAAATCTGCCTGGAACCCATTTGTGGTCATGACCAACAGTTCACAAACCAACACTCCACATTAGGGAAATACGATGTTTCAGAAAATATTGTATTGACCTAAGGTCCATCCATCCATCTTTCCTAAATCAGTATAGCTTGCAAATTTACTGTAAAGTAGCTGATTTCATTTAATATTTTAACAAACTTGAGAGTGCTGATCACACAGGTATTCTGCAGTGTTTCCTTCCTTCTTTTATGGCACAATTCAGAAACTAGCAGAGAAGTAGGTGAGGTTCGTAGTTTTGCTTGTATTGTTATTTGAAAAATTCTGATTCTTCTCTGTTCAGAATTCTTTGTGGGTTTTTTTGCTCATAGCCTCTAAATATGTACTTTAGTGGTTGTAGGAAACAATTAAGTGCCTTTCTAAAGAACTGTAAATGGAAATGATGGCATTCAAAGTGAAAGGGAAGCTGCTTTGTAAAGCTCGGAATGAAATAAGTAAAGATAGCCTTGAAATCCTCAAACTCTCTTGTATATCTTTTTCTCTTTCCTTTTGAGGAAATGAATGAGAATTGTACCAAAACCAAGAATCAGTGCCCCACTCGGGCATTTTTTTAACAAAGCCAAGATCATAAACAGGTGAGAAGAGAGAAGCTATGAAAATTATGAGTAGCTTCAGAGCACATAGGATCGCCCTGTATGAACAGAGTGACCGACAGTTTAATTGAAGGCTAACGATTCATTAAAAGTTGAAAAGCTATTCACACTGGCCTCACTAGCCTTCTGATTCCAAACAGGAACACAGGAGCTGTAATGAAACACATAGAACCCCCAATAAATGAAAAAGGTTTTAGTCCTATAGAGCAACTGTAATTTCTGCTCAAGTGTTGTGTGTGTGCACATGTGTGCCTGTGTGTGTTTGTGTGCATTTGTGAATGTGTGTCTATGTGTGTGTGCATGCGTGCAGGTGTATGCATGTCTTTGTGTGTTTGTATGTGTGTGTGTGTGTTTGTGTGCATGCATGTGTATGCGTGCATGTATGAGCATGCTCATGTGTGCACACGGTTTGCACTTGTATAGACTGGCCGCGCGTACAAGTCTGTATGCACGTATATAGGCATTGTAGGAAAATGTTACACAACACTGCAGAGACTGCAAGCTCTGGCACAACACGGCCACTGGAAGTCGTCCCGGGCTGCGGTCTCCACCAGGGCAGAGTCACCATACCCAGTGCCAGTGGACAGGAGAAAGAAAGAACAGAGGCATAAGTGTTTGGCTCTGCAAAGTGGAGCAACGGAGCTCCCTGTGGTTTTGGGAAGCAGGCGGCTTGCTCCAGGGGGAGAGCACTGGCCACAAGAGGAGAGGGACTGAGCACTCGAAGAAGCGCTGAATGTGACCTGAGAGAGAATGGAGTTCACCATGACACAGAATAGCTCATTGGTATTTACCTACAGTACAGTACATTTTTTGTCGATTAGCAGACACTGTTATCCAGACTGAGCAAGGGTACAAAAGTTTATCTCATAAAAGCGTATCTAAGTCACAAAAACAATGCGCACACACAGAACATGAAAGACCACATCTCAGCACATGATAATAATAATATAATAAATAGTACCATTGTCAATATGAGAAACTATGATAAATTTCAACAGGTACGTTGATATTTTCCTTACAGCAATGTAAAGGATACACAAGAAAGGGAAAGATTTGAGTTATGATTAGATTATGATTATGGTTCACCTGTGTTACTGTACACCTTAGGGAGTTTTTAATAGCCACTCCCCATTCTGATGTCACCAGGGGTAGAAAGCACCAAGCAGGCAGATGTGCCCCATGTCCAGGATAAGACAGTGTAAAAACTGGTAGTAAACTTTATGTGTGGTGCACCAAGCAGATGTAAATCTCTTTCTGGCCATAAAGAGGGTGGAACTGTATGCGGGCCAAGGGGGTAGGCGTGAGTCAGAAGCAGACTATAAATTTCGCATGTAGGAGAGACGTGAAGTGCACATTAAAAATTCTTGTCCTTGTTCTGCTTATAATGTGACTAGAGTGAACACATTTCCCCATTGGAAAAGTTTTTCTTTTCTTGACATTTTTAAACATATTGATGAAGGCTTGGTCACAATCATGCTCAATTTTGTGGACTTTCTTAAAAAGTAAAGCGCTTTCTAAAAAAGGTTTCTAAAAGAAATTGTTTGATTAAATGACTGGCTCACTGAAGACAGATGTGTCTAAGCTATAGATTATTATTTGAGAAATATGTCTTCAGTTAAGTTCTTAAAATTTGGAACAGAACATATTTGAAGTGTTCAGTATTTTCATACAATCCTTTATTAGATAATGCAAATAACATGATTCATACTAATTATATAACCTTGGGAACTGCTGGTGCTGTGTATGCTACAATGCTAGAGTGCAGTCAATGTCCTTAATTAAATACTTAAACGTGAGCCAGTAATTCCACACGTTATTTCTAAGTGTCACCATTTAAGTATCTCCATTACAATTGGCACTGTTGTGTCTTGCTAGTTTGCATTTGTTTTCATGATGTGTTATCCTCCTTAGTTCTTCACTGAATCTTAGACAGTGTCTATTACCCAAGTTTTCAGCTGCATTGCTCATTGGGGTTGAGAATATCAAAAAGGCACTCTTTTTATTTGTAGAGGGTGTCTTTCTTACTCCTGCTATGTTGAATAGCATCCAGGCACTTGGCTAACTGCACAACTTTTTCCCCAAAAATTATTAAGTGCAAGGTAATTCCTGCAAAATAAGAAATTATCTTAGAAATGATCTTAAAATTTCTCCTGTAGACCTCTTTATTAATCCCTTTCAAACTTCAATCAAATCTCCCCTGACTCTTCTTTTCTCAAGACTGCAAACGTTCAATGTCTTGAGTCTTTCTTCATAATTTACCTGAAACAAGTCTTGTTGCCCTTCTCTCTGCTTATCTATGTCCTCCTTACAGTGTGGTGCCCAGAAATGGACACAGTATACTACACATGGTCTGACAAAGGCATAACATTAATATAACCTATTTTGATTCGTAATAAGCACTTACTGCTATATACCCCAGAATCCTATCCCTTTTTCATGGCTACAGCATAATGTCTAGATCTGGATAGACATGCACCTATTATTCATAAGTCTTTTTCATGTGGCACATACTCTAATGGCTAACCTCCTGTAACATAATCTTGATTTACATTGTTTTTGCCCGTATGCAGAACTTAACCATTAGTCCTCATATCCTTTTACTTCTTCTTTTAGTCCTCCGGCCCAGCGGTGCAATTGCCATGGCTGAGATGGAGTGTTTCTCTTCCTATAAATTTACAGACATTTTTATTTTTGCTCCCAAAGTGTCAGTCAGCATCACTCCTGTGTTTCTGTGCCTGAAATAAAAGACTGCTGTCATAAATAGGCCAGATTAGGTCAGAGTCTGTTTCATAATATCTACGTGACCTCTATACTCTCTCCTTTTCTCACCACCCTTTTCTCTCTCTCTCTCTCTCTCTCTCTCTCTCTCTCTCTCTCTTTCTCGCCACCCTTTTCTCTCTCTCTCTCTCTCTCTCTTTCTCTCTCTCTCTCTCTCTCCCTCTCCCCTCCTTTGCTTCTCTCTGATTTGGCAGTAAACACACAGTGTGTTTGTATGTGTGTACTTGTGAGTATGTGAGACAGGTGTGGGCAGGCACGTGTGTCTGTGTGTGTTTATTTGTGTGCGCATGTGCGAGTGCATGATGGGTGTGTATGTGAGAGACAAGAGCTCTCCCCCATTTGTGCCCTCCAATGGGCATATTAGGAGGCAGTGAGGAGGGAGGGTGGGAAGGAGGGAGGCAGCGGGAAAAGGGAGGAAGAAAAGAACATTATTGTATACAAGCTGTAATTACATGTCATTTCCCAACAGCAGTGAAATTAGCACCCAAACAAAACAAGGGCCCAAACCACTCAGAGGAATCACAGGATTATCCTTATTGTTCTGTGGAGTAAATAATTAAAACATATACACACAAACAAACATGAACACACAGGCAAACACACAGATGCAGACACAGACACACACACACACACAATTACTGACAAACCCCATACAGGGGTTATTGGAAGATTATCAGAAGTTTAGCTCACAGGTATTATTTAACATTCATATTGAACCAGACCTTAAAAATAAATTAGAATGGAGAAAATAAGCACTGGAAAATTGCGTTAGATATTCACCAGAAAATCAATTGGCCTCATAATGCTGACTATAAACACATAAATCCAATCACTTTCGCCAGGTTTTATTTCATCTCATAGACCCACATGGGTGCTTCTTAACTGACTGATCTGGGCTAGAAACAGGCACTCATAACACTGCAATGACAAAATCTCACTTTAAGGCACCTGTTTCTACACTGCAAACGATTGAAGAGAAAACTGGCACACAACCTTGTAGAATTTAAGCAGGACTTCTGCAATGACACTCCAGTCTCCTGCCATGTGAGCAGTGTTGTAGTGTTATTTGGGAGGACTTGATCTGATACCAGAGGCCTCTCACTTTTTGCTGCTCTTAAGCAGTAAGAGCTCTTTGTTTTTTTTCAGTGACTCCTCCATCTGGCCAGGAACAAATGAATTTATTATAATGTATTTGCTGAACAGATGTCTGGGGTGACTTACTGTAAATGGCTTATGTTTCTGCATATTGGCCGTTTTCACTGCTGGATACTCACTGAAGACGTTCAGGTTAAGTACCTGACTGGAGGGCACAGCAGCAGTGCAGCACCTGAGATTCAAACCTGCAACCTCTGGGTTACAAGCACAGCTCTGTAATCATCTCGGCACACTGCTGCCAATTAAGAACGCAGTGTAATGGATCCAGTCCAAAGAGGATGACATGTGTAACCTCTGTGTAATCCTTAATTACCCTGGTTCCTCCCCTGGAATTCAGCACCACCTCCCTGCTCCATGAGAGGACTTAATGACCAGGCCACTAACGAGAAGTCAGCAACACATGATGTGTGTGTGTGTGTGTGCGTGTGTGTGTGTGTGCAGAAAACCCTGTGCGTCACTTCCACTGATACCTGTATGCCCCCACACAGACAAGCCTTCCACACCACGGAATGCTATTTTCTGTTTAGGGGAAAAAATAACATTCCCATACATGCACTGGTGCTACACAATCACAGGACAGATATACATTAAGTCCTCACGGACAGACCCGCGGACTTGCCCTTAAGTCAGCTGAATTACACCCCTGTACCTAACTGAGGTGCGGACACACGATGCCATGGCTGCATTATCACAGTTAGCCTTTGGATTTGTGAGCTGTGTGTTAACACCAGGTCCTCCTCACCGCTCCTCGCTGTGGTGCAGTCCACAGAAGGCACACCGATGCTGTGGGAATTTCACTGGGACGTGTTGCAGTACCTGCAGCACAGTACTGAAAAAGCAGCTCTCTGAGCCAGTCCTTCTCACTGTCTGACACATACTTATTGCACAGTCCTGGCTGCTCCTTGCTTGTGTTTATAATGCGGTGGCGAGATAACTGCATGTTGAGCCATTTAATAGCCTGTGGCAGATTAAAAATGCACACTGTGTGTGTGTGTGTGTGTGTGTGTGTGTGTGTGTGTGTGTGTGTGTGTGTGTGTGTGTGTGTGTGTGTGTGTGAGAGCGAGAGAGAGAGACAGAGAGAGGGTGGGGAGAAATGTGTTTGTATGTGCATGCATATATTTATTTCTGACAGTGGAAGAGACAGTGGGTGTGTGTGAGAGAGTATATGTCAAGGAGAATGTGTGTGTGTGTGTGTGTGTGTGTGCTTGTGAGAGAGACAATGATTGTATGTGAGAGACAGCATGTGTGTCTAAAAAAAGAATGTGTGTGTGTGTGTGTGTGTGTGTGTGTGTGTGTGTGTGTGTGTGTGTGTGCGTGTGTGTGTTTAGACAGGGACCCTTCACACTCGGGAGAACCTCTGACCCTCTGGTCTGACCGGGTATTGTTATCTTATTACAGGTATGCCCTCTCCTGTCCCTCTCTGCCTCTCTGCTCCCAGATCCGCTAAATCCCCGCAAAACTGGCGGGATCACTGAGGACTCACACCCTCCAAACAAAACCCCTGCACACCTGCTCTACACCTCCCTGTGAACGTTCTGTGACATAAATATTACATAATGAATTGTATAATGAAATAAATATTATGTGATAAATAAGCAATTACTATATCAATACAGTATATAAGTTTATTATATTACATTAATAATATATTGAACTGGGACTCTAATCCTGCAAATATGGAACCCTTGGATGTATAGGTCTTGCATAAGAAAATAAGAATTATTTTCTTATTATTATGTAATCTAATTCTAATTATTATATCTAATATCTAATTATTATTATGTATAAGAATACATAAAATTACATTTAAAAAAGAACTGCTCACATAATTACAGCACAACTTTACAAGGAACCTCAGTATTTAAGAAATTACAACACACTGCTAAAAGCCTTATAAAGAACTTATGACAGTAATAAATTATATCATGTTAAAACACAAAACTCAATAGACAATAATAAAGATGAACAAAAAGCCAGCTGAAATAACCAGGAAAGGTTTATCCGGTGATGTTAAAGAGAACAAGGCTTGCTCTCTCCTCTTCTGTGCAGTGGTTTCACAATTTGACCACAGCCATTCAGTTTGGAAAATGCATCTTTTGATTGATAAAATTGATTAAATAATTAATCACTGTTTTAATAATTATACATCGTGATTGCTTTTAATGTTTCAGACTCTGAGGTCATTTTTTACATGAACTGTTACCTTAACTGTCATGAGGGAATCTCAGAGCTCAAACTCAGCGTTTCTCTTTAAAACGGGTTAAATCTCTGTTTTCATTAAAGAGATAATGTATCCAAAACTGGATTAAAGCTGACCGTTCTCCTCTCCCGCGCCGTTCCATTTGTGTTCATTCAACCAACAGCGTCAGCGCCGTCGCACACACTGGCAGGTTAATAGGTCAACTGAGATGCGAGCGGATGTAGGGTCCGGTCACTCCCCTGTTGTGAGAGACATGCGTCTCTGCCTTATCAGGCAGACAGGATGCCGGAGCGTAATCGGGAGAAAGTGGGGTATCTGGACCCACTTTCTCCCAGTCACAGCCTTTCGCTCCACATGTAGCGTGAGCCCGCAGACCCACGGGGGTCAACATCTCCGCACTCTCCCTTGCCCGGGCTCCCCTCCCCCACCCCTCTCTCCGGCTCCAGCTTCCCTCTCCGGCTCCCGCTCGGTAATTGGACGCTGCGCTCCTAGCGCCGCAAACGCGTGTCATTATTTTCCCTGAGCTCTGGGAAAACGCATTCAATTAAAATGACGACTATCTTGCAGAAGAGAGGGGTGTCTGCCGCGGCGTGCGCGCGTCTTGACTTCCCCCCAAACAGCGGTCAGCCGCGCCTTTTGTTCCCGTAGATGCCTCAAAGCTCTGGATGTCCTCTGTCACCGGAGAAGCTCAATTTTGGGACAGAGAGTGACAGAGACAGGTTATATGCAAGTCCAGTCGTGAAACTAAAGTATCTGAAGATGCACGACATTTGCATATAATATAATATAATATAATATAATATAATATAATATAATATAATATAATATAATATAATATAATATAGATATTAGTGCGTGCAGGGTATATATAATTATGTATGACATCATGATTTTCACAACTCAGAGAAAAAGAAGTACTCTGGGTTTAGTAAATGACACTCTGTTCATTTTCCATGTTAATCACTTGGTTTCTGACAGTATAAATGTCATTCAAACCCACTCATCCAAAGTGTTACCACTGCTGCAGTGTTGCACTACACCCTAATTAAAATACTCCAGAGGGGCTACTGTATGCTGTCACACAAGACCAGTAAGTGTTGCATTTCTGACTTAGCACAATGCCATGTGGGTCACATGGGCAGATGCTATTTGTCACACAAGCGTGAGAGAGTGTCACTTACAAAGGATAGTGTGTGCACGTGAGAGTGTGAGTGTTTGTGTGTGTGTGGGCACGCGCATGTGCGTCTTGAGTTTGTGTGTCTCTTCCTTCAGCCAAGCACAGGTGATAAGAATGCATGGAACATCGTACTGTTTCTGCATAGGCAAAATAGATGCTGTTGCCAGTGCTGAGAGCATCCATCATTTTAGCCCCTTATTAATAGCTGTGCTGAAGATGACTGCAGCAAACTGAAAAGGCAGAAAGGGAAATGAATACAGCCGTTGCCTGGCCAGAGGGGGCTTGCTTTAATAAAAAAATTTTAAAAAAAGCACCTCAGAATTTCTCTCCGTGTCCCTGTCTGGGGCTGGGTTGGATTTTGCTTAAAGAGATTGTAATCACCGTTTCTAAGATTTGGTCCCCTCACAAGTGGAATGCACTCTCACGGCCAAGCCTAGCCAACACTAGAGCAGAACTGTGGCTCAGAGATTTACACTGACGCTGACTACATTGGGACCGGAATCAGGTGTGGAATTTTGGTTAGATTTGAAAATAGTATATGAGAGGAACATGTGTATGTGTTTGAGAATGTGAACGTGTGTGTGCGTGTGTGCGTGCATGTGTGTGTGTATTTGCATGCATGCCTAATTGTGTGTGAGATTGTTGTGATTTGAAAAACACAATGGCAACAAAGTCACACTGGAGAAAAGGACAAGACAAGGGAAGCCTGGGTGGCACCTCATTGGTACATTCTCTCTCTGGGGACCAATCTGAGGATGAGACTTGTAAGAGTGTCCAGCACTGCAAGCTCATTGGACAAAAGGCCAAGGGGTCAAGTGATGGGTAGGTAGTTATTTGTTCGAGACTGACCTATAGCGAGACATTGGGTTATTACCATGTCCTTCTGGATAATATTTTATTAATATGCCATTCATTCTGAAATGTGATCATTTTAACATGTTTGTGTGTACTTGCCAGGGCAATTAAGATACAAAATAGAATAAATAAAAGATGGACTTGTAAAATGGCTCATTAACACTGTACTTACAATATGCCTGTTTCAAGAGGGTGAAAGGGAGGTGGTACCCACTTATGTAATTGGAGGTTGAAGATGGTGGGTCACCTGAGGATCCAGTTTGAACTGGTTTAGGGACAAAGAGAGGTTTCCTTATTGGCCCTTTGTTGGGCCTGAATTACAGAAACATGAGGGCGTTTTTAACAACAACAGAGACCAGAGAGCGGAAGGCTGTAATTAGAGGTGTTCTATTGAGTCATTGAGAATATGAGTAAATAAATCAACCCAAAACTCTTTGTTCATAACAGTAACTGCTTAACAACATGTACTAACATTGCAATTGCACAATATGTTGTTGCAGTGCAACTGGGCAACCAGAAGAGAAATTTTAAGCAAATGTATACAAGTCTGAGGAGATATTGCTTTCTTAAAGGTATCATTGATGGTTGAGAGGAATAAATGCTTTGATACAATTGCATAGTGCTTGGGGCTCAGAACTGTGGACCTGATGGTTGTTAGTTCAAATCCCAGATGCTACACCGCCAGTGCAGTCTAGTTATATAGCTAATAAGCTACAGAATATGCGAGAAGGAAAATGACAAGCGCTGTCCCTTGGCCTGTGAATGAATGATCTGCTCGGAAATGCAAAGCGTTAATGATCATTTGTATCGGGCCAGAGGTGAGGCGGTCTGAGCCAGACAAAGGCTGTGAAGTGAAGAGCCATCTTCCCCACACAGGAGTCTGCGGCACAAGTCAATGTTCGTTATCTGTCGCAGAATTATGAGCATATGCTAATGAGCAGCCCTGTGGATATGTAGGTCATATCACCCAATTATCGACTACAGATTCAATCCCTCCACAATCCTCCCAGCCACCCCCCACCTCCTACCCCATTCCTGCCCCCAGTTCTCCCTGTCCTGCCCCACCGTTTACCCCACTCCCCCCCCCCTCCTGTGATCCTTGTTTCATTGGTGTACCCCCCGCACTGCTCCCCCACCCACCCTAGCAGAGAGGCAACCTCACTTGCAGAAGAACAGAAAGGCATCCACACACAGACCCACGCAGTTACCACGGCAACTCCCCGAGCCCTGTGCCCCCACCCCCCAGTCCCACAGAGTGACCTGAGCTTCTGTACTCCTCTGCTCTCCTGCATTGTTATTCCTGAACGGGGGTTTCATTTTTTTTTACAGTGTCCACGGTGCCTAGGCACAACCTAACAGGTACTTGACTCTGTGATTAATGGCTGTGTTTTGGAACCGGAGGAAGGGGGAAGAGAGGTTGTGCTTAGAGACGGGGCCTTTTCTGCCTTGTCTCTGAGGACCAGCACGGCCTCCTCGCTGCTGGGTCCTGTGTTCGTGGGGCAAGCATTCAAAAGGCACTGCCATCGCACGCAGTTCCCCTCCACTGGCTGATAAATCTGCGAAAGAGTCACCAAAAATCTGTTAGCTTGTGTTTGCCTCACACTTATTTTACCATTAGTGTCACGAGACCAGTTAAAACACGCCTGATCTCACATTAGCGCCATTATGACGCTTAAGCGCAGACATAAACCCGATGCCAGCGTTGGCACAAACAAAGGACTGAGATAGTTTTCAAACATCCACTCCGCTCTGTTGCGGGGTTGTTGCTGAGACATCGATGTTTTGCAGAGGACGGGGGGAGATTGCGGCGTGTTTATTTTACAGTACATTAGGCCCGTTTGAGGCTTTGGGTCAGCATTAAACTTGCTCTTGCTCCTCCTCGGCCTGTCTGTGCTGTCCTTGTACTGACCTCTCTTTCACAGCACACATGGCAGCGAGTGTCATTCTCACGGGAGGGGTAGCCCAGACTGTTTTGCCCAGTGGGGGGCGCTCAGGTAATTCTGTTAGCTTTTCCGATTGTTTTTTTCAACGTGCCACCAAATCAGCAGACAGTGTGTCAGAAAATAGAACCGTTTCATAGGAAAAAAACATACCTGTCCAGCTCATGCTTTGCTTGATCAGATTGATTCCTGTCACATTAAAGAGGGGGACTGTGCTGACATGAGGCTGCAGCAGTATAATGAGATGGTGCCAGGCTATGGGGTTCTCTGTTTGATAGAAGTCAGAACCCTCGATGTGACAACCCCCTCTACCCCCCACTTGCCATGCTCCCACCCCCTCGCCCCCCAGGCATGAGGAGGTCAAACTGAGTGCCATGCTGGCAGGGGTGTGTGAAACATGTGACGGGAGACAAAGAGAACACAGCAGTGTGCGTGTGCGTGTCCGTGTCCGTCCTTTTGTGTTTATGCGTGTATGTATGCGTGTGTCTGAGGGCATGTGTGCATGTGTGTGCGCCTTGTGCCTTTGTGTGCCTTTGTGTGCTCATGAGAAACAAATGGAGCGTGTGTGTGTGTGCATATGCCTATGTGCGCATATACATGTGATATATATGAGTGTGACTGTATGCACATGTATGTACATGCATATTTGTGTGTGTGTATGTGTGTTTGTGTGTGTGCGTGTACATACGTCTTTCAGAGAGACAGAGGTTTGCCACAGTCCAGGGTTTGCTGGATCTCCTGGACCGTTTGGGTGTGGTCCATTTTCATAGCGAAACCACTGTCACCCACACCTCCACCCTGTGCTTTTACAGCGGTTTTTCACCAGACGTTTTTCTTGCAGCATTACAGTATTATGCACCTCTGGGGTTTGTCACAACCCTCCCAGTGCTCTAGGTCTTCTCAGACGAACGATACCGCCCACATAAGCCATTCACACAGGCCAGCATTTGAAGGCTGCCTTTATGTGCAGATGAAGGTAATTTGACACCCTCTGGAAGCAGGAGAACCCCCTGGATTTGTAGGAACAGGCAGGAATACTTGTGTGAGGTGCATAGGGGCACACACGTGTGGCGGAAGTGGTCTGAGAACCACAGACCAGCACAAGAGACAACAGCAGAAACCATATCCTCCGTGCAGTTGCACCCTGACACGCCATAGCAGGTTTCTGTAGATACTACAAAGGCCCTGAAATGGCAAAATGATCAGGAAGAAGATTGTTTCCACTCCACCTAGGCAGACTTGCCAACATATGCAGATACATCTGGCATCAAGCTATCTCCGTTATCTAAAAACATGAAAACAGGCATTTTTGTTTCCTTCACTATCCTTAACCCCTCTGCCATTCCAAAAACACAATTTACTCAACATTTCAATATCTCAGTTTTTTTGTTTAATTTGAGACAGGTCGAGTCAACAGCCCAATGTGTAGTGCGTGAGCATGTGGAACTCTCAGTGGTTAAGAAACGGCAGTGGAGAAAACCATATCACTGACCATCTTTACATATTCCAGATCCTTTGGCTATACTGCAGTGTTTTCTGAGAACAGGTCTTTACTATTCTTTGAGTGTCTCATTCTCTCTCTCCCTCTCTCTCCCTCTCCCCTCCCTCTGTCAGACCCATTGGGAGACGCCTGTGGAATATAGTCATCAGCATGAATTTCTTTTCCGCTCTCTGGAAGAGGCGAGTCCTCGCAAACACGCAGTCAGCTGTGCTGTGGCAGTGTGCTACCCACAGAGAGAGAGAGAGAGAGAGCAGCCATGAGAACATCGGCGCTGCGGCAGCCGTCCCAAGCGCCTCCTCGCTTTCCCGCGCCCCTTAAAGCGACAGACGGGGTGGGGGGGCCGCCAGCGTGACGCCTTGCTTGTGGAAGCGCCTCTCCCAAACTGCTGTGGGGGGCTCCCTGGAGCCCTGCTCCTGGACCTCCTCCACCGGGAGAAACCGCTACCCTAGCTGCTGCTGATGATGTCACACACTTGACTGCCGCAGATACGATGTCACAATTACCTAGCCAATTCCGTCAGGAACACTACAGTCATACAACAGACATTCTATTATGACCAGATATTCTGTTCCAGCATTCCTTTTTGCCAGCTGTCTAGGAGGGCACGGTTGTTAACAGGTTAAGTGGCCCTGTTACCAGGTGGAATCTGTTTGACAAGGAAGCATGGAGGACAGAATGGATGCAGGAGCTGAATATCTGGTCATAATATAGAATTTATGTGTCACTACTGTGACAACTGTTGCTACAGCCCTGAACATGTGCACACCACAGATGAGTTTAACAAGACAGAAAATCCATGGCAATCTCCCTCAAGTTCTGTCTGTTCTCAAGGAAGCTGTAAAGAATTCCATTGCCCATCAGTCTGATCCTGACAGCGCACACTCTCGTCAGGCTCTGACAAACGTGTATGAGCCAACACTGTGGACAGAATGTTTCCAGTTTTGTAAGCTTACGCGTCTATGGTAGAGACTACATGACGCATCTGTGCGGTGGGAATAGAAGGATCCTCCTCCGTCCCAGACTGTCCACGGTGACCACAGCTTAGGGTGGGGTCAGCTCACTGTGTACGTGTTCGATTTCCCATCTCCTCTCATTGCCATATTTACTTAAAATCACCTTGACCTGAGGAGAGACTGGCCATTCCACCAGACTGTTAGACAGCCGTTCTGAACCAGCAGGTGCTGCAGTGTAGATTGAGCTGCAATAGGTGTTATGCACTAGTTACCAAAATGGAAAGTGATAGTAGCCTCTCAGACCTCCGGTCTCAGCAGACTAAGAGTACTGCATTGGTGGGTTTTGGTGGGTATACGAATGGGTACCTTCTTACAGATCTGACCTGTTCATTGGCTCAGAGTTGAAGACAGTCATGTTTGGTGACAGCAGTGTACAGGGGTCAGGGAAGTTCAGTTAGTATAAGAAAATTTTGGTTGGGCTGCTGTATCTGTCATGCTAACAGTAAAGAAATATCCAGATGTATACATAGACAGGTTACCTTTTTGCTAAGCATCCAATTATGCTGAGGAAATTCAGGTTAATTGCCTTGTTTAAGTGTAGATCAGCAGTGCAATTACCTGTACCTGAACCCACAACCTTCTGTCTACAGGTGCAGTAGCTAAAAATATGCCACATTGCTCCTTGTTCCCTGTAATTATCAGGCTCAAAAAGAGGCAGTGCAAGGTGTTTCACCAGCAGGGAAACTGGAGTTTGGTCAATTTTTGTCCATGAAAACGGAATGTCAGGGGACTGAATTAAAGGCTTGATTTCAAAAGCAAGAATTCATACTTAAAGGAAAAGGAGAAAAAAAAACCTTCAATCTTCAGAGGGCTCTGTCTGCACACACATGGAGCACTAATGACCATGATGTTGTAGACCATGAATTTGCACATAGGAGTCCTTTTTGAATGAAGCAGATTGAATTGAACATAATGATAAGGTATATGAACATCAGCTTACCCTGCTAGGTCTCCAGTGGAAAAAAATGCTTGGCTTTGTGTGTGTTTCATACTGAAGAGTCTCTTTGAGGAGATGGGTCTGGTTCAACCATGAAACTTAACGCTGCCTCCACACAGATGCGGGGCGAAGTACCATTTCTGCTCAGGCACTCATCCTTGTAATGTCTGGACAGATGTTTCGTTTGTTGTGTAATTAATATTTGCTTGTGTTTAATTGATTAATTAGGGGGATATAATCGTTCATCTCCTAGAAAGCCTGTCATCTGTGGAAAATAAATGTGCATGCTACAGATTCAGAACCCGTTTCTCATTATTTGTATGGGCGCTTATATGGGATGAACCCAAATATGTGGCTACTCATTTCCCATGACGACTCGCAGCTTAAGTCATTGTCATATTTTACTTGTATTTTACTGTGGAAGCAGTGGTATGAAAGGATAGGACCAATGGCCTGGGCAATGTGCATTTGGTTTTCTATACAGCATGTATTGGATTGAAGTTTCAAATGACGTGAGCTGAAGTTTACTCTACCTCCACACTTTTGCATATTTCTTATCAGAACCACGTGTGGTAAACACTGGAAAAAGATTTCAAAATAATATGTTCAATGTCATGACTGTGTCACGTTGTGGCATTACTTTGTCTTGTTCAACGCAAACTAAAGAAAATATTGGCGCCAGAGGCTCCACTGCAGGTGATGCTTATATTATTTGATGGATGTGAGTCTCTTTTTCACACCGACATTACTTTGACAATCGGTAGAGACCTCAATTATACAGAATGACGCATATTACTACCAGCTTGTAACCAGTGACTCAGAAGGATTTAGATTAGAATCACGTTGAACCATACCAGAATTTACAAGCAGGAGGACCCGTAGAATACCACTGTCAATAGCCTTACAGTACCTGTATTGTAACCTCTCATGTTCGCATGTAATATTCCAGGTAATGTCCATCATCTCGACCACCTCGATCATGTTTTTAAACTTTTTCAGTTACAGATATTATTCGCTCTATCATTATGGGCGCTACATTTTTTTAAATTTTTTTGAAAATGTAAGGGGTGAGACATGGCAAAATCCATGGTTTGTCCGTTGGATGAACCATCGACCAAGGTATAAACAAAGGGCACATACTATTGGGAAAACCGTTTCTCCTGAAATCCTCAGCTGAATCTAAACCTCCTACGAACATTTCTGTTGCATAGGCATTGGGCAACCAGTGCAATATATACACTGGTTATACCACAACTTACTCTATATACTAACGAGGACGGACAGTGATTGTAACAATGGATACAGTGGATTCAATGAATTGTCTTCACTCACGTCACTCTCTATTTGGGGGTAGCTATGTAAACAGCCGCGTCCTCTTTATTATTGTAAAGCGAAGTTCTTTCATAAGCACAAAATGTTAGCCCTAATGTGCCCCATGCAATGTTTTTGAACGCCGATTTCCAGTTTCAAGCATGCTGCCGAAAAAGGCACGTTATTTGCGCTTTCGCCTTTAAGAAGCCCCCACCGTCTCCACGGCAGAGGGGGTGTGGACAGATTCCTGGAACAGTTGGTTGAAAAAAAAATCCACCAGTGGTCTGTTTCAAGTCCCCCCAATAGAAACTGTGCCTGATTTGTGGCCAATGTTGGAGATGTAAAAAAAAAAAAAAAAATAGGAGGAAAAAACACTAAAGGGGTAGCTATGGAGATAGAACGTTATCCTGGCTGCTTTCTTTGACAGGTGTTGAGTGGGGTAAAAAGTCTTAAAACAGAAGCCAGAATGTACGGCAAGGGTAAAGGAGCTGTCGTCCCTTCCGATAGCCAAGCGAGAGAAAAGTAAGTGAAAATTGCGCGCTATTACAGAGAACTAGCTAGCTGTTACAGCTGAAACTAGCTACCTGCACACTACCGCTCACACCGAACACTTTCTCAAACTAGGGCTTGTTAGCCAGCTAGCAAGCAACTGTTATTTTTGCGGGAGTTTGCTACAGTAGCTTGCTGGGTACATGTTTGCTTTTCTTACGTACATTGTTTTTATTTCTCCTGCTGTGCCGGGTCGCTTTGCGTGGTTACTTTTTCTTGACATACTCATTCTGCAGTTGCAAGACGGCTAACTAGGCGAATTTTTTTCGGGGGCGTTTTTGAGGTTGGGGATAGATTATTTTGTGTTGTGTTGGTAAAAATCATGTATAATAGTGCATTTATGCTATACATTGAATATGGTGTAGAAGATAAGTAGTACGTTTCATTGCATCCAACAATTAGGTAGCTTGCTGGGCTGTATTTAAAAAGTAAGGTGCGGTGCGTGGGGGCGATAGCACTAAAGTTTACGCGGAGTTGGAAACAATGCGTCCTGGATGAGGCGAATGTCAGCGTTGCACGACGCCTTTTGGAGCTGAATTTTGGAAAAAAATAAATGAATAAATTGCTTTTCTGGGTAGATGGACAGTCATTGAGTCGCTTAGGATTGACATCTTGAATTTGTGAAGGTGGAAGAAGTCAGAAACGGAGAATGAATGTTGGACCACTACCATATACAATGGCTATTCCAGTTTTATGCCTAATAAAAAGCTTTGTCCTGACGATACTCGCTAACGAGTTTGTTTGTAGATACAATGTTTTACTAGTATACAAAACTCATTATTTGTTTGTTTGGATGTGATTTCTTGTATAGTCTTTACTGCTGCTGATCTCCTCGAACGAACCGATTTTGCAGCAACTTTGGTGCGACTGCCAGGCGCTTTGTGAATTAAGCACACTTTTAGGCCGGTCAAAACAGCATCAGATTGGTTTTAAGTTCTGTTATCCTCGACAAAGTGCATACTTTTTTGTAGTGGGCTGTGGATGGTACTGAAATGTATGCTCCGAGGGTAACTTGTGCACACCATTCATGATATTTACGTTCCTAAGTAATTTCTAGTTGATGGATGCATTGTCTTAACGTTAACCATGATCACATACTTATGGCGTCATGGGTTGATTGTATGGAGACGCAATTCAAGTGATCCTAGGTATTTAACTAGAATGTTAGCAACTATCACTTGAACATGCTATAACACGTCCAGTTAGGACAGTGTTCTTAGTCCTCAAAAATTGCACGATATTTCATATAACCATTTAGGTGGCTACACAAATAAAATCAATGCAGAGAGCGTGCTGGCCACCTATACAAACCCCACACCAAGTTTACTTGTTTCTCGTGTACTTGGAGCATTGTACTTGTGAGAAAACGCGGGTGGTTTTCGCATTGGTGTTCATCAATAGTTGTGAAAACTACAACGGGTTCTCTTCCCTGCAACTGTAATCACTCGCAACAGCAGTGAAGACAATGAGCGCACAAAGTTTGAGCACGCCGGCGTGAGCCACGAGCCCTGCGCACGTTACTGCTGGTGAATGCAACAGTATTTTGTTCTCCCACAAATGTGAAAATAAATGTGCTTGTTGAATTAATATTTAAAATGCATAAGCTTAAGAAACAGATTTGAAATACACGATGACTATCGCGAATTACATGTCGGGTTGGAATCGTGGAAAATTAATGCAGCCAACAGAAGTGAACAACGTGTACAAGGCATACATTTATCAGTAGCACTCAAAGTCGTATTATAGTGTACAATGTAAGACGTGTGCAGATTTTTCGAAAGTTTACCCATAACTGTGGTGCCAACCAACCCTGCCCTTTAATGAGAAGTTGCTTTGTAGTTTCTCAAGACGAGAATAATGTGAAAATTCTGTAACTGCAGATTTGTTTAAATAGCCGCGAAGGCTTACTGAAGGTCCGAATCGTTGTGGAGTGGGGTTTAATGTTGGCAGTAGGCCTATGTTCTATGAAACTGGGTGGCGTTTTGAAGCTTTGAAGCGGCCAATTCACGCAAAGATGAGACAAGGCACTTATTTGTAAAGTGAACACAGAATATGACATTTCTCTTACACTAACAGAAAGAAGAGAATTGATATCGTTTTAGAATGAGTATGCCTATGATGTTTTTTACCAAATTGAAGTTTTCGCTGTCTGTCCTCCCCTTCAGAGGTGTACACGAACACTTTAAGTAATAACTTTTCTGTTTTCAGTTTAACGTCTTGTATCATGAAGTGTGTAGTTTCACTCTGTGGTTCACACAGACCATTACCCAGGTTGACTTTGATGTTGTTTGGTTACATTTTTTGGTCACTTTAAGCGGTCCTCAGAAAAGAAAAAGATTTCTGCATTTTTCAGTATTGCCCCAAAGAATTGTCATATTTCATGGAGTGAAATGGGAGTGTTTCCTGTACTGATTACCTTGTTAGCAAAGTTAGTGATCATTGGGAAACGTATGAATGGTGTGAATGGCAGAAAGCTTGTGTGTGTTGGCGCGTGTGTTCGCATGTGTGTATGTAGTTATGTGGGTGTGTTTTGAGGCGAATGAATTGCCGCAGAACCCGGAGTATTAAAGCTAACACAGCTGTCTCCTTTGATGCTGTCTCTTAAGCACCAGAGGTAGAATGGTACACACTCGGCGAGAGGGGTATCACAGTGGAAGAGTTTACACTTGAGCTGCAAGTGTTGTGCTATCCGTACATGGGTCTCCCTGTGATGCTGCAGAGAGCTGGTGTCCACTGCTGAACACCGCAGAACCACAGCCCTGACATTAAGACTCAAGAGCTGCGTTAGGCCAGCCTGCTTCAGCCAGCCTTGGCTCACTGGGAAAAGAGGCTGTAGTTCTGAGAGTTTAAAGGCCCTCACAGCCTGGCAAAACAGCCTCTGATGGAAGATGGGGCCGTCCAGCCAGCTGTTGGCATTCATTGGCACTTATAGTAATTGCCCCTACAGTTTCATGAAAAAAGTCTACACATTGTGATGCACAGACAGCTACTTTCTCCAGACAAGAATGCGAATGCAGTTTTTTAAATTTGTGTAGTCATTCATTTGTAGCAGGGGAAAATCATGGCACGTACCTGGGGAAGTTATGTGAAGTCAATAAGGTGTACCTAATGCAGATTACCCCCCCTGTCCATGGTCTGGGTCTGAGTGATGCAGCAGCAGATAAGTTACCTGCCCAGAAATTTCACAGGTTGTGTCTGCTTTTTTGGGGAGCCTGATACACAGTGGAGACATTGGCAGACTCAGGCCTTTGTTGAATTTTGCGGTATGGCCCATTGGTGAAAAATAGGCAAGTGAGGGCTTTTTGCAATCACAAAGTGATTGACACCTGGTGCATCCAATGAATGGCTTCAATTAAACGATTAAGACCAGGGTTGGGCAAAAGACCCCAGAAACCTGCTTATCTCCAGCAGCGACCCACTCCTGTAAACTTATAGACCCTTGTGACTTTGATAAATGTATACTACCGTAGAACTGCAGGAGAAAGTGTGTTTGCTACTTGCATGCATGCATCCATGTCTGTGCTCGTATGTTTTTGCATGCATGCTTATCTGTGTATGTTTGTCCCTGAATGCCTGCGCATCTGTGCTTACATTTGTGTGTGTGAGTGTGTGTGTATGTATATTTGTATGTGTATGTATGTCCATTTGTGTATGTGGGGTTTTATGCACATGCATGCGTGTGTTATTGTGTGTTTGTACGTGTGCGTGTGCATATGGGTGCGTGCCCTCTCACACATGTACGGTATGTGTATATATGACAACGGGAGCAGCAACCACGTCTCCAGCCCAGTAGAGTTTTGTCCGTAAAGCAGGTGTGAGCTGCAGATATTGTGGTGCGTTCGCACTTCTCTCCCCTTGGTTTTTAGATGAATTATTATTGCATAAAGGCTTCTCTCACGTGGCCTGGGCAGAGCATCCGCGAGGGCCACAGCTGTTGGAATTGGACTGACCGTGTCAGGGAGATGGAGATAAGCAAGGGCATAGAAGGACGAGCGCCAAACTACAAGAATCTGACACCGCAGGGAAACTCAACACTCGGCGTGGTTTTGTTTTTTTTTTTTTTTTTTTTTTGTTGTTGGTGGGGTTTTTTTTCTTTGCAACCCACCACCCCCCCAAAATCATATTGGGCAACTTTTATGAGGGTCATTCTAACCATCCAGATACTGAAGAAATATCTTCTCTTTGAAAATAGATTAAGGATTTACTGGGACTACTGTTCACGAATAAAACAAAAGAGACTTTGTGTGGGCAGGGATATTATGTGAAAGGTTTTTGGAAACGGCGAAAGAGTAAGCTTAAATAATTAAGCTGCAATGCAATGTGGTGTTGTCTTTCATTCCTGACGCTAGCCTTTGTGACATTTTCGCTGTTCTCATATTCAGCTGTTCATATTCTCCGAGCCGCCCCTCCGTGTTTTTTGGGATGAGTGATAAGGGAGGGTTGTTCCTGGTTCTGGAATGCCCGGGATTCTTGACAAAGCCACAGATTAATTAAGAGGTATGAAGTTTTTTGGGGTTGAGCGTGCAGAATGCCCTTGCAGAGGCTTATGATGGACAGAATGCGGTTTGGTCGCCTGCAACAACAAAGCGGACCTCCAAGTCACAAGGTGCCACATGTGAATCAACCACGTTTTTTTTAACCCCCCAGTTTAAATAACCTCGGCCTCTGTGATATTTTTTTGTCTCTCTCATTTCGCTCTTGTTCTCGTGCTCCTGTGTTGAATCATTAAAGCAGAGATTTGAGGGATAATTTGCTGCCTGTCCCTGAGTGTGCCTTCAGTTTTTTTTTGGTTTTTTTTGATGTTTAAAGACAGGTCCTCTGTAGGCCTGAGGGGGGATGGTAGGTGTTGGGGGCACGAGGGAACTACAGGGGCGTGTTCTTTGAGCCCTCTGTCAGTCCCTCATCAAAAGACAGGATTTGGGAACTCCTGCTTTGCCCTTCGGTTTCAGCTTCGTACCAAGAGTGAAGTCGGCGCGGTGCTCATCTCGAGTGCAGTTTGAGCCCTGAGGTCTGGGTGGGAAAGCAGCCGTGAGGACTGTCGACAATGACTCGCAGCCCACAGCTGTGGGGGAAGAAATTTGGCTTTGTTCTCCAGAGGAAAGGGCTGGGTGGGTCGTGCAGGGTTTCCTCATCTCACTGCTCTCGGGCACCAAGCGATTCGTCGAGCCACTGCGAGTTGCTCAGATGGCTTCAGTGAAGTAGGGCCTGTCCTCCAATTGGTGTTGTTAAGTCATGGAAATGGTAAGGTGTCTGGACGTTTGCAGTTCAGAGTGGAGGCCAAAGCACAAAATGGGAGGACTGAATTGTGCCCTGGGAGAGAAAGAGGCCGTAGATCTAAAAAATCATCACTATGGGAGTTGCCTGCTGAGTCTTGGGAGTCAGAACTCACTCGCCGCATGTGTTTGGAAATCGGAGTCATAGCGTTTGTCACCACCTGAAGACGTGGCTGCCGTTATCACTATCTGTTTTGCCAAGCTTGCAGTTTTCCTGCAAACTTCCTCAGGCTCAGGTTTTTAAGCAGAGGACATAACTCTGGAACATACAACACCACCTACCGTTTCTGTTGTGCCTCCTGGCTATTCCTTTCAAGTTGTTGTGCTTTTGTTGTTTATCTTGGAGTGTATCTTGTTGAATCAAATAAACACGTTCTTTCACCACATTTCATCTTCAACTTCTGTATAACCTGTTTTAGCTTTACTGCTAGTATATGCATATATATGCATATACTGCTAGTATATGTATATATAATGTTGCTATTCTGTCCCCTAACGGCTCTCTCACTGTTTCTTGTGGTTGAACAGGAAGTAGATGCATGCACATGGTTGTTGAATGGTCATTGTTCATTAGCTGTTGGATGTCGTTTTCCTGTGGTTGGACTGGGCAGTGGAACACGATTCAGAATGTTTTTCTGACCTGTCAGAAGCTCAGCTCGGATGGTAGGTGTCCACACTTGCAGTTTCACGTCATAAGCACCTAATGAAGCCTCTATGCTGTTAAGCCAATACGTGATTTAAGCTTGTATCGGTGAGCTGAGTGAAATTATATTGTGCACTTGAGTTTAAAACCATTTTTCGAGTCTCAGTTGTCCCGCCGCGTGCGGTCCAGTTGGCATCCTCAGTTTCTAGTGTCTGTAGATATTGAAGGCCTATCTTTATCCCCCTCCCTCCCTTTGCAAGGGTAATGAAACAGGATGGCACATCTTTCACTTAGTCCCTCAGGGATTTCTCCGCCTGTCACTCACCTCTGACAGCAGGGAGGGGTGAAAAGGGTGGTCAGGTGGGTGGTTTTGGGTGTGTGCGCGCATGCGTGTGTGTGTGTTGTTTGGGGGTGCCCGTGTATGGGGGTGTGGGTGGCTGTCCCCCCAGGCACCCCACCCTGAGCGAGCTGGGATTCAGGCTCTTTGACATGGTGAGAGAAGAGAATGGGGCTGACAGACAGAGAGCTGCAGGCCTGCTGGGCCTCTAACAAGCCGTAGGCTGTTTTACTATCACACGGTGCTCTCACGAAAAAGGGAGAAAACGTGCAATTTCCCCCTGAATTCATTCACGCGATATTCTTTTTATTAACATTCAGTGCTTCTGAGGTTTTCCATTTGTGTTTTCCAACATAATGTTTGGGTCTAGAACTTTATTTTTTTGTGTGTTTCAATTTATTTATTTATTTTTAAAGTCAAATTTATGTTAATATCAGGAGAGAGTGACCTGAAAGGTGGGATGCCTGAAAGGTGTGACCTGAAAAAAAGTGACCTGAAAGGTGCCCACTGCGCTGTAAGAATTTAATGAACCAATAGCATGTGAGTGTGTGTGTGAGGGGTGTGTCAGATGCAGAGCTTGCACCTTTGATTGGGAGCTGCATTTGTTAGTTACAGCAGGTACAGCTGTTGGCTTGGGCATTTTTGGTATATGCTAGTCAGCTGTAGGTAGTAGTACAGTAGTTTTTATATCTTGTCTCCTTATCATAATTTTGTAATTTAGTTGATTCCTATTCAATGTCAACTATATTTGGTTTGTGAAAAATCAGCAGTGGATTATCTTACAATAATTTGATTGTTCAACATGTAGGCCTATGTCTAATTAGAATTTGAAATTGTGACATTAATTTTGTGCGAGAAAGAAAAAATTCATGCATGTTGTAAGACATTTGAAAATGAAGAGGAGGAAAAATGCTTTGTTGGACATAAGTAAGACTATTGCTGATGCAGGTCAGGTTTTATAAGTGCTTGATATGCTCAGCAGAACACCTAATCTGGGATTTTATCTTTGCAAAGGACCACCATAGGTGCCCTTTAAAAATCTGGGTAAAGTAGAATAACATATGCCACACTTTAGCAGTGTATACTCTACTGGATTGTGATGGCAGTTGTTATTTTGTGAAGGTTGCCACTGTAAAGCTGCAGTTAAATAATTTGGAAGATTTTTCAGCACAAGCAGTTCTCTGAAGAGGAAGACCAGACCTGGCAGGGCTGCTCTGTAATGTTCAGCAGGTATAGGAAAGTGAGGAAGCGGATTGGTGTTGATTGGTAGTATGTATCAAGTTAGCGTGTTGGGCATAAAATCACTGAAATTTCAGACTGTAATGAAGTATTAGAGTCTTTATCCTTTACACTGAAAATGTGGTTGCTCTCCTTGTAGAATTGATTGTTCCTTCACTAGGACTTATTAGTGAATAGGTTTTGATGGTTTTAATAGATTGAGTGTCTGCAACTCCTTAGCTACACCAGGAATGAACTTGGAGTGTGTAATCTCCCTTGTGAGAATTGATCCTGGTATTACCACACATCTTATTACCACCGATGTTGTATATTATGGTCAAATATTCAACTCCTCTGTTCTCCGGTTAGTAACAGGAGGTTAAGGTACTGTCTACTTTGCAGATGTTGACTGTGGATGTTCTTTTATGGCCCATGCCCCTTCGTTAACATTCATGATGAGACAGCAAGTGTGTAGCTTCCACATTTGTTCGGTGGTCACATGTTAAACAGGCTGAGCTTACTGTCTTGTCACAAAATATTAAATCTAAGGTGTTACTGTAAAGGTCCTGAAGCACCTGATAGGGTAATTGTGACGTCATAACTGTGGCAGTCAATTATGACATCAGAACTTCTACGCAGAAGTTTGCTGTAACTGCAGTAGAGCTGGGTGCAGCTTTAGTGCAGTCTGTAGAGATGCTAAGACCCCTCTCAGCCCTGGCTCAGTGGCTCTGTGTGGTCATGGTGTCATTAGTGGCAGGGTCAAGCCCCCTGTGCTCTCTCCCTCTCTGGACAGGAGCAGAGTGCAGGCTCCCTGGGACAGGAACCGGCTGCCTGGTATTAGCGCAGTAACACTCAGCACCGCTTGTGCTTGCAGAAGGTGTCCCTCGAAACCGGGGTTGGAATGAATGTGTTTAAATAATGCATCAGGGCAGCGCCGGTTCCTCAGAGCGGGACATGCAGCTGTTCAGATCCCATGTGACACACACACACACACACACACACACACACACACACACACGGCTGCGCACCCACTCGCTGAAAATTTCATCACTGGGGTGCTCCTGGGAGTCTGCAGTTTGATCTGGCTCATCTCGGGCGGGCTGATATGAACCGACACCAGCCGCTGGGCATCTCAAAGAGCCTAGAGGCCAACCTCTCACATCTTCCGCTAACTGTCAACCCCTCCTCTCCGCCGGGGTGGGGGAAAAGTGCACTACAAATTGCTTAAAGTAGGAAAATTGCCCTTACTGTATTTTGGTCAAGAGGCAATCCTCCCCACTCTGCATAACTAAGGAGTGGCCCATAGCCTCTGTGGAGTGAGCAGTAATTGTAGGTTTAGCTGTGAAAATCAGCAGTCTTCGTGGGCCATTTGTTGGGACAGATAGTACAGCACTAGGTGTAGGTGAAGCTGGGTTCGCTTCTCTTTTTTGGACAGAACGCAAAATTCTGCTCCAGTTTCTGATAAGTTGGGCCTTTTGAAGTAGATTTTTTTTTTTGTTTTGTTTCTCATTTTTCAGGGTTTTTTTTTTCTAATTTTCTAAGGTAGTGTGTAGATACATTGACAGAAATAGTTTTTGGTTTTAGTCACTGCTCTCAGTGCATGGGTAAGAAATATAAGTAAGAGTATGTGGGCATAGAAATATGAGCATTTTAAGGTAAAGGGCCAGTTTCCTTTACCCGCTGCTGTGTGCACATATCAGTTCCTATAAGCCCCCACTGATTGACTGACTGATCAGAGTGAACAGTGCCAGCCCATTGGCCACTGGGGCCCCGCCCGCTGGCTCAAAGGGTCATGTGGAGGTCGGGGTGCAAGACGTGCACGGTCCCCATCTCCGTGAATTTATTGATAGATGGCCCTGGGTCTCTGCTGGTCAGCCATCACTAGCCGGGTACTTGTGAGGTCACACCGGTTGTCTAGATTGATGAATACTGACACCCACTGAGCTGCTTTTATAGTTGGCAAACAAATTGGAAAATAAATATTGCATCTGTCATGAATATTGTTGAGAAACAATACGACTCTGCATTCTCATTTTGAATGCTGATCCAAGTCGTCGGTGGATGACATCATGATGGAATATTCAAATAATCAAATATTTGCTCTCACCCTGAGTAATTGGCACCGTGTGAACGACATTAAGTCCAAGTGTTCTGTGTGTGCACCCAAACCATTCCTGTTGCATGCTTATGCTGTAGCACTAATTTCCAGCTTGATGGTCTTGTACAGTTTCACAGGCCGTTCTGTAATAATGTTCTTGCCTCTCTTGCTGCCCATGTGATAGGCACTTAATGTATATTACCATGACAGCCTTGTAGGATGCTCTGATTAGGAACATCTAGTAAATATATGAATGAATGATGGTGTGACTTGGGCATTGGAGGCAGGAGCTCTTGTTCCTGTGAGACTGGGAGAGTGAGGCGCGCTCATGCAGTGAGCAGCTCCAATCACCTCACTAATGGGACCCTGGCCCCGGTATGACTGCTCCGTACTTTTCTGCACTAATAATCTTGGCTCGCGTTATTGGCCTGCCGTGACTCAAGCTGGCTGTTCAAAACCTCCTCACCCCTATCCTGCTCCCCTCTGGCCTGTCGTAGGAAATGCAGTGCAGTTTTTGTTCTGTGGCGGGGGAGGAGGAGGAGGAGGAGGAGGAGGGAGAGCAAGAGGACGGTCTAACGCTGGCTCTTTTTTCCCCTTTCTGTGTCTTTCAGGTTAGCTTTATATGTGTACGAGTACTTACTGCACGTCGGAGCACAGAAGTCAGCACAGACCTTCCTGTCTGAGGTAAGTGACCAGTGCCAGCGCATCCTGATTCCTGCAGCTGATCGGGGGGGGGCTTCTTGGTCCAAACTGTTGAGTTGATTTAGGCAGCTATTGGATGGACTGGTGTAGAATTAACCTGGGGGTCAAGAAGAGATATGACTTTGTGGATACGTTAAGACTTAATGTCTTCATGAGCAAAACACTCTCCATCATCTGTATGGTTCATCCATTCTCATAGATTATAATTTCAGTGTTTAATGTTGTTTTGATGACAGTAGTTGTATTTAAAGTTTAAGACAGACACATGTAGCTGTCTTTAATCTGTCCATGAAAGAGCAGTGGTGTAAAGGTGATGTGCTGTGTGTAAGAGAGAAATTCCTGTCCATGGGCCTGTGTTGCAGTGTGTTCCTCAGCCCCTCTTCCCTTACATCCCCCACTGGTCCACATCTCTTAGCCAGTGACATTCACTACCCTGTAGCCCCCATAAGCCCCCAGAGTTCCTGCACTCATGGTGGTGGTATGTGTCTGTCCTGTTCTGAAAGCCATGTGACAAAATGCTGAAATGCTCACAGAAGCAATCCTGTGCCCCTTTTTCCAGGCTGGCTCATTACACCCATTTCCACTGTAGAGCTGGAACCAGGGTGGCTCATTACACTCCCTTTCCATTGTAGCAGGCTTGCGTGAGCCGGTGCAAAAGCCAGCCAAGGTGGTACCGTACATGTAGCATACGAGGTCAACAGATGTCAGTGTATCTGCTCTGACAGAGAAGCTGTGCTGGACCCTTATCTGCAGTCTGAGTCTGAGGTTTCACCAATTTAAAAAATCCCATATTGCTTCTGCCTCTGGTTGTGATGCTGTGATCAGAGATGGGTGCCTGTGATCTACAGCATCCCTTAACCAGTGATGTTCAGTGCCCCGTAGCCCTGTGCAGTGATGTTCAGTACGTCTTAGCACTGCAGCGGTGTTCAGTACGCTTCCTTCATCCCCGTACAGCTCTGGGGGATGGGGGTGACCCTGCAATCTCATAAATCCCCAGAAAGACTACCACATGCGCAAGAGTCAGATTTAATCTCTGCCGCTGGAAGTGAGAAGAAGGTGAAATTGGCGAATAATACGTTCTCAACCCTCAAGACCCGCTTAAATAATCCATTCTCTACAGCCTGTGAATGAATCTCTGTGTGGCTTTTTTAAAATGATTTTAATCCTTTATTTGTTTCAGGCACATCCTCTTCCCGCGTGTGGCCATTGTAATGCCGTAATAGCGCTCTGTCTGATCTCCGCTGTTCCCGCGTCACGCGTTCCAGAGGTCACCCCGACACTCATGTCTGCTTTTATGAGCTCACTGTGCTCTCTCTAACAGCGAAAGAGATACGGAGGCCGTCCGGGTTTGGCCGAATCCCCCTGCTCCGTTGTCCGAAGTGAAGCTGAAAGATCTCTTCACCAGAACGGGCTCGTTCTCTTGGCCATAAGTGACAGAGCCGTAAAGTAGAATCTTGGCTGGTTATAGACCTTTTATTTTTTATTTCTAAATCCATAAAATGGAGTAGTTGACCTGTCTTTTCAGAATGACTCTGCAGTAGAGTCAGTTTTTTTGTTTTTTACCTTAGGCTGGAATGATAACGGAGCATCTGTCTTTGGGTGGAGAGGGTGTACACCAGGAAGCAGTACGTTTTGCCACTAGATCCAGGATCAGTTGTACTACCATTTGCCTAATCTTATCAGGGGTCACCACTAAGTTACCCAGAGCAACCAAAGTTCACAGATCAAAAGGTTTTGGTGACCATTTCATGTTGCCTGGTTGCTCATATTGGAGCCCAAAAAATAAGTTTAAAAAAATTAACTGTAAACTGTAAGCAATTTTTTTCTTTACATGAACCAGTGTTTTTCCCCTCTCATCAACCTGCAGTGGCAGCCTTTACAGTATTATCTCTCGCCACTGCAGAAAACCAGACAATAATATATTATCTCCTCCTGTCCTCCTCATAATCCCACAACATTAATTTTCCTCTGAAAAAAATAACTGCAGCAATCATAAGACCTTATGAATCCCATGTGCAGAATTCTTGTAACTGCTCAATCTAGTGGGTTTGTAGTCGTTAGTGTTGCTGCCAGTCAGTAGCCTACATGAACACTATGATTGGAGTAGCCAGCATATCTCTGATCCACCTTCCTCTGCGTTGTCTGTCACTCTTGACTGAAGGGCACACTTTGAGACACTGCTCACTGTCCAACTCTGTTCTCAACCTTGTCATCAAGTGAACAAATTCCTAGCCAGCTACATTTTTCTTCCTGTATATCTTAGTCTACCTAATGTGTTTCATCAGAAGTGGACGGCATTGGTTGCTTTGCATTGTTAGGTTTGAGTTTTCATTGTAACGTCTTTAACTTGTCTGCTGCTGCTAGTAGCTCAGTTAAGACTGCTAGCTAGCAAGTGTGTCTATAGTTACTGCCTCCCCAAGAGAGTCAACAGGGAACTGTTTAGTTTATTGGCCCATGTTGTGATGAAGCTCATTTTAATTAGCTTGCTAACCTTGTTTTAATTCTAGCTAGCTGGTTATTTCTAGCTACCTTACATTCAGCTTGGCTCAGGTATTGCTGATTTGTGAGAAACATGCATATATTGGTGAGGTTATTTACAGTCAAATAACTTTGCAGAAAGGGAAGGCACTACACACATTTTTTTTGTGTTTCCCCACTCATTTAGGCTAATGGATCAGAAATAGCCTAAATATACAGCATCTCCTTGTTAATGTTATGGGCAATTGCCAGCTTGATTTATATTGTAAAGAAGAGATTTGAACTTAAGCAGAGAAATCTACAACCCTCCAATTTTCTCCCCTCAGAACAGCCTCGCAGTGATTGGATATTACTGTTTTACAGCTTCTAAAATGTTACTAGCCCAAAGAGAAGAACCAAAAGTTTAATGCATTAATATTGCAATAATAAAGGAAATAAAAAATGACAGCTGAACCTGACCGTCTAGCTGAAATAAATTGTCCAGCAATTTACTCTTTGCCCATCTGGGCAACCAGAAACCAAGGGTTGGTTGCCCAGGCAGGTGACCACATTTCAAAGGAAGTGTGAAGTCCTGCTCATCCATATGAAAAAATCTGTAGCTGATCTGTTGACGCTTCAACACGTCGACCTTACTTCCTGTACTTCCTGCACCCAGAAAATTTTTGGATGGGGTAAACATATGTTTTTGTGATTAAAACTGGTACTTCGTAAAGGGGGTAGAGTGAGCATCGTTGTCAGATTAAACTTCTGGACATTAATTCCACATTGTATGTTAGAACTAAAGTTAGAATTGAGCACTGGCTGCCGCTGGCAGGGAGTGTACTTTGTGTTGGTGTCCCCTCTGAAGGCTCCTTGTTCTTTTGCATGTTGAGCTGTATCCCATGCTGTATAGCAGTATAGCACACCCTGCGATTTAATTACCCTGATCCTGCAAGTCCAGGGACATTCCCACACCCACTCCCCGCTGATTTTGGTGTCCTTCAGCACACAGCAGGTAGACAGACCTGTGCAACCCCACCTAATGAGACTGGGCCCCCCGCGTGGGCCTTGGTCTCCAGGGCCGGGTTCCTCTCAGTTCCCTCGCGTCCACTGGTCCCTGTTTTTCTGTTTTGCCTGTGATGTAAATGAATCCGCTTTCCCCGCGCGGTGCGAGTTGAGGTATTGAGGCTGAGAGATGTTTGACAGGCCGGTTGGCAGACGAGCATCACTGCGGATGTCACCGGGGCGGCGGTGCGATTGCTCCTCGGTGTGAGGTCACCCCCTTCGCTCTTGGCGCGCTGCCAGAGAGTGTCACCCGTCTGGCCAGGCCTGTGGAGGGAACAGGATGTGTGTTTGAGTCCGACTCCCTCCGTCTCTCTCTCACTGTCTCGCACCCCCCATCCCCCCATCCTCCTGTCATTCTCCCTCTGTCTCCTGTTCTGCTTTTGCTCTCTCTCTCTCTCTCTCTCTCTCTCTCTCTCTCTCTCTCTCTCTCTCTCTCTCTCTCTCTCTCCTCTCCTTCTCCTCCTCCTCTCCCCTTCTTTCTGTCTCTCTCGCTCTTCAGATCAATTCAATTCAAATGAACTTTATTGGCATGGCAATAATACGGGATTGTGTTACCAAAGCATTTTAAAACACAAGATGACAACACACATAATGCTTAAAAGCAAATATTGATTGAACATCCCTCCCTCGTGCTTGATAGAACATCCCTCCCCTTCATCAATTAAAAAAGAAACACAAACACTTGCACATCAACAAATGCTGTAATATTTACAGATCAGCTACACGCATTCTCAGGCTAAGAAAAGCCAAGCAGCTGTGGCAGGCTATGATGCATTGCTGCTAGAGGGGCTGTTGTTCTGTCTAATTTAGAGGTGCTGTTTTTCTCTCTTCCCAGTAATATATTCACTGTTTCTTTTTCCACTAATTGTTAAAAAATCGAAGGTTATCACCATACGTTTCTTGAAATTATTTGTTAGTGTTTTCCGTGTACGTGTCTTAATCGGGTGTCTGTCACTTAATGTGTCTGTCACTTTCTTTTTCTCTCAGATCCGATGGGAGAAGAACATCACGTTGGGCGAGCCCCCAGGGTTCCTGCACTCATGGTGGTGGTATGTATCTGTCCTGTTCTGAATGTCTTGTGACGAAATGCTGAACCGCTCACAAAAAGCACTCCTTTTTCCACTGTAGAGCTGGAACCAGGCTGGCTCATCATGACCAGGCTTGCGTGAGCTGGTGCAAAAGCCATATATGTAGCGTATGATGTCAACAAATGTCAGTGAATTTGCTCCGATGGAGACGATGTCCTGGACCGTAACTTCAGTCCAAGTCTGGTTGGTTCCAGCACCACTCTTTAAAAGAAGTGAGAGGAAGAACAGTTTTTAGATGTGTTCTCACAACCATATTTGGAGCAAGGTTTCACTGGTGGCCTCACACAAGACAAACATTGTGTGTGTATAGTAGTGTATGGAATGTTATGTAGACCATAATAAATTACATGGTTCATCTTTAATCACCAAACATACATCAGCTTTTAATTTCCAACAAGGCAAAGCCCTCGATTTCTCTCCTGCATTAAGTATGAGAGGGTCCTATTTTGCATGCTCAGTCAGTACCCTCTTTGAAGTTTTACCATGTTCATCATCAGTTCTGCGAGTTAAGCTCTCCCGGCTGCAAACGCTTGATAAATGTGCCTCTCGTGTGCTCACCAGTCATTGGAAGGAGGCTGAGCTGACTGTCTGACCCCCCACCCCCACCGTGACTGGAGGTGCAAGAAACGCCCATGTCTCGGCCCCTGTCTGTCCGACAGCAGAGTTCACTGGCTGGCTTTGTTTACAGTCAAACTACACTGGTCCCGTCTTGGAATTTTCTCAGCTTTGTGCAGCAGAGCAAGGCAGATGCTGTAGTATGCTATGCCCGGGATGTGCATTGTACTCTTCCCATTGTCTTAAGATACATTGATCTCAGAGGAATGTTACTGATAATCTGAATGAAATCACAATACTGCAAAGTGCTATGTAAGAGACAAACCTGCATTTTAGGGCCGACCCAATGCCCTTATTGGATACAGAAAGTAGTGGTGCAACAATTATCTAAATGTCCGCTGTTGTGTTAATTGATACCCTTTTTAAATGCCCTTAAAATGTTCCTATGATGTGTATTCGAGGTATTTTTGGGCCTTTCATATGAAATATATGAGGTAGCTTTGGGTTTGTCAGAACTGGGCGAATGGACAGAAGAGAGACGGGTTGATGGGTTTGAGGGGGAGGGGTGGGATGGGGCAGGGGGTGTATGGGAGAGCAGGGGCCCCATATGGGGGTGTCTGCTTGGGGGCCTGTAGCACGTGGATGGTGGACCCATACCAGGGACAGGATTCCCCCTGCACCCCACCCCCAACCCCCGTCGCCTCCTCCACCAACCCCCTCCCTCCAAACAAAAGGTCCAGATGGTAAGGGAAAGCCAGTCAGCACCACCACCCAGCCCCTCACCCCGCCCAACCTTTGTGTGCCTGCCTGTCCTTTGTTTGCGGAAGAGACCCCAAACGACAGATTAACTCCTTGCATTCCAGTCCCCTTTGTGTTAAGCGACACCCCCCCGCCAAACACACACGCACACGCACACACACACACACACACACGCTGTCCAGGTTTATTCCCTCCTGTCTCTCACTGCTTCCTGTGGGTGGGTGCTGATCTGCATGCAGGTGGGGTGGGGGAGTGTGGGGGGGTGTGGGAGGGGGTGGGGACAGTCAGTTATTCATGGATTTGATGTGGGGGCACAGAGGTCAGGGGGGTGGAGGCAGGAGTTGGGTGGGGGTACAGGTGTTGAGGCTAGCCTGACATTAGCCTTGTCGATGATGTGTGCACAGATACGGCCACTCTGAAGGACAAGGCGGGCGGTGTTTAGTATTTACATTAAATTGTAATTGTAGTCCATTGTTTGCCAGTTGCCCTGAAAGGCATAAACATTTTAAAATTCATAAATGCCATTTTTGGTCTCAATCAGGAAATTTGAAAGAAATCTAAATAGATTATTAAATAAAGCATTTTGTTCTCATTGAGTGAAAAGGTGTGTGGAGGAAGCAGTGATGTTGAGGTGTCTCTGGACTGTGTCTGATAGGCACAGATCCATGTTCTGCCTAGAGCTCACCATTACGGTTACATTTAACATCATTACATGCACTGAAGAGCTGTAACATTACTGCCCGCTCAGCCTGCCAGTGAGGGGAAAACAGCAGCAGTGAAACTGAGCTGGGCTTCACTTGTTTTGTTTGTTCATGACACGCACCCATTTCCAAGGTGACTTACTTGCCATTGGGGGGAACATTAATTGGTAGCCACCTGTATCCAGGGCAGGCTTGCATAGCTTAGATTTTCATTTGCTTCGGTAAATGTGTCTTCACTGTGTTGCTCAAGGGCACGGCAGTGGAGCTCTCCATCTGGGATTTGATCCCACAACCCCTCAGTTCAGTTCGAGCTGCCCTGCGTGCTACACCAGCCCCCGCGGCTGCGCTCTCAGAGCGAGCGGAAACGCCGCGGTTGTTCAGCGGGGGTCTGGCGTCAGCCGGAGCCCGTCCATCTCCGGGGTGACGCAGTCCAGTCTGGTGAGTCAGTCCCTCCGTCCGTCCCTTATCTGTGATTGGAGCGAGAGGCAGAGGCGTGCAGCGGAGCGGATGGGCTAAATAAATACTCCAGTGAGTAACTGTGGCCCCTCTGCCCTGTCCCGTCTGCAGTGACACGCAAAGCCTCAACCCCCCCCCGAGCCTTTCCCAGCTCTCCTCATCAGATACGGAGCGCGCTCCTTCAGAACCTAAAGGGAATGTTCCGGCAGTGTTTGGATATGAAAGGGCCAGCTTGCTCGTGCTGCCTTTTCGGAGATTGCGTGTACCTTTCTTTTTTCTTTTCTCTTCTCAAGCGTAACGACACCGCGTGTGAATTGTGAGGAGGGAGCGCCAACAGAGGCGTCAGGCGGGGAATAGAACATACAGTAACAGTCTTTATTTACTTATATATATATCCTCCGATTTCGTTGGTTTTAGCACAGCGTTTCATCTTGTTGAGATCTGAGCCTGAATGTGGTGAATGTCACTAGTCCTACAAACACCCCCACCCCTGGTCTTGCGTGACGCCAGGGAGATTCGTGCACCTCAGTTTTTACCTGCTGCCCGTTCATACAGCTGGATATTTGCTTATGCCATTTGGGAATACTGGTCTCCATGCTCAAGGATTCAACTGCAGTGTCCCAGATTATAGATATGAGCCTATAACCTTCTGGTTATGACACCCATTCTCTGTTGTCCCAGCACACATTACATTTACATTTTACATTTATTCATTTGGCAGACGCTTTTATCCAAAGCGACTTACATAGGTTATCATTCCTTATAATGTCATCTGTTTATACAGCTGGATATTCACTGAGGCAATTGTGGGTTAAGTACCTTGCCCAAGGGTACAGCAGCAGTGTCCCCAGCAGGGATCGAACCGGCAACCTTTCGGTTACGAGTCCTGCTCCTTAACCACTATGCTACACTGCCACCCACACATCTGCCACACATTTGTGACCTTTTTTTTTTTTTTTTTTTTTTTTTTTTCAAGTAAGATCTTCAAGTAAGATCAGGGTTGCCATCAGCTCTGTCAGATAGGGAGGTTATAAGCAAATAAGCAAATGGCCCAGTGCAGCGTGGGTTACTGCTGCAGGTTCAGAACCTCAGCATGTGTGTGTCAGTTGGGACAGACCTCTGCTGTGGCCCCACATGTGCAGCTTGGGGTTTATTTCAAGGAATGTGGCTAAATGGAATTCGCTCAGTTATTCTTACTCCTCCCACCACTTATAGTAAATGCCTTTGCGTTCATCAGGGTGGAGGCTGGGCTTTGCATTGGCCTGTGAAGTTTTCCTCTCTGTTTTTAGTTAAAATGCCACAGCTGTTTCCATTACCTGTTTGCGTCCATACAGGGGCAGTGAATAGTGAGGAGGGAAGGCGGGGGTCTTTTTCGGAGACCCGAAAGAGGGGCGATTATGTGTGCTGTGGGGTCGCCCTGCTCCGTCCCCCTCACATCCACGCCTAGCTGTCGCTCTTCGGCAACAAACGGCGACTTGCGTCTCATTTTATTTCCCCGCGAGCTGATTGGATTAGAGCCGGTGGCGTCTCCCGGTGGTGCGGGCCTGACAAAGCTGCAATCTCTTTAACGCGGCTGATAGATGCGATAATACAGCCACGCTTTATTGGAAAAGCTGTTTAGAGGTGCACGGTGCAGGCTTCATCTAACTCATTCCCTCTGCCCCTTTCTCTCTCTCTCACACACACACACACTCTCTCTCTCTCTCTCTCTCTCTCTCTCTCTCTCTCTCTCTCTCTCTCTCTCTCTCTCTCTGATGCTCTCCAGCTCAGCCATTTTACCATAAATTTCTGTCTTTCTCTGTCTGTCTGTCTCTTTTCTTCTCTTTGTCTCATCACCTCTCTTTCTGTCTCTCACTGTGTGTCTCAGTTTTTTTCTCAAAATGCCTTATTGGGATCAAGTACAACACGGGAACATCTTTCTAAAGTGGCATCAAAACATTAGAACATAACGTACTCCGTCTGTTCCTGCTGTGTTCCTTCGTCTAGCTGTGTGTCTGTACAATTATATTTCTGTCTCTCTCTCTTTCTCTCTGTCTCGCTCCAGCTCTCTGTCTCTCTCTCACTACGTCTCTGTCTCCCTCTGTCTACTCGGCGCACCAGGTGTCATGTTAGCTGGCTGGCTACTTAATAGAGGGAGAGCCAGGCTAATTTGAGGGTACGGACTGCCTGCTAACCAGTTATAATTTGTATTGTTTCATTTAGCATGGTAAATTTGTCCCTTAAAATTTTAATGTTGTGATCCATCTGATCTAGCCTTTTAATATCTTGCGGCCAGAGGAGATGCCAGTGTTATCGGGGAGGGCAAAGTGGAGCACACAAAGTGTGTTTCTGGCTTTGACTTGTTCTAATAGACTTCCATGTGACAGCTGCAGGCATAAATCAGTAAGAAAGAGTCCATTTTGATGAACTCCTGCGTGTTGTTGGTAAAATAAAGACAAAGGGCTTGCAGCAATCAGGTTGTGTAGGGGCCTGATGGGCAGGTACAGTGCAAACTCTGATGGCCCGTGGTTCTCTGGAAGACATGGGCCGGCGCTAATGTCAAGCCCTACATATCTGAAGGCTAGGAGTGGTTTAACTTGGACGTCGTGAACAGGTGCTTGGTTTCAGTCTGGTAATTAAGATGGCGTTTGGAGCAGAACCTTGCGATTCAGCGGTTTAGGACTGAAGTTGAATTATGCAGAGAGATCCGTGGCTTTATTGATCTGTACCCTGCTGGTCTTACCAATCGGATTGAGGCTTTGGATATTGTGGGCTAGTGACTTACTGTTAACAGTGACCTTTACAGTATATGCATGACTTTAGAAAGTGAGCATTGTCCATCCTAAACAAAGCTGCAATCACCTGCAGCGTGCTTTTGTGGTATCTGGACTTCTAAGAAAAAATCTCTAGGCATCTCTGTAATTGGGAAGGTCTTATTTTGTGAGTTGTTATATAGTTTTTTGGGACAAGTGTTGATGTGGTAATGAGATCTAGAAAAATAAAGGCATTGTTCCATAAAGTTGACGTTAATTTTACTTATTTTCAAAAGGGTGAACATTGTTTTTAAAAGAAAGCAGAACCACCTGCAGATGTGCATTGAATGCATTAGGTTCTCTTAAAATCACAGTTTTGAGATCTAAACAACTAATGGAATTTTGTAAGCAGCGTGGGGTCATCATGTTCTACAGGTTTGTTATAAAATGTCATTACTGTACCATGTGTAATGTCACAGTGAAATTTCCTAACAATATCATGTGTCCAGTGATGTCCACATGGAGTTCTACTTGTATGTCATGTCCCATGATGTCACAGTGGCCTTTTTAGGGGAAAAAATGGAATGTACTGTCGTTAGTGTGTCCAGGATACCCCTCATAAGTGATTTTAAAATTGACAATGTTGTGTGTGCTTTGGCAATGTGTATTTACTTGTTCTTTGAGAAATGTCAACCCTGCCTCTTGTCTCTCTCCCTGCTGCAGTGTATTCTGGGATCTCTACTGTGCTGCTCCAGACCGCCGTGAGACCTGTGAACATTCCAGTGAGGCCAAGGCCTTCCATGACTACGTGAGTGACAGCCTTGTCAACCAATTACTTGTTTAATTGACGGAGGTGGGGAGGGGCTGACTTTGCCATCTGTCCAATGGAAGTCCGAGTTCCAGGTTTTTTTCTGTGAGATGTGCAGTCTTCAGACTGCTGTGCTGTCATTTTTCACCAGCGTTTTTTGGTCTTTCTGTTCTGCAGTGTCTCCCATAAAATGCAAAGTAAGCAAGATGGTGGCAGTGTTGCACCGTGTGATGTGTGTGTCTCCCTGTGAAAGCTCATATACTAGGGGGTTAGACTTGAGGCGGCAGCTGACTATAGCCTGCAGAATAGGAGTGGAGTGAAAGGTGTGTTTGGGCTTGGCATGGTCTTTACAGTGTTCTGTGCATCACCGATGTGCAGTCTGTGCTTCTGACACCACTGTTCTCAACAGAGGCTACTATGTTCGCTTCCACCTCCTGACTTTTGACCTCTGACCTCATCTTAAATGATTGCCGGAGGTGAAAGGGCAGGCTGCGGCATGGCTTTTTCATTAGTGTCCTCGAGGGTTCTGCAGGCGGACTGGCCTCCATTAGGCATCTGGCAGAGCCATTGTGGGGATTAACAGAAGTGCCGGGCCAGTGGAAGGTGGCATGGGGCAGGACCTGTGCTCCTCCTGACCTCCCGAACGGTCTGTGCCTGAACCCCCCGCTGCACTTTGGCCTGCACGTGTGCAGGGGTCTTCGGCTCACAGATCGACTGCATAAATTGGTGTAACGGCGGAGCAAGGCCTCTGTGGCTCAGTGCATGTCCAGGCTGTTAGGACGTTAATGCACAGCCACTTTCAGGTGGTCACTTCAGGACTTCAGCTGAACCTGAATCTCTGGCCTCTGAGTCTGAATCTCTGGCCTGGCCTCTGAGTCTGAATCTCTGGCCTCTGAGTCTGAATCTCTGGTCTGGCCTCTGGGTCTGAATCTCTGGCCTCTGGGTCTGAATCCCCCTCTGAATCCCATGTGCAGTGTGATGTTAGGGCCGTTCACTGATGATATGTGAAGTTCAGGTTTATTGTCAGTTTTCTCTTGTGGAAGGCTCTGGCTACCACTGTGGAGAGTGCGGAGGAGCAGGACTTGTAGCTCAAATAATGTTGGTTCATTTCCCTGGTGGGGCACTGTTGTACCAAGAACAAAGTTCTGAACCTGATTTGTTTCAGTAAATATCCAGCTGTTTTAATGGATGGAATGTGAATTGTGTAGGCTGTACTGGATAATAGTGTTTGCTAAGAAAATTCTGTAATGTGATTTGTGCATGTAAGTTCTTTGCAGCTTGACAGGTTAAATTGTCAGACTTGATTTCTCCTGTCTAATCAACTAGTAAAATGCTGCGTGTAGTTTATTAGTTTGTTACTGTGCAGTGTTTAGAAGTTGGATTTTTTTTTGTAAACACCTTTTCACTGTGCCTATCCCTGTGGTTTACTCAGATCTCAGTCTGTGTGTCTGTCTGTCTGTCCTCACTGGTCTACACACACTCACCATGAGTGTGATGGTTTTCTACTAACTGTATAGTCTCTAATTATAGAAGCCAGGCTCAATCATTGTGTTTCACGCACCATGTCGGAGGGGCTTGGATGTTCTGCCTTTTGAAGATCTAGTCCGAAGATTTATGACCTTTTTTCCTTTGAACTTTGAACTCGCTGCAGTTTGCAGGGTCAGGGTGCATCCGCTGACCCTAGTTATGGCCACAGTGTGCAGACTGTGTGTGTCCTACTCGGCCGTTGCAGCTACAAACTGGTGATGGGATCATGGAAGCATTTTAAAGAATTTGAAGTATACAGACAAACCAACGGAGGTTCATTGTGTCCATTGTCAATGGAGGTTATACATTCCTTTGTGCAGATTCTCTCATCTTGCACGTTTAACTAGCTTTAGATGCCAAGAGGCTCTGTGACGTCAGTGTTCATCTGTTGTGTCATGAAGCTCCTCAGACTCCGTATGTGACTGACTCTCACCTTCGGACCAGTGTGTTTGGGGTTCCCCCTTTGGTCCAGTTTGGTCCAGCCTGATCCAACCTGGTCTGGTCTGATCTGGTCTGAGCAAATCTGACTCTTGATATGCCTGAGACCTCCCTCCGTCCAGACTGGCACTCCTGTCCGGTCACCGTGTCGCGGTGGTGCGGAGGGTGAGGTCTGTCACTGGCTCAGAGCAGCGTTTCCCCCAGCGCGTGCGGCGGGGGTGGATCTCTCCCCCCCCGGCTCCCTGCAGCTGCTGCCGGCCCGGCGGGATCCCCCCTGCCTTCCCGGGAGAGACGGCAGCTGCGTCTCAGCGGGAAGCCTGCGCGGGGAGACGGGGATTCCGCATCGATGGCCGCTTTGTGCTGAGTCGTGCTCGCTCGCAGTCGATCGTGCCCGCCACACTGACGGGGCAGTTTTTGCTGACTCGTGGTCCGTTTATTAGTCAATGGCGGTTTCCACAGTGACAGGCGACTTTCGCTGAGTCATACTCAGTTAAAGTCAGTGAGGTTTTCCCTAACACTTCCTGCTGGTGCCACAGTGTTCTCATTGCTACATGCTAACCCTGTTTCTATGCCTCTCACCTGCCCTAAAGCCATATGGGAAGCAGGTATTAGGCAGACACCCAGTGCGGAAGACACAGTATTGTACACGAATCCTGGCTGGTGGACGTAGTTTTGGTACCCATGTAGAGGTCTGTGTACATGAACGCTGCTTTTAGGGTGAAGTTGAAGGACAGTGGCATCGGTTTGTGCGTGTCCCTCGCACCCTGTGCTGGACTGACGGAGAGAGAGACGCCGAAGCGCCTCTCCAGTTTGCGGAAGATAATGGACTGTGAAGCGCTAATCCTCAAATCCTGGGAATGGGTCGGGGCTAATCCCGGGATTTGGTGGGATTGCGGCGCTGGCCGCGCTCCCGGGAGGCGGGCGACTCCGCACCTCTGGAAGGCAGGATGCGACCACTCCGCTCCTCTGTGGGCCTCAGGGGCACGACGGCGACCAATCGGTGCGAGCGATCAGCTGCGGAGTTCGTCGCTTTGCACGACCAGTTTCTGCTTTGTCTCAATATACACTGGAGTTTATAATGAAACCGCCTGTGTGTTTTCATGAGCAGTGAAGACTCTGTCACACGTTCTTACAGTTCAGTTTAGCGATTTTGCCGATTGGCTGTATCGCTGTTAAATTAGATTTGTGTGATCGTTTTTTCTGAAAACTATTCCCTCCAAAAAGGAATGGGGCTAAAATAAACACCTGAAAGGATGCTGGACTTATGTGCCTCTTTGAAAGCTATCACTGTGAGAGCTGAGCACTTGCCATGAATGAGGATCTTAATGACTGTACTGAACAGAGACAGGAAGATGAACAACACACACACACACACAGCACACATGCTGCTGTACAAATAACGCACAAAAGCAGGCTGCAGGCTATCCCCGTGTCTGACAGAGGTCGTGACCCCCCGCAGCTGTGGACCTTGCTCTTCTGACATCACTGCCCAGCACCCTTCAGACACCGGTTCCTGCTACTGCTGTGACCCCTGAGGTCATTGTTGGCCAGGGGTCCATCCTGTTAGGGCTGCATTGGTTACTTCCTGTCTGTTCACTACCAGACTGATAAACCTGATTGTCAGGACAGCGTGGCATCGTCTACAGGAGACTGACAGAGACACAAACTCCACCTAATCCCAGGGAAGGTGGACATGCCGAGTACACAGCAAGCTCTTGCCTCTTACAAGACCGATTCTGTAAATACACAGGTGATCCCAACCAGCTTTCCCTGGGTTTTCTTACGGAATCAGCCTGAGTGCATTATAAGGGCCAGGAACAGGCGCAGTGTGCTGTGACAGAGCTTCTGTGTACCTGTGTGCCATTTCACAGAAGGCAGGTTGCGGTGCAGGTCCACTTGTGATGTTCTTTTTATTGTGTGTCAGTGGCCCTGGTCCAGTTTGCAGTTGAGTACTTGAAGAGAGGGATTGTGGGAAGACCGGGGTTCCCTTTGTCCCAGCTGTACGTCCCACCCTCCTGTTTGTTTCATCCTTTGTCATTTTCTCTTCTGTATGGAGTGTATCCTGCCTTCTCGGGGGCCTCAGGCACATACTCTGTCTGGCATGTTGACCTCCACTCTGCCCGCCTCTCTTAGATTCAAATTCAAATTCAAATTGTGCATCATTGGCATGACTTCACAATAGAAAAAACTGCCAAAACGCAGGGTTATAAATGTGATTTACATGACAGTGATGAGCCTCTCACACACATTGTCCTGTTGTGTGATCTTACTTCCCCCCTCTTCTTTCCCACTGTCCTGTCTTTTTTTTTTTTCCTTCAACTTATCAACCCCATCCCTCTCTCCCACCTTCAGCTTGGGCCCTTTTTTCTCTTCCACTCCTTCCCTTTGCTTCAGCCATCTTAAACTTCTGTTTTTCATCCCACTCTATCTCTCAAGCCCCCCTCTCTGCCTCTTTTTCTCTCTCTCCTTCCTTCCTCACCTATCTCTCGTGTGAGTGTGATGACGACACAGGAATATTGATTAAAAAGGGTAAAATATGTGTGCGTGTGAGAGGGGGAGAGGGAGGGAGGGAGTGTGAATGGGGGAGGTGTTTCAAAAAGGAACCATATTCCATGTGTGTGCTAACATACTTGGCCAATAAATCTGATTCTGATTCTGAAAAGAGTGACACTCCCTCCTATACACACACACACACGCACACACACAGACATGTTTACCTAGAATTCTGCATTGAGGGAGTTGTTTTCATGTATAGTTATGCCCTCCTCCATCCCCTATGCTTTAAGTGTCTTTTGTCTTTCTCTCTTTCTCTCCCTCTCTTTCTCTCTCTGTCACAGTCAAAGTGATAACATTTTTTTCTGCAGTCTCACAGCACTAACAGGAAGAGTCTTTCTCCGGTGCATGTGTTTTAGCGTTTAGCGCTAACTGTGTGCTTCTTTCTCTTCCCCTAAAAGGAAGTGACATTGGTGCGTTCATGTTGTGACTGTGTCGGCTGGTTAAGGTGTAGCTGATAGTCCTGTGCAGAGTGCAGCTATGGCAGCCGGAGGGTTAATGCCGCTTCATGTTTATCTTTGGAGTCCACTGAAGTGTGTCCTGGGTGTATTTATGAGGGTGGCGACATCGTTATTTGATCCAGAAATTGTGAAAATAAAGGGATTAATATTATGGTTACTTTTTATGTGGTTACATTTTCTTGCTAAAGGTACCTTTCTAAATGGTAGCTGTCTCTTTATCTGTTTACTTTCTTGTTAACTGGTAGCAGATAGTCACACACACAGACAATGTGGTCACCTTCACTAGTGATTGAGTGTACTGTATCAGTGGCACGAACAGAACACTACATCGGTTATCAACTGTACACTACATACATCAGTTACCAGCTGTAGATTATGTCAGTTATTGGTGTAGCAGCTCTTCTCTGTGGAGACTTGCTGTGTCTGTTCATGTGTACTTTTGGAAACCCATTTACCTAGTATCTTACGTAGCTTTTCCATTAGGGCGCAACTACAATGACTGCACCTGGGATATATGGCAAAACCCCCTAAAGAATGAATTATGAATTTGTAATGAATTCGTTTGAATTTGCAGTTGGATGCTCTCTGTACAGTGGGACTTTTTGAGTAGATAAACGGCTTAATATGACAGGGTTTATTAAGTGTGCAGCCCATTGTAGTAAATGACAGTGAAGTCGCTGTGGAACGCACCTTCTTTGTTGGGAACCCTCTCAGTGTGTGCTGTTGGAGGGAATAGAGGGGGCTGGCCTGTCCCCCTGTCCTGCCCCGCCTCCCTGTAGTTTGTTGAGGGTGTGAGTATGTGACCGCCCTGCTGTCTGGAAGCCACCATTACATGCCTTGTACTCCTAACTCTGTTTGATCTAAATTCGAATCCGGCTTTGAAGTCCGGCTTTGAAGTCCAGGGGCTGGAGCCGCTCCAACATACAGAATTCAGTGTAGAGGGGGGAAGAAACGACCCTGCCAGCAGTAACTGGCTCAAATCACCGCCACAGCACAGATAACGCTGCTGATGCTACTGTGTCTGCTGTCCGCTTTCGGGAAGCCGGTGTGCTGCTCCAACTGCCTTTTCTCTACTGTAGAAGGATGAGGGGCGGAGCCAGTGGGATACCTGCACAGGTGAGCTGTCTGCTCTGCTGGGGGTCTCCACTCCCAGCTCCAGACAAGACAAAGCAGGTTACATTGGTGTTCATGACACAAGAGCAGAGCACACACACTCTCTCACGTACATGTACATGATTTTTGATTGTCAGTGGAGCCTGTCTGAGGACAGGTCTGTGTTGGATTCCCCCTGGAAGCAAAAATAAAGTCACTGTTACAGGCAGCAGGTTTACCAGCTATACAAAAGGCCTCTCTGTCTCTAGCCTTTTTCATTCCAGCCCACCAGGGCTGCGTGTCCCCCTGCCTCTCCCTCTCTTTTCCTCCCTCTCTCTTTCTCCCTCTCTCCCCCCATCTCTCACTCCCTCCCTTTCTCCCTCGCTTCCCTTCCCTTCCCTTCCCTCTCTCCCTCCATCTCCCTCTCTCCCTCCTTTACTCCCTCTTTCTGTCTCCTTTCCCTCTCTTTCTTCCCCTCTGTCTCTCTCTCTCTCTCTCTCTCTGTCTCTCTCTCTCTCTCTCTCTCTCTCTCTCTCTCTCTCTCCTCTCTCAAGCACCTGGGTGTGGGCAGGGGCCTGCAGTTCTGCTGGCAGCCTGCGCTCCTGGCACCCCGTGTGTCTGGTACTGTAGTGTTGCCTTGGCTGCGCTCTGTTAGCGAAGTGTTGCCAGCGTGGCAGCGTGCTAGTTTCAAGCACCAGCTGGGCACCCAAACCCGCAATGAAAATAAAGCCGTGTCCTTTAATGTCTCGAGTGTGTGTGTGTGTGTGTGTGTGTGTGTGTGTGTGTGTGTGTGTGTGTGTGTGTGGTGTGTGTGTGCGCGCATGAGTGCGTGTGCGTGCGTGTGTGAGTCTGTGTGTGAATGTGTATGTTTTCAGCACGCTGCTTATTCAAGCCTATTGAATGAAGTGTCGCGGCAGACGCTCTCCATCTGTGAATAGAGGGGTGACACTTTCATCAGGCTCCACTTTCTGTTGTTCAGCGTAACTGCCAATCAGGATTACAGACCACAACCAAGAGGAGGGGGGGTACGGGTGGGGGGTACGGTCTTTATCCTCCTAACGTAAGGCTGCGCCTTGTTGTCTAGGAGGTGTAAGAAAAGTTTCAATACATGCGACTAACAAAGGTGTCTGTTTTATGCCCTGGGAACTGAGAGGCAGCTTAACACAGTTACTTGGAGATTATTGAAAAATAGCGGTGACTTCATTGTTCTTGAGTGTTTTTTTTTGTGCGTTTACCTGTTGCTTACCATAATGTAGGGCTTTATTTGAATGGGCAGTCTTTTGGTGCAGCTCTGATGTGTTAAAAAACAAGTCATTTTGCCATTGCAATGCAATTGTGGATTGTATTTCATATTTTAAGTGCTCAACCATGTTAAAAATGTTTTGGTTTTGACATTTTCCTTTTTTAAATTCCAGTGGAAGGAAAATGATGATCAAAATTAAAATGTACTCAGAGACCAAAATATAAAGCATGCTGACAGTACGTGCACACACACACACACACACACACACACACACACACACACACACACTCTCACTCATTCACCCTCATTCACTTGTGCACAGACGGGCACACACACACACACACACACACACACACACACTCATTCGCCCTCATTCACTTGTGCACAGACAGGCACACGCGCGCGCACACACACACACACGCAGGGCCGCTCTGGAGCAGGCGGCCTCCATACGGCGTGTGTCTGAGAGGAGAGTGAGGCCGCGGTGACGAGTGCTCTTCGCCTGCTTGCCTGCGTCACTTTACTGCTGTCTGGGGCGTATTTACAGACAGTGAATTTAATGCATGGTAATTATTGTTTTTATACTGCGTGCTTCCACGGCCCCTCTCTCTCTGACTCAAACGGCTCCCTGCAGACGGACTGATTACCTCTGCTGCTCGGAGCACACCTGGCTCCCTCCAGCTGGCGCATTAGTGCCCCCACAGGCCAGCAGGGGAAGTGCACCGAGCTGCCTGCCTGCCTCCTAGAGATGCCAGAATTTTTTTTTTTTTTTTGGCAGAAATTTATAAATAATACAAAATGTTTGTGGATCACATAACAGTAACACTGTATTTATTACCATCAATCCTAAAGATTTCCTACATGCAGTGGCACCCCTGTCCCATCTTAACCGCAGTTCTGATTATGGTATTTTCATAAGTGGACCAAGTCAGGTCTGGGCATGCCATCTCACCTCTGGGTCGCCCCCTGTCCTAGGGCATGCTTTCCCCAGCCAGAGCAACACTGGTCTGTACTGGGGCATCCTCTACAAGCTCTGGCCAAACTGCAAACTGAGTGTGCTTGGCTCTCGTTGGAGGCATGGCCTTGTTGAAATTCTGTACCACACTGGAGGGGTCTGGGCTGGGCTGGGGGGTTGGGGGCTCAAGGACACTGCAACTCTCAGCACCGGCAGTGCAGCAGCAAAGAGGGGCACGTCTGACTCAGCAACGAGGGTCACATTCACACGTGGGTGTAAACTCCGGCCGGACAGAGCTGCTGGCCAGACCGCATGCATTTCAGCCCCGCGTGTGTGTGTGTCTGTGCTTCGCTCAGTTTCTGTGGGACTCCCGCCGAGGCACACTATGCTAGGCTATCACACAGGAAACCTGCCCGAGGTCTGCGACAGCGCTTTGTTCCTGCTCTGATCTTGAATGCTGTGCTGAGGTGCTTTTGGTTTTTCTGATCTCATTTCTCGGACAGCAGTGCTGGGTGGTTGCCCGGTAACCGGCACTGGCCCGTGCGTAAATGCGGGAGAGGACACTGGCCATCCCTGCTCTGTTTTCGGTTCTGTGGAAATCCTGCAGGTGACACCTGTGTAAGGGACACCTGCACAGGTTCATCTGCTTTGGCAGTGAAGGTTGACACAGCATGCCAGGGCTGTCTCTCTCTTGTTTGTCTCATACAGCCAATCTCTGGGTTCAGTAACAGCGAAAATTTTGAGGGGGTTGGAACTGGAAAGGCAGTCTCCCTCCACAGTGATTTTTTTTTTCCCCATAATGCACCAGGTACCACAGATACCACTTCCTCTTGAGAGTCCTGTGAGTACTACAGGTGCATTTCTCCTCCTGTCCTATGCGTCTTGAGCGAACGAAAGGATTTGGTGCTAGGCAACAGAACTAGAATTTTCGCTTTACTTCCCTGAGTGCCTGAAAGGTGCTGGTTATAATTAGTTTAAAAACTTTCAAGACCTGGGGTTACTTTCGGAAAGTAACCTACATTTTTAAAAATTTTGTCAGAGACTGGAGGAGCTGGAGGGAGAGTGCAAGTGGTTGTGGGACGGGGGTTTGGGACAGCAGCTGCCCCCGTGACAGCCTGACCCGGTTTGGAGGATGCTCTAATCCCCGTGCGGGCCAGATTACTGTCTGTTACATATTGTCTGGTGGCGGTGGGATTCCGCGCTGCTGGGATCGGCTCAGACCTGCTGCGCTGCTAGGGCAGGCTGGCTGCCTCTTTGCTTCGCTTCTCCGTTTATTTCATCTTTTTTGATGCATTCATTTTTAAAAATTTATTTCCACAAAGATGACTTATTTCTCTATGTGTTGTAGGGGTTGCAGCAGCGGGGGAAGCTCCTGTTTTGTTTTTCGAGTTATAAATATGAACCACGTATTATGCAGAGTGCCGAAAAACACTGCATAACACTATTGAGAATCGCAGATGCTTAAAGCTGACCGTACTAAGATGGGGTAATCCCAGGGCTAGAACAGAACACCCAAATAAATTAATCCACATCTCAAGTGTCAGCCTCAGAATCTCCACAAACTTGACCCTGCTCTCTAACACCATGCTAAAGTTAATCCTCATTGCAATTAACTGGACTTAAAGGACACTCAAGTTCATGACTGTCTTAGACTCTTTCTGTGGACCAAGCAAGAAAGTATTCCGCCAGCTGGAAGAAAGTGAATGCTGCTCCCAGAATGCACCTGAAATATGAATATGTTTTACCGATTCACAACCTCATTGATCTAAGAGTGCGGAAAAATCCCTTTTCTGCATCATATCAAGGTGTCTGGTTCTGGGCTTCAGTATTGGGTTCATTAGTTGCAATCAAGGCCATTAGAGTTGTCCGTGGGTCAGGACAGAAGTTTATTGACTGAAATGTTTTTTCCACTGTACAGAGTATATCTCTGAATATAAAGGTGGTGACATTTATTTTTAAAGCTGCAGCCTTTACAAGGAAAAACATACACTTCCCCCACAGTCCACAGCACTTCAAATGAACTGGAATAGCCGGTCACTGCAAAGGATGTTGCTGAATTAACAAGAGAATGTGTACCTCATGCAGTGTGTCTTGAATATTTCTGTGTGTGTGTGTAGAATATATATTCTAATCAAAAAGTAAACTGCCGCAACCCAACAGGGTTGTGCCATCCCTGAAACCGGGAACATAAGAGATGAGAAATCCACTCTCCTGTTGCTTCCGCTGCCTCTCCGTCGATCTCCCGCTCTCCGTGCATAAATGATTTGCATTTCTGAATTAATGAGGTTCTGCTGCACGGAGAAGTCTGCTCTCTCCCCCCGCATGCATGCATGCATGCACATGTGCACGCACGCTCGCACGCACGCGGGCATAGGGCAGCATGCGGAGTGATGCCTGGTCTCCATGGTAACGCCGCTGTGCGTGCGAAGCGCCACTGCGCTTTGGGAACCCCCTCTCTCAGCCCCCTCCCTGGCCCTCCTTGCCTTTCCTCCGCTGTGTCGCCATTGTTGCCCTGGCGCCCGTTTTGTGTGCGCCTCTGGCTCCAGAACGCACAGACCCACACACCTCTGCTGTGCTACAGACCTGCTGTGTGTTTCCTGTGGCTGGGTGTCCAGGTCTGTGAGTGAGGGACTGAGCACAGGCTGTGCTCCTGTGAGTGCAGAGAGACTCAGCACAGGTTGTGCATCTGTGAGTGTAGAGAGACTCGGCACAGGCTGTGCATCTGTGAGCGCAGAGAGACTCGGCACAGGCTGTGTGTCTGTGAGCGCAGAGAGACTCTGCACAGGCTGTGTGTCTGTGAGCACAGAGAGACTCAGGACAGGCTCTGTTCCTGTGAGCACAGAGAGACTCAGGACAGGCTCTGTTCCTGTGAGCACAGAGAGACTCTGCACAGGCTGTGTGTCTGTGAGCACAGAGAGACTCAGGACAGGCTGTGCTCCTGTGAGCACAGAGAGACTCTGCACAGGCTGTGTGTCTGTGAGCGCAGAGAGACTCTACACAGATCAGGATTCTCTGATGACGTGGGTTCTTAAAGCGAATAACTGAATAGCGGATGAAGATAAATGATTTGATGGCCTGGCACGCACGGCAGTCAATGGCCTGTCTGGGTGGCTCCCATTGATCAGTTTTACAACCCAAGTAGCCAGCCGGGAAACTAAACGGTTTCGGTCAATGCTATTTATGGGATTATCGACGAATGACTGCTTCCATCAGCACTGTCAAGAGTGGGGGGAAAAAGTGACATAGACCAGACATAATTAATTGAATAAAAAATGATGACGAACATTCATGTAACAGAATATGAAAGATGAGGAGAAATGGGTGATGGTTGAGGGGAATATTCAAAAGATTGGATTGATGTATATGGGTTGACATTTCTGCAGACATTTCCTCATCAGCACAAGTAAACTCATAGTTGCAGGCAGAAGCTACAAACAGGAGGAGTCCATCCTGGAGCTCACCAAACCATCATGCTCTCGACTGGAAGCTTTACACATAGCAGATCTCAGTTCATACTGCAGTCTTCACGCATAGCAAAGCCTTGGAATTACGGGGAGCTTTGATTTGCCTGCAGCAGACCTGTGGATGACGTAAATGATCAGAGGTGACACACGTATTGTATGCGATGTGGAGTGACCTTTTTATGTTCATCAGGGGTCGTCTTCAATTGATTTACATACACACACAATGAAATAGATTAAATGCATGTATTCCTCAGTGTTATATATCACCAACATCTTGAGATGTGTTGGGGGTGGTTGACCCCACTGTGCCAGCCCCCAGTAACAGGATATCCTCCCACTTCCTGTCTGCTGGTTCCTGCTCTTTCTGAGGAGAGGGAGCAGTGGGATTAGCCTTTAAGAATGTTTGCTTTCTCCTGGTTTCCACTGTCTCTCTTTCTCTCTCTCGTTCTCCCTGTTTCTCCCTCTTGTGCTCTCTCCCTCTGTCTATATCTCTCTGACATGAACACACCCGCGCGCGCACACACACACACACACACACACACACACACACCCAGAGGCTCCAACTGACAAAATGTTCTTTGAATCAGAAAGTGGTGCGAAACCCCTCAGATCTTCTTATTTGACAGCGCGAAGCTCCTCCCAGCTGTTCTGAAAAGCACAGCTGGTTTTGGTAAAGAGGCCTCCAGCTGTGCATGGCTAAAGAGGCTTACTGCTGGGTCAGTGGGGGGGGAACTTGCGACATAGAGGTCTGAGCGCTCCCACCTAAATACAGTGTGGGTCACAGCAGTCCTGTAGCAGCAGTGTGAAAGCTGATACTCATATTGGAAGTGTACCGGGAATACCTTGTCATCTTAGAGTTGCACGCAGGGCTGACATGTTAGAATACTGGTTAAAAATAGTTGATTTTTGCTTCTGAAAAAAGTGTTTGAAAATGAAACTCAGAGAATATGTTTAGTGGGACGTATTAAGAGGTAACCATTGAAATAACTGATAAAGGCATGGGAAGTGAGAGCACTTTCCCTGGGTCCTGTAGTTTTAACTCTCTGAAATGCCTTGTAAAAAATGAGGATTGGCTCTTCAGAATGACCTCATCAAAGTGTTAGAAGAGCACCCACTCCACAGCGCAGCATAAGTCTACCTGTCCAGTTATATGACTAGGCCAACACAACTGCCTGAATCCTGCCTTGTACCAGAGAGTAATAGGTTGTTAGTTTAACATTCCTCTGTAGGTGAAAGACTTAACAGCTCAGGGGAACAGGCTACGAGGCATTGCTCTCTCACAGACCCTTCCCATTCTCGTTTTCCTCTTCCTCTCCTCCTCCTCGTCCTTTTATTTTGATGTCATTTCGTACTTGTCCTTCTCCATGCTGAATTCTGTTCCTGTTTTCATTCTCTCCTTTTCCCTATCTCTCCCCCTTCATCTCTCCCTCTATCCTCTTCTCCCTCCCTCTTCTTCATCACGCTCTCCCTCTCTCTCTCTCCTTTAAACCCCCACCCCCACCCCAGTTGAGGAGGTGAAAGACAAGCGGATTAGAGAGATTTAATCTCTCCCTACCACCTCTCCCTGTTCGTTTTGAACAGAGCCCCGATTGGTCAGGAATACATGAAGGCAGTGCTGGACTCTAGACACTAGTTGTATTGAGTTGGTGTTTCTTTGCATCAGACAATGACAGTTTTAGCTTCTGCTTTGACATTTAAATACACACACACACACACACACACACACACACACACACACACACATATAAAAACACATGGACACACAGAAACATTGTCATCTCTGTTCAGTATTAAGAATGTCATCATTGAGAAGAAACAGGCCTTAATAATACAGTAATTGATGTCAATGTCCAAATGTCTCCACATGCAAGTCAATACATGTACAAAGGGATACCTCATAAAATGCATAATTTAAGATGTTGTTCTATACATTTACTGTTGTAGATATCAGTTTTGAAGAGATTCTCCTTTGATGTAAAATGTGTTTGAATTGCTGTGGAGGATTGTGGAATTGTAACGGGCTTTATAGTGTCTTACCCACATACAAAGCTCAGAATGAACTGTTCTTTCTTTGTGTGGATTGTGGCCCATTACATCTGCTAATCCCATTGGCGTTGATCATAATTTTAAGAAAATCATTCTTTGTTACTTAAAGGCATGAACATAGGCTCCAGATACTTAGATAAGCAGTAGATACAGTCTACTCTGTATACACTGAACTGGCTCACACGTCTTATCCGATGTACTAGCCTCATGCTAATGTACAGAGGAGGTGCAGCTAGCTTCACAGTGCATTCTGGGAATTGGCGGTAGAGAGAAATTAAGTGAGATGGAGTTCACTCTGTGTCAACTAAAATTAAGAAAAGTCAGCAGTTCAGGGCAGCCACTTGCCCCTGCTTTGAAGGCTCAGGGAGGTGGAGATTTCTTTGCTGTGAATCTGGTGTGTTGTTTTCAGTATGTGCGTGCTTTTTAGCTAACTTATAATTGAAGCAATCTGCAATGTATTGCTGTCCAAAATATTTTACTGCTGTTTACTGATGACTGTTTCTTTCACATTTCTGATTTCTGTTTCTGATCAGTGATATCTGCATCGCTAGTATCCCAGTGTATGATGCAGTCACTGTGTTCTCCTCACAGGTATTTCTGTTGTGTGCTGTGGTCTGTGCATCGTTTCGCATCTTTCATTTTCGTGTCTGTAAAAGAGGTTCTTGATGGTAGTGAAACTAGTGAAACACAGAAATGGAATTATGGGAGTGCAGGAGGTCTCGGGCCTCTCGGCTGATGGTGAAAAAGGGCTTCTGGGTATTGGGTCAGGCAGGTCCGAACTGAAGCGTGGGGTGGGGTAGGGTGGGGAGGAGTCACAGACGGGATGTCTCTGCTGCTCCCTTCATCAGAACAAAAGTGGGGCCAAAGAAGGGCTGTTACCACACCCCCCCACTGCCGCCACCACCACCACCACCATGCCTTTTCCATCCACGAGGCCTGGGGGACAGAGCAGAGACAGGACCCGTCGCCATGACGACAGCTTCTGCAAGCTGCCCGACACCTGGCCCCTATTGGTGGAGGGGGGAGGGAAGAAAAGAGCGAGAGAGAGAGAGAAAGGGGGGGGGTGGAGGCAGACGACCCAGTTTTTCCCCCGGGGACCCTGGCCTGTTCGTTTTCACGAGCAGAATTAGCATAAATTAGGGGGCAGGAAGGGTGTTGGGGAGTGGGGTGGGGGGTGGGGGGAGTGTCAGGAGGAGGTGAGGCGTCTCCCCTGGATCCTATGTTCTCTCCCTGTTCTCGATCATGTGATAGCCTACAGATCTGTGCCGTCGTTGCCTGCCGTCATGTTTTAAAGGACCTTTTTTGAGTTGGCATTAACGTCGTTTGTGCTCTGAGGCTTCTGGGGCATGGCGGTGAACAGCAGAAATCCCCTCCGTGCAGGACCGTGAGTCGGTGTTCACCCAACACCAGAGGCCGCGCGGCAGGAAGCAGAGCATGCTGGTCTGGGATGGCGCCAGGCAGGGGCCCGGCGCAGATGTGCGTGTTTCTGCAGCGATGTGCGGTGTGTTCAGCCACAGTTTCCTCCAACCAACTTGTCTGTGAATATGAAAATACCGGCCCACTGCGTCTCTGTTACTGGGAACCTCATCTCTGAAGCGGGGGCGCCACCCCGCCCAAACACTCCAAAAGCTGGGACCCCCATGCCTGTGTGGTTGTACGGGATGCAAGCTCCTGTCCAGGAGGGGCGGAACCCCGAAGGCTGGCTCGGATTGGTCAGCGGGAAGGAGCCTGGCGGGTCACTGTGAATCAGGTTTATGGGCTACTTAGAGAGAGAGGGAGTGGGGAGGGGCGAAGGTGCTGTGTGTTACTGTCAGTCGCAGGTTACAGGGTGAAGAGTCAGACACTGCAGGAAGGGCAGCATGTGACTGTCTGAAGGTGGGGGGTGTCGGAGGGGAATACATGTTGAAAAAGCGCTAGCTCTTGGGGGGGAGGGGTGTGGGGAGAGGGGGGGGGGGCGGCTGAGGTACCAAATCAAAACCAGAGGTTAAGGAGGAGGCGCGGAGAGGGGGGCGCGGGCAGGGCCTCCGGCTCTGGCTTTAAAACCCAGAATGAAAGGAATTAAACGACACTGCGTTCACAATGCAGCGATGAAGAAGCACAGAAGCCTGCCTGGCGCATTCTCCACAAGGCTGTATTCTGCTGGCGTTTCTCAAGTGGAGGGCGGTGGGGAAAAAAGCAAAAACAAAATGCAATGCAGCAGTCCCATTTCGGGTTTCTGTCCTGAGTCCTCTCCCTCTGGTGGAAGTGTGGTACCCCGCCGGCTTGGCTCCGCTCAGTGAGGCAGGCAGAACGGGTTTCCATGGGGCACGGGGGGGGTAGCCCTCGACCATACAAACTCATCAGTGAAACTCTTTGAGCCCAGCCTCCCACTACGCCCATATAAACATTTTGAATGACAGTTTGTGTGAGGTTCGCCCCTGGGCGGCATGAGACAGGAAGTGGCCGCTGAGCAGTAGTACGACCCGTGTGGCGAGGGGTGGGTTACACTCTCCCACCCTTTGATCTCACTTCCTGTCTGCGAGAAGCGTTTGCAGGAGCGATGTTTCGTTCACTTTTTGTTCCTACCTCTCACACATATTAGTTACTTATTGCTTCACAGTCAGTAGTGTGGTTTAAACCATTAATAACTGTAAGAAACAAACAGAAAAGGGTGAGGAACGCAAATTAGATAAAATACGTCTGTCAGTGTTTATTATTAACTTTGAGGTTTTTTTTTTTATTCCACCTCAATTAGTAAATCAATTGTGTTGAACTGGAAAGGAAAGGAATGCTTACACTGATTGGTTGGTCCCAGTTTAGTGAGAATGTTGATTGAATCCAGGCCAGAGTTGAGGAGTAATTGCTGAGGAATAGCTTAGTGCAGACGATGCTTCCTGTATGGAGCAGCGCAGCAGTTTTTCCTGCGTTGTGTCACATGCATTTCACATGGGGGGAGAAATGGGGTCCTAACCCTGAGCCAAATCTCACCCACACCGACCCTCCATTACCACCCCTGTTTCACGGGGAGCTTTGATTGAGCAGGGCATGTAGAAACAATGTCTGTATTTCAGTGTGCAGGCAAAATATAATTTGTGCTGTTGCTGCTGCTGTTGTTGCTGTTGTTCTTGTTCAGTAGAATGGCCTGGTCTTGTGCAACATCCTTACGAAAACATCGCTGAAGTGCAAATGATCCCGGTCCCTCCCCCCTCGAGACAATCCCCCCCAGAGACCGCATGGCAGAGGAAGTGGAGTGCCCTGCTGCTGTCTCCGTTTCTCCCCTCCCCTCCCTCTCTCTCTCCTTCTCGCGCTCTCTCCCCCTCCCTCTCTCTCCCTCTCCCTCTCCCTCTCCCTCTCCCTCCCTCTCTGTCTCTCCTCTCTCTCCTTCTCGCGCTCTCTCCCCCTCCCTGTCTCTCCCTCTCCCCTCCTCCCTCTCCTCTCCCTCCCTGTCTCTCCTTCTCCCTCTCTCTCTCTCCCCCCCTCCCTCCCTCTCTCCCCTCTCCCTCCCTCTCTCCCTCCCTCTCTCTCCTTCTCGCGCTCTCCCCCTCCCTGTCTCTCCCTCTCCCTCCCTCTCTCTCCCTCCTCTCGCGCTCTCTCCCCCTCCCTGTCTCTCCCTCTCCCTCTCCCTCCCTCTCTCTCTCCTTCTCGCGCTCTCTCCCCCTCCCTGTCTCTCCCTCTCCCTCCCTCTCTCTCTCCTTCTCGCGCTCTCTCCCCTCCCTCCCTCTCTCCTCTCTCCCTCCCTCTCTCTCCCTCTCCTCTCTCCTTCTCCCTCTCCCTCTCCTCCCCTCTCCCTCTCTCTCCCTCTCCTCTCTCCTCCTCCTCTCCCTCTCCTCTCTCTCTCTCCCCCCTCCTCCTCTCCCTCTCCCTCCCTCTCCCTCTCCTTCTCTCTCTCTCCCGCTCTCTCCTCCTGTCTCTCCTCTCCCTCCCCTCTCTCTCCTTCTCGCTCTCTCTCTCCTCTCTCCTTCTCTCTCCCCCTGTCTCTCCCTCTCCCTCCCTCTCTCTCTCCTTCTCGCGCTCTCTCCCTCTCCCTGTCTCTCCCTCTCCCTCCCTCTCTCTCCTCTCTCTCGCGCTCTCTCCTTCTCGCGCTCTCTCCCCCTCCCTGTCTCTCCCTCTCCTTCTCGCGCTCTCTCCTTCTCGCGCTCTCTCCCCTCCCTGTCTCTCCCTCTCCCTCCCTCTCTCTCTCCTTCTCGCGCTCTCTCCCCCTCCCTGTCTCTCCCTCTCTCTCTCTCCCTCTCTCTCCCTTGTTTGCTCTCTCTTGCCCTCTCCCCCTTTCCCCTCTCTCTCTTTTATATTAACTATCAGTTTTTGCATATCTCATGTAGTTATTGCCTTTTCTTTCCTTAATTACTCCCCCATCCATCTTCTTACACGTTAATATGATACACAATGTGCATGTGTTTATTTTGTATGTATTATTATTATGTCTGTGAGTGCAAGAACATCCGGTAAAATGAAGTTCATCTTAGCTCATCAGCTGCCTCTGCTGTGGAGCGAGTCTGTTTTTCTGTATGTCGTATCAGAAACCAGATCCTGTTTTTCAGCACAGGGAGAGAGAAAGGAGGAGGGGCGGGGGGTGGCTGGGTATTGGTAACAAGCCAGCCAGAAATTCTTTTCATATTTAATAAGTCCCGCAGGAGGTCTTGCTAGTATAAAGTGTATTATATTGTACAACTCTCCTGGCCAAGTTTGGGGAACAGGGACCCCAATTCTCAGCAGTTTAAGTGAACGGCCTGTCGGGGTAATTGTCAGGCCATCTTAAATGAGTGGTTTGATGGTTTTACATGTGAAGGTGCTTCTAGGACAAACGCTGTATCAGTAGAACGGTACGCTCTCGTGTCGTCTCAGGCTGGCTCCCAACGTGAATAATTGGGATTACGTGGTTTACTGCACCATATGGAAACCCAACCACAGTCACTTGTTCTGTTGTGGAGGTCCCACTTGACCTGATGTGGAGTGTGTGTGTGTGTGTGTGTGTGTGTGTGTGTGTTTGTGTGTGTGCGCATGCGTGTGTGTGTGCGCATGCGTGTGTGTGTGCGTGTGTGCATGCGGGTACACTAAAGCTGGCAAAGGTCATTTCCTTAGGATCCCCTGCAGTATTTGTATAGCCATTACTCTTCTTGCCAATCTTGTAGAAGCCAATTTGCAGTTTAAACAGTACCTGCATATACCTTCACTTTCTGTTAAATTGATTCTGAAACTGTCAGTTTCATCCAAACCTTCAGTTCATTATTCCCAATCAAAATACCACCTCTCATGTATATGGAGTTTGTAAGTAAGAAACGACCACACCTCAGCTTTCTGAAAACAAAAAATGCGTCAGTCCCGAAGATTTGTGCTCTGTGTACACTAACTTTTCTCAAAACACACTCACCCCATTGTCTTTTCCAAACAATGTTTTTGTTAGAGCGAGAGCATTTTCTGTAACTGACTTAGCTGTAGAGGGATTTGCTGGTGATTTTCGGAGAGCATGCTGGCGGAGAGATGGCGATTGCCGAGTAATTATTTCTCCCATGTTTTCCCTAGCGTTTCCAATGCACCTTGACTGCAGGATACTGGATTGCTGGATTTTTCTCTCCTGGACTGTGAGCCACATTTAAGTCATTTTCACATTTTCACTCAGTGCACGAAGCACTTTGTTTCCCTCTGAATGTAAAATTGCAACATTCAACATGGACATGTTGCATGCATATAGGACCACAAATGGATGCTCATCAGATGGGCGTAACTTGTTTTCTCTAAAGTGTATATGCTGTACACTGTGACCGTACACCAGCCCACCCACAATTCCTTGCAGGTCACATTGTGACGTTATTGTGGGCATAAGGGTTTTGGAGGAGGTGCCAGGAGGGCAGGTTGAGATGAGGGGAAATGGAGAGATGCTTGTTAACCCCGGTGAGCACCCGTCGCAGTGCGTGGTTTGGCACCAGGTGTTGTGGTGAGGCTTTTTTCCCGGGTGTTGCGCAGGTGAGCACCCTGCTCAGCGGGAGGTCCCGGCTTGCAGCCTCCCTGTGGTCAGGGAAACCCTCCCCCCCCCCCCCATCCCGCCTCTGACACCACAGCAGCCTGTGACTCCCCTCCCTGTCGTGCCTAATTAATGCCATTAATTATCCTCAGTTAGTGGCGCGGTGTTGGCCCGGCAGTGGCGGCTGTCCCTTTGTGGCCTTTGTCGTGTGAAGGCCTCTGACACGACCTGCCCCCCCCACGTGACTGCCCTAATGAGCAGGAGCAGCACCTGCTGCAGGTGCTGGGTGCAGCTCCTCTCAGGTTCGGCTGTGTGTGTGTGTGTGTGTGTGTGTGCCTGTGTGTGTTTGTGTGTGTGCGTGTGCATGTGTGCGTGTTTGAGTGTGTGAGTGGTAATTATGTAGTAGTAGTCTTAAAGGGAGCCCACTTGACCAATCAGATCAGCCATGACCTGATAGGTCTCTTGAATTTTTGTAACACCTTGCTTTGTGTTTGTGTCAGTTTTGCTGCCACAGTGTAAACTCACACCAGTATATTGACTGAAGTGACTGATCCCAGGTCTGCTTAGTTATGACCTGTCGGTCAGACCAGAAACTGAATTACTATCATGTAGGTCACTGACACATACACCAAGATGAGGAACGTAATTAACAACATTCAGGAAAGCCTGCATTGATGTGGGTGATACTTTGGCAACCAGGAAACAGAAGGGTGGATGTCGTCGACTGTGCTGGAGCTGTGATTGGGTGAAGTGTGATTCCACTCATAATCGGCAGCATTCATGGGCCAATCAGAGCTGCTCTGCCAACAGTCATGAGCTACCAGGTCAAGGTGTTTGCTTGCTTTTCCATGTGCGTGTCACGTGTGGCTGTGGAGAGGCCTGGGAATGGCTTTGATTGGGTGATTGAATGAACAGACTTTCATTTAATGCTTTTTGTAATATTGGGCAGTATTGACCGAGTTAAATTTTGTGGTGTAAAATGAGGCTCATTGACAGCATGAGGAGAGTTTTGACCTCTCTACTGTCTCCTTCCATGTCACCTGTTACTGCCGCATCTGTGGACTGAGGAAGGTCTGTGACCCAGAAAGATGTCTGTGATATCTGGGGTTTTCCAGATGCAGTGGGGCACACAGCTTTGTGTGTGTCTGTGTGCGCCTCTCCGAACGTGTCCCAGTGTGACATAAACTGCAGAGGGCACCTTATCTCCAGTGACAGACACATTTCAGGAGCCGGCGGGAGATGGTGTGATGGGACAGGACATTAGTCTGAGGCCCAGCTCAAGGGAGAACTCAAGGATTGGAGCTCACTTTCCGAGGCAGCTGTCTTTGCTCATCGGGAGAGCAGTGGCCTTCACACTGACGTTACGTGGCTGTTCTTCAATAACCGCAGCTGGCAGTTTAGTTGATTTTGGCCGGTCTGCACAGCCGGTGTTTCCAGGTGTATGGAAATGTCCACACACCGTCAGCAGTGTGGAGTCTCTGGCGCAGGAGTGGAGCGGATGTCATTGACTCATCAGTGTGATGGGACGCTCACCTGTGTCTGTGCCACCGGATCATTATAGTCAGACAGAATGGTGAAGCAGAGGGAGTGGTGGCGTTCGAGGAGTTAAAGAGCTGATTCGGAGAAACGAGTGTGTGATGTGAGAGACGGAACAGGCGAGCTATCTGAAGCCGCAGGCAGGCTCTTTTAAACTCTCTCTCTCCATCCTTCTCTCTCTCCCCCTCTCTCTCTCCGACTTCCCGGCCGGCGCATGATTGACGGCCTGAGGGTTTTAATGGGCACCGGAGAGGGAGAGATGAGGTCGGGGTTGTCATGGCAACAAGGCGAAGGGGGCCCCTTTCCGACACTCTACCTGAGCGGCGCGTAGCCTCGGCGCCCCGGGTGCCGCGGTGCTGCGTTCCGGCCCGGGTTTTACCGGCCCGGCCCCCCAGGTGCCCTCGGTCAGAGCCGAGGCACACTTACGCACCAATCAGCGCCGGAGCCGGGGGTTCCAGACGGTTAAGTGTGTCCTTTCCCGCTGTGGAACGATTCCGCTGCCAGCCCCTCAGCTGTTCCCAGAACAGCCCACGTGAAGCGGAGCGGTCCGCTTCCAGCCTTGCTGCTGTTCTCAGATGAGCCCAAAGGTGTGCCGCCTGTTCACCAGCTGTAACCGGCTGGCCTTACCCTCAGGTCACATCAGAGACTGGTGTGACCTAAATGCTGGGTAATTGCTGGTGTGGTGCTAACCACAAGCAGCAGAGCTTAGCCTCGCAAGGAAGAAACTGCATTCCAGTGTGATGTGTTTCTTTTCGCCAGAAGGGGTAAAATGAAAGAACATCAGAACATTGCACTGAAGAGAACTGGCCATTCTGCCATCTTGGCTCTAAAGTAATTACAATCAAATGAGAGCAGCAAACAGCTCAATACAGTATAGCAATGTAGAAAAAGTAGATTTTATTTGAAATAAAATAAACATGTAAGTTGGCCGTAAAAGCAACTTGGGATAAAATGAAGGTACAGCACAACTGTCATTACTATGTTTTAGTGTGCGTGTGTGTTTGTGTGCGGAGTGCCTCGCCTCTGGCCCCTCGTTTGGTTTGAGTACCTGGGCTGGCGGAGCTAGGGGGTTATTCAGGGTTTTGGGTTACAGGGCAGCGGGGGGTACTGCTGATGCACTCTCCCAGTTTACACCCTCCCCTGGGATCTGCAGAATGACTGGCTGACACCTCCGACCCCTGATGGCCTGTCCCTGTTCTCCCCTGCACCACACAGACCTCGGCTTTAATCACTTAATTTTCACTGAAGCTGCAGAACTTCACAAACAAGGGAGTTCTGCTGCAGGCAGGGAGTTCTGCTGCAAGCGGATCTGCTGTTTTAAGATTTTGTTCGTGTGGTCTCTCTCTCTCTTCCTCAGCTCGATCTGTTCACAGCTTCATTCACATCACAAATATGTGCCCTTGTCACCAAAGAAAGATGATTAAAATGTAAACTCTGTCATGTGTTGTGTTGTTGTGTGGATAGGCATCTGTGTGCCTGACGCTAACAGCAGGTTGTGAGCGGGTGTGCATGGTGTATGTTGTGCGTGTCATGGTTGCCGTTGGTGACGTGAATGTCTTTCTGTGTTTCAGAGTGCGGCGGCAGCCCCCAGCCCGGTGATGGGCAACATGCCCCCCAACGACGGCATGCCCGGCGGACCCATGCCACCCGGCTTCTTCCAGGTAAGAGGGTTACCTGGTTACCTCCCTCCCTGCTCCTCTTCCACGTTTGGAGTCCATGTGAACTGCTGTAATGTGGGAATCCTGTGAATCCCTTCGGGTTGGGATAGTTTTCATTACAGTTTACAGTTTTTTTCCTCCCCATTTGGCCTTGGGTTTTCTTCTTGTTTTGTGTTTCGTATTCCTGTAGTCCCTTAGAAATGTACCCTGTCCAATACCTTATCACAATTCAGTTACAAAAATCCCCCTACAGCAAGTATATTTAAGTTGACTAATTAATAAAAGTCTCCTTCAGGTTTGCAGATGAGTCTTGACAATTTTGTGTTTTTTGGCATAATAACGGTAATGGTAATAGATGGTGACGATAACAGGATAATAATGCTAATAAGATTAACATTAGCAGCAGTATCGCTAAGATCGGTAGGGGGGGTGGTGTTTGCGTTGCTCCAGCGTGGCGGTGCAGGCGTTGGCGTGGAGCCTCCTGCCTCCTGCCTCCCGACTCCTGCAGGGAGCTGAGTGACAGTTCTCCCGGGGCGTGGAGAACGTTAATGATTCATGAGCAGCGATCAGTCCGGCGCAAAAAGATACCTGACGGTTCCGTGTGAGTGGCGTTGGCGTTCCATAAATAGTCTGTGTGCGTTAGGGAGAGGCAGAGAGAGAAGGGAGGGAGACAGAGGGAGGGAGGAGTCGGCATGTGTGTGTGTTTTCCACAGCAGTTCATTCCTGCCTGGCCTACAGTGAGCGGGGCACAGAAGATGGGAGGGATGAAGAGCTTTCCCTCTCCCCGTCTCTCTCCCCTCCTCTCTGTTTCTCTGTCTCTCTCTCCTGCTGTCTCTCTCTCTCCCTCTCTCTCATTCCTTCTCTTCTATTTCTCTCCTTCTCTCTCCGTTTCTGTCTCTCCCTCTCTTACTCTCCCTCCGTTTCTCACTCTGCCCCCCCCGGTGTGTGTGTGTGTGTTTGGGGATGGAAGCTGTAATGTGTATTAGAAGCAGCTGCACTCACACAGTATAAACCCAGAGCACTGTTTTGGGGAAGGTTTCCTTGTGTGTTTGACCCCCAACCCCCCTTTCTTTTTCTCCTCTAGTCTGTTATCCCCACTCTCCCTCTCCCTCACCCTCAGCCCCGCACCCTCATTCCCCTCCGTGCCCCCCTCTCTTCCTCCCCTGTGTGTGCTTTTGCCATTTTTTGAGTGGCCATATCCGCTTCACCTGACTCCAGCTACGCACATTAGCCTGAGAAAACCTCTCACTCCTACCCAGTTTCCACCCCTCAAATTAAAGTATTTACTATACAAATACTGCCGAACATTAGAGCAATTTGCCAGGGGTGAAATGTGCTTAATGCTGCAGTGGCGGCCCGGCGGAGCCGTAGGAGTGTGCAGCTTAATCCCGGCTCCTCTCCAACAGCGTACCTGTGCTCAGTTTGGGCTCACCGTGTTCAACCACTGCCAACACACAGCACGCCTCTGTCGCTGAGACTGCACACTCACGCACACGCACACACATACAGAAATACACACACACACACACACGCGCACCCTCATACAGAAACACACACACACTCACGCACACGCACTCATACAGAAACACACATGCACACACACTCACGCACACGCACACTCATACAGAAACAAACAACACACACACACACACACACACACACACACACACACACACACACTCACTCACGCACACGCACACTCATACAGAAACACACACACACACATACAGAAACACGCACACACACACTCATACAGAAACATACACGCACGCACACACACCCTCATACAGAAACACACACACACCCATGCGAGCGCACACACTCATAGAGAAACACACACGCTTTCAAACGCTTATACAGAAACACGCACACACACGCATACACACACGTTCATTTATACACAAACATACACACCCACAAACACTTAAACAGAAACACACCTTCATGAATATTCAGACACACACAATCTCTCCTACATGCATGAAATGGGGGCGCGAATGATGTTTCCAGATGAGAGAAAGAGAGAAACCCATGCACACACCCCTGTGCATGAATGAGGATTCCATTCCCACAATGCAGTGGGGCACAGCTCAGTGTCTGTGTGGTGATTGACTGTATGTAGTGTGACAGACAGGTTGTGGCACCGTCAGCATGAGCAGCAAGCCAGGAAATAAGAGAACATTTCTGGGGGCGTGTGTGTTTGTGTGCATTGTGTGTTTGAGAGCTTTCTGTGTGTGTGTGTGTGTGTGTGTGTGTGTGTATGTCTGTGTGTGATTGACTGTATGTGTGTGTGTGTGTGTGCATGCGAGCAAGAGAGCATTTCTGTAAGTGTGTGTGTGTTTGTGTGTTTGTGATCAACTGTGTGTGTGAGGAGGAGTGTGTGTGAGTCCGTGTGTGTGTGCTGGGCTGACACCTGGCCCGTATCACAGCTCTGTGACTCTGCAGAACCCCCCACCGCTCCCTCACAGGGCACGGGTACCAACGTCAGGGCGCGTGTGACCGCAGGGACAGCCATGTGAACTCGGCGCTAAGAATCAGTCACTGAAACTCGGGCACTGAGGGGCTTTGCTCTCTCTCAGTGGTGCCTGCTACAGTGCAGTGCAGTGCAGTAGCCCAGTGCAGGGTGAAGGGAGGATTGGGCACAGAACCGGCTCAGCGTCCTGTTGAGTCCTGTGTGATCTTGTGCTCAGTGGGAGTTTGAGGCTTTAAGGCTTACATACTGGCTTACAAAGGGTTAAAACACGCTTTCATGAGGCAAATCTGATATTGCTTCAGTTTTAATGTTCCTCTACCTGAAAACCGCGCTTATATAGAAAGTGGTCCGAACGAGAGCAAGCGTTTTGTTATTTGAATGTTTTACCATGAGGTCACTGATCTTTTTCTTGGATCAGTGAGAGAATGCTTCTTAATGAACAAAAAGAAGAAAAGTCTAGGTTTTTACTTTCTTTTCAACATCCATGAAGGAGAGCCTAAGAATCCGGCATAAAGTGCCAGATGATTCATTGATATTATTAATTTTCCTGCCTGGGAGTGCAAGTGAATTCAGATCTTGCTCCAGTGAGTCATTTTTTTAAAGTGAAAGACCAGGAGCAAGGAAGAAAGCTTCGCTTCGATTATATTGTACATCTTGGAAGCCACAGAATATTTGTATATCAAGTTAATTGAAAGGCACATTCTTATAAAAGAGTATCTTCATTTGTATGAGGAACTTCAAGAGTAACAGACTTGTGACTCTCAATGTTTACTGTAATAATAATAATAATAATAACAATAATAGTTAAATGTCTGTGGAATGAGCAGTGAGCAGTGATTGGTTTTCAGCTGTGCAGTTGATGCATGTTTGCGCAGTCTATGTACAGCCAATTCAGCAGTTTTTTTATTCATCTCCTGGCTACTGCCTGGGTCAGTGGGTCAGGGGGCCTCACAGCATCCTGCAGGTCAGAATCAGAGTTAAAAACTGAGGGGGTATCAGTGGGGTGGGAAATTTCGTCTGTGAATTAACCCTAACCCAGTCCCTCTAACCCTCTAATCCTAGCTCTAGCCCTAAAAGTCAAACTTGCTCACCACAACCCTCTCTAACCATAACCTTCTAACTCTAACCCCAAACCCTTACCTCTTTAATCATAATCCTAACCCCCTAACCCACTAACCATAACCCTCTAAACCAAACCTTGTTTGGCCCCATGCCCAGATTGTGCCCCAGGTCTCAGTCTGCTGCCCAGCTCACTGTATTTGCACTATGGCACTGACTAAACAGTGCATCTTATAAAAGCGTGTCCTGATCGGTTCAGATACGGAGTGTAACTGTTTGACACATGAATTTTCTCAGTAGTCTTCAGCACTATTGTCACTGAGAGTCTGCTCACGTCAAATCCAGTTTTGACTGCACTTTTTCGATGTAATGAGATGTATTGGTAAACATCCAGGACTGGCAAACATCACATTACAGCGCATTGCATTACTGCATAGAATCAGCAACCTTTGGGCTATGAGCCCTGCTCCTCATCACTGCGCCACACTGATGCCCAACATTATTTGATTGCCTAATTTTCTTTAGGAAAAGAGAATCATAAAACCTACATCACCGTTGATAGTTCATAACCGTTCTTATTGAACTGCTGCTGAATATGCATGCATTGTGTTGATCTGTGGCACAATAGCACTGCATAGTGATTAGCGTAGCCTGGCGCTCTGTGTGCGGCTGGTGACACACTGCCCCCGTGTGGCCGGAGCGCGGCGCTGCGGGCGGTCGACCTGCTCCTCACACCGTCGCGCGGCTCCTGTCCTGCTGCTCGCGCAGCCGGGATATTCAGCGCTGCTCCATTGCCGTGCAGGCAGGAGCAGCGGGGGACAGAGGGGCTGATGTGCGTTTGCACTGAGCCATTATCTTCGTAACTGAGTAGAAAATGATTTTATTAATTGCTTCGTTTAATAGCTTAACACCCCCCCATCCCTCCCCCAAATCCACGCACACACACCCCCGCTAGCCCCCCCCTGCCCCCCCCATCCAGCTCTTATTATTCAGAAGCCACTGGCCAGGCCCCCCTCTGTTTCTCCCTCTCTCTCTCTGTCTCTCTTTGGAGCCGATCTGGTGAAACGGCAGGCCTATCAATGCCATATGCTTCCCATTCATTCATGGGGGAGCCGGGGGGTGGGGGCTTGGGGCGGGCTGGTAGTGTGTCTTTTTTTGAATTTTGTAACCACTGTGGAGTGCTGGGGAGCTGCAGCAGCTGTGGGGGGGGTGGTAGGGTGGGGGTTACAGAGGCTGGCTGAACATAGGGGAGAAATACCTGCTGCTCACTTCTGTGTGTTATTATATCCCTGGTTAGCATGAGTACACACACACACACACACACACACACATATATCTGTATATGGAGCGACTTGTCTAATTCTCATTTTACATATTACGCATTTACACACTGGTATTTTATTTATGCGTTCGCTCAACCAATCAGATTAAGTGCGTTAACCGCTCAACCAAAGGACTGCCAGCGTGCATGTGCGTGTATGCATATGGATGTGTTTGTGTGTGTTCCCCTGGGGAGGTGTATCAGAGCAGACACGCAGAGCACAGGATCACAGGGTGTCTGTGTACACCCCACCTGTCTGTGCTCACTTCTTTGTTCCAGTGAATAAACACTGTTCTGTGGATAGTGCAGACTGTAGGCTGTTAGAGGGACCAGTTCTGGTACAGGTACACCTGTGGAGTGGCGTGACGGACATCTCCCGTGGTATTTTTTGAACCGCGGCATCATGCCATTTCAAGAGTTCCTTTTATTTTACCATTTCAGATGTTATACAGTCACACCCAGTTAGGTCCCCAAGTTTATTAGATCCTTTCTGCAGAGTCAGCACAGATTATGCAATTGCTAACAGCTAATAGTAGTTAGCGCCAGTGCCAGAATTCATATTTTATAGCCAGAGGACCCTGGGCATATAGCCACACATTAATTAGTCTTTATATGTGTAAATCCAACTAGTGGGGGCAATTTCTACATTTTTCCCCTGCGCTGGTACTTTGTGATACACTGGTATTTCAGCTATTCATTTTTAAATAAATTTATATAGTGTGTGTAATGTTTATATAATAGCTGGTTATATGTATGGGGATCCCTCAGGCTGTCTCTGGAATTGGATCTATAGAACGCAAATTGGAAGGCTCTCTGTGATTATTTTCTCGAAAGCTGTTATGAACTGATTGATATTATTTCCAGACAATGCTAAGCAGTTTCAAGCACCCATTAGATGAGCACGCCGAGGTCTTTGGGCGGGTTGAATTGCTCTCAGGAGCAGGTGTGCTTTCCTAAACCGACAGAAAGCTTCAGGCATGGGTGTAGCAGGGAGCTGGCGGTTCAGTGTGGACCTCTTTGGGTGTGTTAGGTGCGTGGCGCGGCCTGGCTCAGCTTGGCTCGGGACTGCGTCTCTCATCTCCCTCTTCTCTCTTAAAGGGACCGCCCGGCTCCCAGGCCTCCCCCCACGCACAGCCACCCCCACACAACCCCAGCAACCCCATGATGGGACCCCACGGCCAGGTAAGAGCAGCCACACGGCGCACACACACACACACACACACGCACACACACACACACTCACACACACGCACATACTCCCTGCAAGCACGCACACACACACACACACACACACACACACACACACACGCACATGCTCCCTGCAAGCATGTACACACACACACACACACACACACACACACACACACACACACACACACACACACACACACACACACGCACACACACACACACAGACACACACACACACACAGACCCTGCAAGCATGTACACACACAGTCACGCACACACACACAGTGACACAGCATGTCCAGCTGAGATGGTTTCTCTGTAGTCAGCTCCGGCCTGTGGCTGAGTGACTTGTGGACATGGCTTCCATTGTGTGGCTCTCCTATTGGTCAGCTCCTGCCCTGCCTAATGATGGCGCTCCTTCCGCTGGTCCAGAGAGGCCCACAGCGAGCTGCTCTGCTCCCCCACAGCCTCAGTGGGGGATAAATAATTCAGGCCCTGATGGAGGTGCTTCAGGGCAGTCCTGCACAGAGCCAGCTGTCCTACCCTTCTCCATTAATACTGCAGGGCCTGCTGCTTTGGAGGGTTCACACACACACAGACACACACATACACACACACAGTCTCAAACACAGATGCACGCACACACACACACACACACACACACACACAAACACGTAAAGTCTGTCATACACACACCCACCGTCACACACAAACGCAGACAGACACGCACGCACACACACACGGTCTCAAACATAGCCACAAACACGGACTCTCTCTCTCTCTCTCTCACACACACACACACACACACACACACACACACACACACACACACACACACACACACACACACCAGCACAACACAAAGCCAAGACCGAGTCCAGAGAAAATGGCAGCCACCCCCCAGCCCTGTGAGGACACGGTTGTTACATAACTGTTTTTCCCTGCATGTTCCCCCCCCCCACCCCCACCCCGCCATCGCCACTCCTCTCCAATTAGCCGTGAAAGCCTGTGTTCTTATTCCTGTGGTTTTGCGTTTCCTCATGCGCTGCCTCCCTGAGGGTGTCGGCGTGCCGCTCTGAGGAGGGCATGATGCTGGCTGCCTCTCTCAGCACACAGCCAAGAGCACAGCGCCGCACTGAGCGAGCTGCGCCTGTTTCCATCAACACCCCCACACAGCCACACTGTCCAGCACAGCATAGAGCTGCGCCTGTTTCCATCAACACCCCCACACAGCCACACTGTCCAGCACAGCATAGAGCTGCGCCTGTTTCCATCAACACCCCCACACAGCCACACTGTCCAGCACAGCATAGAGCTGTGCGCCTGTTTCCATCAACACCCCCACACAGCCACACTGTCCAGCACAGCATAGAGCTGTGCGCCTGTTTCCATCAACACCCCCACACAGCCACACTGTCCAGCACAGCATAGAGCTGCGCCTGTTTTCATCAACACCCCCACACAGCCACACTGTCCAGCACAGCATAGAGCTGCGCCTGTTTCCATCAACACCCCCACACAGCCACACTGTCCAGCACAGCATAGAGCTGCGCCTGTTTTCATCAACACCCCCACACAGCCAAACTGTCCAGCACAGCATAGAGCTGTGCGCCTGTTTTCATCAACACCCCCACACAGCCACACTGTCCAGCACAGCATAGAGCTGTGCGCCTGTTTTCATCAACACCCCCACACAGCCACACTGTCCAGCACAGCATAGAGCTGTGCACCTGTTTTCATCAACACCTCCACACAGCCACACTGTCCAGCACAGTGCAGAACTGTGCGTCTGTATTTAAACAAGACCCCCACACAGCTGAATTGCCCAGCACAGTGTAGAGCTCTGTGAGTCTGTTTGTGTTTTTAAACGACACCCAGCAGCACCCTAGTAGACCTCAGCTGATGGTAGCAGTGTGTTGACACGCCTAGGGCAGCGCTTAGCAGGCAGATGCATGTCACACTGTGTTGTTGGGGCTTTCCCAGTTTGCACAGCAACAGGATGAGGCTTCACATGTGAGGAACAGGAAGAGGCCACACTTTCCCAAATAAACCCGTCTGTGGAGATGGGGTAGTGGCAGGCAGGGACGTGTGTGTGTGTGTGTGTGTGTGTGTGTGTGTGTGTGTGTGTGTGTGTGTGTGCGCTCTGTGTGTGTCTGTGTGTGTGTCTGTGTGTGTGAGGCTTAGTCCAGTGCTGGTAGGAGGTCTGGAAGGACACCAGTGTTGTGTGCTCTGAAAAGCAGCAGGAGTGTGGTGCAGTGATGTCGTAACCTCTTGTAACCACAGGGTTATTAGTCTAAAGCCTTGAAATGGGGCACTGCTGTTCTACCCTTGTGCAGGGAGCTTAACCTGAGTTGTTGTCGGATATATATCTAGCTTTATAATCAGGCATGTTAAAAAATGATATGGGTGTCTGTGCCACAAAGTAATCCAGAAATAATAATAATAGTAATAATAATAAGAATGAAACTGCATTTCTTCCATCAGCGAGTACAATCAGTATTTTTGTTCCACCACTTTCCATGCTTATTTTGAGTGACTGAGGTTTTTGTTTCTGATATCCCCCTCTCGTGTGAGGAACGCACAGTGTGTGTTCCCCTTCAGACACTAAACCGAGAGTGCTATGTTCTCCTGCAGGTTTGCAGTTCCTCCCTCCCAATTCTCCATCCACCCACAGCATCATTGTGGCCCCAGATGTCGCCTTACTGCACCCTCAGTTACCCCTCTCTTACGGCTCCTTTGACCATATCCAGAGCATGCTGCCATCACCCTAAATCTGTCCGTCTCCCTCCCCTCTTTGTATTTCTCTGTCCCTCTCCTCTGTATCCTTCTTTCTCCCTTCTCTGTATCTCTCTCTCTCTTGTGTATCTTCCTCTGTCTCTCCTGTCTGTGTCCCCATCTGTCACCTCTGTACCCCCCTCTTCACTGTGTCTCCCCTTTTCTCTGTATCTCCCCTTCTTCTCTCTGTATCTCCCTCTCTCTCACTGTCTCTCCCCATCTCTGTATCCCCCGTGTCTCCCTCTCTCCTCACTGTATCCCTCTGTCCCCATCTGTCCTCCTGTCCTCCCCTTACTGTGTCTCTCCTGCTGTCTCTCCACTCTGTATCCCTCCTGCTGTCTCTCCACTCTGTATCCCTTTCTGTCTCTCCTCTCTGTATCCCCCCCGTATCCTCTCACCCTGCTCCATGTCCCTCTCTTTTTCCCTCTCTATGTGTCCCCACATAGCATTGAGACCTTGAACTCAGAACTTTTTGGAACAGTCCTCTTAAACCCTTTCGTAATACTCTGGCTCCCCCTGCTGGTGTCTCTTGACCGCCGCCTTGCTTGAATTATCACAGCAGCAGCGGCATGCCTGTGGCTTGTTTCATGAATGTAGTGAATAAGTCAGGGTTGCTCTGAGTTATCTGACTTGAACAAACCTGGCTCACATTAGCAGGCTGCCTCAGCACCTGTTCAAGGTTAATACGATCAAGCTAATTCCAGCCCTGCTTGTCAAACTGAGTTAGGTATGCATACGTGTCAAACTGCTGAAGACATAACAGACACAGTTCACGATCGCTGAGAAGGCGCAGGCACCTTTGAGCTTGCCTGCTGTGTGGCAGGATTCCGGATCCTGGACGCGTTGCCATGGGAATGAGCGTGGCTTGATGTAAGCCTGTTTTATTGTGAAACCAGAAAGCGAGAGTTTCTCAGAATATTTTCAAAAGTTGCCTGGCCAATTAATGACTCCCAGTCTGTGAAATACCCCTCAGGCCAGGACTCGGGTAACAGGGATACAGCAGTGATGCTCATTTTCATAATCTTTCACTGATCTGCTCCTCTCCACAACTGCAGCCTTCTGACAACTGACTGATATATCTGTCTCTCTTTCTCTTTCCCCATCCCTCCCTCCCTTTCCTTCTTTCTCGCTCTCTCCCTCTCTCTCTCCTCTGACAGCCCTTCATGTCTCCACGGTACCCTGGTGGACCACGCCCCTCACTCCGTATGCCAAATCAGGTATGGAACCTAGCACGTACAGTTGATCATGAAGCAACATCTCTCTTTGACCTGCATTGTACTGGAAATGAATAATTTATGAGTCCCAAGCTTATTTAAAACTTATTCTGCATGAATTAGGCAAGGAAAATAAAGACATCAGATTGTGATAATACTGCAGCCCTATGTCCTCTGATGTGATGCTGACTGCATGACCAGCTTGTACTGTGCTGAATTGGAGAAGCAAACGCATCATTTCGATTTCATTTGTTTCTCCATTCAAATTGATACTTGCATGTACGTACATTGCTACAGCCTCATTTGATAGTAGTAAAGCAAGAGAAAACTGGAGAGAAACATGACAGAGTGGACACCTCCACCTCAATAGTTGTCATAGCAACCCCAATTCAAGTCACATGACCCTCATCCCAAAGGCAGTCGTATTGCTGAGTTTTCTCCAGATGTGCCCAGAGCTGCTTTGATTTTTCCCTTTTCACAGTCGTACAGACAAACATGCAGGGGCGATCACATGACCGCTGCTCCACCTGGTCGGTGGAAGAAGCCTGCTGGGAAACGGAGTTTTGATGTGGTCAGAGGAGCCATTGGTGGCTGCAGCAGGGATTTGTGTAACACTGTGATGAATCTGTGCTAATGGTTCTTTCTCTGTCTTGTCTCTATTTCTCTCTCTCTCTCTCTCTCTCTCTCTCTCTCTCTCTCTCTCTCTCTCAGCCACCAGTGGGGGCTCCTGGGTCCCAGCCTCTCTTGCCAAACAGCCTGGACCCCACCAGACCGCAGGGTACGATTCGAGGTGTTGGACTAGACTGGGGGAGAGGGGTGGGAAGAGGAGTGGGGCGCGGCTTCATTTGGGGGCTGGGGTCGGGGAGGGAGTGGGGGTGGTTTTGTCTGCACTCCTGCTGAAGTTAGTGTTGTGTGAATGTCAGTGTATTCCTGGATGGGAATTGGGCTGTACTTACTGGTTATTCTCTGTCCTCTCCTCCAGGACACCCAAATATGGGCGGGCCGATGAGAATGAACCCCCCCAGAGGAATGGGGGGCATGGGGCCACAGGTGTGTACTCAACTTGCACTCACACTCTCTTGTACAAGCACACACACCCAAGCTCCTCGATCACTTCACACTCTTCCTCTTGACACTTACATCTACATCTATTCATTTGGCAGATGCTTTTATCCAAAGCGACTTACAAGTGAGGCAGAGTACAACACTTGAGTACAAGTTCAGCTCACTGTCACAGACTGGGTACTTTCATATAGGCAAAGACGTAGTCTTATAACCTTATTGCCCATTTAGGACGTTTAAAATATATGTGGTCTCCTGGGGAGTTGCAATAGTCCATAATGTGGTGACTAGTTGATTTAAGGGTCATTGAGGATGTGAAGATGTTGGAATCAAGGAGAGGATGAGATGTAGCGTGAAATATATCCCACGTGTATAACTCTGCCAGGTGTATCAGTTGCCGTTGCGATGCTGTATGTATGTAGCAGGGGCTGTGGTGATGCTTGTGTGTGTGTAGGAGTTCCCGTGGTGATACTGTGTGTATGTATTGGTTGCCTTGGTAACACTGTGTGTTTCCCCTCTGTGTAGAACTACGGTGGGATGCGGCCTCCTCCCAACTCTCTGGGCGGGCCGGGAATGCCAGGGATGAACATGTGAGTACAAACGGATGGACAGACTGACATTCCCATGCCCCTCCCCTCAGAGACAGTATCCAATCAGAACACCAGGGTGGAGAAAGTAAATTGGATTTGGTATGGTTAAACTGGAAAGTTTGTGATGTGGGTTTTTGCATTAATAAAGCTAAAGGTATTTCTTAACCTATAGTTTTTGTTGACATGGGGACCATGTACAAACAAATTAATAACTGAACTTGATCACGGTGCATAATTAATTGGGTTAAGATGTGTTAATTCCTTAATCGAACAACAGATTAATTGTAAGTTCAAGACAAAATGTGTTGAAGAAATGACCTTGTTGATGTTTTTATCAACACAAACTCGCCTCCAACAACACAGTTCTGTCTTCAAGGACATGGGGCAGGTTAACAATCCAGAGAGCAAATACAGACAGGCATTCGGCTAACAGCTCAGTGAAGCCTGATCAGTTTTGAGCTCAGCTAGACGAAAGCCCAGCACATGCAGGGTTAATTCAGGACCAGAGCTGAACTGAGCCAGTGAGATTAGCAGTGCACTGCTGTGACATTCCTCTCTTTTACGCTTGCACCCTCCCTCTCTTTCTCTCTCGCTCTCTTTCACACACAGGGGTCCAGGTGGGCGCGGTCCATGGCCAAATCCCAATGCTAACTCAGTAAGTCATCACTCACGCCTCTGTGCAAACTCACTTTAGCCATCTGCGGTGAAAGCCAGGAGCATGTCACAGGTTGTCGTTTTGGCAGGTGTCGGGACTGAGATGTTTCTTTTCTACCGTTTGCCGCCATTAGTGGTGCAGATGGTGACCTTGTATCTCTGCTGTCCCTCTCTCCACAGATAGCATACTCTTCTTCATCACCTGGAAACTATGTGGTGAGTGTTAGGCGTCTGAAGTGATATGTCAGCTCAGGTCTACCAGCAGAGGGCTCTGAAGTAACAGTCACTGGAAACAATAGTATCGTTAAAGAGTGATGCAAAACAACAAAAAGCACTGAAGAGGGAGTGCTCAAATTCTTGAGGTTAAATTGGACAATCTGCAGTCTTTGTTCTACCATTTTGCCACCGCTGTTCAATGTAGTTAAGTACAACATTTTCAGTCAAGATAAAATTAATAACTGCACAATGCCTAGGTCTCTGGAAATGTACTTATAGGAGAACTTGATACAGGTGTCTGCTGTGGAAATCTAGGTTTGCATAGGACTGCCTACTGTTCACCTGATTTTGGGGTTTGGGAATGTGGGAATTCAGGCTGCTTTCTGCCTCACTGTGTCTCAGGGTCCGCCTGGAGGAGGAGGTCCACCAGGAACTCCCATCATGCCCAGTCCAGGAGGTTCGTCACCTTAATGTGTCTCCATATGACAAGATCCCCTCAAACTCAGTTCCACCGCTACAGCCATCCCTTATTCCTTTGTTTTGGAAATCTGAGTTGTGTGACATATCAGACAGCTGTAGGATTACACTAAAGATGGCCTCCGGGAGTGACTTGTGTCTCAAGCATTTTCCTGCTTTCTCCCCCCAGACTCCACAAACTCCAGTGAAAACATCTACACAATGATGAACCCTATTGGACCTGGAGGCAACAGACCCAACGTAAGTTTACTCAGTAGTGTCAACTCATTGAGGGGAACACCCAGTCGTGTGCGCTTAACGAGTAGGTTACGCTGAGTGGTGCACTCTCTGAAAGTGTGGTGCACACACTAGTGTACACTCTACATAGGGTTTACTCAGGCTTATACGCTCATTGTGTAAAGTTAACTCAATAATGTACAGTCGAACATCGGTGCACTCAGTAGTGTGCAGTCAGTAAATAGGATTCACTCAAGTGTACCCACAAAGTAGGATTCACTCAGTAGTTTACACTGCAGGTCCGGTCTACAGAACTTTCTGACATGAATCTCTTGTGTTGTAGTAGTTGCTGACTATGTGCTTTTCCTTTCTCCATTTGCGTCACCACAAGGAGCTACTCCCCCTGTCACAGCTTATTTCTACAGAACACTGATAGTGTGTAAATTAGCTTCTCATTGGCCCTGATACGGTTCTGTGTGGTCTGTCTGGAGACCATAATGCTGGTGGCTTCCGTGTGGTCCACATATATTACATACATTATGTATAGATTCAGCTGTCTAGCTGACATAGCCCATAGTTTACATATTGAACATTCATACATCTGGATATTTGCTAGATCAATCTGGGTAGGGGATGCTCAAGGGTACCCAGGTCCTTAGTCACTATACCCAGCTGCCACCCAGAATGGAAGAGCCATATTGGAGCGTTTAACTGGCCTTGTAAGCGTTACAGTGTAGGACTGGCTGTATTAGACTTACTGTGCATCACTTCTCTCATTAGAGTTACAGTGTAGGACTGGAAGCATAAGAGATGCAATGTAGGAATGGCCATATTAGAGTTACAGTGGACTGGTGCATTACTGAGTTACTGTGCAGAACTAGCTGCAGCACAGGATACTGTGTAGGTCTGGCCATATTAGAGTTACTGTGTGTGAGTAGTCGTGTTGACATCTCAGCATTGAACTGGCCTGTCTGATTGGCGTTGTCTGTGATGCAGTTCCCGATGGGTCCTGGTCCAGACGGGCCGATGGGTGGAATGGGCCCCATGGAGCCGCACCATATGAACGGATCGCTAGGTGAGCTGTGCGGCTGAGGGCGGCTTCTGATTGTCCTTCAATGGACGGTTTGAACCTGATAATAACAACATCTTCATTAGAGCCGTCAGACTCTCTTCAAAGCATTGATCGTGATTCCCAGCTGTTCAAGGCCCCCGGCACAATGATGTAGACAAGAAAACAAAAGGAAGAGTCGACCAATAAGAATCCAGGCTTCTCTTTATTTAAAATAAACCACTCATAACTTGGTCTTAAATTTGTTTGAGTGTGGCACAAATTTAGCACATGAGGTGTGTAAGCTTGTTGCTGTCTGAATATGAATTCGTCTCACTGCGCCTTTCATTTGTCTGCAGGGTCAGGTGACATGGATGGGTTGCCAAAGGTGAGACTAACAAATCATTCAGCTTCATATATTCATATTTTACTTTCAGTGTATCAACCAAAGTTCCACAAAACCAGTTGGATAGGATGCTTGAACCAAGTGTGTGTGTGTGTGTGTGTGTGTGTGTGTGTGTGTGTGTGTGTGTGTGTGTGTGTGTGTTGTGTGTGTGTTTTTCAGTTGCTGTAGGCAGGCATGCATGTGTGCTTCAATATTCTTAACATTGTATAGGCAAAATTTGACCTTCTGTTGAGGTAATTGTGTTGTCCAGTAGGCTACTCTTTCAAAAAACCGCATTCTATTCTAGTTTTACATTCATGTCATTTTCAGCCTTTAATTAAAAAAAATCATTGACTAAAAGGAAAAGTCCATCTGGTGTTAGAGATTTTAATCCATGTGAGGGAGATGGCTAGGATTTGGGGGATTACCGAGGTACATGTAAAAGAAGAGTGTAACAGGCACTGGTCCCCAAGGCTCCCTCATTGGCATTATCGCCCACTAGTGGTAAAACATTGTTACTACAATAGCTGCTTACCCAGTCAGCCAGTGAAAGGGGGACACTGTCATTTTGTGGGCTGCTTCTTCTGCTTCGCAGCCTGAACCCTGTGAGCCCAAATAACTGTAGTCTAGGGTAGGTGTACTACTGATTTCAACTTCAATACACGAGATGCACTTTGCTGTGAACTGAATGTGCTGTATGTGACTCCGAGCCTGTTGTTGGAGGTATGACCTTTTAGAGCTTGCTGGCTTCGTCTGGTACTTGTGGAAATATGACCAAGTCTCCCCCTTTCTGTGCGCAGAACTCTCCCAACAACATGGCAGGCATGAGCAACCCCCCGGGAACGCCGAGGGACGATGGCGAGATGGCTGGAAACTTCCTCAACCCATTCCAAAGTGAAAGTGTGAGTGCAGCTGGCCCGTTACCCGTAGCGCACCCTCCCCAACCCCCGACTCCGCAGTCACATGGTTCATCCCAGCCAAAACGTGGCAGGTGATGGACGAGACCCCCCCTCGCCCACTACAGAACCGAAGGCTGCCTCCCGCAAACCCGCCGCTGTCTGTGTGACATCCAGAGGAGCAGAGGGGCGTGTTTGTTGGAAAGTAGCTCTTCACTTCAAACTAGGGCTGTTGTTCTCAGTTCTTGGTGGGCTGCATGCTTGGCAGTTTGTCTTCTAACCCAGACGTTTTTGGCTGAATCTACAGCTTTGATGTAATCTTTTTAAAGTAAAAAAAAAAAAAAAAAATCAAACTGAACAAACAGTTGGACCAAATTCAGTAATGAATACTGGGGCAAACCCAGCACACACACAGCCCCCAGGAGCTGGGCTCACCCCCTAGGCTTCAGTGACCACACATCCAAAGTGACATTTGCATTCAGTCATTTGTCAGTGTGTGCCATGGCTGCTGTTGTGGCCTGTGCTTTGTCACACGTTTTGCTACCTTGTGTTCCTACGGGAAGACTAGGAAACGCCTGTGTCCAGCATTGTGTGTTGTTTTCACAATTCCGAAAATCGGTAATAGATTACCCGCTCTCATCTGTCCCCCCCTCCCCTTTCTCTCTTTTCAGTATTCACCCAACATGACGATGAGTGTGTGATTTAGTTTTTTTATTTTATTTTGTATTTTTATTTTTATTTCTTTTTTTTATTATTTTTGCTTTGCTTTACCCCTCCGCTCCTGAATCCCCCACCCTGCCCCGGTCCTTCGAACTTTGGAACTGCCCCCACCCCTTCCCCCCCCCCCCATGGCCCCACTGCGCACCCCCCCAACACCTCCCACCCCCCCTTTGACTTCCCACAGTCCTCTGGGGTGCCTCTGGAGCATGGGACTCACATCAAGGCCCCCCATCCCGGCGCATGCAAAGTGGGCAGCGGCAGGAAGCAGTCGCAGAGCCACAGGAAGAGCCTCCTCACTGACTCCGCCTCCCTCCCGGGATTCCTGACCAGCCCGGGACAGTGAGGCCTCACAGAAGCCACACAGCGGGGGTGGGGGAGATGCCAGTGGGCACCTGGCTGGTGAACTCATCTTCTGTTTCACTGTGCTTTTTAAACCTCCCAGTACAGTAGTCAAATGAGGGGGTCTGAACCCCCCCTCATTGCGTTAATGTGTACATTTTAGAAAAGAAAGGACTTGTTGTTGGGGACCGAAGGTTTTCAATATTTTGTGTATGTATTGTATTATTAATATTATTATTGTTATTTTTATTATTAATATTGTTCTGATTATTAGTTTTTTGATTTCTTGGACTTTCCTGCAAAGGGCACATTGTATCTCAACGACGAGGATGACAGAAAAAAGCACAGCTCAGAATGCACAATGACACTTGTGTTTACATGATTTTAGCTATTTGTTGTTGCTCTGGTGTTTTGTTGGTTTGTTTTAAATGTCTCTGCTCCGTATGAATTCTGATTGCTTAACATACTCTCTGTTAGACACTCCAAAGAGCAAGTAGCCAAGCTCCTGGATACCATAGACATATGCACACTGTGTTGAAACTCAAGAAGAAGGCCTCTCCTTACAGAAAGGTCCCTTTTTCCTGTTTTTTGTTGTTGTTTGTTTTCAGAGTGGCCCAAGGATCACAAGTGTCTTGGTAAAGTGTTCCTACATTTCCAGAAAGTGTACATGTACATTGGTTATCCAATCAGAAAACACTGATGCAGCCAGGGGAATGAGCAGCATTCCATTCTTTGATTGGCTGTTATCTGGCATCTAACTGAGTATCTGGTGTCTGATTGACGGTTTCTAAACATATTCACTTGCTGTAATGGTTCTAAGTAGCAGCCTCAATGCCATTCAGCATCCAGCTCCTCCCAAACGTCCATTGAGATGTAGCTATGTCAGTTTGCCTGTTGTTGTGTTTTGCTCTAATGGACTGAGTGTGAGAAAACCGCTCTTCATTTTTTTAGCTTCAGTGCAGATGGTTGTGCATATTTTATTTATTATTATTAATTCATGATTATTGTGCATATGTCTTTCAGCCTGTAGCTCTACAGGTCAGACAGTATATATGTAAATATACGAGTATATATACCTCCAAAAGAGTCCCGCGGTAACCTACAGTTTCCTCTAGGGGGCAGTGTCTTGACAGAATTTTTTTTTTTTTTTTTTTTTTTTTTTTTTTTTTAGCATGGTTTTTGGTATGTCACAGTTCAGTTTTGCAGCCACTTCTGAAATAGATTTTCAGAACGAAAACACAAGTACCCAGGTCTTGCCCATCAGAAGTGGTCACGTGACCCTGTAAAGGTCATCAATATTGACTCCTCAATGTATACACCTGCTGTCTGGCTGAGCCCTGTAACAGGAAGAATATATAGGCCATGCCCAGTTTTCTGTAGCCAGAATGGAAAGGGTGTCAGTCACGATAAATACTTTTTTTTTTTTTTTTTTTTTTACTTTTATAAATTGTAATGTTATTTCGGTTGAAAGGTAGTAGCTGAATTCAAGGTACTGTCCAGGCATGAGCCTGGAAGGGTCTCTTATTGCTTGTGGGGGGAAATTGACATTGACAACCATGTAAACCTGTAGCTCTGCAGAAATGACATGTCCCTGTTGTAATATGCAGCCCTTTTTTCGGTTACTTTCTCCCAACTCGCCCCACACCTGTAAGTACACCCATGGGTAACGCGTGCTTGATTGTCGTAGGCGTGTACAGCTCTCTCTGTGAATCCTGCCCTGGTGTGGCCCTCACTGACTCATGCCCATACATGTGCAGCCCTTCCCCAGGGTTCTGTGAAGTTGGGATCGTGTCTGTTTTCTGCCATCTTGTGAGGACAGCCCTCTGGTTTATGCTGCCTTCCAATGGTGGAGGGACTGCAGGACCCAAGCTGGCTGGTCCAATAGGTGCTGGCTGCATTACATTACATTCATATAGCAGACGCTCTTATCCAGAGTGACTTCCAGCGCAAAACAACAGGGGCAGATCTCTCCTAAAAAGCAACCCATCCAAGTGATCCTATCCATGGATGTGACCGACTTCTTGCATGTCTCCGCAGTAGTACCCGGTGATGGTTCACCACAGTTGTCGAAATTGAGCCAGACAGACAAGTCAAATACAGTGTGGACATTGCAGTCTCTCACAGGTGAGGTTCAGAGTTTGGATTAGGGCTGGCATTAAGAACTTCACATCTGCGGACAAGGTAACTTTTTTTTTTTTTTTTTTTGAAGGATTGCCTTATTGGAAAGATTGGCCAGGTCTTCAAGCTCCTGTACAGTGCAGATGAGTGGCTGGCGGAGAGACAGAGGCATGGGTCTGTGGAGCTCTGTCTCTCCTCTCTGCCTCACTCTAGGGTGACACTGGTCACGGTACACATGTGTAAACACTCTGAGCATCCACACAGGCTGTCAAACCTGCTGGATGAGGGGTGGCAGATTGGAAGTAGAACTTATTGCCAAAAAACCTGAGAAGTAGACCTCATGGAGAATGGTCTGCTTAATGAGGAGACCACTTAGACTGGCATCTCCTCTGGATTTTTGGCAGTAGCCTGAACCTTGCGAAGGGACTGTGAAGATGACTCATCTCTACTGTCCTCATTGGCAGCCATCTGAACCACCTGCATACTCTTCATTTTGGGAAGACCTGTTTGGATTGTATCAAGTACTGTTTGTTGTTCTGTGTTTTTGTTTTTTTTTTCCCCAACAGTGTATCTAAGAAAATAGGTTTTGGATGGAAAAAATGAGGAAAAGGCCCATTGGATCTGCAGTCAAATGGCATAACTTGACTGTCCCTCAGAATTTCTCATGTGAACCAGTCATGTGACCCAAGAGCTCTGCAGCTGCCCCGTTTTCCAGTTTTCTTCAGTTGAGTGCTCTGAAGTTGCCCCAAGGAAACAGTGGCTATGTTGTTGAATGAGGCGGGGTCTCCTTCCACTGACTGTCTGTGGCTGACCCTCCCCCAAGTGATGTCACTCAGAGATACGGCTCTCAAGCACAGGATGCCTGGACTCAAAGCAGGGTCTTTGAGAGGACCTCTCTTGAGCGAATGGCCTCATATAACCACATATGGGTGAGACACCAAGGTAGACTTTCAGGACTGTCACTTCCTGTGCCAGACCAGATGCCCCTCCCCACGTACCCCAGCTGACCCCCACCCATCCCGCCTCTCTCGGTCTCATCCCCAGTCTCTGCTTTGGTTTCCTCTCTTCTTTTTGTAAATACTGTACAATGCATTTTGATATCATTGACATGTTTTGATATGTTGGTCACTACCAGCTCTCACAAAAAGAATTATTAAAATAACTGTGTTTTCATTTAAAGAGATTGTGTGCTCCTGTGTAGCTGTTCTACAAGTTTCGTTATTGTGAAGACAAGTGAGGAAACATGATTAGTAACAGACACTGTTGTAGAATTTGATAAAGACTTTCTTCAGTAGCTGCATCATTGGGCAAGGCTGAAGAGCCAGTTAAGATTATAAAAGAAAGTTATAAAATCTAAAAGATAAAGGTAAAGACTAGCAGGAGTGTGAATTCAGAAGAGTGAGAAATGAAACTTCGAGTTATGACTGTAAAATGCTGGACCTCACACCCTAGTCAGACCAGAGATGTGGAAATGAGTCAGAGAAAAGGTCAAAGGTGACTGAAGTAGAATATGTTTTCCAGTGGTAACAATACTTGCTTCATGCCATGTCAGCTGTTGATCATTTTAATGACAGTTTGTAATGACACAGTATTACACAAACACAGGACACTCTCTCTTTAAAAACACAAGGGACCACATATTACAGTGTTTAATATGAAGGATTTTTATCTATGTAAAACCCAATTAAAAACAAGTCAAACATAAAAAACCTCATTTTGAATAAAATGAAAAAGACAAATGGTAATAATCGGGTGGGGAGGGGGGGAATCTGTTTCCTTGCTGTTCTCTCCTGAGAGCTTGTATAGCTTTTAGTCTTACTGATGCTGTCCTAGTTCTCTGTGTTTTAACTCCGACGTCGGCCATTTCTGTATTTCTATTTGTGATGATGTACAATACTGTAACATTTGGAGGATTTTATGGGGGGTGGGGCTTTGGGGATGGGGGACAAAGGAGGGGGGGGCAGGGACGATTCTCCTGTAATGTTCATTGTCCTTTTCTGATGACACAGCAGTATTGAATATGAAGCAGTCTGTCCTCTCGGTTTGCTTTGTATCTCATGGTAGGTTAGTTCGGTTCCTTGTCTTGGGGACTCAAGTGTCTTGTGTAGTTGATTAAGGAGTCCTTTGTATGTTTCTTTATATTGTAAAATTTCTTTAGATTGACAAAAAGTTACTTATTGAGAAAGATGATGAAAAAAACTGCATCAATAATAAATGTAATTTGATTTTTTTTTTCCATTGGTTGAGTCGTGACTTCTTTTTGCCCGATTCCCTTCATTGAAGACACACATTTTCAGCTGTTAAAAACAGTGAGTCATTTCCCATAGAAGCGTGGACTTGCAGCTCATCTTAAAATGTCTTTTCTCAGTCTTAGGCAAAGTCAGAAATGGAGTGTGCTCACACACACACACACACACACACACACACACACACACACGCACTTTACTGTTGCTGGGGTAAAAAGGATGCTGATAAATGCGGGCTTTGAGGGTACCGATGCTGGGTCTCTCTGGGGAGCCATGCACAGCACTAACATCCATCACACGACTGAGCACCTCCATCTCATGTGCTCTGACCAGGGGCGGGGGAGGGGGAGGGGGGTCCTTGAGTGGGTTGAGACACTGTTCAGGTGTGAATCACGCCTCCGTTTGTGTTTTAATTGATTCTGTGAAACGGTGGCCCCTTGAGGATGTAATTAATCGCTTCTGAGCCATGGCAGCAGAACTTGGGCAAATGGTGTTTACTCTTTTCAAGGTCAGGATTACCCTCCTGTAAGGAAGGTGTTGCAAAGAAAACAAAGCTTACTGAAGGTTTACAATGCACAGTTTCGAGTTTTACATTGTACAGTTTTCATTCCCAGACAAAGGAAGATCAAGAACATTACAGCCTCACCCAGATGGACTTCCACAAACATAATGGTTTGTGTTCATAATTAAAGTTTATAAATAAAGTTTTTTTTTTAAGTGTTTGTTTTGAATATATGTAAATTAGTTTGTTAGTTATGGAGCTTTGCTTCTGTCTGAGAGTTAATGCAAATACATTCAAACTCCTCAAAGATATTTAGGAGTAGCCACAGCCTTTTCATTCTATCCCTGGCAGATTGAGAGTGTTGTGATTGGGCCGTGAGGTGCCTCAGTGCGATGATGTCACTGTGATGTCACAGGATGAGGATCTCCTCAGAGCTGCCCATCTGCTCCAGCTGGATGGAGTGGCGGCGCTGCAGCCTCCGGCCCCACCGGCCCCCCAGCCTGGGCATGGTCTGCTGGAGCTCGCCGGGGGCGGAGGCGGGTGGGGGCCGGCTGGGGTGGGTGGGGCTGACGGGCAGAGGGGGCAGGAAGCTGGTTTTTAGCTGGGATCTGAGCCCACCCGGCCCCTCCGATCCCTTCCTCTTGTCGGGCGTGAGCGCGGCATCGGCGGACACCAGGGACAAGGAGCTGGAGTGATGCGGAGAGGACGGCAGGCCCCGGCGGCCTGGGCCCAGTGTGGGCGTGGCCGTGGGCGGGGCCTGGAGCTGGGAGTCGGAGCTGGAGTGGTCGAGGGTCAGGGAGGGCAGCTGCAGCAGGGGCATGTCCTGGAGGGCTGGCAGAGTGTTCCTGCGGCCTGAGGGTGGACGGAGACCGCCGGAGGAGGAGGGCAGCGTCTCAACGGACATCTTGCGGGACGTCCTGCCCAGGGTCAGCCTGGCCCCACCGGTCTCTCCAGGACAGAGGTCCGCACCGCTGTAGGGGTGGAGAGATGACCTCCGGCGCCCAGGGAGACCGGCCATATCAGATGGCGGGAGTGGTTTGCCGTCTTCCTCCTCCTCCTCATCCTCACACAGGGCCCCCTGCCTCAGGCCCTCCTCGTAGGAGCTGCGCAGGTGTGCCAGGTTGTGGATGGCCAGCCAGGGCTCAGAGCGCAGCCTGTGGCTGTGTGGGCGTCGGCCTCCCGGGCCCAGATCCGGCAGGGCCCCGCCCCCTCTCTTACCGTCGCCCTTGAAGTCGAAGATGTTCTCCCCCTCGGTCTCAGAGCTGGGGGAGCTGGTCTTCAGCTCGATCTCGGACGGGGACATGCAGGACACGGGGGAGGAGTCCGGGGAGGGGGGCACGTTGAGGTAGCGGCGGGTGACGGAGCCGCCGTCGGTGCTGAGGTCGGTGGCGATGATGATGATGTCGCGGCCCCGCTCCCGGCAGGCGTCCAGCAGCACCTGCAGCGTGGCCTGGTCGTGGGCGTTGATGGCATAGACCAGGGCGGACGCCCCCGCGTAGTCTTCCATGCTGGGGTCCGCCCCCGCCCCAATCAGGGTGGCGGCCACCTCAGGCCCCGCCTTCTCCATGCAGGCGTACATCAGGGCGGAGCGGCCCGCTTTGTCCTGGGCGTTGGGGTCGGCCTGTTTCTCCAGGAGGTAATGCAGGAGCCTGAGGGAACTGCTGCCACTCTGGTCGCCGCGCATGGCCTTGCAGGCTGCCAGCAGGGGCGTCTCCCCCCTCTGGTTGCGCTCGTTGACCTGGGCCCCGCCCTCCACCAGCAGCCTGACCAATCGCAGCTTGCCCAGCTGCGCGGCTGTGATGAGCGGGGTCCCGTCGGCCAGGTACTCCTGCGGTTCACCCATCTTCAGTACCGGGTTGGTAAGAAGCACCTCGCGTTCGCTCCGATGCTCAGGGGGGCGTGATTCAGGTGTGGGGTCCACCGGGAGCACGTCTCATCAGCCTTCACCAAGGGCAGCCTGTGACGTCCAGCGCGGCAGAGCTATCACTGTGCTGAATCTCACTGCTCTGCCTGCAATTACAAGGACAATGATTGAGTTTCATAACAACCCCTTGTCAACTGTCAACTGTCATCTTTTTTTCCCAGCACAGAGATGAAGTTGTAAATTTGTAAAAGCCAATTTATGCATTGAATGCTTTGTTGTGAAATATGCTCTAGACACCATCAACACTGCTGTTTTTTAACATAAAACAGAGAGGGAAGTGTGCCATTCTGAAGTATGATAAAAGGCTTCATATTTTTGCATCTTTTTTCCATAAGCAGATATTCCATGACATTCCATGACACAAGCTCCATTTTCATTATCAGATTATTTTAGATGACTTTTTTAAACTTTCAGTGAGTTTTTGAAATACATGTTTATAGTTTGCTTGTCATAATAAATGTGGATACTTATGAATAATTGGAGCCAAACGTCAAGTACGTGTTTAAAAAGTGTGGGGAAATAATAATTTTCAGACTGTAAAGTGACTAAATTTAGCTTTACATTAGGTAACTATCATTCCCCAAAATATCCACCCCTGCTTGTTTTTGTAAAGATCAGCATCATTCAGAGAAATTAGTATTATCCTGTTCCGAGTGAAAATTCAAGGAAAGATCAGTAATTTCAGGAATTCATTGACTTTCCATCCCCCCCCCCAAAAAAAAAAAAAAAAAAAAAGCAGTGGCAGCTACCTTCTTTTATCCTGATCGAGACTTTATTCCTGGTGGAAAAGGTTGGATTGCTTTTTCTCTTAACCCACGCAGCACTCAGTCCGCTGCTCAGAGCAGACTGTTCTGACCGTGGGCTACAGTCAGAGTTGAAAGCTGTGAATGGGGTTTTTTTGTAGATTGAAATGTCGAGTACTGAAGAGCTGTGGGTACAAAGAGGTGAGGGGATATTTGATTGGGAGGGAGCGGGCTTTGATGTGACTTCATCTGTGTGGGACCACCGTCAGAGATAAAACGGACCCGAGGGGAAGGGGGAGGGGGGACGCTGAAAGAGAAGTGAGGATGACGGCAGTGTTTACCTGTTTCTGAATCACACAGCGGTAAGCATTGCGACTCATTGCTGTTGACTGGCACTATATTCCTTGAAAAAACAAACTGTAAACTGAACTAATTGTCTATTACTTATAGATTGAAAGGACACTACACAACTTTGGTTCATACACACATGAAGGAACAAACACAATGTGGCTGTACTTTAAAGCTTGGAGTAAAGGGGTAATAACAAGGTGGTTTTTTAATAAGCAGTTAAGTGATAGTGTTAGGTTATTTAAAACGGCCCAAACTTCCCTCCAGATTATGTTGCTCTTTACTTGGCTACAATGAAAGGAAGTCGCGTCAGGGCAATAAAGATGCCACTGAAGTGTGGCGCTCAGGTGTAATTCCTCTGGAATTAATGTTAAGGTTTAGGAATCTGATTGGCTGAGGTGGAAATGTGTGTCCTCAGGAAGCTGCAGGGCTGGGTTCAGATTAGGTCCTCTATCAGGCCAGGTGATACCCTCGCTGGCAGGTTTAGGCAAGGAAGGAAGGTGTCATGCAATCAGACCTGTGCCTCATGGTTACTGTAGAGCTTTATCTGCTACCCGGGTAAGGTAATTATTTACAGCATGCTTTGATGGTATCGTCCAGCACCACATCATACTGGTGTGATAAAGTAGCAATACAATATAACCAGGGCATAACGTTTTCTTACGCCTTACACCTTTTGAAACAAAATATCTTTGAAAACCATGGTCCTATTATTTAAGATTTCTTTGTGCTATAAATATTACAGGTAGACAATGTGCATTCAGCCAATCTCTGACCATTCCAACTTCATGTATAATTAGTTTGCCTGTGGAATGTGAAACTTTATAGAACTGATGGAGAGCTGATGATTGGCTTTCTTAGCCCCTTTTGCTTGTGTGTTATGTATGAGGAGGCATTCACAGCATATTCAGAGCTAAAGTCCTTTCCAACAGCACACACAACACAACATACACATCTGGCCATTCTAGCAGAGCGCTCAGAAAATCCCCAATATCCGCCTTGCATTTGCCTTCATGTTTTCCAGCCTCTCCAGGAGAACTCATGTCTCTGAATAGCTCTATATGAGTTTGTATGTGCCTCATACATTAATCAAATATCTGCTCTGTGGTTTGTTTTGAAATGCAATGATCAAAGGAGAGAATGGTCATCTGGATGTGACTGTGAGTGATCATTGCCAGTACACATATTTCAGTCAATTACCCTGCATTTACAGTATTTGCTTCTGCGTCAAATAAATGCAAGGTTTCAGTGGCGTGAACTCTCAAGTGGGTCTGTGAGCACAGCTGTAATTTTAATCATAAGAGAGAAGAGAAGTTGCTGACCTGCTGAGATGTCCTCTTGAAAGCTCTGCTGTCCGTGTCCACCCTGATCCAACAGAGCTTCATTATTGAAGAGTTTTACAAACTTGGAGCACTCAGACGATTGGTTTCTTTCAACACCCTTCCTCCTTTTCCCACCACTCTGGGCTGCTTTTGTCTCCAGCAATGAATCTTCAGCCTTCGAGATGGCAGAATGCCGGTGGCATAACGTTGGTTTCTTAAAAATTAAGCACAGTTCCCAGTTTGCCTCTTAGTGTTTTGTGCCAAACTGCCTCTGAATGTAGTTGTTTTTTTTTTTCCTGTGCTTGATGCACGAGGGAGAGAACAAGAGAGTGAGAGAGAAAGGGAGAGAGCAGGAGAGGGAGGTAGAGCATCATCAGACTCATCTGTCCCTGTCAGAAAACCATCAGTAGGGATTGAGTAAAGTGTAGATAATGCCTATGTGCCCGTGTGTGTGTGTGTGTGTGTGCGTGTGCGTGTGCGTGTGCGTGTGTGCGTGTGTGCGCGTTTGTCGGTGAGTGCATGTCTGAGTGCCAGTGAAACTGTGCCCTTACCTGTTGACGTGTGTCTGTGTCGTTTCAGATGTCAGATAGCGTCAGCTCCCAGCTACCAGTGACTGGAGGCTGCTGTGGAGCATTGTGACATCACAACTTGTTAGTTCCGAGCAGAGCGAGTACAGCAGGGAGTGAGTGCCATGGGGGAGCAGAGATGCTGAAGTCAGCTCCATTCCGGACCTAAAAATATGGAGGTCACACCCACATGCGACACCTATTTCCTGGAGTTCGCTTCAGTGTCATGTCACTATTGTTTTACCTGTTTTGTTTGCTGCGCAGTGAGGTATTTGTTTTTAACTGGCTATAGCTTCATCAGAGGCACAAGAGTGGACCCAGGAGAGTCTACATGGAAAAACAATGCAGTGGGCTGGGAGATAACGTGTAGTTCACAGTAGTTTAAATAAGGAGCATCTACCTCCTTGTATTTGTGCAACAAAGGAAGTTAGAGGTGAAATGCTGAAGACATGTGCATTTGTGTGCCTTTATGCACAATTTGTGCATAAAGGCACACAAATGCACAAATTCAAGCTAGAGGATATAGAAAACAGAGCCGTGTTCAAATTCAGTAAAACAGGACTGATTGATGACATTCTGGTGAAACTTGTAAAATGTATGGAAACTGACTTGACAGTAATTTAAAAATGGTTTTACGCAGCTAATCCCTACATTTGCATAAAGGATGCACTTTATGCACATTTTACAAGTTTCACCAGAATGTCATCAATCAGTCCTGTTTTACTGAACTTGAACGCGGCTCTGTTTTCTATATCCTCTAGCTTGCATTTGTGCATTTGTGTGCCTTTATGCACAAATTGTATAACTGAAACACAGGGATTGACAGTTTTTGGTATATAAATGATGATAGTTTAGATGTGTTTATTTTTCATGCTGAGTTTAGTATACCTATACCAAAGCAGTTAATTAATTAATACTTTTTTTCTGAATTTGATCGTTATTTAATTGTTGCTTACATTGGCTAAGTGACAGGTGAATGGCATTTCAGAAGACCATAATTAAAACTTATTAAAAATTTGTTTTACATAGATATGTCAATCAATATATAAAATAATGGTAGTTATTTAACATTTTGATTGTTTTGGGGGTAACATTGTTTTGGAGTTGGACTCACTTTTTTATGTCAGGCTGAATTTCCTCAAGCCAGATCTTTGTAAAAGCACATTCCCTTGGGGTCAAAGCTTCCTCTGTCCTAGAGATGGGCGTCAGCAAAGTTGACCAATAAGGACACTGATTCGTGGCAGAGGAGCCAATAAAATTACTGCAGAATGGAAGCGGCTTGACTGTCCCTACTGCCAGATTTTATGAAAACCCTATTTATGAGAGGAATTAGAACGAACGAGAGGCGCACATGGGGTGGAGGTCAGATTGATATATATATAATTTTTATGCATCATACCACGTGGTTTCTAGTACAGAGGTGTACAGAAATAATAGCCATTCTAAAAAAAAAACCCTCAAAATTCCGCAAAAATTAAAAAATAAGGAGGAGAACGGTTCCAGTCGCCAAATATCTACTAAAGAGGCTGCTCGTTAGATTACAGAGTGTATGACATTCTGCAAATAGCCATGTTTGACGTTTTTGTAGATGATGATAAACTATTGTAATTGCTTCTATTTATGCAAATCGAAAATAAAAAAAAACTTTTGCTTAACTGTAGAGTCTCCTGTAGGGTCTCCTTGCAATTCATTAAATTTAAATTTAAACATGTCTTAGATCTGACTTTTCTTTATGTTGGAGATGCAAGTGATTAAGGGACACTATGTCCCATCCTTTATGCAAATGTAGGGATTAGCTGCGTAAAACCGTTTTTAAATTACTGTCAAGTCAGTTTCCATACATTTTACAAGTTTCACCAGAATGTCATCAATTAGTCCTGTTTTACTGAATTTGAACGCGGCTCTGTTTTCTATATCCTCTGAAGGTGGAACCAAAATTGAAGGATTGCTGCTAGCCGGTGGGAAGACATCTGGCAACCATGCTTTCTAGAAAAAAAACGAATCCAAGGTGACGAAGAACCTTTAGGCAGTTAGCGAGCTAGCCAGCTAGCTAAGCTAAGTGTTCAAATAGCTTCCTAACATTACATTTGTGGCGATCCTGTAACTTTTGACAGCTTGTGACTTTAGTAGATCATCGAACTACTCTCTAAGGTAAAACATCTAACTGTCTTAATGGCCGCGTTCGTTTTTTAGTGAGGAGATTGAGAAATTGAAAAGCTAGCTAGAAAATACTTAGCTAGGCAGCTAAGTATTTACACGTTGTTAGGTGAGCCTTTCCACCCTAATTTCAACACCTTTTGCTAGGTATCTAGTTAGTTACCTTAGCTCCCACCGTGCTGCAGCTGTCAGACTACTTATGAAATAAGGAACTACAACATTAATGGTACACATGTCTAGTACCTACATCGGTATAAGCTGTCACTATGCGTTAGCTAAACTGCTCCGAAGTAGCTAGTAACTATCTGGCTAGTCATAGTAGTGGAGCGATGTGGCTAACCGTGACAGTAGATACAGTTTTGTTTTTAAGTCAAACTGCGTTATCTTTAGGCATAATACAAGACAGATTTGGCAGAGTGAATTTTGGTGTAAAGCTTTCTATGACATGTGCAGTTGAAGATTAAGCAAACTTTCACTGGACTGATAGCCAGCTAGCTAGCTGAATTTTAGAAAGTCCTGCACACCGTTCAGTGCATTTTAAATAATGGCTTTCATTTTCTTACATACGTTCAAATAATATTAGCTAGCCTCTTAACAACCACAGTTTACAATTTGGCTGGCTTCGGTCTTTGATAAAATAAACCTTTTTGATTTGACAGGCATGACTTGTAAACAATTAAACAAGAATGTTGAACACGTTTCCGACATCACTACATGGGAAGGGAAGTGTACCATATTCAGTGTTTCGATAGGCCCATAGGTTCGCATGATTGGTCACAGATGAAATGCTGGTTCTATGATATTTACTGTTTACTATTAATTTGATCAGACGGACACATACGTTCGATAGTGCCACCAACAAATTTAAAGTTAAAACCTTTTAAAAATCAGCTAAGAGAACGTGGGACATCCAAAAAATTCTTGTGTAAATGCACCTCAGTTGCCCCCTGTTTGTAACAAGTTGATAAAATTCTCAACAGCAGTCTGCTAGCAGGAAGCTGGATAAATGCTGAATAAACAAGCAAAAACGGAACACGGCTGTTTGATTTGGGACCTTAACAGTCTGGGTTAAACGTAACTGAAAGAATGTGCTCTGACAGCGTGGATAATGGTCAACCACCTGTATAGGTCCAAGAGATTAACAAGACATGTACAACAATTAACATGGAATGTTGATGTTCACCAACAAACCATAGAAGTACAATTTAACATTGGTTTAACAATTTAACTTAGTTTCTATAAAATATGGGGTGTGTGTGTGCGCGCGCGCGCGCGTGTGTGTGTGTGTACCAGGTGATTCGGCTCACAGAAAAGCGCCATGGCTGCAGTGGAGGAGGTGCCGGCTGTGGACAGTGGCAGTAAAGCCGAGGACGCTGCCTCCCGCGCTGACGATGGCGACGGTGTGGGGATTCCCCAACCAGCCGAAAACCCGGCACAAGGGGGGGCCTCGCTGCTGGACAGCGGGGAAGACTTTGAGATGGTGAACAATGAGGATGATGATGATGATGATGATGATGACGATGACGCTGACCTCCCGCCCCTGGAGGACACCGGGCGGCAGAAGAAAGCACCGGTGCAAGATGGGGCGAAGGGCGCTGAGACCAACTCTCCCCCTGTTCCAGCTGAGGAGTGGCTTGATGTGTTGGGTAATTCAGAGGGATTTTGCATTACTTATATATGGTCACTTTGCCTTCTCTTGTCTTTCTTGCCTTATCTGCCTGCCGCTGTAGGAGAGACAAGGAGTGGCTCACAGACTTCTCTGTCTGCTTTCTTAAATTGTTAACGGACATCATGTTTGACTTCTGTTTTGCACGTGGCAGTCACATTAATTCACTGTCACTAGTGTGTGATGTACAACAGACAGCAATTGGTACTATAGCAATATCATGGTCTGTTCAGTTGATTACAGCTGCCCTCATACTGAGTAACAGTCTGTAAATATTCTGGACTGTCATGTGATAGTGCGCTATTTCTCTCCAGGAAATGGGCAGTTGAAGAAAAAAGTACTAGAGGCGGGGAAAGGGCCAGACAGCAGGCCGAAGAAAGGTCAGAACGTCAAGGTTCATCTGAAGATGTCATTGGCTGATGGTACCACTGTGCAGGAGGAGCCAAGCCTCTCTTTCACTCTCGGGGATGGTGATGTCATTCAGGTAAAGACAGTTGTCCTTTGCATAGGCTTGTTTCACGTCAGTCTCTTATAATGCTCTAACTGCTTTGGAATTTCAACTTTGATGTGGAAAGGAAGATTCAAGAGATACACATGAGGAAGATGTATAAATTATTGTGGGTCAGTATGTTGTAGACTCATGGCAGTTGAATTTATTCCAAGTTTCTGTGGTGCAAAATAACTGCCCTCCCACTGACTGAAGAGAACATAGCCACTGTCGCAACCTGCTTCCTTCCCTCTCTGCCAGTAGTTGCCAAGTCTTTGAAACAACACAGTTGAGACCCAAGCCAATGCCCTCATAATATAAACTATGACATTTTAATCATAAGGTCAATGCACTGATAAATGCAACGAAGACACAAATATCCAACACCTTGTAATTATTTTCAGGTAGTGACGTGGCAGGCACCATTATCAAGGGATATATAGATATATAGATTTGCACCACAGTGGAACACACAAGCACAGAATACAAACAGCAGGTGCAGTAGCAACCAGTATGTTGACCCACAGCTACAAGGCAACACATCCATAGGCACAATTAAGTACATTTTAAGCTAAATGAGGCAACAGAGCTGTCTGTACCATTTTAAGCACAAATCCCCATGTGGCTAATCCAGTATGAATGATAATGCTAGCTGCCTGCTACTGGTGTAGTCTAGCAAATCAGGAGCCAACTGGTGTGCTTCAAGTGCAGGAGCAGATTAGGGCAGATCCCATAATGGTTAATCCTGGGAGAGGGGCAAGGAGCTGAGTCTTTGCAAACCAGTGATGGTGAATGTCTCTGCGGCCCTGATCAGGGTATATAGATCATTCTACCACTAGGACCCCAAAACAGTCAGGAAAGCACCAGTTTTGGAGTACATGGTACTTGCAGGCCTGTAGGGGGAGACATCCGTACTACTCCAAGTAAGAGTGAGTGGTTTGGTTCTCAGGCAGATACACACTGTGAGTAGAAGCCAGTGGAGAGAGACAAAGAGAAATGATTACAGGTCTTACCTCAGAGCGGCTGAAGCTAGTAATTATGTGAGACTGCAGTCACAAAAGTGGAAAATAGGTTAACAAAGCATTGTCTTTCAATTACCCAGCTGGCCGCTGTTCCTCTCCTCACCAGCCTGAATTGAGCACATTGGCAGGTATAACTGAGGGGCTAAGAGGATGTGTTGTGTGTAAATGTGAAGCTTTGATCACAGTGCGCTCGCTCTTAGGCACTGGATCTCACTGTGCTATTGATGGAGATAGAGGAGAGAGCCCTGGTCAGCACTGACGCAAAGTACGCCTATGGAGCCGTGGGCAGGTAGGGAGTTTGAGCCCGGAATATTCTGAATGGGGGGAAAAAGAAGGAGAAACAAGCAATTGTTACTGTAAATCCCTGATCTGTTTCTCTTTAATCCTTTACATTTTAAGCCATCAGTTTGCCTGCCTATCCCCCTGCTCAGCCATGATGAACTTTGTGATACCATTTTATCTTGTTTTTTTCTGGATGTGGTGCTGTCTTTTCATCTCTTCCTGCACACTTTACCCTGCCAGTGTGTGACCTACATTTTAGGAGAGGCGTCTCCCAAAGGCATTCAGAGCGCTCCTATCGACCATCACTGACAGCAGTTTTCTAAATGAGGGCTTCAAGCCACAAGCTTCCAAGCATTATCATCAGTGCCTTTAAACCTTGTATATTACAATTTGTCAGTATTATTCTAGCATTTATTTATTATTTTTGGCTGATGCTTCTATCCAGAGCTCACACAAAGTCTCCACCACAATGCACATTAAATACACAAAACAGGAGCACCAAGAACCACATTGGGGACTGAGCAGCCAGTAACATCATGTCAGCACACCCGGTTACACATGAAATTTAACACACAGCTGCCAAAATACATTTCTTAGAGGCTTCATAGGGTCTGGTAGTGTGCGATACCCCGCCCACTTTGTGGCCCTCGTTCCCCTGACAGCGCCGCCCCGCCTGTACCCCCCGATGCGGCCCTGACCCTTGACCTGCGGCTGCTGGAGGTCTCCGACGCCCCAGATCTGGAGCTCCTGCCCCCCCGCGAGAGGATGGCCCTGGCCGACCAGAAGAGGGAGCGGGGTAACGAGTACTACCAGCGGGGGGACTACGCCTTCGCCGTCAACTCCTACAGCATCGCCCTACAGATCACCGAGTCCAGCTCCAAAGGTGAGGCGTGAGCCCCGCCCACCTGCAGAGGGTCACACCCACCTGCTCGCCACTGGCAGGGTGCCAGGCCACTTCCTGCTCTCAGCAAATGATCCCTGATCAGAATCAGGATTTTCCACTAAATGGTTGGGGCTAGGATTTGGGGAAGGGCAAGCTGATCTTAGATCTGTTGTAAAGGGCAGAAAGTAACTGGAGCCCATGGCGGCTGTGGAACACTAGCCAAGACTACCTTTATGGAGGATGGTGAGATGGTTTTGCCATAGGCATTCAGTTGTTCTTACCGTGACTAGAGCTGTTCGATGACGCGTAACCTCCTGTCTGGTAGATCTGTCGTTTTGTAAAACCTTCAAAGACACCACATGTCCACTGACAGTGTGTATGTTGTTTTTTTCTCCATTTGTGAAATATCATCAAGCGTTGCTTGTTTGATATGTCAGTTCTGAATCACACATCAAATGTCACTTGTGTGGGAAAACATCTATATTACACCATGAATTGGCAAAGCTTTAGTGTGGTGACTGTTTCAGGTTGCACATTAGACCCAAATATTTTCTTACTTTGTTCTTTGTTTTTTCCTCACGTGGGCCAATTTATAGTACATTGCACTTTTAAAAAAAGGCTGTTATTATTTTCACTTTATTCAAGCCAGTTGAGCACTCAAGTAAAAGGCCAACCAGATGGCCTGCTGCTGCTTGGCTGAGCCAATGGTGTTGCAAGAAGACTGTATGTGGGCCAATAGCGTCTGTCGTGTCGAGTGTCGCTGTCATTCTGAATGTCACTCCGAGTGTGTAATCTTGACGCGCTGCATATTAGACACCCACGCGAAATGTATTCATTTGGAAGCTACACGAAGCAGTAGGCGTGTTTAGAGGAGAACTGATAAAATGGCAAACACTCAGAAAAACACCCCACAGATCTACTGCCACAAGCAGGCTCTCCACGAGCCGTCACAGCAGTAAGTTCTGACAGACTCAGAGGACAGCATTTATCTCGCAAAGGCGAACATTAGTTAGATATTAAGCAGCGCAGGGCTTTGGTGTGCTCAGTCACTGAATAAAGCGGAAATGGCTTGTACCCACACGTAGGCGCATCCTGCGTAATTGGGCATTGGTTTTCTTCAAGTAGCTTTGAACGGCAGTAGCTCCAGGCATTTGTCCCACTTACAGAACATTGCTTTTTTTGGGCAGCCGGTTATTTTAGCTTGCCTTACTGACTCTCTTTTATTATGGACAGCAGCCAGAGGGAAGCGGAGTAGCTGGGTTGGAGCGCTCAGAGGGTGTAGCAGTGTAAACACGCGTGGGAAATGCAGAGTGCTGTCACCAATGAATGTGACGCAGGCCGCTCCATGGCCTCTTAAACTGCAGGAGAGAAAATGTTGTCTTTTTTAATGATCGCGTTTGGTGCCCTGATCAGTGTCATGATGCGTTTGCATTTACCATGCTTACTGAGTGTCCTCTGTCTGTATGCTGAGATGGGCTGTATGTCTGTACTGGCTGTTTGTCCTCTGTCTGATGGGTTGCGTGTCTCTGTTCTTTGACTCTGTGCCATCTTTTTCTGTTTGTGCATCAGTGGACATCAGCGCAGAGGAGGAGGCGGAGCTTCTGGAGGTGAAGGTGAAGTGTCTGAACAACATGGCCGCCGCTCAGCTCAAGCTGGACCACCTGGAGGCTGCGCTGCGCTCCTGCGTGTCCGTCCTCGCACACCAACCAGACAACGTCAAGGCCCTCTTCCGCAAGGGCAAGGTGGGCCTCCTGCAGCTGCAGGGGAGCGAAGGAAGGACTGATTTAGGGATGGATGGATGGAGTAGATGAGTGAGTGAATAAGTAAGTAGGGAGTGATTGAAGGATGGTTGGATAGAATGAGTGACTGGTAAGTGAGTGAGTAAATGAGTGAATAAGTGGTTTAGGGGAGTGATTGAGAGATGAATTGAGTGAGCGAATAAGTAAGTCAGGGAGTGATTTAGGGATGGATGAATGGATGGAGAGAGGAAGTGAGTAAGTAAGTGAGGGAGTGATTGAGGGATGGTTGGATAGAATGAGTGAGTGGTGGGTGGGTGAGTTAGTGAGTCACTAAGTGGTTTAGGGAGTAATTGAGGGATGCACGGAGGTAGGGAGGGAGGGAGAGACAGAAGGCCTCACTCTTTGTGCTTCTCTGTTTCAATGACTTGTGTCTCCAGGTCTTGGCATTACAAGGAGACTACGCTGAAGCTATCAGAGATTTGAAGAGTGCCCTAAAACTGGAACCCAGCAATAAGGTACTGTGAAGGATTCTGTGTCAGTAGTAACCAGGATGGTTTAAGCCATCCAAACAGAGCTGTAATATCTGAACCAGAGAACCACAGGAGCTGCAGCAACTGTTCTGCATAAAGCCCCATTTGCAGCTTTGATTTTCTTGCAAAAAAATGAATAGGGCTTTGAATGTGGAATACATGGTGAAGAGAATAGTCAGTGGTTTTTCAGCAGGAGAAGGCTGCATGACAACCAGACAGATGTAGTTACATATAATTTCCAGCAGGGGGAGTGGGGTTGTAAGAGACCAGGCAGACTGCATGCTCATCGCTGTGGATCTGGTTTCTTGTTGTTGCTGAAAATAGGATGCACCCTCCACATGCCTACCAAATCAAAAGCACTGTCACCACACTGCGTTCACCTGCAGTGCTTCCCTTTGCCAGGCTACCTTTGATAGTTCTGATAGCATATGAAGTACTCTGTGGCACCAGCCACATACCGGCCCACCTTGGTGATCTCTGTAGCCATTTCTCAGGGGTGTGTCTAGCACCGATGGTAAAATGTAATGTTCAGGTATGGTGAGTCCTACTTAAGACTTAAGGAGACCTCCTGTCCTAACTGAATGTCATTTTCAGAGTGGCCCGTTTCTCTGGCAGAGCCCTGTTGAAGTGCCGCTGTTGGTAGTGTTTGCCAGTGCAGATGTCCAGTGTGGTGCTCTCCGGCTTCTTTTATTAGCAGAGTCCCTGCATCTATTCCTGTCACAGCACATGGAGACCTCCCTGCATGAGGACCGCACTGCGGGGCCAAGAATGACAGGGGGAGGTTATATAATCTCTGCGCCGTGGCCACACTGCTGTCTGCAGTCCTCATTGTGCTGGAGGCTTCAGTGGTTTGCTACAGTGTACCAGATTTTGGGTGCTGTGCTAAGTCTGGGGTAGAGTTTGGTTCTGCAGTACTGAATGCCTTAGAGTTTGGGATATCCTGTGCTGAATGCACGGTAGCGTTTGGCTTTGCAGTACTGAATGTCTTAGAGTTTGAGTTCCTCTGAGTTGAATGTATGGTGGAGATTGGTCCTGCTGTACTGAATGCTTTTTAGAGTCTTCGTTCTGCTATGCAGAGTGTATGGTAGAGTTTTTGTGGTTGAGAGTGGTTGTGCAGTACTGTATGCTGAAGAATTTGGGCTCTGCTGTGCAGCTGTGATTGGGGCTATGCTTGCTGTGCTGCTGTTCCTGTTTTTTTACGGGAATGATTTTTTTTTTTTTTTTTAACTAGATAAGAGGAAGAAATGCAGCCTGTGTTTCGAAAGAAATTAAAAAAACTGCCGGTGTAAAAAAAAAAGTGGCCGAACGCTTGCACAATACTACTTTGATTTTTGCTGTACTGAGCACAGAGTTTTGGTTCTGTTGTAATGATTTGAATTTTTAGTATGCTGTACAAAGTTTGTGGTGGAATCCTTTTGGGGTTGCTGTTGTAAGTGTTCAGTAGCATGAGGGGTTTGCGCTGCACTGAATGTTGGGCTCAGTTGTTGTGTTGTGGGTCTTGCCTTATGGAGCGTTCATTCAGAGCGCGTGTGCAGGTGACTTGGAGACCTTCTTGAGCAGGAATGCCAGTGGGGTTCAGAAACTCAACACTGTGTTTCGCACGGACACCATGGCTGATCTGAGGAACAGATGGTGAGAAGAGCCCGGAGAGCCTGGGCCAGGGGCACTCCGATGACAACCTGAGCGCAGTCCACAAGAACACAAGTCGTCTTTCCTTCCCTATTCTGCCTGCCTGTGGCATTTGAAAAAAACAATTCAGGAAATAATTTTCTAACTGTAACTGGTGCTCATGTTCCTTTGCGCTAAGCTTTTTGATGTGTATCCACAAATTTGATTTGTATCTCTGCATTCAGTAGTGTTAATAATGAATTTCTCCATGAATGTTAAGTTTTATCTGAATAGGAAACTCCCTACTTATGTGATTGATCACTGACAGTAGATCGCTTTTTAGTTCAAATATACTGCAGTCAGATGGAAGTGGAGCAACAGTGCTTGTTCCTGAAAGTGGATTGGGCGGTTCCTCACTCACACTGCCGCCGTCACTGCCGATCATCCACTGAATGTGAAGTCAGGTTGCTCTGACACACCTGTGTTTCCTGTGCAGACCATCCATGCGGAGCTCTCCAAGCTGGTGAAGAAGCACTCGGAACACAAGGGGGCAGAGCAGGCCATGTACAAGAGGATGCTGGGTAACCCAGCACCTGTCACTTCACAGAAGAACCGGAACAAGTCCTCATGGGTGAGACACACACACACACACACTCTTGTGATGGTGTGTTTGATCACTTGCAGGTGGCTAGCAGAACATCAGAACAGAAAATCTCCTATCAGCTCCAGCATAGTTTTCCAGTAATGCTGAGTGCTGATGTTCTTGCCTGTGATGAAATGTCATGTATTAACTGCCAAGTAAACACTCCTCCTCTATGTTTTTCTCTTCTAGAGCGTCAGCTGGAAATGGCTGTTTGGTGCCACTGCAGTTGCAATCGGAGGGGTGGCCTTGTCTGTAGTCATCGCTGCCAGAAACTGACAGCAGTCAGGTCGCTGGTGGGTCTCACTGCGGAAGTGAACAGAAGGCAGTTTGGGAAGTGACCATGCTGCCAGCAGACTGCAAGACAAGGACTTGAAGGGGACCTAGTGGTATTAAGGCCTACTTTGTGAGGCAAAGTACAACTCTGTTAACTATGCTGTTGATTCCTTCACTATTTAAACGAGAGTAATGCCAGTAAATAAGATGTGAAAGATGATTTATTATGTATATATGAAAAGTGACCACCATTGTTCAAATGTCGTGTGTATGTTAGTGTGTACTGCTGGACACTATATGTGTATGACTGCCTGTTCAATCATTATATGTCCTTGCACTTTTTCCCTCCTGGTTAACTAGTGAATTGATTTTAATCCAGAACTGGCAACCCTGGCAAAACAAGAGAACCTGTTATATTCATGTCCGTAGTAGAACTTGCCAATGCATAACTTTTTAAATTGAATATTGTAGCATTACGGTCATGTGTACATGGAAAAAGTAATAATTTTATATTTGAGATTCTGGAGAACCAAATGGGTCATTTAACTTTGTTTCTTTTTTAAGGTTATTTTTGTACCGGTTCTTTCAAGAGGTTAGTACTTCTGTTGACATATAACCCTGAGGATGCTAATACTAATAATGATGGTTTGTTCTGATTTTTCAGTGAAGCAGAATTCTTTGTGATGCCATGTGAACTTCAAGTTAATTACTAACATTATTGAGACTAATGGGTAATGGCGGGGGGGGAGCCTGCCCCAGGGTTGAGACCCTTCCTCTGCCTGATTGAATCTTGGCAAATGTGTGCATGATTAAAAAAAACACATACCATCAGCGCCTTTAGTTCCTGTGAACAGTTAGCAGTAGATACAGGAGAGAGGATTTGCCTGTTTGTGTGTTTTGTAAAGCACTGGAGCGTACCTCAATTTTATGTTTCTGAGACCTGACATTGTTTTCAAGGGGATTCTTCCAAGACCAGTTTTTAGATTTATTTTGAAATTTTGTCCATGTTCTGTTGTTGTTTGTATGTAACGTTCTGGCGTTTTTGAGTTGGTACATACATTTAATGTCCATTTCCGTATTATCAGGGACAGAAACTGAGACATTGATTCAGATCATACTGTAGAGTACACTTCACACACACCCTGCTGGATTTGAGATACACTGTCCCTCTATCATTTCATTCATACACCGAACAGTCGGGGGCAACACTGTGAGATTGTCTCAGTCACTGTCTTCCCATTTGCTGTTTGTTCCTTCCTGGTACCAAAACTCTGTCATCACTTGGCCATTTATGTGGTACACTAACAAACAGTCCATGCTCCCTTTGAAATCAAATGGTCTGTTTCACTGCAGTGCTCAAGCATGGCAATCTACTAACTGTCCATTACTTGTGCATCGTTGCCCAAGTGCCACAGGTCTTTTTAAACTGGCAGCAGTGTGACATAAGGTAAGGAACTGGGCTTGTTGTTTGAATGTTCCAGAATTGATACTCAGGTGTGGCACTATTGTTGTGTGCCTGAGAGAGGTACTTAACTGGAAGTGCTTCAGGAAATGCCATGTATACATGGATTATGTTGTGAGCTAGAAGTGTGAGTTATGCCAGCTGCCCTGCATAAAAGAATCTGTCAAGCAAATAAAGACTCATAATAAATTACTTGGACTTTGTCTCATGCTTAGGCGTTGGTGTGCTCTTTATTCCATTGTGAGAGTATTAGCTCATGCTACTTCTATGTTATTATTTCTATATTTTTACTTCTATATGTTTTTATATTATTCATGAAGATTTCTGGAGCAATGCGTTAGAAAATCAACCCAGGGAAAGTCATTGGTTGGATGTACCACTTTCACACAAAGAAAGACGGTCTTCACAAAGTTGAACAACTGAACACCTGCAGTGGATTCATTATATTTTCAGAGAGGAACCAGAGATGAAAAGGTCAATTATCACTAGATTTTTGGTCCTGCTGTCATTCCCACCCCTACCTGTGGCAGAATTTGAGGCCAGTTTTGTTCCACTGCTGTGGGCTTGGGGTCATTATGGGCCTGTGGCATGGCTGGGCCCGTCCCACCAGGTTTGGCCTGTGCTCAGAGTGAGGGCTCAGGCTGACAGAAACACTCGGCAGCCCCACCTGAAAAGTTGCTTTAGTGGGGTCTAGAAGAGGAGTGAGGACAGTGATAACCCTGTGAAAGTCTCTGGTAGAGCAAACAGCAGCCCACAGGTTAATCAGGACGGGAACAGAGGCCTTGCTGCAACATTGAAATCCCCTTCAGAAAGCCACAAACTCATTTCCTGTTGGTCAGTTTGTCAAACAAGGCATTGAAGTGGTCCAATGAAAGGGATTTCTTTGGAAAAAGGCTCAGATACACAACGGCGTGGCTTATTTTGAGAGATGGAATCCATCAGTGAAGAGCAGCTGGATTCCTAGAATTGTGCTTTCGCTAAAAGTCCCTGTTCCGATTCAGTTCTGTTCTGACACACTCCAGGCTCTGGCTGCAAAAAAAGAAGCAGCCAGGACATGGACATACTTGTGTGGCGCAGTATCAGTGCAGTTCCTGGAACTAATTAGTGTAACTGAGGCACAGCTCATCAACAGTCACAGCTTGTGCCACCATCAGAAGCTGTGTCTGTTCTCTCCCATACACTGTCATCACCATGCAAGGCTTTTTTTTTTTTTTTTTTTTACAGGAGTTGTAATTCAGCCATTATTTCGTCCCCTCCTCAGCCACTCTAAGGTGTGAAAAAGATGAGTCATGATGGAGGCTGAATAGGATATCTCATCTCACAACTGTAGAGGCACTGTGGTATGCAACTGAAGCAATGAATAAAATAAAGGATATAATAAAACATGTTGTCTGGTGAACTTTGGGGAAACCCACTTGGCGGAAAAAAAATGTAGTTATTGCATCCTAAGATGCCTTCTGTGCCAACAGTCATAATAGTCAGGTGTGTCTTCTGCTCTGCTCTTCGGTGACACCATGGGACTTTTCCCTATCTTGTTCAGATCAGTGCAATTACTTTGTCACTTGCTGATCTCTATCTTGTAGTGGTTTTCACAAACCAACCCACAGACTCACCCCCAAATTTTGTGAGTTGTGTGCATATTCCATTTCGCCTAGTCTGTCATTTTTATATTTATATCACTCATATCCTGCACCTAATGACTTCCACGAAGCTCCAGGCAGTGCTTTTTATTTGTTCCTCTGTTGTTTTATCAGTTTGAGATGGTACTGACAACTGAGTACCCCCCTGCTGTTTAAATTTTCCCGTAGAAGTTTCATGTTAAATACTCAAAAGTGTTATGCATTGCAAATGTGCCCTGGGTGGGCAGGGTGTGTGTTTTGTGTTCCGTGGGTTTTTTTTGGGCATCACATTCTCCCCTGCTATCATGAGTTGTGGCCATCTCTTTATTTCCAAATTTGTTGTGCAGAGTTGGGACTTTCCAAAGGAAACTTCTGACAGAATTTGTCAAAATGAAGCTGATGGAGGACCACATGATGCTGGGACCACACCATCTGTTTTCTACCTGGTAGTTAAGACATTACCACTTTGTGCCAAAAGTGAAAGTCGGCTTTGAAGCAATGGGTCTTAACACCTGTTTTCTCAGCCAATTTTGATCATGTTCTCTGGTCAGTTTCATGCTCTCAAAAACAACTCTAGATTCTCAGTTCCGTCTTTGCCAGAGTTGAAGAGAAACTCACAAGGAAGATGTCACTTTTAGGCAACATCCGCCCTCAGCTGTTGTGTGTGCCCATCATCTAGCAGGTGGGTCGTCAGTAAATTTAGTCATATCATGTTGGATCCAGTTGGATAAAAAACACTCTGAAGACTGAGGCTCTTACGTCGTCGGTAACAGGCAGAATTCCTGGGGAGGAGATTGACACCTTCTTTAGTTCCTGCTCTCATATACTGCATGTTCGCATTTTTAGGCAGAGACCAGTATAAACCCTCATAGAGAGAGTTGACAGAATTCAGGTAGAAGCCAATGATATCACGTAAGCTCGCCTAAGGTTCCTTTTCAGCCTGAGTTTAAAGAGCATCCTTTATTTAACACAATGCATGCATATGCAGGCTCACGTATCCATGCAAATAATGTGGGCACAGAGACGTGGCCATCAGAAGCCACAAATAAAGCGCCACCCACCTAGCTATCTACGTCCTCCACGCACCTCACGCCTTGTGAATATTCATTGGAGACCAAAGGAAGTTTTGTTGCTCAAACGTCGGCGGCGTGCGAGGCTAGTGGTGGTGGTGGTGGAAATGGTAGCAAGATGGCGGCACTGAAGGAGGACCAGTGTTATGGACTGTCCTGTGGAAGACTGAGCAATGGCAGCAATGTCTCTGTCTTTCACGTTAAGCTCACTGACAGCGCGCTGCGAGCCATCGAGGGCTATCAGAGCAACAAGGTAAACGAGAGCTGCGAGTTCGCGCTCTTTCAAACTTGGTATTACGACTTGTAACAGCTGCGGTAACGTTGCCTAAATTAGCCAGCCTAGCGAGCTGGTGACTGAGCTGTCTCACAAGCTGTTAGACTAGCTAACTAGCTAGTTAGGCAGCTAACATGCTTTTCGGATTGCAGCGTTGGTGTAGGTAGATAGCTGCCTCAGGCTAGTGGAGTGTTACAGTGGAAGGTAGCCAGTCAGCTGTCTTGATTGTCAAGCAATAAGCCCCTCCGCCAAAAGCAGCGTTTTAGTAGTTGTGTTTTTGGTCGCTTGCTAGATTAACAAGTGCTTTTCCTGACGCTAGCTAACTTAAACTCACAGGTCAATTCCAGGTTGCCTAAAAGGGTTGCTGGCCACAGCGTGAAAAGAAACCCCCCAACAAAATTAGATCGCTAAACCGCTAGCCAGTTGAGACAGTTTTAAAGTGTGTGTTCCCGCTATTAAAAGTGTTCACCAAATTGGTAGCTAACGAGTGGTAGCTAAATAGACATTTAACCAAATAGGTATTTAACCTGTTATAACTGTAGTTAGTACTTTTTACCTCATGGTAAAAACGTGACAGAAGTGCTTAATACCATTACCTACATAGATATCGTCGGTCTAAATTAGTCGCCTAGCTACAGGTTAGTTAATGTTAATTAACTTGCTAGCCAGTTGACTAAGGCTATCAAGGTAAATGTAAGCAAACTAGCTAGCCGGCGATCCAGCGAGCTGCTGGCCACGTAGCCAGCCGCTAGCCGAATAAGAATAAAATTGGGAAATGTGTTTTGTTGACTGGGTTTTCTGCTCACAGTCAGCAAACGATAAACTAGATAGGGAGTTCCCTTTGTAAAAGAAATAAAAAATCTGGCGAGCAAGCAAACTGCTCTGTGAGGAGAAGCAGGACGGAGCTGCCTAGTTACCGGATAGAGTGGCTCACTTTTATTCATCTGGTTTTCTAGTTGCCTAGTTAGACTTCATGTGCAGTGCCCGATTTTGCTAGCTGGCTACCTTTAATACTGTTTGGCTGGAGGAGTGTTTCTGTGTCTCGCCAGGCTAACTGGTTAGCCTGGCAGGACAAGTACTCTCTTCAAAGACTTCAGACAGCAGTGCACTTGTCACGACCTTTGTGGCTGTCTAGATAACTCGATTTCCGGTGAGGATGCAGTTTGTGGCCATCAGGTATTTTTAGCTAACGTTAGCTAGTCTAACGTAAGTTTCCAAGTGCCTACATCCATAGCTCTATAGCTGCGTAGCTACCTCGGTGTTAAGGTCTAGGTAACTGGAAAAAAAAACTTAGAAGGTACGTTAGCAAGCTGTCAAGCATACTAATTCGATGGAGCAATGGTAGCCGCAGATTCTTAGTCTTGTGGGTGCCGAGAGCTGTCAGTCACATGGCCCACATGCACACAAGTATTTGTTTCAGGTAGGTCATGTAAAATCGAAACTTCGTACACGGTCTAACCAGATATTTATAGAATACCAGACCTAAATGCTTACAGTTACAAAAAAGCAACTTTATACGACTATAGCAACATGTGCTGCTTTTGTAATATCAGAACAAGTTCTCCAATGTGCCGTCCCAGTTGAATCCACAAAGCTGCAACACAGAAACATCTTTTCAGATAATGATAGTGTTGCTTGAACTGGGTCTTCTGCCAGGCTGTGTTAGGTCCTCTTTCGCAATCCTGTCTTGACAACCTAGTTATTTGGTCTGTGCTCTTGCCATCAGTCTGTCCTGAGACTGGGTTAGGTAGGGGCTTATAAGTAGGCACTGAACCCAGAATCACCTTAAATTCTTTCAGATTATATTACTTGCTGCACTTCAAATTGGTTATAAAATGGGATTAGGAACCGGTCCTTAGAAAATGAACCGTACAGTTGAACCTCCTGCTGTTTCAGAAAGTGCTGCAGTAGAAGGAACATTGACACAAAACTGGAAACTCAGGAATAAACATAAGCAGTATCTTCCTTAGTGAGCTGTAAGTGGGTAAACTCCATGTCATATTAAATATTCATTAAAGGAAATGTAAGGTGTCTCTGGCATTTCTTTTTCTGGGTTTCTGTTATGTGCTGAAATAAAAAAAATAGCCAGGGATTTGTTTTTATGCTTATGATTGGGGAACCAATTATATGTGTCTTTCTCTCATTGTATATTACATTACATTACTTTCATGCATTTGGCATACGCTTTTATCCAAAGCGACTTACAAGTGAGGCAGAGTACAACACAAGCAAAAGCGGAGTCACAATAATAGAAGTGCTGAATGACCAGGTTTCAATAGTTGGCCAGACAAGGTACAAGCTGGTAGAGACAGTGTGTACAGTAACCTGGAATCATATGAGGTACTCAAAAGTGTCAGCATCAAAACAGGAGTGGAGAGAATGCCTTAAGAAGTAAGGCACAGTGACAGAGACTTGGTGTTACTGGACACTAGTAACAGCTTAGGGTGTATTTGTATGGCGCTGTGACAGTCTGAAGTCTTGGTCCTGTGTGGGGAGGTTCATCTGTCCTGTCCGCACTCAAATTTCACCCTGGAGCATGCTTGCCAAAGGGCCAGGCGACCCTTCCAATTCTGTCACGTCAGCCTGGCTTTTGTAAAAACCCAGTCTGCACCCCTCTGACGTATTTGTTCTTTTTTTAGCTGTGTTTGTGCCACAGCTTTGTGCCTCTGTGGCTTTCTCACAGTTTACCGTGTACACGTAAAAAAGGTAGATCATCTGTTACCATTAAATGGCACCTCAGGAAACTGGAGTAGGCAAGGCATTTGCATTGAACGGTGTCATGTTGCCAGCCGCACCGCGGACACTTGCACGAGGGCGCATTTGAAAAGGAGCAAGTTTTAAAATGGATTTTGGATGCATCGCCAGGATTTTTTCCCCTTGTGTTGAAAAATCCAAGGACGCACTCAAGAGCCCGAAACCGCAATACCCCGTTGGCTACTCTGGAGAGATGTCGAACCGTAAATGTCACATTGCGAAAAGCGAGGCTAAACACCCAGAGCAGAGGTAGAGTCGGCACAAGGCCTCTTTCATTGGCTCGCTTGCACGCATATTTATCTCTGTCAGATGTGTCCTTAGCCATTCGTCACTGCCTCGGAGGATTCGCTCTTGGCGCTTCGCTTGCGTGTTCCCGCCGCTGTCGCGTGATACAGCGCGGGACCCCGGCACCGGACGCCGCTCGCGTGATCGTGTTTCCCGCCGCTGTCGTGTGATACATAGCGGGACCTCGGCACCGGACGCCCGCTCCCGTGATCGTTTTCAGGTCAGGTGAAAAACGGCACACGTTTCGTTTTTCACGGCCGCCCGAAGAGTGCTGATATGGATTGATACGTCCGAGCAGCGCCGTCCACTGTTTTCTTGATGACGGAGGGCTTTGCTTATTGATTTGCAGATTGAGTTCCTGATGAAGGGGGTTGACTGGGTTTATGCAAGATTTCACAGTCTGCGTTTTTTACTTCAGATGAAACATGAGACGGTGGTTGTGCTTGGCCATACTTGCAGATATCCGCGATTTAAGTAAAATTAATTTGTACTTTGTATTCAGTGCACAAATGTGTAATAAACTCTCCATACGCTGTTGTCTTCTTGGCATACATGCAAAAAATGATGAGGACTTAGAAGATGAATGTAGGATATGCCAGTTTACATGCTGCAAATCATTACTTAAATAATTAAAGTGTAACCTGACATGTGTTGGTAGCTAAAGGGGTGCTCTAATGTGAGGATCACAGGACATGCACAGTACAGTTTACATGCAGAAAGTGATGCACATGTTTCACAGGTCTTTACAGGCCTGAGGGTGTGGCCTGATGGCCTTATTAATTTTCACATCTCTGGATAGATTACATTTAAAATACAAAGTGCTGTGTAAGCTGGAATGTACAGTCTGCTGGATGTTGGTGCAGTTGCGCGTGTAGGATGGGAGTTGGGCTGTGCAGTGCGTTGGGTGAAGGGTGGATGGTTGGGCTGGTGTTGGGTAAAGTGTGTGTGGTGTGGTAGGACAGTGCATGGTGCTGGAGCATTGGGCTGTGGGGTGGGGTTGGATGAAGTGTGGATGGTGTGGGAGTTTTGGGAAGCTTGGATGGTGGGGTAGCAGTGTTTGGTGTGGGAGTGTTTGGAAGCTTGGATGGTGTGGTGGCACAGTATGTAGTGTGGGAGTGTTTGGAAGCTTGGATGGTGTGGTAGCAGTGTGGTGTGGGAGTGTTTGGAAGCTTGGATGGTGTGGTAGCACAGTATGTAGTGTGGGAGTGTTTGGAGGCTTGGATGGTGTGGTAGCAGTGTGTGGTGTGGGGGTGTTTGGAAGCTTGGATGGTGTGGTGGCACAGTGTGTGGTGTGGGAGTGTTTGGAAGCTTGGATGGTGTGGTAGCAGTGTGTGGTGTGGGAATGTTTGGAAGCTTGGATGGTGTGGTGGCACAGTGTGTGGTGTGGGAGCGTTGGGCTGTGTTCCTCTGTGATGGAGGAGAGATGTTATCCCTCTGCCCCCTGGCTTTGGCTCCGTATCCACAGGGTTCAGACATCTTGGCAACCCTACCATTGATGCATCGTGCACTCTCCTTTGAAAAGCATTTTCCCCGGGTGGTGTGTGTGTGTGTGTGTGAGAGAGAGATTGTGTGTTTGTGTGCGCACTCATCTGTTTTAAAGAGGACATGAGTACACACAGGCAGAGACTTAACCTCATACTGCCTACGTATTATCTCTGTCATCTCTCACCTTTAGCTTGTGACTGTTGACCTGCTTTACCAGGAATCTCACAAATCGTACCTTAAAAATGTCAAAGGTGCGTTTGTCTGACTGCAGTTTGCTGCCGGTTGGTGAGTATTCACACTTGTCCCTGCCTAGTTTTTAGGCTGCCAGAAGACAGCAGGTGTAGGTATATACACTGGCACAATACTTCAAATAGCCTAAGCAGTATGTCTTCACTGATATAAAAAGGGGTGCAGGTTACTGCCTTCCCAACAAACAGATGAACAAGTCCATGTGGGATGTGAGTTTTTGCATGTTACTGAAGTCCTCACAGAGCAGGATGTCAGTCAAGCAGACAGCCACAGGAAGAGCATCAAAATAAGATCAGAGCCAAGAACCCAGCAACAGCACACAGCTGAGGGGAAGGAAATTAAAACAGGAAGAGATGCTGCTTGCTCTCTTTAATAATCCTCTGCAAAGCTGCAACCCAAGATGCTGACCAAACTGAAAGTGGTTCGGAGAGGGGGGTGGTTTTGTTATGTCCGGTTTTGATCAGGAAGCTGTTCCCTTGATTGCGAAGCCCACATCCTCCCTTCAAAAAGCCAGAATCCTCCAGAAATAATCTGAGTGTTTGCTTTGCCCTGCTGCCTTTTTTTTCTCTCAGCTCTGAGGGGAAGCGAGCAGCAAATAAAGTGGGAAGTTTGCCTTCTGTGTGGCGTACGCTTAGTACAAAGAGCGGGCACACAGAGACAACAGGGGTGCATGGATAATGCACTGTTAATTATCCCTGGCCTGTGTGTCCAATCGGCCACTGCCCCTCATCCCAGGAGCCTCACAAACTAGATGTCTGTTTTTTCCTTTTTCCCGTTATAATCTGTCCAGTCGTCCTCATTGTCTGGGATCGTGTTTGTTACGACAGCTCTCTGGCTCTCGGGGGTAAGTGGTGCAGAGTGACGTGGGCTTTGTCGGGAATCGCGCCACTGAGCGCTGTTGCGTTATTTGGCACCAGCGACTCGTTTGGGGCTCAGAGGAGACGGGCGGAAATGGCAGAGCCTCAGAGAACGAGGACAGAGACTGCCCTCTGAACAGACGGGCGAGCGAGGCTCCACCAACCACAGAATGGGTGGAGCTATCGTGTGTCAATCACAACCTAACCTCATCAAACTGACATCAAAATGCTGTGATTTGCTCAAATCTGAGTCACTCCTAACACGTCATGGGTCCACCTTTTTTGGGACTTGAAGCCTCACTGTCTTGCCTCTTTGCAAAACCTATCAGGATCAAATCTGCCCAGTATCTGAAAGCATCATGCCTCATGTTCTCATTAAGACATATTACAGGCGGAACATTTGAAATGGGGAACTGTGGACTATGGAGACAAGGGCTGTTTCCAGCAGTGATGGTCAATTGCAGTTCCGTCTGTCACAATGGGATGGAGGCGTTCAGTTCCAGCCTGCTCTTTAAGGTGGACATGTGCCAGTGCTCCAATCCACCTTAAGGAGCTCACTTAGATCAGAGGGCAAAATGGGACTAGCATATCCTTTCTATTGTGGGCGAGGTGAGCTGGGTGGCAGATTAACCTTTCTGTCTTGGGCATGTGGGGCAGGGCCCTTGTCCCTTTTATACACAGACTCCACATATGTGTAGGGCTGCTCTTTGAAAAAGAAATATCAGTAGTTAAACTTTCAGTGATTATTTTTAACATTTATCTAATTTGGATTTTGGAAAGCATATTGTTACATTTTCTGGGGAAAAGTCCAGAACTATTTGGAAAATGTGCTCCCGGGAATTTTGTCCTTGTATGAGCAGGACTGCGCAGAGCATTTACACCAAGCCAGTCCTGAAGAGGCTGATTTCTATGACGACCAACCAGACCCATTCTCTGGGGTCTGAAATCTTCTCGTGCTGCTGTTGAGTGTTTCTGAGAGGCAGGCCCTTCTACTGCCATCAAAAGAGCAGCCCTGCAGAGCTGCCGTCTCCAGCCAGCCGTACAAGACGCTGCAGATCAATCAGAGGAGGAAACGGTTGCCTTTCAGCTCCGGCTGTCCTCATGCTGGCAACGTTCACAAACGATGGGGTTCAGAAAGACTGACCGCTTCCATCTGCCAGTCATCTCCTGTGGCTGTTAGCTCCACCCACTCATCTTCAGGCCTTAAGGCTAATTTGGCTCTTCTTTGCTTGGTTTTTTCTGCTAAGTGGAGTATTTCGAGTGCACCTAGGTGGAGTAGCTCAGTATTGGGGTAGATGTACGTTTTGGCAGAAGGTGATACTTTTTTGGAAAGAAAAATATTGACTATGGTGATGAAGTGTTCAATTAGGTCCTAATAAACTTTTATGGTATATGATTAAGAGACTATATGCTTGTTCTGCAAACATGACCTTGTCAATACCTGATTTGGTGTTAAACACTTTTATTGCTTGGAGTGTACTTAGCCCTTCCATGTGTGCTGTGCTTCAGCAAGAGTTCAATCTGGGCTGTGTAACATTAAGTTTGAACTTAAGTTTAAACATACAATGATCAACATCGCAGTCATGGCCAGTTTGAGTGCTGTTTATTGGAAGTGGTCAGTAACACTTTGAACCCCCGGGAAAGATATTTTGGACAATCCAAGCACACACCAAATAAACAGCCCTTGATAAGGATGATTCATAAATTTGTGGTAAGTCCAGTCACATTCCCAGGGTTTAGTGTCATCATTGAACCAACCTCAGTGCCTCTTTATATTTTCTTCTTTTAATGTTTTTCACCTGTTTTTTTTTCTCCTCCAACCCAATCTGGAATCGCCATGCACATTGAACTCATCTCACCATGGCAACCTCTGTGCAGAATGTTGGGGCTTAGAGAGTGCAGTCTCTGATGCACCCACACGTCACCTAGTACGACTGGGACCCAACCCTACCTCTACCGGAATTAAACCAGTTTGTTTCACCCCTGTGCTTCTGATCATTGTCAGCAGATTAGTCTGTCATCTTCACGGGGTTGGTCACATGACCCACTCAGTGTTCTCTCCCGGCGCTCTGTGTTCCTCAGAAGTGATAAGGTCCAGCAACATCTGTCTCCTGGCTGGCTCGCTGCGTTCCTGAGCTTGTGCAGATTTCTTCCTGGAACCACCAGTAGCATTTCAAATTACCTTGTTTTCCTGTAAGCATGCTGTGATATCACCAGCATTCACTGAGGCACAGCAAAGTGGCAGACTGTTTCCAGAACCTGCAGTAGTAGAGCAGTAATCCAGAACTGTGCTCTCTCTTGATGATACAGTCCATGCTGAGTGAAAGGGCCATGTGTATATCACTGTCATGACTCTGTGTCTCCAAAACCAGAGCGTCTCAGCCCTGGTCCTAAAAACATACCGTGTGGGTAGGTCTTCAGTCCTGCTTAGCTCCAGCTGTTTGCTTTTAATTTCGCATATCTTTGCTAGTCATCTTCTGGAATCCTTTTTAAAAGAAATATTTTGTTGGAGGTGGCCAAAAAGAAAAATCAAGTGTGTTTCAGTTTACATTTTTTTCTACATGGACCTCTCCACAAAATGAACACTGATATGTGGCAACTTAAGATATTTATATTTTTGGCTGACATAACAGTAACTTGTAGAACAAATTAAGATTAGTTGTGGTAGCAGCCCCAAATGTAAGGACTGGACGTTAACAAAAAGTAACTGAAGAAAATTGAATTTCCTCATCTCATTACTCCCAGGCACACTGATTCGTCTGCTGCATGTGAGTTTCGTGGATGAAAACCACAGACTCCCACTGTACCTCCAGTCGACCCCCATTCTGCTGTAGTGGGCTGTGTGACTACGAAAAACAGCCACTGACTAAAAATTGGCAATTCCAAAATTAGGTTGCCTGAAGGGGGAAAAAACACAAAAAAAATGACACCATTCTGTAGCAAATGTATGCCAGTAGTTTTAAAATCAAAATTAGCCTTCAATTGTTAACTAAATAAAAATAACTTATTAAGAGCACTTTGAACAGAAACCAATACATATACTTGGTCTCCAGCGTCAGGACTGAGGAAACCTTGATCTTTTCTGGCGTCACACTGACGGTCAAAAAATGTCTCCTAGCAGGGGTTGTGTTGTGTACCTTTGGAACCATGGGGTCAGGCTTTTGGAATGGGGCTCGTAACGGAAGGGTTGAGTAGTCAGACCCTTGAGCAAGGTGCTTGATATGAAGTGCATCAGTCCAGCTGTCTAAATGGACGTTAAGCCATCTGTGTATGGTGCATGTGAGATTTTTTTTGCTCTGAACAAAAGGAGTATGAGACCTTGTGTTCCCGAAAACCCTGTGTAAAATGACTCATGTTTACAATAAGGAATAATGTCCTGCCATCGTTTTGCTGCAGAAAATGAAAGGAATGAATTTTACTGATGAGTCATTGGCTAAAAAAATAGGATTCATGCCAGTTGTTGCCATTGCATTCTCACTGGTGATCAGCAGTTTCCTTGTAGAACATTTTAGAGAATGCATTGCCTGTTTGACTGTAGTGAACTGACAAAATGCCGTGCACAAGAAAGGAAACTAACCTGGTGCTAGGCCACTCCCTGTAGATGTTCCGATACCAAGGTAAGGAGAGCTGAACATATCCTTCTTTCATATCTGATACGGGAAGAAACTTTGTAACCCTCTGAATGTATAGGCTACAGAGTTCAAAAGCTCTTGTCTCCTGCTTTGGAGTTGGGCTGGTGGCCTGAGAAAGGACAGTCTGTCCTGCCCCAGTCTGGCAGCTTCTCAAATGGGGTTGTGATTCTTGAATGTTCCATCAGAGCCCTGGCTCCATCCCTCCTCCAGATCTGCAGTTTTATTCTTTTTACATTAAGGTCCCCATCTTAGTGCAGCATGGTTCCCAGCCTGCGTTGGCCTGTGGCGTGTTTATGAGATGCACGGCTGTTGCACGCGTCCAAACCAGATGCACGCAGCTGGAGAGACAGCTGGGTGGGCCTGTGGGCTGGGCGGTCATAGATGAATGGATTTCCACACGTCCCACGGTTCAAAGGGCCGTGCGACGTGTGAGAAATGGACAGCGAAGCAGGGAGGAAGTTGTGAAGGAGCAGCGGTGGTGTGTAGGAGGCTGTGGGCGGTGAAGGAGCAGGGCTCTCTGTACAACCGCAGTGTGGTGTCAGGTCTGGCCCCAGGCCCTCTACAGCCAGTATCTACCTCAACAGCCCGGAATAACTAACAAATAATGGAAAAAAAAATAGTACAAATAATATATAATTATAATAATATTCTAGGACTCTCCGGTGAGCATGGGTGAGCGTTCAGATGTGACAGCCTGCTGGGAATGACCAGTGGTGAGGACAGTTTCAGACCTTAAGGAGAGCTGGTAAAGGCTGTTGAGGAGGATCGGAGACAAGCTGGTCATGGAAAGCACAGTTGCACTGACTTCTTACAAACAGCTTTGGGTCGTTTGTGTGTTTTACTTGATAATGTAAATATGGAGGCCGCAACTTTGACAAGAGTTAGTGCTATTTTTAGCTTGTGTGAACAAACTTCCTTGTTTGTTTCTCTGAATAGACGCCCAGGACAGGAACTGGCTAAAGTATAAACCTGTCTTGAGGTTAACTGTTTTTTTCTCCCCTTGTGCCCACACAAGCCAGCAAGTCCCCTCATTCATGTTCAGAGTCGCTGTGGTGTTTGGTGGTACTGACTGGCACCACTTTGGCCCTGTCTGTCGTTCTCAGCATTTATAATGAGTGGAGACTTAACGATTTAACAAGATTTAACGAGATTTAACGAGTGGCTCGCCGCAGCATGATGCAGATGGGCTGTTTCATGCCATTTTGTGTCTGACACTGTAGTTGTCTGTTTCTTTCCTTTGTTCTCAAGGCCTTTGGTGAAATTACTGGAGCTATGTATTATTTACACTGAATCCGAGAGCCAAATGCCAGACCCTGCTGTCTTCTGTCGTTGGAGAAAGAACACTGTGAACCTGCTATAACAGTCTGTTCTTACTGGTTCTCTAATGCCTTTATTGTGCTTGAAATAGGGGCTGGATGGGGGGCCTCTGATTTTTGTTGCGAAGGAAGCAACAGTCTGTGCTTTCAGAAATTCATAGATCAGATTTTCTTTCTCTTTTCATGCAGAGGAAAAGAACTCTTGATTGTTCTGGTCTTTTGTGTAGGTCTGACTCAGGAAGCAATTAGAGAAGTATTCCCTGGTGATGTCGCATGAACATGGCATTCTGGGAAAGGAACATGTGTTTACTCGATAATCTAACTGTGCAAAGCAAACTGAATTTGATTTCTGAACTGACTGGTGAGTTGGAGGATATGTCTGGGGAGTAAAGTTCAGTGTAGGGGCGGAGCGGGGATTGTAGACATAATCTGAAGGTGGTGGAAGTCCTTTTAAAATGTGTTTCCATGATTGCTTTGCTGATGTTACTCACTAAGTATAATGACCACTATTAGAAGAAAGAATAAAGTCAGGTACATGAATGAGTATGACGGGTAGTTTGGGAACAGCTCTATAAATTGGAGGGCAAGAACCCCACAACCTGCATTGCAGACTTGGGGAGGGCAAGCTTTCTGCGTGCGTGCATGGTGTCAAGCTGCTCATGTTGGGCTTTGGTTAGGAGACTAGGGTTCTCTGACGCTCTGGATAACTGAAACCTCAGCCATGTTACAGTCATGTCCACCTCCGTGACAATTATTACTGTTCATTCTTTTATCTGTCTTATTTGGGCATGTACGGCAAACTGAACATGCAGCTGACCAGTGAGAAGAGCTTGTGGAATAACTCCAATTTTGTGAGCTTGTGGCTGATGTTTTGTTGTCTGTGGTAAGCTCGCCAATAGACAGTAGTTATTAGGGTGGGTTTCAGCAGGAAAACCATGTTTCGGTGGCTTCATTTCCATCAGAGGAAGATTAAATAGGTCTTTTTCTAGACCCGTGGGAGCTTGCGACCACACTGTACAAATTATCCATATAAGCTGATGTCCTTCAGCATTAGCAATCTTGACTGAGTAGTCCACATTTTTTCATGTTTTTTTACTTGGAGCACAAGTCACATGGTGAGTTCAGCCCCTTCAGTGTGCTGTGGAGAAGAAAACATCGCAGATTTCTTGAATTTGACATGAGGGCGTTTCATCAGTGTTCGTCACCTCTGCCCAAGTGCCCCCGTGTCGGGTGTGTTTGCAGCATCGCTCACCTGAGTTGGTGATGCAGCAGAGCCTGTGTTATAGAGCCTCTGCCAGGTGTTTTGCATAGCAGGGAGGGAGGAGTGATGGCAGCCAGGAGATTGTAGGTAGCAGTAATGCTGGGGGCCTCCCAGATCACCTTGAGCAGCATACTTGATTAAGGTAAATAGGTAAATATCCAGCTGTATAATTGGAGGGTATATCAGATGAAAGCTATGCAAGTGGTTTGGGGTGAAGGCATGTGTAGTTAATTAATGGCATTTCCAGGTTTTTTGCCTCTCTGTGAATCTGGATGGCAGTGTGATGGAGCTGCGGGCAGGATCAGCGCTGTCCTCGGGTCGGGCCTGTAGAACATTCTAGTCTCTGGTCCCAGAGAGTACTGCCACGTCAGCTGCCTTTTCAAACGAACAGCCTGCCAGCGCGGCGAGCTTGCAGTCTTTCACAGAGGCGATGGGTCAGACCTGTAGCATGTGGCAGATCAGGTTCAGGCGCAATGGCTTGGGTAATTTCAGTGGAACCCTTGGCTATCTTACCTTGACATCTTCAGGGAAATCACACGCACACCTCTCTGGGCTTGTGAAGGATGCACGCTACCCTTTGACTTGCTGTTGATTGATTATACCTGGCCCTTCTTTTGGGAGGCAGTGCGCCATTGTGTGGGAAATTAAAACTGAAAATGATGTGCATGCAGACAATCAGCTGTGGAGCTATAGTACAGAGAAAATCTCAACCACTGTGACATGGGTTCACCATGCAAGGTTGTGTTCATAAGTGACATTGTGTTGTTTGCATGAAGTATTTTATTTTACTTAATTTATCTCCTAATTTTATTTATTTATAACTTTTAGAGGCAATTTATTTCTCATTGCTGTGGAAAGAAATCTTTCCTGTGCAAGTTTAATTATTTTGGCTTTGATACATGGGAACCCTTTAACAGACGTTCAGAAGCTTGAGGATCATATGCTGTAAAGTGTTGAGTGGAACTGTATTACTGTGTACAGCGTTGTCGTCAGCCATGAGGGTTTGTGCAGCGGCTGTTTGACCTGCAGCACAAAATGTTGCATCTGGATTAGGTTGCTGGTTACTGGAGAGCTACTGTAGATCAACTGGATCAACTTCTCCCTCCAATTGTTCAGAGATCCTTTTCCTTGGAGATCTGGGACAATAGCACTGGACAAATGAAAGAACCCTAAGACCCAAGCCTATGCAGAGGTGAAAGTGACCTGGGACTACATGCAAGATTGTTGTGATGCGCCTTCAGACCGAACCAGCAGCTCAAAGCTCCAGTTTCTCCATAAAACCCGGAGCTCAAAGCTCCAGTTTCTCTGTAAAACCCTTCCCCTTTAAGCAGAAGGAAGAAGGGAGAGTTGAATGCCCTGCTCTTAGCTACTGCCTATTAATACACTTAAGAGCTGCTATTTATATGTCCCACAATCCCACACCAAAACAATTTGCCCTGATCTGATTGGTCAGCGAGAGATCGGAGAGCCTCTCCAGCCAGTCTCTTATTTTCGGTGGGATTGGAGGGTCCGGGAGAGGGGTGTGTTTTCCCAGACTTCATTCAGCAATGTACCGTCAGCGCAGTCTGTTGCGTTGGTAACAGGATTTCTGAGAGGCTGGCGCATGCCTGTAATGATGGGGCCTCCTCTTGCAGTTCTCATGAGGTTTCCCACTGTCTCCCTGTTTGCTGTGGCATCAAACTGCTGCGACTCCAGGAGATCTGTTAGCTCTCGGCAACAGCGTGACCCTGGCTTCCGCGTTAGGCTTTTTGTGGGTAGCAGGCTGCGTGTCTGTATCAGATGGTGGGGTCACATGCCCCCGGCAGCACCGCGCTGCATATCAGTTCACCATGCTGTTTATCACGGTTGAATGGAGACAGGCGTGGGAGTTCCTCTTTTTCACACGGCTTTTTCACGCATGCACCAGCCTGTAATGGAATAGAGCATTACTGTTACAGCGTGTCACTGTTGTTACTTGTTACACTGCTAGTGTGAAATCAGACAAACACAGAGAGGAATAACCACCTGAGGAATATGGAACATACTACATTTGCAAACTGTGGACAGTACGGTGTAGTTACAAGACTGTGGCTAATATTACTGTTAACTTAAACTGATACTGTTTGGTTACTGTGGTGTCTTGCTGGGTTCCTGTTTCTTGTAGAGTATAGTCTCTCGCATTGTACTGTAAATGCGATCTGTCTCGCACTTACAATTCTTATCAGCACACTTACTGAAAATGAGCAGGGTAAATGTACATCTGTCAAAACATTATAAACTAATTCTTGGATCAGTTTTGGGATTAAATCAAGAATATATCTGCGCGTTTTATTGCCTATTAACAAACACATGGCATTTGATGTGTTTTAAACATGAGGCTTCACAACAACCCTCAGACATCTGCTCTCTAATTACACTGTCTGCCTGTGAAGTGGAAAACCAGAACATGAGGAGAGTACATCTCGTGTTCTCTCTGAGTGGATTTACTCAAAGGAACACTACACTCCTGCTACAGTGTGCGTCAGGCCCGGGGACTCTGACCCGCAGGCATAATGATTTTGGGAATGTGGTATTTTCTAAAAAAATCTATTTCCAATCCTCAGTCTCTTGTCTGCTCGGTTAAAAATGAATTTCTCATATTTCTCATCGTGATGAGTAAGCCTCTGTCTCGGTGGCAGGTACGTTGATGGTAGGATGGTCATCTGGGTAATGCATCAGTGCATTCTGGGTATGTACCCCCCAAACACTCTGAGGTGATTCAGTATTGATAGGAGGGTGGAAGTGTTTTCCCCCTTCGGATGTGGCTCCGAAGCACTTCATTTTGGCAGGCAAGGGAGAGATTGAATAAAAACTATGATTGCAGTTGCAAAATGGTGTTCTCTAATAGTGCATGAATACACCAGTATTAATTTTAGTAGTTTTAACGAGTTTCACTCGCTTATTTTGATAAGGATCAGATCAATGCCCTGTGCTTATGGAGTCACTCTGTTCACCTCTATTGGCCACACCCTCTGAGCATCACTGCTTGACTGTACGCTTTTGTTCATCAGTGTCCTGCGGGTCAGCCTTTGAAGAACCAAGCAGATTCCACCACCGGCATGCTGTGTCTAATCTTTGTGGGGAGCGTGTTGGTTTTGCAGATTTTGCTGCGGTAGGAGCGGCGTGTGGGAAAACGGTGGCGGCGGCGTGGCGATGTGGTGCCGTCTGCAGGTCTGCGGCTCTGGCAGTCGAATCCTCGTTTAGCTTTTCATCGCAAGTTTTCCTGCCCAGCAACACGGTGTGTTTGAATGGCAGCGCATCTGCTAGCTGAGCCTGCGGGGTGCAGGCCAACCCTGCGGGGGCTGGTTTTAAAAGTGATTCACGTGCAGAGAGTGTTGCTTTTCTGCAGCGCGTCTCTCTGAGCGCTGTTATGTAAGGGGTTAGCGCCGGAGCAGGGCCTGGATGGGTTACTCGCCTTTCAAACTGCAACACGTGCCCAAAAACACACGCACGCTATCGCTGGCCCAAGTGTTTGTGTTTCTGTGCGTGCGTGTGAATGTATGTCTCAGCGTTTGCATGCATGTGTGCACATGTTTCTGTCTGTATCTACGTGCATGCATGTGTGTACGTGTGTCTAATTTCTGTTTTCATGCATGCATGTGTATGTGTGCATATGTCTGTCTGTTTCTGTCTGCGTACCTGCATGCACACATGCAGGCATGTGTGTGCATGTGTCTATCTCTGTTCATGTCTGCGTGTCTGGATGCATGCATGCGTGTGTGCATGTGCTAGTCCTTTCACATGTGCCTTCCAGAGCAAGCGAGTGTAGCAGCACAGGATTAGCCTGTGGGAAAGAGCTCACATGCTGAATTAATGACCTGCCACAGCGAGTCCCCTTCTTCCCCATAAAAAAAAACAACAGTAAACATTGATAAAACTTTACTTATGCTCCCCTCGTGTGCAAACGGGCAGAGCGCTTTCACATTTCAGTAAGATGTAGTGACTGCAATGGAGAGAGAGCTGGCCACTGTGAATTCTGAGAGTGGCAAGAGACTCAGCTAAAGGCTTTTAATGGAGTTCAGTTTAATGGAGTTTGACCAAAGTCCACTGTGTCTCATTTCAGATGTGGACAGCCTTCCAAACAACAAAAACAATTCTAGTTATGCCTGCACATATCCAAATGCGTGCCTCTAATGCAGTGCCATCTTCAGCAGAGAACTTGGTATATTTTCACTGAGCGAAGGGTGATCTTTTCATTGAGCGAGAGAGAGAAGTGTTCCCTGGTGATTGTCGTGGACCCTCAGTTGCAGGGCTGACTCGCCTGATGTCTTTTTAACCGGCATGTGGTCTGTCGTTGGCCTCAGCATGCAGCCCTGTGTGCTCAGTGGGTGGCAGCACCCCTCACTGCAGGGTCCGTAGGAAGCCTCTCTCCCTCTTTAGTTCCTGTGGGCTGTGAGGATGACTGACCCACAAGTGTTCTGGAGGAGTCTTAGTGACTTTAATTCAAATGGCAGAGGGAGGCCTCAAAAACCCCAATCATGGCTGGAGCTACCATGCGCTGTCAGTCAGCGATTCATATGAACCTTTGAGTTAATTCTCAGCACCAGCCACTTTGACTGGTTCAGAGCAGGCAGTCATTGATGGCAGATGATGGCTCCACCTATTTCACCCAGGTTCATGAAGCCTCACATTCCTGTCACCAGCTGGACCTGCTCAGTAGACCCACTCTTCTTTTTTTCAACAGAGAAACTTCATAAACCCTGCAAAGGTTCACCCTGTCATACTGTCAGTGACGCTAATTGATCCAATGTTTTAGCACATGAAGCAGTCTTTTGATTGGTGCATTGGAGACAGTGACTGATGGCACATGATAGCTCTGCTCATTAGGAGATTTGAGAAGCATTTCTCTCCCTGCCCTGCTTCTCAGCATCTCCGCAGTTTGATCTGCTAACTGCTCTTCTCTTCTCTTACAGGGACTGTCTGCACGACCCACCATCCGTTTCTGTGGAAACCAAGGGGTAAGAAACAGCATTTTGTATTTCTTTTGTCATGTATTTTCTTATGTCATACTTCTGTTAACTCTGGCAACCAACTGGCGGTGACAGTGAAAAGCTGAGGATGGAACAGCGCCTCCTAATGTTGTGTATGAGGTGCTGGTGTTTATTTTTTCAATCGATCCCCCCTTTCACAAAACTGCTTTGCTACCGTGAACTATACATTCATCTCCTTCTACCATGACAACCACCGCACAGCACAGAGTGTAGCCAGTGCAGTCCTGCATTGCAGGATACACATGCACACCATCCATGACCACAGCGCACCAGGATGCAGACACAAAAGGGGGGACAGGTGTGTCTCCTCAGTGTCACCTGTGCAGGAGGCGGTCACAAGGGTCGCAGGGTGCTGAGAGCGGCGTCATGAGCAAACCGTGCCGACACGCCCACCCCAGGGACTCTGGCATCCTTTTACAAGCTGTGTAATCCTGGGGGGCTGTCTGCAGGTTGCAGGCCCTGTGCGTGCCTCTGTGGTTCTCTGTCAAAAAATGGAGGCTCTCAAGCAAATCTCAGTGCGCTCTACCTCAGAGCTGAATCTGAGAAATCCTGTTTGCTTTTTTTCAGGGTGTTTTTTTAATACATGAATTGAGAAACACCTTTCTATTTCTGATCAAAAGCCTCAGAGTTTTGGGTGACCCACAGTGTGTCGCCTCACATGCATCCATGCAAAGAGCTGCAGAGAGGCCCACAGACAGCAGGCAGCTGTTGGAGCACAGAGATGGAGGTGCATCCAGCCAGAGGCGGGGCCTGTCTGCAGGGTTTCTCACAGACCTTACGATGAGTAGGCCACTTCAGCTTTAAGTTAAAGATGTCTGAAAGAAGTCTCAACCTCAATTCTGACACACCTCTTAAAAATTCATGGATTTCCTTTTTTACCTTTAGTTTGGTTTTATTCAAGAAGTCCTCAGCATTTTAATTCCCTAGTCAGCCATGTGGCATTGCTTAACCTGGTCTTTTTTCAACAGCTTTTTGAATGTGTTAGCATGGCACTGAAGTGTCTGTCTGTGTGGGAATCAGTGCGGTTCAGATAAGCCAGGGTGAGAGAAGTCTTAACAGTACAGGAATCCAGCAGTCAGGCTCCCGGGCCAGTCCCTGAGGAATGAGGCCTGCGTAGGGGTCGAGAGGGGATCGAAACTGCGGATCTTGCAGTTTCTGAGAAGACACACGGTCATCTTACCGCACAAGAGATCCCCAGATCCCTCAGACAGTGAAACTGGCTGACTCTCATCACTCTCATCGACTGCGATGCCTATCCTAACTCACTGGTCTGTGCACGGTTTTCCACTCTTTGTATGAAGCTGAGGAGGAGGCTGGCATGAAAGTATGGGCCCATGACTGATCCCGTCCAGCCTTAGCCAGCTGCATTATGCAGGACCATGGCAAAGCTCTACAACAGTAGGTAATGTCACTAGAAGCTTTGGCTGATATTCCAAGAAGTGTCACTAGCAACTGAGCTATCAAAATGCTGCAGGTTGCAACCTTTGTTGTAAACCTTCAATTCCATCTGCTTTCTAGCAATATAGGAACATGACAGCAATGCGTGAAGTGTTTTACATATTTTCATTGGTATTTGCATGAATGGTATTTGCATGATAAAATAAAGGTGTGTGTGTATGTGTTTATGACAAACATGTATGTGTGTGAGGTGCGTCACAGTAGCTTTGTGTGTGAGGACAATAGTGCAGTAGGTGGTGTGGAGGGCGGAGCTGGCATCTTGAGTGAGAGTGTTGCATGTAGGAGGAGAGAGAGGGAGGTGCTACTCGAACCCCAGGCTGTCATTGTGTCTCTCACTGAATGAGGGGGCGGTCCTGTGATGTGCAGCTGTCTGTTTTCATTTCATTTGGGTTTATGAGTATTTTTTTAGTCAGTTGGCAGAATATCAGATACCAGGGGCATTTTAACACTGAGGAGCAAGTGTTTGTTTCATCGTCATTCTAAAAATCTCCTTAGCAGCTTATTCCTTATGCTGT